>JBANDE010000005.1:0-643429 GCA_037951475.1 Keqinozyma nonsorbophila | reverse complement strand
CATCCGGACCCCCAGCGTACATAGGAGGAAACATCCGGACCCCCAGCGTACATAGGAGGAAACATCCGGACCCCAGCGTACATAGGAGGAAACATCCGGACCCCCAGCGTACATAGGAGGAAACATCCGGACCCCCAGCGTACATAGGAGGAAACATCCGGACCCCCAGCGTACATAGGAGGAAACATCCGGACCCCCAGCGTACATAGGAGGAAACATCCGGACCCCCAGCGTACATAGGAGGAAACATCCGGACCCCAGCGTACATAGGAGGAAACATCCGGACCCCCAGCGTACATAGGAGGAAACATCCGGACCCCCAGCGTACATAGGAGGAAACATCCGGACCCCCAGCGTACATAGGAGGAAACATCCGGACCCCAGCGTACATAGGAGGAAACATCCGGACCCCAGCGTACATAGGAGGAAACATCCGGACCCCCAGCGTACATAGGAGGAAACATCCGGACCCCCAGCGTACATAGGAGGAAACATCCGGACCCCCAGCGTACATAGGAGGAAACATCCGGACCCCAGCGTACATAGGAGGAAACATCCGGACCCCAGCGTACATAGGAGGAAACATCCGGACCCCAGCGTACATAGGAGGAAACATCCGGACCCCCAGCGTACATAGGAGGAAACATCCGGACCCCAGCGTACATAGGAGGAAACATCCGGACCCCCAGCGTACATAGGAGGAAACATCCGGACCCCAGCGTACATAGGAGGAAACATCCGGACCCCAGCGTACATAGGAGGAAACATCCGGACCCCAGCGTACATAGGAGGAAACATCCGGACCCCCAGCGTACATAGGAGGAAACATCCGGACCCCAGCGTACATAGGAGGAAACATCCGGACCCCCAGCGTACATAGGAGGAAACACCGTCGCAAAGAAACACACTCTACGAGTAAACTATCACTTGACTGGCGACGTACCGTCGCAAAGGAACAGAATCTACGAGTAGGCTCCGGCTTGGCTAGCGACGTACCGTCGCAAGAGAGACTTGTCCGCGACATACTGTCGAAAGAATCAAATTTGACCGCGACAAAATTGTCGCAAAAACTTCTGCCACCACTGATCTTTTGAGTCGGGGACGACCTTCCCTTTCGGGGTCGACCGAGCAGCTTATCTCCTACTTCCGGATCTGGGTCTTCGACCGAGACTTTTATCTCCGCACCGAGTCCGGGTAACTTGACCTGGCTAAGTCGCCATCTGACTACCTCCTACTTCTGAACTCTGGGGCTCCTTACGGAAGAGACTAGAAACTACCCCCTACGTACTAATCCCTACTCCTAACTTCTTACCTCCCATCTTTACCAGATTCTCACTAAACTTTTCTCCACAGAAAATACTTTTCGCAGAGATTACTCATTAAACATACTTTGACTTAAACACAAAGAGACAACCAAAGAATCGAAACTTTCCATCAAAAGGGTACTCACTTAACCTACTTCCACCTTCCATACCCCGTCGCTACCTACTTCTCCGTACGCCATCACCCGCGACTCTAACTCAACCACTCCCATCCTGGGGTCTGGGGAATCCATAATCTCTACTTCTCTCCTACTTCCCCTTTTCCTATCTCTAATTCTCCCACTCTTTTAATCACTTAACTAACCTTCCCAAAACGGAATCTCGACGTGGGAAACTCACTTTTTCGCATCCCAAAAAAGAGACTCCTTCCAGCGCCACGAACCACAAGTTTGAAGCGCGCGCACCCAAAAACTAAATTCGTTACCTCACTTTTTCGGCATTTAAACGACCGCCTCCTCGTTAAAAATTTCCCAGACAAATTTCTTCGAAAATTTCACAACCACAAAACACTTATCTCAAAAAAATAAAATCTCTAAATTTTAAACGCGTTCCACTACCACAAAAATTAAATTCTAAAATTCCCGTCACCTACATCAACAAAATCTCGCCATTTCCGAACACCGACATCAACAAAATTTCACCAAAAAAAATTCCTCTTCCCAACCTCACATTTCACCCACTTAACTACTTTTAAAATCTTCACCAAAAATTTCATCACTAAAATTACTACCACCGCCACTCGCCCTAAACTCTTTACGCCACCGCCATTTTTTCGCACCACCGCGCCCTAAAAATTTCTTCCTAATTCTCCCTATTTCTTCTCAATTCTCACCGAAAACTAATCACTTATATACAGGACACGAACATCACCAGAAAAGGCCCATTCATTTCGACATTAACCTCACTCAATTTACATAAAAACACTACTTTTGAAATCTCCCAATCCAAACAAAACTATTAACACCGCTAACTTGGCAATTATCTCCAAGGGAGACTAAATAATTTCATCTTTCTCACTCACTTACAACACCTCATCTACTCAACCAAATTTCTCAAAACTCACACCACTCGATTCCCCATCTTCACATTAATCAACTAGCATCATTACTCCATACACCATATTAAATCTGTCATAAAATAACACACCTTAAATAAGTCTCTAATATTTCTCAAAAATCCAAAAAGCTTATATACACACCACGAACATCAGCAGAAAAGGCCCCTTTATTTTAATACTAAACTCGCCCTACTTCCACAAGAGCAACACTTTTCGGTATAAAACACTCCCAAGAAACAATCAATACCATTTAACCAAAAATCATCACCCAAAATCAGGAAATAATTTCAGCTTTCTAAGTCAACCAGCAACTAGACAACTACACATCCAATTTTCATAAAAATAACACCATTATAATCTCCGTGATCTGAATACTTCATAATCATTATCATCTTAATTCTCATTTTGCATTTACCATAAAATAACCACCGCTTAATTACCTCTCTAATATTTCTCAAAATCAAAAAGGCTTATATACACACCACGAACATCAGCTAAAAAGGCCCATCAATTTTAATACTAAACTCATCCCACTTGCATAAAAAGACTATTTTCGAGCATATCAGACATCAAAGAAACAACTAACATCTTTTGATCAAAAATCATCACCAAGAATAACGAATTAACTTCAACTTTCCTACTCGACTAACAACGCCACAACGACTCAACCAATTTTTATAAAAATACCACCATTCAAATCTCCGTCATCTAATTACTCTATATTTACTATTACCTCTATTATCATATTACCTTAACCACTAAAATACCACCTCTTAATTAATTCCCTAATTTTTCTCAAAATCAGAAAAGCTTATATACACACCACGAAGGTCACTAAATAAGGCCCCTGTATTTTAATTTTAGACTCACTCATTTTCCCCAATAACACTATCCTTACCCATCCTGGGGTCTGGAAAGACGATTAACATACTTTCAAGAAAATTCGCCCATACCCTCCCGAGATACAAACGGATTTCCTTACAACTCATCGCTCAGTCAACAAATTTCTCCCATTTCCACGGAATTCACCTCTCCAAGGTCACATTAACACATCATCAACACCAACTCTTCATAGCACTACGTTACAAAAAAAATCAGGAGACTAACTCCCACCTCAAAAAGGCACCCCGTATATTCCTCACTTTTTGCCCCACAATCAAACTACTTGCAAACTTCTAATCCTCCCGACTCCCCAACTCCATCGATACCATAAAACACGGGGGTCAAAAAAATAATTTTTTCAAATATCTCCCTCCAGACACCGTCCTGACTCTTGAGAACCACTAATCCAATCTCGCTAATTCTTTTGATTATCAAGTCACCTTACTACGGGGAACTCACTGCGTCACTTAGAAAGAGATCGACCAGCGGGAAGGTACAACTACAGACGGCTACTTTCTCACCTCCGACGACAACACAAACTACCGCAAATCTAATCCTTTTTCACTAATCTTTCCACCCAAGGTTCTCCTGAACACGGGTATCACAACGAATTCTTTTTAGTTCGCTTTCTATTAAATTTCCTCTACTAAACTATCCCCTGAAAATTACCAAAATTCCCAAGACCATTTTTTTTTCGACCTCCCCAGATTTCCCTCTAGTTGCCATAATAGAATCCTCCATACCCCAGGAGTAAGGAAATACCACTTTTAACACTTAATCAAAAATTGCTTCTACCAAGTTGTCGATAGAAAATTATCGAGACAACGGATATCAACTTTTTGACAACCCGCTCCAACTGCACTCTAATTACTATTAATCGAGTCCTCCGTACTCCAGAATTACAAAAATATAACTCTTATCAAGACAATCAAAATTATCTTCTACTAAGTCTTTGTTTGAAGAGTATCAAAAATCGAGAGACCACTTTTTTTTCAACTGGCACCATTTCCACCTAAACTGCTATCAAAGTATCCTCCATACACCAGGATTAAGGAAATACAATTAATCTCGACTAATTCAAAAATTTCCTCTATTAACTCTTCGAATCAATATTATCGAAATATTGAAAATCAACTTTTCAGAAACTCTCCCCAATTTTTCCTAAACTACTATTAACACGATCCCCCGGACTGCAGTATTTCAAAAATACATTCACCTTCACTCTCAACAAAAAAATCCTCTACTAAGTACTCGATTGAAAAGCACCAATAATTGGAAGACCACTTTCTTTTCAACTCATTTAAAATCCACTCTAACAACCTTCGACCGTCTCCTCCGTACGCCAAGATAACAAAAACATAACTCTTAACATCAAAATCAAAAATTCCCTCTACTAAGTCATCAACTTAAAGGTATCGAAATACTCAACACCAGTTTCTTGACAATCCTTCGCAACTTCAATAAAAGCACTTGTTGTAGTATCTGCCGCTCTCGTAGATTACAGATATACAACTATTAACTCAATCGAACAATATTTTCTCTATCAACTTTACGTCAGACTTCCTATTCTAGTAATTTCTATTAGGGAGTTACTTCTTCTTGCTCTGACACTCTACCGTCTAATTAACTGTCTTTCTAACATATTAACACCTGGGGAATACCGTAGAAGTGCTTTTGTCGCTATTGAATATCTTGTAATTACGAATACTTGTACTCTAATTGCTTTAACTCCTCCTATTGATACTTTTTTCAAACAACGCCGAGTACGCTAACTAATCTCTTTTCGATTACAGAGCGTAATCTTATATCCAACTTTAATCAACAAACTCAGTTGACCTTCCAGTACCCTAGATTTGTCCCACGTCTCCACCTCCACTTTTCCCCCACTTTGAATTTATCGCCCCCACCATCCGCTAATCGCCACTCAACTCCGCGTATCGCCATTTAGCCACATCTCTTTCTTTTGCTACGAAAACAATATACCCATTACTATACCGTCTTCTCAACACTCTCCCGTTTTCCTGAGTCCCCATACCTTCGCAACTCGCAAAAACACCGCATTCATTAATCGCATCCGACAATTTGGATCTTCCCGATTGGGCCAAATTTCCTGCATATCATCGCCCATCGTTGAGAAAATTAGGTGCGCTGCCGCCGATCGATACCCTCACGGACATCAGTATACTATTGCCTCTTCCTGATTTTCTTTTCAAACAACGTGGAGTAAGCTAACTAATTTCTTTTCGACGCAAACCTAACCATCAGTCCCCTTGTGATTGCTTCAGACTAGTCATTAGCAATTGATTCAACAACTTGTCAAGTATATACCTAGAAAAAACTGAATACACGTTCCAGCAATTCCCGTAATTTTCAATCCATACCCTTAAACCTACTACCACAACATCTTCCAGACTCCCGGATTACAGAAATACAACTCATATCATCACACTCAAAAACTTTCTCTATTAAGTCTTCCATTGAAAACTATCAAAATACCCATTATCAATTTTCGGACAATCCTTCACAACCTCACTAAATACACTTGATATAGTATCTACGGCTCTCGTAGATTACAATCCTATAAGAATTACCTCAATCGAATAACATTTTCTCTATTAACCTGACATCAGACTGCCTATTCGAGTAATATTTCTTGCTTGACGGCTCCTTCTTACTCTCTCAATCTAACCTCTAGGTAACAATCATTCTGACACGCTAACACCTGGGGAATACCATACAATTGTTTTTGTCTGCATTGCTTATCGTGTAATTGGAAATACTTGTACTGCTACTGTCTTAACTCCTCCTATTGATATTTTTTTCAAACAACGTGGAGTACGCTAACTAATTTCCTTTCGACGCAAGCCTAACCATAGTATCATTGGCTTACTTCTAAGACAGGCCTATTTGTAATTGACTGAATTACCTTCTAAACGCATATCTGGTATAATCTCAAAACCCCATCGTCAACTTCCGTAAGTTCTAGTCCCTACTCGAAATATTGCTACCACGATATCGTCCATACACCAGGATTACAGAAATACAACTCTTATTATCACACTCAAGAATTGCCTCTACTAAGTCTTCCATTAAAAACTATCGAATATTCAATATCATCTTTTCGAAAATCCTTCACAACTCCACTAAAAGCACTTGTCATAGTATCTACAGCTCTCGTAGATTACAATCCTATAAGAATCACCAAAATCAAACCATTCTCTCTATTAACTTGACATCAGACTGCTTATTGTAGTAATTTCTAAGTCCATTGCTTTCCCTTACTCTAACATTCTATCCTCTAATTAGCATTCATTCTGTCATACTACTACCTCCATAATACCACAGGCCTCTTTTGAATATCGTGTTATTAGAATTAATTGTACTCTAATAGGTCTAACTCCTATATTCTCTCAAACAGCGTCGTGTACGCTAACTAATTTCTTTTGGCGTAGAACAATATCAACACAAGCCAAGATATCTTAACTGTAATCAACAGTCTATTAACCCTGCCTGCTGACGCAATCTCACTCCTTCTCCAAATACTGCTACCACCTTACCCTCCATACACCAGGATTACAACTTTCATCAATCAACTCAAAACTTTCTATCAAATCCTTCATTGAAATTATTACAACTTTCAATTCAACTTTCCCCAGTTATTGAATCACTTAATAGCCTCTGTGTGCCTCTGGGATTGTAGACTTGTCGAGATTACCACATCAATCAACACTTTCTGTATACCCTGACCTCTGACTACCTAACAAGTGATAACTCCTATCTCACTGAATATTCTTACTCTGCCATTGCTTGTCAAGCCTGTCTCTTTACTGATTTCCGATATCGTTGAATTAGAATACTTGTCCCTTTTCGTCTCTACTTATTCTTGATATACTTCTCAACAACGTCGAGTAAGCTAACTAGTTACTATTCGAAGACTAGTGCCAGTGAGTGTACCTGAAACAAGTTAACTGCAAAGAGAGAATATTCTTCAATTAGATCTAGCTATCTACACTTCGAATTCTCTCCAGGTAATTTCTGCAAAATCCACAATTATCAAACATAATTATTGAAATACCCTAGACACAGCGTTCATACATACTCAGAGATTACAGGGTGTCATAATTGCGGTAATAGGTCAACATTTCCTCGACTAAACTAAAGTAAGACTTCCTATTTGGGTAACTATCAAAACGTCACTAAGTATCTTTCTCGCTTGTCGAAAAGCACAACCAACATTCTATCTAGCATAGAACGGCGCGGACAAAACCATAAAGAGCTTTTCATTGCTATTGAGTATTATTCAGTTCAAAATATTAGGTGTCTTTCTGTATTATAACCCATTCCAGGTATTTCTTTCAACCAACGTCGAGTAAGCTAACTATTTCCGCTTGATTACAGCTTGTTACTTAGTATTGCACAGCATTTGCTGAGAAAGAAACAATTTTAACACTTCGTAGCTCATCGAATCACCACCGACAAGCACAACTCTGTTGAACGGCAACGTTCTGGGTTTTAATCTCCGAGGAAGGTGCACAGTACTCCAGTGAGTCCAAAACTACTCAAACGTAGGCACTCACTTTACCACCCATCGAAATTTGGTTGATTGAAGTGTTACGAATATCATCGCCAACAGCAACCTCAATTGTTATTGAACATCTCTCAACTAGTTACACTCTTGTAACGTTCTCACTACCGACTGTGCCAACTCACGTCGAGCTAACTCAAAATTAACAACCTCGGCGTCCAATTGCCAGAATCAAATCAACGAAACAAAACCCGACGTCACAGTTTTTCACGTAAAGTAAGAGACATTTCGTAGGTAGGGCCGCATCACTGGTGTACACTGAACATATTGTCATCTTTGTGAGCCACTTCGTAAACCTCTGGTCGACTTTCAAGTTGGTCTGGAAAAGGCGACACTTTGAAATAAAACGTCTCTTGAACGAGCTCCCCTGAGATTTCATTGGTATCTGGCATATACCACAGTGTCATTGAACACCTGGTAGCATTTTCTCCTCGGTGACACTTTGTTCACGCCGTCTGTGTCAATCAAGTACCAGAATAACCTGACCCAAAACTACTCCCGTTATTCTTCCCACGAGACTAAGTTCACGCTAGACTTCCCCGGCTCCTGCAATCAATCGGCACATACCAGCGCCTCTCAGCCCCCAATATTCGTCTCGCTGTGTGGTCTAACTCTCATTTCTCCAATCTGAACCAGCCGTCGCGAGAAAAATCAAACTCCACAACAAAAGGGAATTCCCCACGACTCAGTCAGAAACAACGATAGAGAGAGTTGGGCCGGAGGGTGTGATGACATCATGTAAAATAGGGTATCAGTAAATTTTCAGCGAGAATCAATGATAAACCACTGCTAAAAATGAAAAAGTAGGAGCATGGCCAGCAACACCAACGAGTGATGCTGTGCTTGATCTTGTGTGAAGTTCTATGTATTTTCCAATATAACAGATAACGTAGAACACACTGTGAAGTGTTGGTCAGCGGGCACCGAAATTTGTGACTTGAAGTTGTTTACTAAGGTATACAACCTCCAGCAGCGCCGACAAACGTTGGTCCAGCGACTCAAACAAGTGACAGTCGATGCAACACATAATGCAGAGCACAAAGCAAGCAAAATGTAGAACGTACTACCAGATTCTGGATGTAAAAATGGACATAGACCTCCAGGCACCAAGATTTGTGTTTGCTCCACAACGCGATTGAAGTTGCCTCCCAGATAAACGGAAGTCATGACAGTATGTGAGTCTGTATCAAGTACTTGCTCTTTCTTCACATTACCTTCAAATCATGGTTGTGGGAGAGATCGTTAAATCTCAACCACAAAAAATAGAACAGCGACAACAAGAGAAACACGAAAGTTGAGGTAAGCTTTGATTCCAGCTCAGAATGGGTTGTACAACACCCCCTAGTCACCGAATGGCAATATCTGCTCTGTGTCAGTAACTAATACCATCTGTCAAGGATTCACAAAAATACTTTTCTTAGAAACAAACACCAACACAATCACCAGTCTCAGACTAAGCCAATTCAGTTGCTCTCCCCCCACCATCATCACCACCCATTCAGCTGCCATCTGTTCGTCCATCGTTTAGTGTAAACGACCTGTGCAATCCGAAAAACAAAAGTATTGGGTACGTAGTTTGACAAACTCAACCACTACTCACCCAGTTTTGACCGTATAGAGATTCAACCTGGCAGAGGTGATACGAAGCATCCCACAACCCGACAGTCAACTTTTCAGATACCTTTGTCAGCGGGATTTCGTCCAGAATAGAAATCGTTTCTGACTTCACCAACGTGATGATGCCATAGTAAGTGTGACGACTGCAGTTCTTTGAATGTCAGTATAGAGCACAGCCAATAACACGATCTGAGTTGATTTGAAACCCGGCATTGAACAGGAAGCCATGAAACTGGAAATTGAATGTGTAGAATAAACAACGGGATTCTCATCCACACAGGCAACTCCCGTCTCTCAACTAAGCGGTAGTAAGTTTAACACACAGCACTAAACATGGGTCTAGCACAATGTTAGAGCAAATGCTGCAACTGTATCCTCAAAGTGGTCAAATACCTCCAAATATTTGGGTCAAAATTACTCAGCAACATCAGCTCCGTTGGTCTTCAGCTAAACGGCATTCGTGAGATCCAAGTATCCGTATATCATCTGTTATCGGCTGTTGACTTGAATGTTACAACTTGGTCGTCGGCGGTTGTATTGTTTCGAAAGCACCAAAAGTGGAATTACCGACGACAATGTAACACAACTGTGAAAGTAAGACTTGAAATGGGCTTGAAGAGTGTTGGTAATGTTCCCATGTTCACCAATCCTGCGTCACAGCTCTGCGTCACTAACGATCAACACATAGTATGGTAGTCGATAATCTAAGCCAACTCAAAATCGAGATTCAGGCTTATTGGTTGCCACAGGTGGAAAGCACACCACAAGGGCCACCCAATGGTATATACCAACCTGCATCAACGTCTATGAGTCCCTAGTAACCATCCCTCTCCTTGTAAAAAACTGTGTTATGATTCAGGGGCAAATCGCGTCGACGAAAATTAAAATTTTTCACAATCATAACAAGGATGGGGCAACCCCACAAGTCAACGAATAATGACGATAAGGAGATTTGGTTAAGAGGATAAGGTAATCCACGTGCTAGAAGGCGGTAGGTAAGATTTTGAAGCGATCAGATGACTTTAAAGAAGTCGTCATTTGGGCTGAGCAACAACGACGACTACAGTTGCTGACGGAGACACAGCCACGACTTAATCTGATCACGGCAGATGCAAAAAAGCACTGGAGAACCCATTGCAAGTTAGCTGCAAGGCAGCACGTTGCGATCGAAGTCTGTGACGGTGGTATAAAAAATTTAAGAAACAACGTCGTATCGACTTGGTTCGAATGAACGTTGGTCTCCTTCACCTATACATCAGTCGATTAAGAAAGTGCTCCTAAGTATCAATTCAGTTAATTTGAGACCGTACGCTGCTGCAATGATAATATCTGCTGCTGGTCAAATTTTCACAAACCACCGTTGAGTTGAGTCATTTCAGACAAACTTTGGGCTTACTCAGCTGAACACCAGTCGATGCAGAAGGTGTATCTAAGTACCAATTCAGCTGATTCGAGACCGTTCGTTAACGCTAAGACGAAATCTGCCGTCGGTGAAAATATCAGGAACCAACGCCAAGTTGAGTGAATTCAAATGAACGATGTCATTCACCAGCTACACATCAGTCGATCCAACAAGGGTTCCTTAGCACCGGTTCAGTTGTTTTGAGACCGTACGTCAGTGTGATGGTGAAATCTGGTGTTGGTCAAAATTTCAGAAACCAACGTTGAGTTGAGTCATTTCAAACAAACTGTGGGTGTATCCAGCTGAACACCAGTCAATGTGAAAAGTGTTTCTAAGTACCAATTTAGTTGATTCGAGGCCGAACGGTGCTGGGATGACGATATCTGCTGTCGGTGAAAATGTCCCCAACCAACGGGAACTGTACTTGGTTCATACGAACTCTGCTGTCTCCCATTTACGTACCAGTCGGCATATAAAGGATCTGTGAGTACCCGAGCAGTTGACTTGAGACCGAACGGTTATGGGATGACGATATGTGCTGTCGGTAGAATTATCGAAATAAGTGTCATGGCAATCTGGCTTCAATGCAGATGTTTCTCCCCATAGGGCCACCGTCGCTTCAGAAGGTGTGGTTGAGTAGTCAATCAGCTGTTTTGGGTCCAGACAGGAACGTCAAGACGAGGTTTGCTGTTGGTCGATAGTAAAAACCGACGTCAAGGTAAGTGGACTCATACCAACTTGTTCCGCTGCAGCCAACCAGCAGTTGGTTTAGACGTTGTTTGTGAGTAGTAATGCAGTCGTCTGAGTACAATGACGAGTCACATGAGTCAGAAATCCAGTGATAGGCATCTCGAATAAAGTGGCATGTATACTTTGTAAGGTAATGTTGCACAATCACATTGTCTTTGGGTTGTTGTAACGGTTGTAGTGGCTGTATGTGGTAATGTATGTGTCAATAGACGCACTGACGAAGTATATCATCCACTTTATGATTGTACAGCACTTACTACTTTGGGCTATAATTCACCCCCTAATAATTTTCTCAAATAACGTCGAGTACGCTAACTAATTTCTTTACGACGTAGTGCTGCCACTGTGCAACACCCGCTATACCCCGATGCAGCCCTGTCAGTCAACATTTAGAATCCTTTGTAGTCACAATACCTCACAAACAATTCTCAAACAAGCTACAATTACGATCTACGTTGCACACTACCACTACCCAAAAGGGAATGCACTACCTCTACACCGCGCAAGGAGAGCCACTCGCCTGGCTTACGGAATTCTCGAGTTTTTCCTCATTTTGGGTGGCCGAAAAAAAACACCCTCTCGCACATCCCGCGTTATATCCGAAACTCAGTATACGATGCGAGAACGCAGACGTACACACAATCATCTGGTTGTTGCAGTCGGGTAGCGGCAACTTTCCAGAGAACGCATTGTAGTTGATGGTTTTGTCTTGCGGCAGAAGCTTGCCGTGAAAACCAAGGCATTTGTACTTGTGCAGAAGTTCGTCGACGAGGGCGATGGATGCCACAAACACCACGATCTTGGTGGAGACCTTGGACGCCAAGGTGGTGATGAACTCATCACACGCCTCGTGGGTCTTTTTGATGTCTAGAGTGAAGCGGATATTCTTTCTGAGGGTGGAACCTCGAAGCACTATGGCATGCAGTAGCTGGGGCATCTGCAGCTGCAACTGGCCAATCATGTGGTTGTTCAACGTTGCCGACAACAACAACAACGGCAGGTGGGTCTCTACCTTATCGGCCAACGACTTGACCAGGTTGCGGAAATCCAGATGCGTGATCAAGGTGTGTGCCTCGTCAATGACAATGCGTCGGATGAACCGCTTGCAGCTCCACAAATACTCACGGAGTCGCACAATGGCGTTTGCATGCTCCACCTGGATAAAGATGATGTCTGCTGTAGCACATGGTAACAAGTTTCCTGGGGCAAGCTTGACCACGGAGAGGGTGTTGTACAGCAGGAATTTCAGCACAAGGTCTTGGAGCAACGCCACAAACGGCACAATGACCACGGTCACATACGGCAACCCCAAGAGTTTCTCTGTCATGGCGGGGATCTTGAACGTGTCTGTCTTGCCTGAGCCTGTGGGACTGACATACACCATACTTTTGTACGAGTTGATGGCCTGGCAGATCCCCGAGTGCTGTTGCGTACTCAAAGGCTTGTAGCCTGCTCCATACACCTCACGGCCAACGCCCATCCACGTGTCGTCGCACACAAACTCCTGTGCTCTGACAGTCTCTTGAAGCAAGTCTCGTGGAACAACATCCTTGGGTGCAGCAGCGTACAGAGGAGCGTCCAAGCGCAAACGGCGGTGCCACTCGTAGGAAATATCCAAGTCAAGCGTCACCAAGCACGACGGCGCGTTGAAGGAAGAGTCCAATGCGTAGTGGCCAAAAGCCATGGCGTCTGAATGACCAGCAGCAGCATTGATTCCCGTAAGATTCTGCCGCTTGTTTATGTAGTTGACGCGGAGGTCCTGAGTAAAGTGCACGAGTGCTTGTCGAACCAACCGGTTGTTGTAGTGGTAGATCAAGTGTCGTTTGCACTGTGTTCGAAGAGTACGGAGAATGTGGACTGGTTGAAGTCCGCCACGAGGCCCCACAAACACCAACGCCGACAACGCGTAATGGTGGTCAAACACAACGCCGTCGTCCATGTCGCCATACTCCTCGTGAGGCCCAAAGTTGTCGTCGTCGTCTTCAGCAACCACATCAAACGTGTGATTGATCTGCTGAGGCATCTGGTGGATCCGAAAGAGCGCCAACTCGATCAGCCGTACCACCAAGAGGTAGTGTGCAAGGTGCATGGACACATCCACAGGCAAAACCTTGATGTGGGTGTTGTACTTGTGGTTTTTGGCGTTGATCTTGTTGTGCAAGATACGGAGTCGAAAGGTCTTTTTGTCTGAGTCCCAGAGAAGGCCCCTTCCGACGGTTGTGTTGGCATATGTCAACGTGAGAAGCTCCGAGACACGGTAGGGTGCACCCACTGTGAGCTGGATACAGAGAAACAAGAGCCTCGATAGAAGCATGGTGCTCCGCATGACCTGGTGCATATCTTGGGCCTTTTCGAATGGGTGTGTTTTCTTGAAACGGGTGATCTCTGTCCGTGCAAACATGTCGAGTTCCTTACTAGAATCAAAGATACAAAAGGAGTGGGTGGACTCATACGGTGCTTCCTTACAGTTGGCAACGAAAAACTTGTAAGCGTCCTCCACAGTCACGGGGGTGTACTCTTTGACAGCGTTCCTGTAGTCTGCCAAGGTCCTGACGACCAAAAGAGCAAACATCTCTACCAGAAAGTAGGCGACACCGTCAAAGGTGATGCGGCCATCGCTGGTTTCAGACAATTGGAACGACGGCATTGACTCGTTGTAGCGGGCATGTTTCTGCTGGAGCTTTCCAATAACCCTGGTGTTTTCTTGGAGAAGAGCAAACTTGGCTTTGTAGTCAGCACGGTCAAGCAAGTAGTCGGCAGTTGCAATGTCCAAGAAGAAACGGATGGCAGCAAACAGGGTGAAGCGGTATTGCGACAGAGCAAAGCTGTCGTTGTCCTTGAGAAAGCTCACAAAGAGACAGTGGAGGAACGGAGCCTGCTCTGCATCCTTGGTGGCAAAGTATTTTTCCATGACTTGGATGGCGAAGGCTTGGAGCTGTTCAATGGTGTTGAGTTCGGTGCCAGGAAAATTGACACGAGCCAAAGTGTAGATGAAGCGAGAAGCAAACTTGCCGTAATGGCCCTTGGTCTTGGGAGTGACTCTAAAACGGCCCAGCTCTTCCACCTCGAGAAGACATCCGATTTTGTGGTCGGGTCGGACGTGGAGTCTTTCTGCCACAAAGAACTGTGAACAAAGGGAGCGAAACAGTTTGTAATCGGGGTCGTTTTCATCGGGTATGAAATGAGTCTTGTCGTCCACAAAGTTGACCAAACCAAAGTCGACGAGGAACTGGTCGTAGTTTGTGTTTTCAGTTGTCCTGAACAACTTTAGTCTGGGAACAGGTTCTTCAGAAATTTCTGGAGACGAAATCTGATGTCGGCAGAAAATCATCTTCACCAAGACAAACTCGTCGCTTCCCTATTTAGCGGGGTGGGTTCGAAAAAGTGTTCCTCAGTACGAATTCAGCTGTTTTGAGTCTACATGTTCCCAAGGTTGTAACTGCCGTGGGTGAAATGTTACAAATCAACGCTGGATCATGTCAATCTGAATTCTCTTTTAACTATGCAAGAAAGTTTATCTCAGTTGTCCAGTGGTCTTTTCCTGGAAGATCCTGTATCAAGAGAACTAACGTGGTTTAATTTCAACAACCCACTCCAAGCCACTTGAACATGAAGTAGTTTACCCCCACTAATCAAAAGTCGATTTAGCAAGTCGTTCTTAGTAGCAATGCATGCTTTTTGAGGTCAGGCATTACCTGGGTGACACGAGTGCTGCCGATGAACATCTTGTGATGAGACTCTCGAGCAACGTTCTGTTTTTCGACTACTGTTTCAAGTGAAGTATTCTACAAACAATATTTGCAGTGTGTAACCTTTTCAAGCGTTCTCCGCCAGTTCTCCCTTTCGGACAAGAGTGATAGGAGCCTTCTTCATTTGGGACTGAAAAAAGACACCAATTCAGATATGTGGTAGTTGCCAGGTGAAACTCACCAAGCCTAAATTCGAGACACAAACCGAAAATGCCGAACACAAAAAATTGAAGGGCAACCATAACAACTCTCCTGACTTAGAAAAAGAAACACTATCTCCCTACACCACTTTCAACTATGCTACACTTGTAGATAGGATTATCATACGATTGAGAACCCAGGCTAGTACCCAGAAAGGGAGTACCCAAAGGAAGTCTGGTGGACTTTTGTCCTTCAATCTGAGAAAAAAACACGCATAAGATAGATTTAGTCCTATTCTAAATGTAAACCAGGAGATTTGCTTGCCCTGGCCTTGCGAACGCTAATTATCTAGATGAATTGTATCCAATATATTGTACGCACCTATCATCTTTCGTCCATACTTCAAAACCTTCCCTATCACCCACAAATTAATTTCATTGCCAGACAACTATGACTATCGGCAAATAGAGTCTTAGGGTGTTAATTGACACTTCATACCTTCATGTGACACTCTTTCTCATCAATCATTGTTCAAATAGATAATTATATCCTGCGAAAGTCGACACAGTTCATCAATTAACACGGCCCCTATAGAACTTGGTCGAAAAATACTGGGTGAATATACATGTAATTACCAAAGACGACCACCAACAAGGCTAATGGACGTAGCTAAACGATATAATTGAACACACCCAACAATACTCTCAAATTGCACAGCCCATTAGAAACATCATGAAGCAAATTTTAGTGAGTTGCTTATCACGTACTCATGAGCTTAGAGTTTTCTGAATGTGTTCAGTGGAGAGTTCCCTCTCTAGATTTGTTTTGCCCCGCCTTAGGCAATATCAACGAGATAAAAACACAAGGTAGTATCTAGCATTAGTTTGTTATGTGAAACATCAATGCTGGAACATAAACTGAACCTCGAGAATACTATCTCTTGTTTGATAGAAGATAATACTTCCCTGGGTTATAGCTCTCTTCCTAGAAAGGGGACTCCAGTTATTGCCGGACTGAAACAGACAGAGTTGGGAGACTGTGTCATTCGCCACCAAAAAAAGTTATCTCGAAAGCAGTGCCATGAGAAACCAGCGACTAATGATTGTTTTATATTGCCACAATTAGAATCAAAGATACTTGTTGACAATCCGAAGCTTTCTTACTCTTCTTCGTTTGGTCCAAGAATTGCTAAAGTTAAACTATAAAATGAACTCAAATATCGTAGAAGGGTGTCTTTGTTGAAGACACTCACAAATGTTTTTTGGTTCATTCACCGCACGGCAAGGCAATTAGTGCAAGCTGTGATCCCTATAATACTGGGGTTCTAAAATTAGGCCACTGGTAGCAGCCTGAAATATTCAGTCAGAGCTGACACCGTAAGTGATTTAAGTAGTAGCTGGAGTCAATGCATTATGAAATGACCTCGCACAATGGAATCTGCCATTGTTCAATAAGCCTGTTAAACGAGTAGATTCTCTCCTTGCCACATCAGTGATACAGGTGAATGTATAGCAATCTGCATGCTTTGAACTTCATTAGTCGCTATCCCTTCTGAATCACTGCACAAGACCGAACAAATCAAAGTTGTCAGCCGGACCACTGTTTTATGACCCAGAAATGGCAATGATAATCGTCCAGTTGCCACAAAAAGTCTCCTAAAGCTCAATTTGAGAATGTATAGTGACGTATTAGATGAAACTTTCCCTGTCTAGTATAAGTCAAGGCAACTCGGCAGGAACTCCGCTGTTGCTGTGTTGATCCATAAATTCAACTTGAATGAAGTTGACCAGGTATAGAAGTAGGAAGAGCAGACGTGCCCTAACCCAATTTGATCATGTTTTGAAACAGTCGAGTACTAGTACTAGATGCATCACTTGGCTTGCGTGGATCTTTACATTATTCTTCGGCACGATAATGGGCTTTGGTTGATTTGGCATGATGCGAGTGCCTCTTAGTAAAACTGAAAGGTGGACTGCAGCCAATTAAGACAGTAAACTGTGATAAGAAAAAACCCAGGAAGTAAACCTTGAAATACCCACCAAGGCGCAGGATAGAAAGCATCAATCTAATCCTCAACAGAGCTCGTCATTTATGAGACAATGACGCAACTCGAATCATACAAACGCCCTGGACTTTGGATTGAGATAGTATAGTGTCCCTCAATTGTTTCAGGCCATGAGTTCTTCTGTTGTAGCAGACTTTGAGTGTGGCTTGATTCAAGTATTTCCACCTTCCCGATATTCAATTCTAAATCGAGGAGGACATCGCGTACGATGCCAACTCCCCGTATTGTATCATGTAGAGCATTAAGCTCACTTGCGTCTGCACTGTCGGTTACTGAACGCTGTTTCTTAGTGGCCCATGATACAAGGTTATTATTCAAAAAAATCACTGACTCCGAAACCAGACGTCTGTCTCCTGCTGGTGTAAAGGAGGCATCCGAATATCCTAAGATGTTAAATACCTGTCCGTAAGTTCTTGTGAACTTTAGTGAAATGCTCTCCGTCGTCATGACGTATCTTATGCATAAAATGAGCTTTTTCAAATCAACCTCAACTGGATTCGCCAGTCTCTGGCCGAGCGAATTCACGGCATAACTAATGTCAGGTCTTGTGTTATTCGCCAACCACAAGAGTGATTCGACACCAGATTGGTATAACGTCTTTTGGCTAGAGGATAAAGGTTTCCCGTTCCCCTTTTCTTTGAAGAACTCAGTGTTTGGGGGATTCCGATCATAATTTCTTGCAATCGGAACATACACAGGAAAGGTGTCCGACAATCTAAAAACCTGTGCGAGACGCTCAATGAACTGTCTCTGATGTAACTCATACCCGATCTCCCTTCTTTCGAACTTTATACCAAGGAACTCTTGGATTTGCCCTAAATTCTTTATCTTGAATTCCTTACTTAAATCATTGTAGAAGTTCTCAATTGAAGATTCATTCATGGCAGTAACTAATATGTCATCGACGTAAAGTGCAACGACTATAGTCTCCTCTCCCGCCTTTCGGATAAACAAACCTTGTGTTTTCATCTCAGAAACAAAACCTATTTCATGTGAGGCATCTGCCATACAGTTAAACCATTCGTATCCAGATTGCTTCAAACCGTAAACCGATTTTTTGAGTTGAGTAACCAGCATTCATCATTCTTGATGGGAACTCCCGGTGGTGGTTTCACATAAATATAGTGTTCAGGTTGGAGCCCTGCGTTTAAATATGCAGAGATATCCATATGATGAACCTGCCACTGCTTTTGTGCTGCAATACTGATGATAATACGAACTGTGGTCAAGTCGACAACTGGAGAGGACTTGCAAAGGGTTGTAATGGACTCCTTCCACTTGTTTGTATCCGTGAATGACTAAACGGGACTTGTAAACAGCGTTTTTGAGATCATCATTGTTAAAGGTATGGACCCAGCGTGAGGTTAGTATTTTAGTTCCAGGAGGCTTCTTAACACGAAGGAACTGCATTGCCAAGTACTAACCTTTAAAGATATGACCTCAGATATGACAAAAAAGACCATAGAGCTACATCCGATACCAGATGTGTTCCTCTTTATCAGTGTAAGCGTTCTTAATATCCTCAACAGACCCGAAAAAATTCTCTGGCTTTCAAAGTCGAACGCAAATAACCTGCACTCATAATCTATTGGTGTTGGAATTGGATGATCTCATGGCACGCTGCACTGGTTTTAACCCTCGATTGGAGTTGACAGAATCCAAGGTGTAACCAGCAATCTTATTATAACAGGTGTTAATCTCACCTAGTGTCACTCCTTTCTTTTGGCAGGTGACCGATAGCGAGATTGAACTGACTTGCGGTATTTCTGAGATGTCAAAACTGGCTGTGATCTGAGAAAAGACTTACTTAAGCTACCCTTCAGTCAATATAATATGGTAATATCTGATCAGAAATGTTCAACAGTTTGCCTTCTGGCATTTCCTGCTCAACCAAAAACATCAGATGCTCTTTTGTACTTCTAGAGTCCGTTGGAAGTTGTGCTTAAGCCCAAGAGTTATCACTTCTTAACCTTGTTTAGTAGAAGTTTGTAAGGAACTGGCCAAGCTTTCTGTATTGGTCATTTGTGATTGAATTTCTTTGACATATGAGAAGCTATCATGGTATCTAAGTGACGAAATCAGTTGTGTCTGTCTAGTAGAGGAAGATGTCTATCAACTCTATTATCTTTATTTCTCATTGGACAAACCGCGCTGGCCAAAAATCAAAGTCGACGAAAATAAACAAACAATATGTTCACTTTTCCAGAGCTCAACAAGAAGTGAACGATCAGAGATAAGGAGCTCGGTATAGTATATTCTAGTATGGACCAACTACTCATCGAGTTTTTGGGTTGTAGAGACCCAGTTTAGACTATCCCGGCATCAATGCATTTATCCAAGGATCGAAAGCTACGACACGGTGGTACGGTTGAGTCAAACGTACTATGTGCCCGATGGGCAGGTACTATCGAACGGTTTGTGATGCAAGCCATTAGTCAGGGATTCCATTTGAGTGATATTTAGTGGTTCAAGTATTCTTCAGTCACAACATCATTGGTGATTCGTCACCAAGAGGCCATATGGGGTAAGGAACATGATACACGAATTATGCACATGATGGAGTATACGAGGCAAGCTGAATGACCCCGATATGCCCACCGATGCGTCGTCAAAGCTAAAATGTCGAGACGAACGAGAACAACACAAGACTCTACAACCGATCCAGCTACTTTACGGCTCTCAAATATGCTCCATACAAACTGCAATCGTGTGGATAGTTTACCACTACAAAGTATTACCCAATGTGGTTACTATTGAAGTATCAGTGACCTAGTTTTGCTTCGGAAATGATTAGAAATCAAAAAAGAGTATTAAAGCAAGGGGCGTACGATCTCCAATTGAGCTGTACTCGACCACAGTGATGTCCATGAACTAGAAACAATGGAATTTGATTATCTAACGGCATTTAATAGAGTGCTCGGGGCTAAATTTCGATTGAAATACATCAAGATCGGGAGTCAGCCACGATATGTTAGGGATTTGATCATAAAATGAGTTGGAGATCACTCCATAACTAGCTATGGCTTTTAGAAAAGTTAGCTTTACTTGGTAACATCCAATCGAAAATGTTGGGGTTGATGTTTCGATTCCAAATGTCCAAATTAAACCTTGCCACTGAGATGAGTTAGATGTGGTCAAGAGACTCCAGCATTGGTTGATTATACCGTTCCAGAGAAATACGAAACGAAGTTCCCAGAATCAAACGATTTGAACAGGGCTGTCCTTGGAGAAATTTCAATCTGGGAAAAAGGAAATTCCGGCATCATTCACTGTTTTTCTCGTCATTCGTCATGCAACGACGCTCCTCCAGACGTGAGAGAGATATTAAATCGAATCCAACTTATAGTATGGCTGTATGACCAGTATCACCCGTTGGGGTCCGGATTTGAGTGCAGATGACAAGAACATTGCTATTGATTCTACACTTTCCTGTTGATCTTTGATCCTACTCAGCTTTGAGTTACACCACCCCATTTGTTGAAGGGATAAATATGTATCAATTATTGCAATTTGTGGTACGTTCATTAAGAGCTGGATCTTTCTCTGTGTTGGATTGAGCTGTTGCGTCGCAGATAAGTATTGTTGTACTTGCTTGGAGCATTCAGTCACAGACTACAGACTGTCAACACTGGCTAAATTGTAGATTCTGACAGAAACGGTATCGGTTATTGAATCCGTCGCTCAAAATTCTAGGATAAACAAATACTGAATATCTTGGAACTAAAACTGGAGTGGTTGCAGGAACCACTGGCTTGTACCATCAGAAGCTAGCTATCAATTTGAAGTTAAAATGTTCACAAAGAATTATTCAAAGTTGTCATCAGAAAAAATATATTGAAGAATAAAAGTCAACCAACAAGAATAGAAAAAATAAACCAACCTGCAAGGCTTTAAAACATAGCGAAAAAGAAAGATAAAAGCGGTACAGCGAATGACACCAAGACCTTCTGTGCTGAACCTTCGAGTTGAGAAACCTCAGGCCCAGATACTACAGAAGATTCTGGACCACTAGAAGCTGGTTGATGGGAGACTGACTCCTGAAGTTGTTGTGGTGGTGCTTCTGGTACATCAGGTTTTCCCGATGGAGGGATATAGACTATTTCAGTAGCTGGATGAGTACCTGATGCCGAATGAGTGATCAATATAGTCTCAGTCAAAGTTGGCATCACAGATGTAATCTTGACATAGCCTTGAGATGGTGGTGGAATACACACAACAATAGAAGCAGGAGCAGTTCCAGAAGGTTCACAAGATTTTGTCACAGTCTCTGTAAGGGTCAAATCAACAGTGGTAAGGGTGATGGTGGCTGGTGGGGGAACGTGAACCACTTCAGTTCCCGGAACAGAACCAGAAGCAGGAACAATCTCAGTGAATGGTGCAGTAATAGTGGTGTCAGTAGTGGTCGAAGTGACAGTGGCTGGTGGTGGGGTGTGAATAATCACAGTACCTGGGTGTGATCCAGATGGCTCGATGGTTTTTGTGAATGGTACAGTGATAGTGGTGTCAGTTGAAGTGGTAGTGACCATGTCTGGAGGAGGTACAATGATAGACACAGTACCAGGAACAGATGGGGGAACAGTCACAGTAGTAGTGTCAGTTCTAGATGAATCAGTTGAAGTTGTTGTCACCATGTCTGGTGGTGGCACAATGATAGACACTGTACCAGGAACAGAACCTGATGGAGGTACAGTCACAGTAGTAGTGTCAGTTCTTGATGAATCTGTTGAAGTGGTAGTCACCATTCCAGGTGGTGGTACAATGATAGACACAGTACCAGGAACCGAACCAGATGGTGGAACAGTCACAGTGGTAGTGTCAGTTCTTGAGTCATCAGTTGAAGTGGTAGTCACCCAGTCTGGAGGAGGTACAATGATAGACACAGTACCAGGAACCGAACCAGATGGTGGAACAGTGACAGTGGTAGTGTCAGTTCTTGAGTCATCAGTTGAAGTAGTAGTCACCATTCCAGGTGGTGGTACAATGATAGACACAGTACCAGGAACCGAACCAGATGGTGGAACAGTCACAGTGGTAGTGTCAGTTCTAGATGAATCAGTTGAAGTTGTTGTCACCATGTCTGGTGGTGGCACAATGATAGACACTGTACCAGGAACAGAACCTGATGGAGGTACAGTCACAGTAGTAGTGTCAGTTCTTGATGAATCTGTTGAAGTGGTAGTCACCATTCCAGGTGGTGGTACAATCACAGTAACAGTACCAGGAACGGAACCTGATGGGGGAACAGTCACAGTGGTAGTGTCAGTTCTAGATGAATCAGTTGAAGTTGTTGTCACCATGTCTGGTGGTGGCACAATGATAGACACTGTACCAGGAACAGAACCTGATGGAGGTACAGTCACAGTGGTAGTGTCAGTTCTAGATGAATCAGTTGAAGTTGTTGTCACCATGTCTGGTGGTGGCACAATGATAGACACTGTACCAGGAACAGAACCTGATGGATGTACAGTCACAGTAGTAGTGTCAGTTCTTGATGAATCTGTTGAAGTGGTAGTCACCATTCCAGGTGGTGGTACAATCACAGTAACAGTACCAGGAACGGAACCTGATGGGGGAACAGTCACAGTGGTAGTGTCAGTTCTAGATGAATCAGTTGAAGTTGTTGTCACCATGTCTGGTGGTGGCACAATGATAGACACTGTACCAGGAACAGAACCTGATGGAGGTACAGTCACAGTAGTAGTGTCAGTTCTTGATGAATCTGTTGAAGTGGTAGTCACCATTCCAGGTGGTGGTACAATCACAGTAACAGTACCAGGAACGGAACCTGATGGGGGAACAGTCACAGTAGTAGTGTCAGTTCTAGATGAATCAGTTGAAGTAGTAGTGGTGATAGTTGGAGCTGAAAAACTCCCAGAGCCTGAGACTTGTGGAGGTGGTAAGGAGTTAAAAGTCCAACTAAAATTTGGAGAGTCAAATACCCTTGGAGTATCTTCTCCATTACATTGCACTTGATTAGAGTAATCAACGATATGGATAGGGCCATCACGAACATTCTCAATGTATAACACCACACGATAATTAGGCGGTAATCCAGAATATCTTAAAGTTACAGTATCTCCATTGCAGGTGATGGATCCAGTCAATGCGTGATACAGTTTTGGCATTAACCAGTCGTTGAACTGATCTGTGGCACCAAATTGGACACTGGTACAGTCTAATGACTTCATGTTCTGAAAGTGCATACTAATTGTCCCAGAGGATCCGCCTTCAGGGCACTGATTACCAACCATGTAGTTTTTAACCACACCACCCTTTCCGACATCGGCTCTAGTAAACAATTTTTCCCTGTTAGATCTGGCCTCTTTGTTGAAACTTTCGGTTACAGTGAATCTATTAGTACCGTCACTTATTGGAATGATGTTAGTACCTTCAACCCATTGACGAGCACATGACATATCGTTTTCGCTGAACGTTCTTCCACCCAGCCAATACGTTAAGGGCATTGTCACAGATCCCTGAACAGAAATGAAAGGAGTCAAGTCATCATGAACTGTACATGCCAATTTTCCTTCCTTTGGCGCAGTTATTTGTGGCACATGTCTAAGAATGCCCAGGTGAGTGCAGGAAGCATATGTTACTCCATCTGCTGTGAGGTTCAATGTCCTATCACTGCGAATACCCCACGAGGAGACACAAGGAATTGTCAAGGTGAATGTGTCACCAGGCTTAGCAGAGTTTCCATCAAGTGACCAGTTCCAGTCTAATTCAAAACCAGCGAACTCAGGCTGACGGTAGGCACTGGCAGCTTGACCACTAGGTGTGTGATGGGAGGAAACGAAATCAGAGAACACTCCGTAGATTTGAGCTGCAAAAGTCGACCGTAGAAGTGAGAGAAGAAGGAAAATTGGTAATCTCAAATGCATCTCAATTAACTCTTGGGTAATTGAAACAGCTCATATATAAATAAGCAAACCAACTACAGTGGAGCCATTCAATTGTGAAATTCTCAAGACGTATCACCGGGCTCAGTTTCCTGAAACGTCGAAATTCAATGGGTACCCGAGGTGACTGGACAAGTATTTTTAGACTTATTAGATAAATGATATTGGTTCAAATCTAAAAAGCATGAAACATTCAGCTGCAATTGCGTTGACATAACTAAGGATATTTGTAAAAGTACTCAGAACTATTAGGCTCATAACCTTAACAATTGCTAATGTAGAGAATTCTCTCTTTGGGAGAAGTATTAACATACCTTTACGGTTGAGTGAGCCAAACAAATCTCGTCCGAGTAAGAAGAGTGATCATGCAGTGCATTCTTCAGCTCCTTAACTATGTCAGAAGTCTCTCAGATCGCTTGAAAATTGGTTCTATTCCTTGACGGACTGGATTTGAGAGGTATTTCATAGAATGATAGTAAACTTAGTAACAGAAATGACTTACGAGATGGAAAGAAATACGAGCACGATGTTTTTGGTGAGGCGTTTCCTTTTTGGGACGCGATGTAGATTTTCAAGTGACGAGATTTTTGAACATCTACATCACTGCCAAGTGTGCGATCCGTTGGAAAGCCAGATTTTCTTGAAACCAATCGGATTGGTGTTCATGTCCAACCATGGTTCGTTGCTGTTTCAGCTGGATGGGAATTCGGAAGAGTTAGAGAAAGCTCTGTGTCCTTGGCTACCGTTTTGAAGACTTTTGAATTTAACCTAACACAGTGAATACCTAATGAAACAGCCTGAACCTTACTTCATGTAAAGGACAAATCTCCATGCAATGAAATCAAAAAGGATGATTATCGGGAGGCTTTCCTATTGTTATAGAACCATATTACGGAGACCTGCATTGAAAAGCAAATCGGTCGTAACTTCTCTCGCAACTTAAAAATTTACCTAGTTCACAAACCAAAGCATAAAAAAATAAAATCAGAATTTTTTTTTGCTGGCTCTGATAAGACCGAATACCTATGACATTATTGAGCCGAGTAAAGTTCCAAACAATAGGCCTTATAGACTATTTCGGGAATAGAGACACGAGAACAAACATTGATTTTTTTTTCTGATTCACATCGTATTGAAAAATCAGGATTTGTTAGTTTGGCTTTTATCCCTCTCGCCCTGAGAAGCCATGTGAGATAATCATTATCAAGAATCACGCAAATTCCATTCCTATGGAGTGGGTACCTGAAACCGAAAAAACCACCAATCGAGTGGTTAGGAATACAAAAACCTTCAATTCAACCTTTTAAAGTAAAGATTAGGAGAACAGATTATTGACATCGAAAGAGGAAACGAAAGGAAATAACCACCTGTAATCAGGAAAGTAGTTGAACTGACTCAGGGATGTTTGTCCTAGAATCATTAGTAAGAATGACTCGATATAATAGCAAGGGCTTCTACGTATCATATACACCCGTAACTATTGATTATTGCTAAATTCCAAATTTCAGGCAATCTTGTTTCACGTGGCAAAGGGGAGGAATGAAACAAACGCCTGATATGTAAGCTTGGAGTGCATAGTATGGTCAGATTATGTAGTTCTTTTTTGTGTTGACGATAGCTGTTCAACTGGTTTTATTTCTATGTTTTCATCTCACTCAATGATAACGTTAGCTACTTTTACATCTGAAGATATAGAAAACGGCCAACCGTTCTCATCTTATGACAAAATTTCATTTGAAAGTTTTGTTTATCTTTTCCTGAAATTTTCATCGTCTACTGGTGATGAAATGCAGCTGATAGTATCGATTATTTTCAAAATATACTCGAAGCTTTTTGAGCTAGATATACATCTGCTACATAGAGAGCGCTGTTTCCACTAGTCTGAGAAAGACGAAGAGCATGAGACAAGGTTTGGGCAAGTGGGCCAGGACTTGGTCCACCCAAGTATACACTTTTTTGTTCTAGAAGATTCTCTCTATCTTCGGATACAAGTTTAATATGCATTGTATGACCATAGTCACATACATCTAACAGGATTTTGAGTTGACCTTGTTTCATTCAAATTTGGAATTGACGTTTATAAAATTTGTATGCGGCACGATTCATTTTAGTTTTTTTTTCTCAATCAAGATCAGTATAGTTCGTATATCACAGTAGAAACTGAGCTCAGCACCACTTCAAAGCTACTAATCAATCAAGAAGTTCTATTTCTGGCACTATTGAAAAAAAAAATCTATAAAGTGATACCAGCTTCCTTTTGAGCCCTTGTGTCGCCCCATTGTAGATTTAATTTGACGAGCTTGCCACAGCCAGCCTGATTTAGGATTCACCTGAAGAAGCACCCCTCTTGACTGGATAAAGGTCTCTAAAATTTTAGGTGGGGATGAAAGGCAATTGGTAATCGTTCCAAAACCATAGATCTCAAGAAGATGATGCAATCGGGATCTCAATCATACACTCCCAAGTTTGCATGCGACCGATTTTTTGAAATGGAAATGCACAATAGTTGCAGAAAGTGATGATGATACTCCTACGCCCTCATCTCAAAAAAGGAAAATGACTCCCACAAAGTAGACCGAACTCCTGAATGCACCCTAAGGTATCTTTATTGCATCCCTTGGTCATTATATGCTAATACCTCCTCTGGGTGAAAAACAGGCAGCATGCAGTATTGTTAATATCTAAAATCATGACTTTCAATATCCGCTTATTCCCAAACATCATGGTATCATAGTGCACTAATTCTCCTTTGGACCAACACCAAAATTAGTTCTGTTGCATGCTCGTTTGTCGTTTGGTGTAAACTAGGACCGGCCTGAAAAATTAAACTTTTGACTGAGTACTTCGACTGTATCCACCACGACTGGGCCAGTTCCCGCCTTATTGACTGTCGGCTCGGCTGAAAGCGTGCTAAACACCACCAGAAACGATGGTCGGTTCTGAAAAACCTTGTTACCAGGCATCTGATCGCAATAGAAGCATTGATTATTCCACCAACAACACCCATTAACACCAAGTTGCTTGGTGGCCAATCCCAATCAATCATTCAATATAGACCATTGCAGAGTGCATTCTCTGCTCTGCGTTGGTTTTAAGATATGCAAATGGCAAGTGTAAAAATTGAATATAAGAACCCAACACTCCCTTTTCCACCCACAACCTTTCTGCAGTCTCCCAGATATGTTACCGCAGGTATACCACGCAATATTGATTGAGTAGTTGAAGAGAGCAGCCACGGTGATAATCGTGTCGTTGAAAATGCTCAAATACTTCCACATTTATGACTCAAGATTTCTTTATACCAATTCCTTTGTTCCCCAACTAATAGGCTATGGAAAAGTTGATAGTCAACCAACTTGTTCGATTGTTCAATTGATAGTTAGAATCTGGTCAGCGGAAGCTGAATTACTTCCAAAACACCAAAGGGAATTTAACCGACGCCAATTTAACGTAGCGTTAAAAGCAAGTCTTGATCTGGACTTTTAAACTGTCGGTAATGTTCCCATGTTCACCAATACTTTGCCACAGCCCTGTATCACTAACGATCAACACATAGTACGGTAGTCGATAACCTAAGCAAACTCAAAATCGAGATACAAGCTTATTGGATGTTATAGATGTAGAGTAAACCACAAGGGCTACCCAATGATATATACCAACTTGCATCAACATCTATGAGTCCCTGGTAATCATCACTCTCCTTGTAATAAACTGTGTTATATGATGGGCAAATCGCGTGGAGGAAAATTAAAATATTCACAATCATAACAAGGACCAGCCAACCCCACAAGTCGACCATAAATGAAGATAAGGAGATTTGGCTGATGGAAAAAGGTAATCCAAGTTCCAGAAGACGGTAGACAAGTTTTTGAAGCGATTGTGAAGCGATCGGATGTTGTAGAAGAACTCGACAAGGGAGTGAACAACAACAACAACAACAACAACAACAACAACAACAACAACAACAACAACAACAACAACAACAACAACAACAACAACAACAACAACAACAACAACAACAACAACAACAACAACAACAACAACAACAACAACAACAACAACAACAACAACAACAACAACAACAACAACAACAACAACAACAACAACAACAACAACAACAACAACGACGACAGTTGGTGAGAGAGAAACAGTCATGACTCATGCAGATCACGGTAGATACAACGCACAGTGGATAATACACTGCAGGTTAGCTGCAAGGCAACACGTTGCAATTGAAGTCTGTGGTGAAGGTATAAAGACACTTAAGAAACATCGAGTCAACTTGGCTCAAATGAGCTTTCTTCTCCTTCACCTATACATCAGTCGATTAAGAGAATGTTTGCTAGTACCAAAGCAATTGATTTGAGACCGGACGTTGCTGGGTTGACGATATCCACTATTGGCCAAAATTTCACAAGCCAACGTTGAGTCGTTTCAAAGAAAAGTTGTATTTCCCCAGCTTCGTACCGGTCGGCACAAATGGGGTCTGTGAGTACCGATTAGTTGATCTGAGACGGAGGTGTTCCGGTGATGAAGTTTTCTGTTGATGAAACTTACCAAGAAGTCATGGTTGACTGGCTCCACCAAACTCGTTACTCTGCCAACTCGCCAAGGTCGGTACAACAGGTGCGGTTGAGTTATCAATCAGCTGTATCGGGTTACACATTACCGTGATCATCAACTACGCTGTTGGTCAATATTTCCAACAGACCTCAAGTGAAGTGGACTCATAGCAACTTGCTCCTCTGCAACCAACCAGCAGTCAGTTTATACGTTGTTGGTGAGTAGTAATTCGGTCGTCTGAGTACGATGACAAGCTGTATGAGTCATTGGCCAGTGGTAGAAATACCATAAATAACATGACATGTATGCTTGTTTGAGGCAATGTTGCACGATCACAATATCCTGCAGTGGCTTTTGTGGTTATATGTGTCAATGGATGCTCTGACAAAGTATATCATCCACTTCATTATAGTACTTACTACTTCAGGCGACAATGCACCTCCTGATACTTTTTTCAAATAACGTCGAGTAGGTCAACTATTTTCTTTACGAAGTGATGCTGATACTGTGCAATACCCACTATGCTCCGCAACTGACCCTGTCATTCAAACTATATAATTTTTTGTTAGTCATAATTACCTCCTCAAAGTACTTTCAACTATTAACGGCCTACGGTACCTACTACCTAAGGAGGAAATACTTACTAGGGCATCAGCGAGGAGAGACACAAACATTGTGATTCCCCGATTTCGCTGATTTTACCTATACTCAAAAAGAAACCTCCCAAACGTGTGCATTCACAAATCCGAAACTCAGTACACGAAAGTAATCATTTGGTTGGTGGCTTTAGAGACCTCTTCAAGACTTGAAGCCAACTACAAAGTCCTCCATTTAACTACAAAATGACTCAACAATTACTTGAAAACTAGCAACAATCAACAATAACATATATTTAACTTAATTGCATGAACTAAGGCGAAAAAATAATAGCAACAGTGAAGAAGATGAATGAAAAACTCAAACGAGAGCAAGAAAAAGACCAAAAAGGAGACCGAAGCTTATGCAGATGTGAGAAGCAGAATCTTCAGATACAATTAGAGAGTTGGAATTGTGGGCTGTGGGCTTGACTTCAACGCTTCCACTCAAATTGTCTCTCGTGATAGTCTTGGTAACAATATTGTTCTCTCTATCCGTGGTAACAACGATATCACAAGGAAGGAGTCTCGTTCCGCCAGACTGAATCACTTTGGTTACAAAAGAGGAGTACTTCTTACAAACTAGGCAAGACGCAGTCTTGGTGATGGTTGTCACTGCATCATTTGACTGAGTCACTTCAATCTCACAAGGAACAGTTACGGTAATCGTACCATCCACACTCAAGAAATGAGATGAATATTTGGTACAAACGGGACATGGAGGTTGCGAAGGAATTATCACCACCACAGATCCTGGATTTGATCCTGATGGTCCGAAAGTAGTAGTGGTGATACCGGTGATGGAACCAGTAATGGTATACCATGAGTAGGGAGGTACGTGGACTATTTCAGTACCTGGAATAGAACCCGATGCTGGAACAGTGTGAGTGAATGGAACACTAATGGTAGAGTCAGTAGTGGTAGTAGTGACAGTGCCGCCTGGTGGAAGATGGATCTCAACAGTACCTGGGACAGAACCTGATGCGGGAACAGTGTGAGTGAATGGAACACTGATGGTAGAGTCAGTAGTAGTGGTGGTGACAGTGGATGGCGGAGGGACATGGATCTCAACAGTGCCAGGAGCAGATCCAGAGGCAGGAACAGTGTGAGTGAATGGAACACTAATGGTAGAGTCAATGGTGGTGGTGGTGACAGTGGATGGCGGAGGGACATGGATCTCAACAGTACCTGGAATAGAACCCGATGCTGGAACAGTGTGAGTGAATGGAACACTAATGGTAGAGTCAATGGTGGTGGTGGTGACAGTGGATGGCGGAGGGACATGGATCTCAACAGTGCCAGGAGCAGATCCAGAAGCAGGAACAGTGTGAGTGAATGGAACACTGATAGTAGTATCAGTGGTGGTAGTGGTGACAATTTCTGGTGGAACCAATACACTGACTGTCCCTGGAACAGTACCAGTTCCCGGAACAGTGATAGTGGTCGTGTCAGTCCTTGTTAAAACCGTTGATGTGATATTGTTCATTCCGCAGAGTTTTGGCTGATTCTCCATCAAGAAATAGTAGACCGGAAGATCAGTTGTCGGTTGTCCACCAGGTGGTGTCACAGCAAAATTTAATATAGCATTCCAATATGTGTTGAAGTAATAAATCTTGATGGGGTAATATTTACCACCTTCAAGTTGAACTCTGAACTTTGCATCTGTGAAAACTGACGATGTAGGAGTCCATTGAAACCAAGCCCTCTTTGAGAATAGATTCAGGTAATTCACTGGACTATTGTCACAACAATTCATTTCTCTCCCTTCCCCCATGGTAAAGATCATTCCGTCATCCATATTCACAAGCTCGAAATAGTAAGATCCTGTGGTCTGTGCATAGAAATAACCGGTGAAATGTAAGGCAAAGTGATCAACATTCAAGGTGTGACCATAAATTTGGCTTTGGTAATTATGATCACGTTCAACCTCCTCTATTGGGAAAACAACACGAAAATTAAGACGTGAAACACCATACCTTATGTATTCGGGGTTTTTCAAAGCTGCCATCTTGTCAAGATAGGCAGCCACATTTAGTACTTGGGATTCGACTTTGGAGAAATACTCAACTTTCATGCCTTTCTGAAGACCAACAATAGTGCAGTTATCAGCCATAGCTATGACAAAATAAAGGAACTGTATGCCAAGTAGAAGTATAAGGTTCACCATTCTGGACGCTAATGGTTATGGAGGGAGACCTTCCCTTATATATGGGTGCTTTGAAAACCTGATATGATAGCAAAGGAATATTCAGCTGCACTTATGTGTTATCAGGTTCATTGTGGTATTCGAGGGAACTCAAGTTAAATTTGAAGTATTCGTGTCGCTAAAAACCTGGAATCTCCCACGGCATGAGCCACTGAATTGCGAATTAAGCGTCTATAAGGTCCTATGTGAAACTTATCATTCCTGTTTAGTGTAACCGAGCAGCTGGCCAATTTACACCATTGTTTTGTTCATTGTGCAACTTTCTACTTCTAAAATCAAGCTAACCCACCCTCGCAAAACCACACACAATAGGGCAAACGTGGCATATAAGAACAGGAATGAGGACTCATACTGTTATGTTATGGGTAAATGAATACGGATCGTGCCAAAGCGTGTACTGAAAAAAAAAGCCTCGACAAAACTCGATTAGCAGAAAATTTTCTATTTCTTTAGATGTCGTTTATCTTCTTATGGTGAGTAGGATCCAACATGGAAGTCAGGAAGTACCTGTACACTTTTTCTGGTTGAGCTAGAAGCGAGCTACTTTGTGCTGCCGATAAGAATTACCCTACAGGAATTCGGGGGCAAGAAGTATAAGAGCCAGCTGAATAATGAACAATAGCACAAGAAAACAATGTGACAAGTCAAGGAGCCAAATGTAGAAAATGTTTTATCTATATGTATCTCATTGAACTCGGATTTAGGCAGTTTTCTATCCTTACCAAGCTTGAGATTGGGAGCTGTTTGATATCTGTGAATGAGATTCATACACATAGGAGGTCGGGGCATCAGTGGTATCGAGTTTTTTGCATCCAGAGACAGCTTGCCCAACCAAAAATAGTTTGGTTGAACGACCATAGAATTCTAGCAAAGTTGCAAGATGTAATTGGAATGAATCTGTATTGGTCTTGAAGAGGAATGAAGAACAGATTGTTCATTTTTTTGAGTTAATTTCATGTGGACTCTTTCCGAACAATTCTATCTTCTTGAAGTTTCTCCTCAATGTTCATGAGTCACGCCGCTGAACAATAGCATTGTTGAAATGAAAATTGAGCTTCGGACAGAACAGCTCAGCCTCCGTTTCTTGTGAGCTGTTAACTTGCTTTGTATAACCATTGAATTTCATCTATTGTAATCAGAGGGCCAACCAATTCCCCACGGTGGGCATCTCTACATTTCGTAAAAATGAGCTGGAGGCCCATCCATTGTGAATCAAGGCCCGGATAGGCCAGGTAAAACCTTCCTCATCAAGGAAGTCATCCGGTTTCTCCAAGAGACTCGAGACATTTTTTGTCGATTCATAATATTAGTGTCTTAATTACTGTATTACGGCTACATACACTACAAGAATACCGAAAAGGTGGTTTCAACAGATCATTCTATTTTGGTTTTACTCTATGTTTCATAAGCCGTCCTGACATATGACGCTTGTATGTGAAACCAAAATAGTAATCCCTTCTTGACTCTGAAACTTACTACCACGTATAAGAATAGTTGCAATACTTAGATGAAACTCAGAGAGCTGTTGAATGTAAACGGAAATTCCAAATGGACACCTTGGTTTTCGAACAAGAGTGAAATTCCCAATATTGTGGACTTCTGTTCACTTACTCTTCTTGGAAAACTAATTATAACATTCCGGAAGATATTCTTTTACAATGAAGTAGAGGTAACAATAAGGTCCATACCCATTTTTTCGGATTGACTTGACTACTGGATCTCAATTTGTATTCTATTTCTTAATTGCTCATATCTATTTTTGTGTTTTTGTGCTAAATTTGTACTCATGAATAGGCAATATGACTTCCGTGGGAACAGCACTCTATTTCTCTGGTTGAAGCGTGGGATCCCCTCAAATTGAGCCATTTCACAATTTTATCTCATTGAATCTCGAGACGCATATTCATTGATAAACAAAGAGACATCCTCACAAACAAAAACCAGAGTAAATCCCTAGGTGCTGTCCACTTGTGTTCCATTCTTGTAACTCTGAATTTCTTATTCTTATCAATTGGTGTTCTGTTGCCGGCTTCTACTCACCAGATACCTTCCCTACACCAACATAAATCTCATGCTACTCTCGATATGAATCTCAACTAGGACCTTTTTAATAATTTGCCAAACATCACTTCCAGAAACATGCCTCAAAACAAGTGATCAGAAAGCATTGCCGTATCGGTTCGTCGAACTCAACCCGAGAATCATTTTTTAGCCATGATTATACCAATTGCCCTGGCTGTGATCGAATTCTAAGTACTGCACGTGTTCCTGTAGAGTCGGTAGACTGTTTCGTGCTCATATGGTGATTGAGCTCAATTTGCGGGACTGGCATTTCCTTCACCCATTTGGAAGCAGAAGAGTCAAAATTTCATGTTCGCGGATTTCACCATTAACCGCTTTTGCCAATTTGGAAGTAGAATGACCGATTGGGTAATTCATGTCCGTGACACAAAATCTGAAACATCTACTAGCATACCCCGGTATTACTCCATTAGGTATATTGCGGTATCTTATGAAGATGTTCTTATTTAGCCCCATACAATCGCAAACTGGTAGTGCTTTCTTTGGTCACGTCATCCATGCAGCAGGACGGCCTTTCAAGTGGTTACGAAACGAGAAGTTACAAACAAGCTCCTAAACGAGGTGAACAGCTGAGAGACTATCAGTAGCACTGGGTCGATGCTCTTCCTTTAGTACCAAGCGTACCTGGTCAACCACAGCAAACAGAGTTTCAGAAAAGCGCAAGTGGTTTAGTGGTAAAATCCAACGTTGCCATCGTTGGGCCCCCGGTTCGATTCCGGGCTTGCGCAATTTTTTTGGATATTTTTGCTCTGGATTCTTCATATATAGTAATGGAAGAGGAATGCTCTCGATGAAGTGTCGTAAGAACACAATTTTTTTATGAACGAAGAGAGATCATGCAATGCCTCAAAACTATGCTTGGATCATCTTCGCATCATACATCTGATGCCACAGAGGTAAGTAATATACGCCGATCCTTGCCTATTATGTATCCAGCACGCCTAGTTTGGCTCATTCAGCTCAGCAAACGTTCAAGTCCCAGCCAAACTCTTCGCAAATATCAGTCCAATCAACCACATCTTTGCCAAGAGGATTCCTCTTCCAAGACTCATCGATTATAGCCCAGGCTTTTGTAACATTTCGTACTGGTGAAACTTCATTGATTCTCTTGAGTCTCTTCTCCAAATTGTGTTTATCGAATTTATTGGTGCAACACAATCCAATGGCAATTGATGGTAAGCAAAGAGCTACAGTCATCTTGGTATCAATCAACAGGTCCATGACCTCAAGACCGGTTTCTACCAATTCTTGAACGAGGTGGTAGTAGGGTGGAATGCGTTTGATGTATAGGAACCAGTAGATTCGGCAGCAAATCTTGTAAAGTTGATGATAGTTCTTGTGTAGCATGACTTCATTTGGATCAAACTTCACGTCCTGCAAGAGGTCGAAATCAGGCAGCACCATTTCAATTTTGCGGTCAAGTTCAAATGCCGTGGCTTCCACCAACTCCTTGTATTCTTTCTGCGTCAGTTGATATCGCTTGTACTGTTCATCACTCTGATCATCAGTATCGGCGAGATGCATCACTTCTTTGAGCTTGTTGTTGATGGCAACTTTATGGTTCATTATCTCTCCTAACAACAAGAGAACAGGCTGGTTGCAGCCTTGAATTGGATCAGGACCGTAATTTTTGATGTTGAAATTCTTATTGTTGAAAACTTTCTTGTATAGCGCCATAGGTACGGCAGTTCCTGACTTGCAGGATTTTGAAGACATCACGTCATTGTATTGGAAATGACTCAAAAGGAAGCGTGTCTCGTTTGAATAGTCGAAATCCAGGGCTATCTTCTCCAATCCTCCGTATTCTCCGAAGAGTCTATGGCACATATCAAAGAAAAACCTCCACTCTGATTTGCCAAAGCATATATGCATACCAATGATGGCCCGAAGAAAACATGCCCTCCGATAGAAGTCAGACTTGTGATGAGTTAGAGTTGACAATGACAGATAGCTCTTGAAAGCCAATCTCAAATACTTGGCCACTTCGTCATCGACGACTTTGTCGTTATGATAGAATGCTCCCCATGCTGTCAAAGCATACATGAGACATTCTTCCTGGTGCGCCAACGAATAGTAAACGTTGATAAAGTAATTGTAGCTGTCCACACCAATGCTTAAGACTCTGGAAACCACATCTCTATAGTAGCCCAAATACTTGAGCCCTTCGTCATCTAGACGTGAATTGGGAAAAGAACTGAATGACCACAATGTGGGTGTTGGCAAGGAGTACTGCTGCAAGCTTCCTATAGGATCCATTGGTATCATGTCTGTGTCCTGCCTGAGGGCAGACTCAACCTCTATTGGTTTGTCGGCTGCATCTAGCGTGTCTGTCACAAGCTCTGGCGCCTCAAGCTCTGGACCAGCTGGCAGCAGCTTTATGGAATGCGTTTTGTATACACAATCAAGTCCTCGTGACACACAGAGTCCACAAGCTGGTGCTTTTTCATCACACTTCCTTCGTCTCTTCCTGCAGCTGACGCAACCGTTTCTCGATCGGGATTTGGTCCCCACGATTCGCTGGATCTTGATGTACGACTGGTGGAAGTTGGACTTGTCGCTGGCAACAGCCTTGAACTTCGGAGAGCATTTGCGTTGGACCTTGGTGAACGACCTGGAGTCAAGAACAGAGTACATGTTGTGGGGGATCAATTGTTTCAACAATTCCGCTCTGATAAGGTTCATACACGCAGAAAGCTTTCAGATAACAAAAAAAAAGATATCAGGTGAGTCGATTAGGAGCGAATTGAACACTCACGACGGTGTTCTGTTTCGCAGTTAATGCAAAGCCAGAACTCGTTGAACGGATTCTTCATCGTAAGTTGAAGTGACTATGAAGAAACTATGAACATCGAATGAGATCACTCAAGAGCCCACGCTCAGAAGAGGTTCCACCAACAAGTGGAGCTGCAAATCGTGGTGTAAAAGCGCACAGCTGAAGTAGCTGCTTCTAGTTGGTTGGAATTGGATCAAATCCACCTCTCTCTCATTCTTCTTACGCTTATTTTTTCTTTCTCTCATCAACGATCTTGCAACGCCCATGGCACCTGGAAAACTGAGTTCAGCAATACAGAAATACTAATCGATGGCCAATACAAAACTCCTAACTTATTAAAAGTATCAACATTATAAATATCTATCTACCGCATTCCAGATGACGGAATTACAATTCTCCAGCGGCCACCAAGTCTTCTTCAACCTCCTTGACAGTCTTAGCAATGATTGCAACCATATCGTCAGCAATTTCTTTGGTAAGAGTGAAAGCTGGAGCGAACATGACGAAGTCACCACGGTCTCTAACACATTTACTCATAGGCATAGAGGTAAGACCATTGTCATAGAGTTTGTCACCAACCTTTTTGAAAATGTTCAAGTCAACAGGGAAACTTTCTTTAGTTTTCTTGTCCTTGACAAATTCAATGGACCAGAAACCACCGGAACCTCTGACGTCACCAACTATCTTAGAGTCGTTGGTCTTCTCACGAGTTTGAGCACCGAAGTAGTTACCGACTTCAAAAATGTTCTTGGTTAAACCTTCTCTCAAGATCTTTTGTTGAATTCTTAAAGCAACAAAACAGTTGAAGGCATGAGAAGAGTAAGTTTGAGCACCTAAAATCATGTTAGATCCTTCAACGTAAGCCTTTCTGATCTTTGGACCAATCAAAACACCAGCAATGGTGACGTAACCTGAACCTAAAGTTTTACCAACAGATTGCATGTCTGGACCTTCATTGGCAGGTAAGTAAGCTTCCCAAGCATTGAGATGACCGTTTGGAGAGATTCTACCAGTTCCACACATGACTTCGTCAAGGTGGAAGATGATGTCGTACTTGGTACATAATTTTCTGACACCGTAAAGGTATTGGGAAGTTGGTGGACAAGTACCGAGAGAAGAACCAGAAACGGTTTCAATGGTGATGGAAGCAATGGTTTCTGGGTCTTCCTTCAAGATGATCTCTTCGTACTCGTCTAAGACTCTTTGGGTGTATTCTTCTAAAGTTTCATCATCTTTCTGGTAGTGGTAAGGAAAGAATTCTGGGATCTTGACACATTGAGTTTGTGGTAATAAGATATCTTGGAATTGGACAGATCTAGGAGAGTGGGTAAGTGATAAAGCACCGATGGTGTAACCATGGTATGAACTGTATCTGGAGATGAATTTAGTCTTTTTTGGTTTACCTTTTTCTAACCAGTATTGTCTGATGATCTTGAGACCATTTTCGTTGGCTTCAGATCCAGAAGAAGTCCACAAAGCAGCTTCAAAGGTACCTGGAGGAGAGTTCTTACAGTAGAACTCAGCTAATTCCTCAGCGTACTTGTTAGCAATACTAGCTGGGAAAGTGTAAGTACAAGCTTTAGCAGCTTCGTTGATAATTTCAATGACTTCTTCATCACCCCAACCTAAAGCACCAACGGCAGCACCAGTAATACCATCGATTAATTCAGAGACTTCACCGGTGTTTGGGTCTCTGACTGTGATTTTGTTACCTTTACCAGTAACAATTTCACGAGCTTTGTCACTAATCTTAGCTTGGAAAAGATAAGATTTTGGCTTTTCACCCAATGAAGGACTTGGAGAAACTGAAGTTGCAGGAGTAGTGGTGGTAGTTTCAATTGACATTGATCGTTATGGAAATCAGAGGATTTGAAGTCATTTTATACACCTGTCAGAGGTCGAGTCAAATTCCATGCTGATAAGCGCCAGTTGCAGAAAACGGAAATCATGAACCGCATTCTTATGCCAATTAGGCAGTTGGCGGTATCTTATCACCGTGTAATTCCATATTTGGCTGGGATCCAACTCATTAACACCAGTGCTGGTGTGTCTTGGCACCGATTTGGTTACCACTATAAATAACGCCAACTGTCCCGGCGGGCTTCTAGTCATTTGCCTATTTGAGGGTATGAGAAAATCGGCAACAGCCAATTTGGACGCGGAATTGTGATTCTGCTAATGATCTCTTTTGTTCACAAGATGCTAGAATAGTCATTCCGATGCAGGGAAGCCGATCTTTCTCAAAGCAGCAACTCTTAGAAGCATGGGGTGAGCCATCGGGTTGACCAAACCGTCAGCTGAGAAGGTCAAAATAGCATTTCCTGTTCGAGCCTAATCCAGTAATTAGCGCCAACTAGATTTATTCCCTCATTTCACTGTAGTCAAGCCGTTTGATCTTCTCCTGGCGTCTGTGAAATTGAGTCGTGAATCTCGAACTTCGTTCTTGTGTTGTAGCCAGTTCTTATCATTAAATTATAGACACAATTTGCAAAATGGCTCTTTGAGGTCTTCCACTATAGGCATTGCGACAGTCGACGGTCTTGAAGAGAGTTCCTCAGATTAAAGAGTTGAATGGACCAGATCTCTTGGGTAGATTTCGAGCAAATGAAGAAAAGGCTGAAGCTTGCTTCGAAATTTGTGCTGACGTGGACAATTGAGAGCCAGTTTACGCTAGACCCTTGAAGTCTCTCAGATCGCAACGACTCACATGGTTGTGGCTCTCAAAGAGACTCAAAACTGGTCTCTTTCGTAAAAATCTTCATGTCTACCTGGTAAAATTGGACTCTCAAGAGACTAAGATTTTCGTCGTCCTACAAAAATTTTTCAATTGTAAATTATAAGCAAAAGGTACACAAAGTATTCCTGTGACATGAGAAAAACTGAAAGCATAGCGAAGGAAAAAGAAAAATGAAAGCAACGCTAATCAACATCAAAGAAAAACAAGTACGACACTGATTAGGAGAGCAAAGCTAACTCTGCTCAAATTAGCGGATCCTTCGAGGATTCCTGAAGGGGCAGGTCTCGAAGTCTTGTCTGTTGGTCTACTTGCGACACTTCCATCGGTGACAGTTTTCATAACAGTGCTAGTGATGGTCTGATTCGATGCGTTGGTAGTAACAACAATGTCACAAGGAATAAGTCTCGTCTCACCTGACTTATTGACTTCTTTGATGATCGAGGAGTACTTCTTGCAAACCAGGCAAGCGGCAGTTTTAGTGATGGTTATCACCACATCATTTGACTGAGTCACTTCAATTTCACAAGGAATAGTTATGGTAGTTGTACTTTCCACACTCAACAAATGAGATGAATATTTGGTACAAACAGGACATGGAGCTTTCGAAGGAAGAATCACTACCACAGATCCAGGATTGGTTGCGGATGGTTCGAAAGTGGTGGTTGTAACAGCAGTAACATGGCCAGTAATAGTGTAAACTGTATAAGGAGGAACGTGAATAATCTCAGTGCCAGTCACAGAGCCAGATGCTGGAATAGTCTCTGTAAATGGTGCTGTAGCAGTACTGTCAGTGGTTGTGATCTTGGTGTAAGGAGGAACGTGAATAATCTCAGTGCCTGGAATAGCACCAGATGCTGGAACAGTCACGGTGAATGGTGCTGTGACAGTACTGTCAGTGGTTGTGATCTTGGTGTAAGGAGGAACGTGAATAATCTCAGTGCCTGGAATAGCACCAGATGCTGGAATAGTCTCGGTGAATGGTGCTGTAACAGTGGATTCGGTTGTAGTTATCTTGGTGTATGGTGGAACGTGCACAATCTCAGTGCCTGGAACAGTACCAGATGCTGGAACTGTCTCAGTGAATGGTGCAGTAACAGTACTTTCAGTGGTTGTGATTCTGGTGTATGGTGGAACGTGCACAATCTCAGTGCCTGGAATAGTACCAGATGCTGGAACAGTCACGGTGAATGGTGCAGTAACAGTGGAGTCTGTGGTTGTGATTCTGGTGTATGGTGGAACGTGCACAATCTCAGTGCCTGGAATAGTACCGGATACTGGAACTGTTTCAGTGAAGGGAGCTGTAACGGTAGAGTCCGTAATAGTGGTACTCACTGTTGGTGGTGGTGGGACATGAACAACTTCTGAAGGTGGGTTCGTTCCACTTTGTGGGAACTTCTCAGTAAATGGAGCTGTAGCAGTACTGTCAGTAATAGTGGTGCTCACTGTTGGTGGTGGTGGGACATGAACAACTTCTGAAGGTGGGTTGGTTCCACTTTGTGGGAACTTCTCAGTAAATGGAGCTGTAGCAGTACTGTCAGTAATAGTGGTGCTCACTGTTGGTGGTGGTGGGACATGAACAACTTCTGAAGGTGGGTTCGTTCCACTTTGTGGGAACTTCTCAGTAAATGGAGCAGTAGCAGTACTGTCAGTAATAGTGGTGCTCACTGTTGGTGGTGGTGGGACATGAACAACTTCTGAAGGTGGGTTGGTTCCACTTTGTGGGAACTTCTCAGTAAATGGAGCAGTAGCGGTACTGTCAGTAACGGTGGTGCTCACTGTTGGTGGTGGTGGAACATGAACCACCTCCGAAGGTAAATTGGTGAAACTCCCGGGAATGGTCTCAGTGAATGGAGCTGTAGCAGTGGTGTCAATTGTCGTGGTGGTTGAAATGAGACATAGGTTTTGTGCTCCTTGACGCTTTGCGCTGTACAAAGAAATAGGTGCAGAAGCAGCTCCACCAGGAGCAATGTAATTCACTTCCATGGTGTAAGGACCGGCCCAATTGTATGACAATAATTTCACAGGGTAAAATTTTCCTCCCTCCAACTGAATTGTAGCCGATTCCTTGTTTGTTGTCAGCCCAAGTTCTGCTTCAGCAAGTTCTGACCCTTCCAGATACCTGTTTTCAACACCAGTACAGCAGTCAAATGCGTTGTCTCCCAATTGTAGAACCACTGCGTTATCTGCTTTTCGAATTAAAAATTGATACACTCCTGTGGTTGGGGCATAGAAATATCCTGTGACCCTGACTCCGAAAACTTCAGGATTTATCCCAGTGAAACCATACAAAGGAGGAGTAGGTGACTCATAATTGACAGACCCAACATAACCTTGTACTTTGTAGGTAACTGCTAAAGATTCAATGGTCTTAACATAGCTCAACGGCTGTCTATTCACAACAACATTGTAAAACTGGGCATCAAAACCTGGTGTCAAGCCAGCTGGATTACACCCTTCAGCAAGAATTGAAGCTAAGAAGGTTGCAAGTAGAATACTTGTTCTGAAAATCATCGTTGATAATACAGAAAACCATCTTATCTTCTTTTATACTTTGACTCTCCATATGAGACCACGAAACAAGAAAACCTGAGTCTTTACTTTGAGTTTCATGATCATTGTCAAGATGCATATGGAGAATTTGATAAGCTTTTGCGATCAGAAGGCCCGTGTTTGAACAGAATTAACTCTTGTTCAGTGTTCAATCAACAAAAAGTTGAAATTAGAACGTAATGCTCCCACAAACAAATTGTCACTGGAAAATACACACTTTTTAATTGTTGACAACTTCATCTCAAGACTTTATTGTCGTGTTCTCCAAGAAAACTCATGGAAGTTGGGAATGTGCCCTAAATGGAGTCATTGTCTGGTTTTGAAATTATGAAATAAAAGTGACTTCGATTGGTTGGACGAATTACTGAGATATCTTCATATCAAAGTGACTAGTATGTGGTTCTTTGTTAGAACCAATACGAAGTTCAATGTGCTTTCCCGCTTTGTAAATTCTTTGTTTGACAAAGACATTGACTACCTTGTCAATCAATCTTGATTCTTTCATTGGTATCACATGGGCCGAGTCATCTGTTGTCCAGCCATGTTACGTAATTGAACAAAGACCTCTTCATTTCAGCTGGCTATTGTTGCACCAGGTTCTTCAAACCTATTGTTAAATGTCTATTGTTCATTGTTTTAGCTGGTCAAAAAGCAAGAAAGCTGAGTGTATTTGAGTCTACCATGCAGGGTACTAGTTCCTTGAAGCAACCAAGACTCTGTTCTGTTGTTCAGTGGATGCTCAAATGGCGTATTCGCAAAGACATTTTAGTCTCTAGAGTGTCTCGGTTGGTAGTGATTCTAGAAGAATGACGACGACTGCTGCGTGTGCTGGCTTAGAGCTTTAACAAAACCATTGTTTCATCAAAATGGTTCATGAGGCCGAAGAGAAACCCGAAGTACTGGAGAAACCCGAGAATCTGAAGATTTGTAACTATTTTTCATTGGGAAGTCACCTCAATTCCTCGTAACTTGGGTTTTGAGGTGTCACCTTTGTGGTGAATCAACAAAGCTATTGTCAATTGTAGTCCAATTGGAAAAATCTCTCATTTTGTACATTGAGGCTGTTCAGCTTCAATAGGCTTAACCTTGCTTACCACTTTTGGAGTATTACCGGAGGCTAAAAATACCGAAGCAATTTAATGTCATTTTCAGTGAAGGAGCCAGCAGAATCCTCGTTCTCCAGACACACTGGCCTGAAATGAAAGCCAGACTGCTCCAAATTATTCACTGAATGGAACTTGCGGAGACCCCAGGGCCAGAAGTTTATAAGAGAGACATTTGAAGTCGATGTTGACAATTTCCACGAGCTGGAATGAAAGTAATTACATGATAATCTCTGACCAATTGCTTCTGGTGACAAACAATAATGATTGTTGACTCAATTTCTTTTCTAAAGAGCTCCATGAACAATTTTCATAGGCCAAATAACTACAGCAATGCTGCAAATTTGTTTGAACAAGGTGAATTTTCCAGTTGCACTGAGTGACAACTTTCATTGTTGGAAATAGGTTCAGTCAAAACAAAAAATATTTGATTGAGTTCGACGTTTTTGGAATGTTGGCATAATCAGTCCAGTGAATTGCTCTTCGACTCTATTGTCTTTGTGGGCATGTGCATGGTCTCTTCACTGTAGTTTCATTGAAAATGAATGCATGGCCAGAGAAAAGTGGAAATTAACTCGTATGATCAAAATTTCCTCTTACCAACATTATCTTCTTGAGGCGTTCAACAATTGCACCTGGAAATTGTTGTTAGATTGGCCTTTGAAGCCACGTCTGCTTAATTCCGCCTGCTAGCGCCGTAATCAGCACACCTTCACATTCAAAAACCACACATATTCAAACAAGAGTCAATTGGCTCTTATTTTATCACCATGCTAGACATGACTTGAAGCTGAATACAGCCATCTCTAGAGAGAGACAAAACTCAATGATCAAAAATCCAGACATCGTACGCTCCTCCTGCGCTAGTTAGGAAAGATATGAGTTCAGTTGCAACTTGTTCATGTGATTGAAAGCAGTTGAGTCAGCTTTTGCTTCACTTTCAAGCTCTCATAGGCGTCAGTTTGAGACTCTGGTGAGCTTTCTTGACTCAAAAACCCTTCGTCACCACCAAAGAGCACACACTAACTACATTACTACACCTTCAAGGAACATTTGATGTATTGTGGTGCACTGGTTTCGTTAAAATACACCAGATTGAACATCAAGCACCTTCAAACCCAACACAAGCTGCCATGTCTGAGAAATAAGGTTAGCATACACTTCCTTAGCTTATTTTCTCTATGCCACGTCTTCTACAGCTCAAACATCGTTTCGTGGGTTTGTGGCTGGTGATAGTCCAATCTGTAGTTTGATGAAAAAGTAATTTTTCGAGTTTTCAAGTCTTTGTAAGCAGACACGAGAGGCACTCGTGTGTTTCCAACTCTCTTCAAGTAACGAGAGAAGCAAACAGCCACATTAATGTTTCAGAAGCAAAAAAATGGTGAAGGATGCGAGGTTCGAACTCGCGCGGAGAACCCTCCAACAGATCTTAAGTCTGCCGCCTTAGACCACTCGGCCAACCCTCCAACTGATGTTTGTTTTTTTTGGTGGACAATCATACTGACCCCAGTATACTTATTCAGCTGTTTAGTCTCTTCTGTACGTCTAATTGAAAAAGTACTTTGATAGATATTCTAAATGAATATATTTCATTATGTAATCGAGTTATTCGCTATTTAATTTCTATTAATCGTGAAACTGGCTCAGCAACCAGAATTATCCCTGACTCATCCTTCTCCAAACAGCGCTTGGTGTCGACGAGTAGAAGTCTGTGGATTGTGAAAGCTTGTGAGTACCTGAAATGCTTGATTCCAACGCTTTTACGGCTCCAGTGCTCTCTATTGGGTGATATCTTCATGGCTCCATTTTGCAGTAGAGTCCCCTGCTCACCAGCGAGCTCCAGCGAATACTTGGAGTGCTCTAGACGTATGTCTTTCCCGGAACTACCAAGTGCTTGGCCCAAACGTTTCACCTTCCTTCAACTTGTAGAAAGGAGCCGACTTGAAGTCCTTGGTGTCTCTGTAAACGGTGTTGCCCCACCAAACAAGCCTACCACCAGGGTACGTCACGCACAAGAAGATCATGACACCAGCAATGGCAACGCCAGCGTCGAAGCCAGCCGAAATAATGTTGTTGTACCTTGCGTGGAAGAAAGAGTAGTACTTCTTGATGTAATAGTTGAAGACAAAGCACGTAGCGAAGTACAACGAGTAGTTGTACAACGTCGATGGTGGGATGTTCCCAGATCCAGTGAAAAACACCGGACCATTGATTCTTCCAAACCACCTGTTAGGGTATTTCTTCCACAAGAGCCATGTGAACACTGGGAAGAAAAGACCAATGACAAAGAAGTAGAGGATAGGATTGTACCTCTTTCCTGGAGAGAAAAGCTCTTTCACTAGGGAGAAAGATATCGAGGCGTTGAAGATGACTTTTCCACTTGGACATGAAAATTCAGTTTTCGAAGTACAAATGTCTTTAATGTGGAACCTCATCCACTGTTGGACGCCCACGTTGACCAAACAGGCCCAAATAGTGCCGTAGATCTGAAACACAAAGAGCAAGCGAGGTGGCACTTTCATGTACTGGCCCAACTTCAAGTCCCTGGAGAAGTCAAGTCCTTGTCTCATAGGAATAAACCCGTAGAGCTTGACCAACATGTTGGCAAACGGATTGCCTGGGAACACGTATCCCGCAACGATTTCGGTGATGACATTGAGGCCAACATGCTGGTTGGTCAAACCTTCTAAGAGACCTTGGGGAATGAACCCCACAAAGGCTATACCTAAGGCGATCAAGAGGCCCCAGGCTGGCATTTGACTGTGTTCTGGGAATCCTGCGACTGCTGCAAAGGACAACCCAACCGACACAGCGAAAAGCGCCCCGTACCACCAGTCAGGAACTTCCTGGAACACATTCATGAGACGCTTGTGAATGTCTTCACCGCCATGTTTGGCATTTTTGAACTTGTGGTAAATGTCCTTACCGTTGTAGAGAGCCGTGTGGCTGAAGATGGCAATGACTGCTGCAAAGTTGGTGGCATAACTCAAGAGGTACGAGTATGGTATGAACAAAGGCGAGTAGTTCTGGTACTTTTGCTGGTCGATTCTCAAGTCTTTAGTCAAGATTTTCGACACGTTGTAAGGCCTTTGGCGGTTGTCAAAGGTGCTCGAGCTGATCATTGGCATATACTTTGCGTCCCAAGTGTTGGTGTAGTACAATATGGGGAGAAGAAGCACAAAGAAAATGAACACTGCCCCATAGGTGTTGGCTGCTACCCAAAATGGAGTTGCCAAGGGGCTGACTCCGAGAGCCTGTGTGATCTGTGTCCAGTCTAATGTGATGGGGATGATTCCTAGCCCCAGGCTAACGCCAAAAATCTGGTTGACAATGATATTGTTTGGTGCTATCCAGCAGACCCAGTTGAAGTACGAAAGGGCTCTGAAGATAAAGCCAGGAAACCAGTACCACACAAAAGAGCCACACGTTATCACATAGAACATCTTATACCTGGACCAGGTGATACGGCTCTGTTTCAAGTTTTCGGTGAGGTTTGATTTGGCCAAAGCACTGAAAACCGTGGACGTGACAAGGGTCTGAGGCCACAACATATGTGCTGGGTACACTATGAACCGACGAGTGAGTCCAGCAGCACCGTACCCCAACAATTGGGTCGAAAACACCACAAGAATCTGGTACCCAACGTTCAAGTCTTGGTTGTAGAAGTTTGTTTGGGCGATCAAGATGTTCATGGCATAAGCTGTCGACGAGGTGAGAGACACCACGATGGTCAAGAGAGCGTGCTCCTGCTTGGAGAAGGGTCCAGGGTTCAAGTTGAAGAAGGGGAACCTCTTGAATCTTATATCTGGCAACTGTTCTAGCGCTTTTCCTATGGGAAACGAGATCACCTGGGCCACCACAAAGCCGATGGTAAGAGAAGGGTACCGCAAGGAGAAGAACTGGTTTATCCCAGCAAACACTATCACGAAAACTGTCACCAAAAACCAACTTCTCCAGTGGTTGAGGTGAATATCTGGGTCGACATCCACGGAAACAGCAGCTCTGACTTCTGGATAAGGCGAGTTGTTCATGAACGAGGGGTCGCCCTCTATGAAGCTGAAGTCATCTTCTTCGATTTCCACCACAGAAACTGAGGAAGTGCTCTTCTCTGTGGTAGTTGTGTAGTCCACTTTATCAGTCATGGGAAAACCAGAGTCAGCTCGACGTCTTTATAGCAGCCAAAGTGTGGCTAAAGGATCACCGGCACCTTGTGACGGCATCCCAAACCTTATTGCTGATCTCGGAAAAACTTTATGGTGACAGTTTAGAGTCAGAAGCCTGGTAACTGGCGTTTTTGCACCTTTTTCCGACGCCAAGAAGGGCACAGCTCTGGAAGCCTTGTCCCGGAGTGTCCCACTTGCCCAACTGGTCGGGCGATTTCTTGGTCCACCTGTACTGTTCCTGATAGGGCAACGGAGTGGCTGGCACAACTGTCAAAAACTGTGGCATGTGCCATAGACAAAGCGAAAAAAAATAAAACCGGGCAACTTCTCGCCAGCTCCAGTCCTTCCCGCCCAAACCAACACCGCCAGCACCACCACAGGCCAAGACCACATCACGCCAGACCAACCCACTTCACCTTCCTTTGGACGTGTCCCTACCGTTTTCCAAGCACACAATCAAACTGTGGAGTCAGTGTTGGCGGCAGCTGCAAAAAATTTCACTCATGTCTCGAAGACTCTTCTTTGGCCAACGGAGATTGGCGTCCACTTTGGCACGCACGTCGCCTCTGAAAGCGGCTTATGGCGTTGTATCTGCAGTCTTCTTTGCTGGCGGATTATTTGTTGGGAGCCAGTACACGAGCCCCAAGGCGACAGGACCCGGAGCTGGGTCCATTGAGCTGTCCACCACGCCGCTAGCGACAGTTGGAGAGCTTGCGTACGCAGACGAGAAGACGTTCAGGCTCGCGGTGGGCGAGATCAAGCGAGTGGTGGGCGACAACGTCTCTGAGGACGACGACACTTTGAAGGCTGCTTCCGACTTGTTCTTCAGCACGCACCACCCTCCCAAGCCCCACGAGCAGAAACCCTCGCTCATCGTGTACCCGCAGAACACGCACGAGGTGCTGGAGGTGTTGAAAATTGCCCACAAGTACAACGTGCCAATTGTGGCCAACTCGGGAATGACGTCGCTCGAAGGCCACACGATGCACACTCGTGGCCCGCACAGCATCTCTGTGTCGTTGAGCAGACTCACGGAAATCCTCGAATTCCACCCCCACGATCTTGACGTGGTCGTGCAAGCGGGTGTGGGCTGGCAGGACTTGGACGAGTACTTGAAAGGTCGTGAGGACGGCAAGAACCTCTCATTTGGGCCGGATCCGGGAATGGGGGCCACCATCGGTGGAATGGCCAGCACTTCTGCTTCAGGAACCAACGCTTATAGATATGGAACCATGAAGGAGAACATCGTCAACTTGACTGTGGTGCTAGCTGACGGGACCGTCGTCAAGACGAGACAGAGACCTCGGAAGTCCAGTGCTGGCTACGACTTGACTCGTTTGTTCATTGGCCAGGAGGGAACCCTTGGACTCATCACCGAAGTTACCGTCAAGTTGAACGTGCGTCCCAAGTTCGAGTACGTCAGTGTTGCCAGTTTCCCTCTGATCAAAGACGCTACGCAAACAGCCTCGACCATTGTGGCTCAGAGCGGGCTCCAACTCAACGCAATTGAAATCTTAGACCAAACTACTGTCTCTTTCGTCAACAGCCTGAAAGTTGTGGACAAGACGTTCGAAGAGAAGCCAACCCTCTTGTTCAAGATCGGTGGTCCTACAAAGGAAGCCATCGCTGAGCAAACCAAGTTGGTTCGTGAGATTGCCAGCAACAACAACGTTCTCACGTTCGATACTTCCCACAGTGAGCAGGACAACGAGTTGTTGTGGAGCGCCAGGCGTCATGGGTTGTACTCTACCATCGAGTATGGGGCTCAAGTCTTGAAGAACCCCAAGGACGTGCAGGTGTGGACCACAGATATAGCAGTGCCATTGTCACACCTCCCACAAGTGATTAGCGAGACCAGCAACGACTTGGACTCGCTGGGCTTCAAGGGTAAGTATGCTACCATGGGCCACATTGGAGACGGTAACTGCCACTTTTTGATCCTCTACAATAGCGAAGACTACTCCAAAGTGCAAGAAGTGGTGGATAGGATGGTCAAGCGTGCTATCACCCTCGAGGGAACTTGTACTGGAGAGCACGGGGTCGGAGTTGGTAAGAGAAAGTATCTCCCCACCGAACTAGGTCAGTCCTCAATAGACTTGATGAGAAAGATCAAGTTCCTGTTGGACCCACATGCCATTTTGAACCCAGACAAGATCTTCAAGTTGGAGCCTAAAGACAACCTTGACGAGTTGTTGGAGGCAGGACACATCCAGGCCTCAGAGCACGGGTGCTGTCACTAATGGGCCGGGTTGTGAACAAAGCATAGGCTCACCCAAAACTGACTGTTTTCTAACTTGAAGTGGTTCAACTCTACATCACTACAAGCTCAACGGTCAGATCCTATTTAGACTAATGCACATTCAGCATCATGATGCTGTGGCTGACAGCTGAAGCAGTTAGGCGGTTGTAGTGTTGGCTTTTGCCAGAATTCTTGTTAATCCACGCCTACTCGAGGTGTTGCAACATGGCTGCAAAAAAACCAGATCAGAGTCAAATCATGTGTTTTGACTCATGCAATGTTAAAGCTGCGACTGTCAAGCTTCCGAAGAAGCAACGTCACATTTGTAATACCACATAAACTGGTGACTACGAAATATTTCCCAGGCAGACATTCGTACCATCAAACACAATGGGCTCAATTAGCGCATGTTGGTTCAAGTCTGTAAACTTTACTTTTCCAACAGTTGCAAATAATTTATCTGATTAATGTATAACTTGTAAAAATTACAGTTTTGCACTAGAACTACTTAAAGAAATAAATAGCGATACGGCTTTTTACGGTTCGAGAAAAATCCTTTTACCCGAAACAGAAACAAAAATCAACAGGTTTCTCATTGTCACGTGCCTGGAAACAACTCGATTGCCCACAATGCCCACCACCACAATTGTGGCCTACAACTTGACAAATGCATTTTATATTCATTATTACCCAGAACGTATCGTCATAACTAAACCCGTAGCCTAAATCTTATTAAACAAAACTCTAGGATTAACATAACCCTTTGCTGTCAAAGTTCGACTGTCAACAGACTCTTTATAACTTAAAAGGAAAGGCACCGCAGCGGAGGTTGCTAAATATGCAAACAATAACATTGAAGTTGGAGAAGCTGGTTTCATGGACACGTACATTTTGAATAATTCAAACAGGTCGGAATTGGTTCTTTTATATGTGGATTGATGGAATGATTTGATATGCAGGTGTTTAAAATCAGGCAATTGTGTCAGGGCACGCAAAAAATAACCTGGCCAACAAACTGGTCGTACCAGTCGTATAAAATGAGCAATTGCGCTGTGGCGACGCCGGTGGTGGCAGGGCGTAGCCGTAGTGCTGGTGGTAGCGATGGCGGTGTCCGCGGTGTGGAGATGGCCTGATCTTTGGCGCCACTGTGGCACGAGTGCTGATGGTACCATTATGGCGCACTGGGTTCCCGTTTGGGCAAAGGTAGTCCCCTGTCAAATTGAGGCTTGTTGATAAATTGGATGCAGGCAGCCACTCACGCCCTGTGACCGATCCGAGTGTGCTTGGCTACGCGTCTTCATTTGCTGAGACGTGTAGCAACTGCGGGCGTGTTTGTGAGACATGTAGCAATTGCGGCGTGTTTGTTTGTTTACGTTTCGCTGTTTGCGTTAGTCCTGCTGCACTTTGGCATAGCTGGGCGGCCTCAACCTTCTATTTATAGTCTGGAACATCCAGATAGGAAACAAGCTCAACCCCAAGATAAACAAACACTGCCAGAAAAACGCAAACGACGACACAAACTCCAAGTCGAAGTACTCCGGCAAAAACGGCACCGAAAAAACGTAAATCAACACCGTAGAAATCACCGTGATCATCATCACTTTGGTCCACCGGTTGATCTGCAAGCACACCATGATGAGCTCGTTCATCACGAGGGCGCTGTACATCAAGGCCACCATTCGCGTGAAGTACTCGAGCTTGAGCGTCTGGAACTGCTGGCTCAAGCCCTGGATGACTCCGCCCTGGTACAACGAGATCAAGCACCACACGAAGAAGCTGCGGTACGACAACGACCGCCCGCTGGAGAGCTCCTTGTACAACTCCGGGTAGAGCTTGGTGATCTTTTCGCTGACGTCGCAGTCCAACGTCAACGAGAACACCGGCATCATCGTGTAAATGGTCGAGTAGCCCACCATGAGCCAGCCCTGCACCAACGCTAGCGGCTCGTAGTTGGACGAGATCGAGTACACCGCCTGGCACACCGAGATGATCAACCCTCTGTGCATGATGAACTGGCCTAGCTTGGCGGATCGCTTGTACGAGTTACGTCCGTGCCACAACAAGAGCTTGCACAAGTAGTAGAACTGGTCGATGCTGAAATCGGCTGCCAACGACGCCTGCTTTCCTTCCTTGCCCACAATTCCCACGCCCACGTCGGCACACTGGATCATGCTGACGTCGTTGCCGCCGTCGCCAATGCAGCAGATCCTCTTGCCTGTCACCTGCTTGATGGTGGTAGCGATGTCTGCCTTCTGCTGGGGCGAGCATCTGCACGCAACCACGCTGGGGAGCTGGAGCACGATGCCGAAGAACTCGTCCTTGAAGAACTTCATGTACGTGGCGATCAGCTCGCCGTCAATCAACAACACCGAGTCAGGATTGGACTTCAACGCCTCGAGCTGCGCTAGCGCCAAATCGGGGTGGCTCACCTTCGTCACCTGGTGCACGTACTGGCCCCGAGAGATCAACTTGCACGAAATGGACACGCACTTGGCCGTCTCCACTTTGTCTCCAGTAAGCATCCAGATCTTGATGCCTGCGTTCCTCAATAACTCGATGGACGACCTGACGTTTTTCTGCAATTTGTCCTCCACGCCCGTCAACCCAAGAAGGCCCAAGTCCTGCTCCAAGTAGTTGCTGATGACTCTCTGCATGAGGTTCTCCCGGTCGTACATGGAAACGTTGGCTTCCTTGAAGTGCTTCTCGAAGTCGCTGAACACCTTGGCGCTCAATTTCTTCCTGCCTATCACCAACGTCCTCAATCCTTCTCTGGCCATGTTGCCGGTCTCCTCCTCGAGCCAGTCATTGTCGCCCACAATGTTGGTCATGACACTGTCGGCGCCCTTTTCAAGAAAATAGATCTCGCTGGTGTTCAAGTTTTCCACCACCACCCCCATCCGCTTGGTCTCACTGCTGAAGGGGAACACGTACAAGATCTTGAACTTGAAGAACTGGTTCAGGTGCAAGTGGTACACTGTCATAGAGGTTCTGTCCCTCTGGATCAACTTGAGACCCACCGACTCAGTGAACTTGACTATGGCAATTTCGTCGGGTGACGCCGCCTGGTACGTCACCTCGTCGCTCATGGACTCGTCGTACGTCGGCGTGACGTTGTGACAAAGAGCAAGCGTCATCACTAGCTCGTACACTTTGGAGCTCAAGTCAGACTTCCTAGCTGCGCCCACAGAGAGCTTGTTTGTGTGGTTCATGCTGGCAACCACCGAGCTGATGTACTCTGTCACCATGTCCAAGGTATCACCAGCGTAACTGATGGACCCCAAGTGAATTTTCTTCAACTCCATGTCGTTTTGGGTCAATGTTCCGGTTTTATCGCTCAAAAGGTACTCGATTCTGCCCAAATCTTCGGGAATCGTGGATGTTCTCACAATGGTGTTCTTTATCTCTGTGTCTTTGTGGATCTGCGACGCATAGACATTCTTGGCCAAGTCCAAGTTGACTCGCAATGACACTGGGATGATTGTCAGGAACAAAATCAAGAATCTCAACACGTCAATGTACCACCCGGATTTCAAAGGAAACCCGTTTGCAAACACCAAGGCGAACGAGAGCAAAAACACTGTCACACACAAGATTTTGGAAATCCGGTTGATTTCTAACTCCAATAAACCGGTTTTCACTCCAGATTTCGTGGTGTTCATCAGCTGCCTGGTCTCAATACCGGTGTATATCACAATGGCCACGGCAGACCCCGTGGCAAGCACGGTGTTGGCCCACAATGTTTGGTCTATGGACAACGGGAGCGTCTCGTTGGAGTTGTTGTAGCTGTACCCGTTTGGGTGGTACACTAGCTTCCCGCTGAAGTGGTGGATGGACTTGGTGGGCTTGCTGATGATCAATGAGATGTTGTTGATGATTTCATCAATTCCGGTCATATTTTGAGTTACGGATGAAGCAATACGAAGTTTCCAGTCAGTCTCACCGTCGAGTTGGTCGGTTTTGATGAAAGCTTCGCCATTACCTTCCTTGTCGGACGACTGAAGGAGAATGCAGTCTGCCGGTATTCTCGTTCCCTTATAGAGTTTGATGATATCACCGACTCTGAGGTTTTTCGACGGCACCATCTTGATCTCCGGGGTTAAAGAAGTTGATGATGACCGGTTTAATACCTCGTAGTGTTCATTATTCTGCTCGATGTCTCTGCGACGTCGGGCAATGTCGTCCCCGGCTTCTGTCATCATAGTTACGGTCAACACGAACGCTAATGGCACGATATACGAGCTCAAATACCCAATTCGGAGTTGTGGTACAATCTGTGACAATGCCACAAGCAAAAAGTACAAGTTAAAGAAAAACTTGAACTGTTCGTAAAGAATGATCGGAATGAAAGTGATCGGATTGTATTTGGCATTGGAAACTGCATTAGTCGGATATTTAGACAGTTTTGTGTTCCGAGGGGAAATAAGTCTATCATCTTCACTACCGGAATCTCTTGTTCTTTGCTGATTAAGTTCGAATTTAGCCAACTTGAAAAAATTGATTGCATTGATAATAATCCTTTTCATCCGGAATCTTAATGACCGGTCTAACTGAAGACTGCTGGTCGATGAAAACAGTCGGTTTTGATAATCGATTAACGGGGAACTGTCATCGTGGCGTGGGTCAGGCTCTCGCAAGCTCGTAAGTGGGATCCCCAGTGATGCCGAATTATGGCGCAGGTCGGCAAAGAGATTGTTGGACGCACTGTTCAACGCTTTGTCGAGGGTAACGTCCAAGTCGTCGAGTCCGTCGTCTTCAAATGAATACCGGGACATCGATTATTGATAAGTAGATGTAAGTCGTGGTAATTCGCGGTGTGAATTTGATTCCGGTGAACGAAACTTTAAGCTCCGACCAGAGAATTTTTAAAAGTCGGATCTCAATTAAGTAAATGAATATGAATTGTAATGCAGTTTACTGTCCTCGGAATGGCCGTTCGTCTGATAAAAAAGTCGTATTTGAATAGTCGATTTTTGATATCGAAGTCGAGTTTTGACAGTCGATTTTTGATTTTGAAGTCGTTTATATCAATGGAACCCTCGTTTTTATAACTGGACGGATCTCATAACGAGTTAGTATCAGTCCGAATAAGACACCAAAGCTACGAGGTCTTAAATTAATCGAGGGTTTCGAGTCTACTGTGGTTATGGAGAATCCGGTTCTGCTCAACCACTTCTACCGATAAGTCATTGATATCAGACCGCCAATACCCTCGGTATTAGTGCTTGTTCAAGACTGGTAGATGGCCGTGGTCGACCTCGTTTTTGATCCAGGTTCGAGGTCGAATACCGTTCAGCCACTTCTCAACAAACACCCGAAACTCGAATAGCAAACGGTTTCAACTCCTGTTTGAGACTATTCTGAGACATTCGGTGTAGTCGAGGTCTTGGCTGAACCGATGTAACCCTCGTCATTAGTTTATGTCGGAATGAATCCAGGTCGAAAAGCTCTTCGACACCAACGATGGTTCGATTTAAATTTGAGTCGAAGACATCGATGGTTCGAGACCAGTGTTAGCTCGGTAGCGGGACCGGGATTGAACTGAAACTTCGAATCAACCCGAGGTTGATCATCAGTTGAGTTTCGAATTGTTGACGTATCGCAATTGAGTCTGGTCCCTCGAATTTGGAAATCCGGTCAAACCCACAATTTAGAGCAAGGAGTTTTGACCGATTTTGTGTTCAGTCAAATCCGTATTGCACACTGCAACACTACCCGTAAGTCGTATTTGTGAGCTACTGCCTTTTACACATTATTCTTCGGACAAAATTCAACTTGAAATTGTAACAAAGTCGTAAATAGTAATGGTCGGAATATAATGATTGTCCCTCGATCTCAATCAATAGTACTCGGAATTCAATTTGTCTCACTTTCGCACCTTATCGAATGGACTCAATGCCCCTCTCGCCGTATGTGTCGACCGAAAATGACATTGATTCGTTCCACAAGCTTGACCGGCTTGCCAAGCAACAACTACAACAAACCAATACATTTTTCAAAAAACTTGGTCGGTTCTTACTGATTGTTATCGGTGGTAACCGTAATGAATTTGAACAATTTGTTGGCAAATCCGAGCCTAATGACTGTGCACTTACGTCTAAATTCGGTGGTATTACTAGAATCGACTTGACCCATCAACCACTTTCGGTTAATGAATTATACTTACGAACCCTCCGAATCCCCCACCCGCTAATCAATTTTATGAAAAACGAGAACAACCAGCTGATCGATATTCTGAAAGAACTACGTGAATCCCCGGTTGTGGTGTTGATTCACGGATTAGGCGGTCAAATGTCCCAATTCGAACCGTTGATGGTACTTTTATCGCAATGCAGCGAGATTATCTCGCTTGATTTACCCGGTTTTGGTGATAGCAGACGTAAACCGGTCGAGTTATCGAGGCTATCGACGATCTCAGACGAATTAGCTGAAAAGATCTCCAATTCGGTTGAAAAAATGATAGAATCCGACTTTAGTTCCGATAATATTGCCAACGTCATCACTGCACTCATTCACCAAACTATTGACCCGAAAAAGAAAGTGGTGTTGGTGGGCCACTCAATGGGCTGTCACTTATCGGTGCGAGTTGCCAATAAACTTGAGCCTCACAAAGTGGAGGGACTAATTCTTCTTTCACCACCAGCTTTTTCTGAACCGGAAATCAATTCAAAACAGATAGGATTTTTTTCGAGTTTACTGCTTAAATTTCCGAGGTATATTGATCTTTTCCGGGTTTGGGACAAACTTGAAGGTTTGTATAGCACCAGTGTTCGCAGACAGCTTGGTGACACCTCGGGGGTCAACAAGCACACTTTACTATACATGAAGTTGAGACAATTCCGGTGGAATATGGAAGTCAGCACCGAGTACCTTTTGAAGTATATCAAAGGGTTCCGGAAAGTACTGAAACCGGAACTCATAGCTGCAATTAAAAAGTTCAACGACAACCCATTCGACAAGCGAATTTACGAGAAAACTTTGGTGGTTTGTGGATCCAAAGATTCGGTGACTCCAAACGAACATTCTAAGGCGTTGCACGAGTTCTTGACCCATGCTTTCCAGAGACAAGTCAGTTCATACCTCGAAATAAAGAATGCCGGTCATGCTTTATTATTAACAAAACCGGAACTCGTTGGTGGTAAAGTGCTTAACCACATCGAGCTCAAGTTCCCTGACAGACTCCACTTATCACCAGCGTGGATGCTCAGAGTCAAGGCTGACATAAGTGGTGACAAATGGGGGCTCAAGAACGAGCTAAAATGGCTGAAACTCGACCCAATTTCGACAAATATCACTAGAAATTCCGAGGTGTCGCCTCTTTTGGGCATGAAGACCCTCAGAGAAGACGACGACACCCACTCGCCCCAAATAGTGGAGCTGTTGTTCTATGGCGCTACCAGATCCGCCAAATGGCAGGGCCAATTGGTCGCCATTGTGGACATAAGCCACGACATTCCGCCCTACAATCCGGACAGCTTCCACCAGATCAAGTACTACAAGTGTGCTACTGTTTCTAAAGTTGTTCCAGATCCGGGGTCAGTTAGGAAATTTATTTCGCTAGTGGACGAAATTCTTGAATCTGCCACCGTTAATCAACCATTAATTGCGGTCCATTGTCATTACGGGTTTAATAGAACCGGATTTCTTATTGCGTGCTACTTGATAGAAAAATTGGGCTGGTCGGTTAGAGAAGCAGTTGATGGGTTCAGACTAGCGAAACCACCGGGAATCAAACACCAGCACTTCATTGATGCCCTTTATGTTCGATATGAAGGTTAATTCGTTAAGAGCCCAATTAACGTCCACTCGAAATTCCGATTTTTCATTTACGAGTTTTTTTGGCTTCCCCAAAAATTTACTATAAATTCGGTAAAATTCCCAAATCCGACCCAAAAAATGTCAAAAGTTCCTTTAGCCGTCAAAAAAGATATCAGAGATGCCACTGCCAGCAACGAAAAGGCAATTGAAGACTTAAACAGTAAATTGGGTACGAGTTTCAAATTAGAGCTCGATTTAGAGAAATTCTACAACGATATCAAAGAAAATTCCGACTATGGATCCAGACCCGGTGAAGTTTCCAAATGGTACATCGATGCCTTAGTTTCGAGGTTGGTCGATTTTGCTAACAAGGACGAAATGTACAAAGAAGCTTTGGTCGAAGAAGTCGAATCAATTAAGGGATTCAAAATCGTCAACGATTCCGAACCGTGGTACTGTAAGCTCGAACTCGAGGGTAAATCGCTCGTGATCCTCATTCGTGAAGAAAGACTCGCTGCTAACGTCGACGACATTGCCAACAATATCGAGGAACTTTTTTAGTCGGAACTCAAAATACATAAAGTTAATATCTTGAAATCCGGTTCCTGTAGAAGTGGGCTATGAAGTGCCGCGTGGCAAGCGGCTAGTAAATGCCGAGCCCAATTAGGAAACGATCCCAGGGGTATCAGTTACTGATATTCGGTCAATCAGTTCGACTTGACCGGTACCTACCTAAATAATACGCCAGGAAAGGTGTTGGAAAAAGGGGCAATATGACTAGATTTGTTCAACCGAATTCACGTGACCAAAACATATACCCCGGATTATAAGATAACGATTAGATTATATGCACAACATATAAAACCCGACCGATAACTGTTGTGGCTAACCGGCAAATAATTGTACTAAACCGGTTTGTAAAGTCACACGACTCATTTGTATCATTGTTCGGGTAACCTTCAATGATGTTGTGTTCGGGTAACCTTAACACAGTAGTGCCCACGTTTACATCGCGATAAACTTCCTATTACTCACACTATGAAGTTTGGTGAAACTCTAAGCCAGGGCCTTGTGCCGGAGTGGAAGGACCAATACGTCAACTACAAAGACGGTAAGAAACTCATAAAGAAGATCAGTAGTGTGAAAGAGTCAAATTTAGCCGGGGACTTGACACCGCTTCTAGATCCCATAAATGATTCCACTTTTTACACCAATCACAGAGACGAACCGCCACAAAATGGTTCTGGAAGCCCACCAGTAGCTGCAGAGAACACGTCGTTCAAGACTGCACTTTTCAATTCGGCGAAATCTCCAAAATTACGCCGGCTACAGTTTGATAGCGAAATGAAAGGGTTCAAGAAATGGCTCGACGACGAGCTTTACAAGGTCGATGAGTTCTACAAGGTGAAAGAGCAAGAGGTCTACGAGCGGTTTCTCATAGTGGAAGACCAATTGTACCAGTTAAAAGAGCACAAAATCCACACTATAAAGAAGCATAAAAAGAATCTTGAAAATATTCAGAGCAACAACGGCATTAAAGTTGGAGGAGAACTTGCGTACCACACAAAGTCGTTGTTTTCCAGCTTGGATCGGTACGAAATGCCCTCGTTGCCGTCATTCAAGTTTCTAAAGCCCAAAAAACGTAGGAAAAAGGATGACGACGACATTGCGTTGACCGACGACGACTTTGATGCTAATTACTATGAGAACCGAGTTAGAAATGGCCAACTGACGGAAACAGGGTCGAAAATGTCGGAATCGTCGTCCATCGACAGCGAAATTGACAATTACAACGACGACTACGACCTTGGGTACCCACCACCACGGCCACCACCACCTCCTACACAAGAGATGGTCAGAAGAAACAAGAGAAGGGACTACCAGGTCAAGAAACCCGATTTTGGCGTCCCATTTCTCTTTGCAAGAAAGCAATTGAAGCAAGCAGTTCTCGAACATTATAGAGCTCTTGTTATACTTAGATCCTACAAAGTTTTAAACCGCACAGCATTCAGAAAGATCACCAAGAAGTTCGACAAGGTGCTTCACACCTCGACTTCGGCTCAGTTCATGGAGAAGATCGACACCGAGTCGTACTTTTTGACAAGCGACGTTCTTGACAAATTGATCTTTCAAATTGAAGAATTGTTCATTTCTTTCTTCGACACAGAATCCACCGACCGCAAACACTCACTCGAGAAGCTCAAGAGTATCACGTACGCCCTCAACAACAGCGAACTCAGACAAGCATCGTACTATAAAGAGTTCTACGGTTCAGGGTTTGCGGTCGGCTTTGCACTACCTTTATTTATTCTTGCCGTATACACGGGCCTCCGCAAAGTGTTTGATGGTTCCTTACCGGAGGGCCCATACATGTTCCAAATCTACGGCGGTTTTTTCCTTTTGAACATGATGTTCTTGGGGTTTGGCATCAACATGATCATTTTCGAGAAGTTCAACGTCAACTACAAGTTCATTTTCGAGTTCAACATCGCCGACGCTTTGGACTACAAGCAGTTCTTACTAATACCATCGTTGGGGTTCGCTCTTTTATCGTTGCTCATGTGGTTCAGCTTCAACGATTTTTGGAGAGGTGAGTTCCCAGGAAGAGACTGGCCGTGGATCTATTTTGGCATCATGCTTACGATCTTCTTATGGCCATTCAATCACTTCTACCTCTCGGCAAGACGCTGGCTACAAATTGCACTCTGGAGACTTATGTTCTCTGGGCTCTATCCCGTGGAGTTTAGAGACTTTTTCGTGGGGGACTTGCTTTGTTCGTTGACCTACACAATGGGAAATCTCAGTTTCTTCTTCTGCTTGTACTCTCATCACTGGAGTGGCGTCATCGGGCCCGGTCTGAACAATTGTGGGTCTAATAAATCGAGACTAATGGGCTTCTTTAGTGCATTGCCTGGTGTTTGGAGATTCCTTCAGTGTTTCAGGCGTTATGCAGACACCGGCGACTGGTTCCCACATCTTGCAAACATGGTTAAGTACGCTATCGGGATCTTCTACTATGCGCTATTGAGCGTCTATAGAATCGACACCACCGAGAGAAATAGAATCGTTTTCATTGTGTTTGCTATAGTCAACAGTGTCATCACATCCGCATGGGATTTAGTCATGGACTGGTCGTTGTTCCAAAGTGGATCCAAACACAAGTACCTTAGAGACACTCTCTTCTTCAAAAAACCCATTTACTACTATGTCAGCATGGTGCTTGACGTGCTCTTCCGGTTCCAGTGGGTGTTCTATGCGTTCTTCAGCCATCAGATCCAGCAGCTGGCAGTGACAAGTTTCCTCATTGCTGTTGCGGAGCTCCTCAGAAGACTCATTTGGGTTCTCTTCAGAATGGAGAACGAACATGCCACCAACGTGACCCTTTTCAGAGCTTCAAGAGACTCACCCCTTCCATACGCTGTGAGCTCCAAAGTGGAAAAAGCCATCAAGAAATTGGTGAAGCTCAAGTACCAGGAGTTCAAGCTCGACGACTTCAGTGAGACAGAGAGTATTGCGTCATCTCGGATCCAGCCATTCGACGCCGAGTCTCAAGCAGGACTAGAAGGCATGCCACAGCTCACTCGTCGTCGGACCAGACTCGGCAGTTTTGTCGAGGCCTTGAACAAAGCCCACATCAAGGATTTCCAGAGAAGAAAGAAAGTGGTCGACGACGACTCCGACGACGACGACGAAGAGGAAGAAGACGACTTGCCACAGCCATCATTATCTACGAGTATTCACAGGACATGATGAATCATAATGAATCATATCGAATCAAAGCTAACAACTAGTTTAGTTTTTTGGTCTTTTGGTTTCTGACTCGTCCAAGCCTTCAATGACATGGATAGGTCCAGGATTTGAAGCTCTTAAAGCTGGCGTCGAGACGTCTGCATGGAATTCCTTGATAATTGAGTCGACATCATCGATGTTCAACTGTCTGACGTCTCCCAACTTCTTAATCTTATTTGTCACTTCCTTGCATTGGTCATCAGTCAAGTGCAAGTTCAATTGGTCGACTCTGGACTTGATAGCATTCCAACCAGTCAATCTGTTGGCAAAATGAATGTACCTGGTCAAACCGAAATCTGAAGGGTTCAAGATTTCGTAAGTGGATGGGTTAGCAAGGATAGCTTTGGCGTGGATACCAGCTTTATGAGTGAAAGCACAGAAACCAGTGATTGGGTTGTTGAATGGAATGTTGACTTGCACTGCTTCAGCAACCAAGTTCTCCAAGTCTCTTAATTTGTGCAATTTATACTTGGACAAAACATAGTCTCTGTCAGCAGCGATCATTCTGGCCATCAAACCACCCAATGGAGTTATACCGTTTCTTTCACCAATACCCAATACTGACACATCAATCAAACGAGCACCACCTTCTAATGCAGTGTAAGCGTTAGCAATTGCACAACCGGTATCGTTATGGAAATGACACTCGATATCACAATTGACCACGGACTTTAATGTTCTCACCAACTCATACACTTGTCTAGGGTTAGCACAACCCACGGTATCGGCAATACCAACTCTGTTAACACCAATTTTGTCAACAGTTCTGTAAATATTCAACAAATCCACCAAGTCGGATCTGAAAGAGTCCTCAGACGAAAATCTGATCTCTATGCCCTTGGATTTAACAAACTCAATCACTTCAACTGCGGACTGAGCAATGTAGTTCATATCTTTACCATGAGAGTACTGTCTCAAGAATTGGGACGTACCAATAACCACGTCCACACCGTCCACACCAGTTTCCACGGCCACTCTGGCGTCGTCCATGTGACATCTGATGTGAGTCAAGATCTTAGCTTTCAATCCTAATTTGCAGATGGCTTCACAGTCAGCCCTGCTCTGTTCGGAGGCCACAGGTGACGTCAACTCGATGTAGTCCACTCCGAAATCGTCCAATGCCTTGGCGATCTCGATTTTCTTCTCGGTGCTGAAGAAGGCGTTGGCAAACTGCTCTCCCTCTCTCAACGTCGACTCGATCAACTGGAAATTGCCCACGTTGGACAAGAAATCACTTGGGTTAGGTCCATACGGGTTGGTCATCACCCCACTGCCGTTCTTGTGCGCTTCCTCGCTGACTTTGGTGAATCCAGCAGGCTCAGTCATTTGTGTAATATGGTTTTTTTCATTGGTTTCGATGATGCGATAAGGAATGAGAGGGGCGTGTGAATACCGTTTGCCCCATCAGAAGGTGGTTTGGTCAACTCGTGGCCGGTGGTGAGCTGCTGTGTCGATCTGCGGCGCTGGAGTGGTTGGTGGCAGCGGCGTTGCTTCCAAAATCGACTCGTGGGTAGAATTTAATGGTGTGGGCACACCGACTGCTTCCACATGATCGCTTGTGGTCTCTAGAAGCGAGATTCGTAGTGCTAGTTGCACCGCCTCGTCTGTGAGGCTCCACGTGTGGTCCTGGGCTCCGTTCTCTGGAGTCAAAAGACTGGGAATGAGGTCTTCAAAGTACCGGTCGTCTACTCGACTCAACTGGTACGGGTCCACACCTCTGGGGAAGAGGTTGGAGTCTTGGAAAGTCTGGATGGCTTGAAGAAGCTGCGATCTGTGTTTGATGAGACTCTTGTTGATGCGGAGCACTGGCGAGTACCTCGAATCGAATGATAGAAGATCGAGGTACTGGTGAAACGTTTCTCTGTATGGAGGAATCTCTTCTGTGTGGTCGTACTCGCTTGTGGGGGTTTGATGAGTGGAGGTTCTGGAGGTTCTGGAAGTTCTGGAGGATCTGGACGTTCTCTCATTTGTTCTGGATGTTCTGGACGTTCTTTCCCTTCTAGAGGTTCTCTCATTTGTTCTGGACGTTCCTTCTCTTCGAGACGTTCTCTCATTTGTTCTCCTCCGCCTCGTTGTCCTCTCTGTTTCAGTCCGGTCTCTTCCCTCTCGAGGCAGTCTTTCAACCGAAACCCCAGGGTGTGTTTCGATCGACAAGCTGCCGAGTCTTTCAGCACGTCTCTCTCTTCTTTCAGCACGTCTCGCATCTCGTCGCTCTGGTCTGTTGGTACCACCAGCTCTAGCGCTAGAACGACTTTCTCTTCTGACAGCAACAGTTGGTTGCGGTTCCACATCGACTGGCGGCTCGCTGTGAGGAGCCACGTTGGTGTGCAGAGTTCTATGGTGATCATACTGTCGGTGAGAGCCTGTTCCACGTCGTTGTGTGTCACTAGCACCAGTTCCAACCGTGAGAGAGCCGTTGACGGCCACACGGTGCTCTTCAGTTGGCTCGTAAGCCACCAAATCTCCCCCAAATTGAGCGTGCGAGTGCTGGCGGTAGCGGTGGACACCCTGCAGCTCACCACACCCTGGCACGTTGTCGGGTGCCGAGTTGGTGGTGGCTTGCTCTGGCAGTGTAAGCACTCTGTAGCTGTGAGAGCGGCGTGAACGCCCCAACTTCATGTACAGTGATACAGCAGCCCCTGGAGATACTTCTGGCGCCACAAGGGCCGTCACGCCTCGTGGTGGTGAGGCTGGCAACCGACTGGGGCTAAAATCTGGGGTAAATCTGGGGGCCAAGTGGGAATTTGGCAGCAGTGGCGAGACCAGGCTGCCGCCCACAGCGGCTGTGGCCATGGAAGGTGCTGGTGGGGTGTGTGGGGGGCGTCCTCCACGACGATAGCGTCAGTTTAAGTGTCATGGAAGTAGCAGCCTAGCGAGCAGCGAGAAGCGCACAAACTCCAGCGCCAGCGTCGCTACGCGCACCACCACACTAGCGGTGCTGGGACCTAGCGTAGCACGGCCCAGCAGGGGGCCGCCGTAGCACGAAGCAGCACCGCCCTAAACCGTACCGCTGCATATGCGGTAGCAGCCTAATGACACAGCGACACAGGCAGCGGCAGCGACACATCGCAAGAGACGCCGCAGGACACATCGCCCAGCGCAACGGACGCTACAGTGCCGTGGGCTGCCGGTGGGAATTGGTAGGGAAAAAGAGTTTGTGGTAACTAATGAGTACAAACTGAAACTACCACCAACACCACCCCAAAAAAGCGGCAGCATGTCGCCACACCGCACTGGACCCACCTCCCGCCACCACACCACCAGCACCAGCACCATTGACCGCCAATTGCACCCAATAGCACCAACAACCGCACACCTGCGCCACTCAGCTCCGTCTACACCGTCAAAGAATAGATATTTACTAACACTACTTACTTCTTGATGTTCTTGATCTCCTCAGACAACTTGTCGATGGTCTGCTTTTGTTGAGCGATCTGTTCCTTCAAAGCTTTCAACTGTTCAGCTTCGTGCTTCTTGATGTACAAGTTTTCTTGGGCTCTTTCTCTCTCGGAAAAGGCGTCGTTGCTTGCAGCAGTGGCGCCTTCTCTGTTTCCATTGAGCAAGACTCTGGCAGTGGAGAAACTTCTGACGTTTTGTTTGATGGAACGAGCTAACATTATTGGATGATCGATTTGTTGCGCACTGAATTTATTGGTCGGTTTTGTATGGATTTTGGCGCTATTATATACAGGTCACAACAAATGGCACACTTGTTACACATTTCTGGTGGGTAAAAATCTGATGTCCTTGTGGACGTAACTCAAGAGTCCGCTTACTCTTGCCCTCTTAATGGCCTTGGAGAGTTTTTTCTGGTTTTGTGATGAACATCCGGTGACTTCTCGTGGTAAAATTTGTCCGGTTGACGTCAAAAATCTACTCAAAATTGCTGGCATGGTGTACAAGTCAAGTGGATTGATGCCTGACCTTTCAAAGGGGTCGTTGGTGTTTTTTCTGGTTCTTCTTTCCCTTGCTAATCGGCTTTGGATGTCTACAGCATCACTGCTCAAATCGAATGGATCGTAAGTGTCGCCCAATCCAAACTTCTTGGTGAACCTGTTGTCGATGCTGAGCGGGGGTTGCATGTCTCTCTGCAACGCTTTGGTCAATCCTATGACCCTTGATGTGACGTTGTTTCCGCCTTTATCGATGCCCCACGACTCTTTCATCTCCGGCGACGAGGGAAGTGGTTCGTTGTGTCTTGTGGGTGTCCCGCTCAACATACGAGCCGATCTCGCGGCGTGGTTGGCGGCTGATGCCCTGCCGGTTCTCAAAACTCTAGTGATCATGAGTGAAAAATTTTGTGCGTGAGATTTTTCAGCTACCACCACCACAGTCCTGGAGTTAGCACCGACTTACTGATGTGTTTACCGCTGGAACTGGCGCTGCCGCTGGAGCTGGGTCATGTGGCTGGCGCCGGGTGCTTTTCTGGCGTTTTGTGGCTGCTGTATTGGCACGTCCTGGGCGCAACTGGAGAACGATGCCGCCATAACTCCTAATGTAGTGATTCGACAGCACGCTAGTGCCGTTGGTCTTGTGCGTACACCAGTGTGGTGCAGACTCGGCCAGATACTTCTATGGAGGACTCTGTCAGACACTTCTATGGAGGACTCTGTCAGACTCTAGTGAGACTCTAGTGAGACTCTGGTCTCGGCCCACAGCTCTCGTAGACCGCCCTAATTCACCAACCGCTGGCCACTGAGCGTCTCGTCGACCTGCCACGGTGCTCTTAGCCCGTAAAGTCTCTGGAGCGAGTTGTTTGTGTACAAACATCAGTTCCACCAGCTCAGCATAACATCCACCACCGCTGCATCGCCACCACTACCGTCACAGCCAGCACCCCCTCTACACACCAGCACCCCCTCTACACACCAGCACCCCCCTCTACACCTCACTTCTACGCACTCACTTGTCTCGCGGAAGTTTTCTCACTAATCATTTTCATGACTGACCGTGGACCCGACCGGTGGTTGGAACAGATCCGCAAGTGCGTGGCGCTTAGCGAGCCCGACATGAAACAACTCTGCGAGCTCGTCAAGGAGCTCCTCATGGAGGAACTGAATATTCAACCCGTGCAGCTGCCAGTCACGGTGTGTGGTGACATCCATGGCCAGTTCCACGATTTGCTCGAGCTTTTCCGGATCTCTGGTGGATTCCCCGACGAAGATTCAAACAACTACGTGTTCCTCGGCGACTACGTCGACAGAGGCTACTTTTCGCTCGAGACGTTCACCCTTTTGATGGTGCTAAAAGTCAAGTACCCTCACCGAGTGACTCTCGTGAGAGGCAACCACGAGTCAAGACAAATCACCCAGGTTTACGGCTTCTACGAGGAGTGCCTTACAAAGTACGGCTCCACCACCGTGTGGAAGTACTGCTGTCAAGTATTTGACTTTCTCACCCTCGCGGCCATCATCGACGGTAAAGTGTTGTGCGTTCACGGCGGGTTGTCGCCAGAAATCCGCATGTTGGACCAGATCAGAGTCTTGAGCAGGGCCCAAGAAGTGCCCCACGAAGGAGGTTTCTGTGATCTCGTGTGGTCCGATCCAGATAATGTTGATACATGGGCTGTGAGCCCTAGAGGAGCAGGTTGGTTATTTGGCGCCAAAGTTTCTCGTGAATTCAATCATATAAATAACTTAAGCCTTATTGCAAGAGCTCATCAACTTGTGATGGAAGGGTTTAGGTACCATTTTAAAGATAAAGATGTGGTAACAGTGTGGTCAGCACCAAATTACTGTTATAGGTGTGGTAATGTGGCATCGGTAATGAAAATTGACGAAAGTCTTGAACCAGACTTCAAAATCTTCTCTGCTGTTCAAGAAGGTGATTTAGCCATTAAACTGAGTGGTTCAAAACAACAAAGAAGTGATTACTTCTTATAAGGTTAAAATAATGATTTATGTTTCAACTCTGGTAGCTGTGGATTTGCTCACTTTGCTGTTGCTGTTGCTGTTGTTGCTGCTGATATGGATCTGCTAAATGGTGCATCAATGGGTTAGGATTATTTATTTCATGAAACCATGGATGTTGTAAAGCTTGTCTGGCAGTGATACGAGCTTCAGGTCGCATTTGTAATAAACTGTTCAATAAATTTAATCCCATAGAATCGAGATTTGGTATCAAGAGTCTCAAATCTTGAGGCACAAATACCTGCCAGTTGTTCTTGTAATTAGGGTACGACGACACTCCAGGCCACGTCCTGTCGTTGGGCGTGCCCATGAGTCTAAAGATCTTGATGAGCTGGTCGTCGTTGGCTGATCCAGGGAATAATGGCTTACCAGTGCACATCTCGGCGAAAATACACCCTGCTGACCAAATATCAATGGATGTCGTATACGAACGCAGTCCCAACAACACATCAGGTGCCCGGTACCATAACGTGACCACTTCATTGGAGAAAGTGTTGAATGGGATGCCAAACGCTCTGGCCAAACCGAAATCTCCGAGTTTCAAAACTCCCTTGGAACTAATCAAGAGATTCTGTGGCTTCAAGTCCCGGTGCAACACTCTGTTGTCGTGGCAAAACATGATCCCCTTCAAGAGCTGGAACATGAACGACTTGACAGTCTTCAAATCAAGCGCTCCTTGGTTCCCGTGAATCTCCATGTACTTCTTCAAGTCTTTGTCCATGTACTCAAAAACAAGCGTCAACTTGTTTTCCGTGTGGATGACGTCGTACAACGTCACAATGTTCTCGAACGCCAACTCCTTCATCAACGAGATCTCCCTGATCGCCGTGGAGGGCGTGCCCTCTTCTGAGTCTAAATTAATCTCCTTTAATGCCACAAGCGCACCTGTCGCCTTGTTACGGCCCTTGTACACCGTGGCATACGTTCCTTCACCAAGTTTCTCAAGCTGCTGAAATCTGCTGTTAGTACCGTCGTTCACGTCGTGCCCTACGCCTGTCACATACTGAGAAGAAGATCCCACCATCGCTCGACAACGCGAATTTTGGGCGGTCCTTTTGTGCGCGGGCATTTTTCCTTATCTGCAGGTCCAACTCAATGGTCTCTGGCGGGTTTGGACATTAGCGCCAACGAGTTGTAGATCCATGCGTCGGCACCGCCTTCCTTGGCCACGATGTCGAGCACTCGCAGCGTTTGCGCTTCTGCAGTATCGTTTTTGAACTTGGAGTGCCTGTCAATGCCGATGACAGCAGCGTTTCTGGTAGAGGGAATTCTAAGCGACTCTTTCTCGACTATCCACCCCATGCGTTTGGAGAGCTCCTCCACGTGGTCCACTAGCGACGCATACGTCGACGTTTGTGCGGGACGGTTGGCGATTTTCGTCACGTATCTCTTTTTAGCTCCAGAGAGAGCGTGTGAACAGCAGGGAATCACTAAAAATGGGAACCCGAGTAGCGGCATCCAGCAGGTGAGCTCATCGCTGTGATTGCCTATGAGGAACGTGTTGGGCCCAAACGAATCGGTCGAGCACATCTGGGGATTTTCTGCAAGTTGCGATGCTGATGGGAACGTCATAAGTGTTGGATCTTTTGTGTCTGGGATTTGGAAGAATTTCTCTGGCTCCCCTGGTTGTGTACGCAAGAGAACTCCTGGTATCACGATTTTTTCCTGAAGCTTTTGCTGGACTTCTTCAGGGTATGTTTTCCAAGACTTTCTCAGTCGGGCGTCAATGCCGATTCCCTTGAACCCTTCCATGAGTAAGATGTACACAAGAAGTCCGTTACCACAGCCCAAATCCACAAACTCCAATTGCAGCTTATCGAATCGAAGGTTCCATAGCTCTATAAGGAATGCTGCTATAGCCAAGTCTTCAAAAACGTGTTTCTTGGGGTCAGTTTTCTCTGCCCAGTTAGTTACGAGCTGAGACGAGTACTTCTTCTTCAAACTGATGTACCTGTTCTGAAATGCTTCTTTCGGGACCACCAAGTCATGATTGACTCGTTTCTCGTACCCGTCCTTGATCCCCTGCGAGTGCTTAGCAGATGTCTGCAAGAGTCGCATGGCAATTCTTATTGGTCTGTCGGCGTCAGTGAGTTTCCGCAACTGGTTGCAGGTGTCAGTGTTAGCGTCAAACGGCAAGTAGCTGATCAGAAGCTTGTTCTGGTGGAAAAGAAGCCCAATGCCATAAACTGGTGGGAGGTAGAACGGTGTTTCTTCTGGAGACACAATATGGGGCACATAGATCACCAACACCGACTCATTGGAGTCGTCCGCAAGGATGAGTGAGGTCTGGTTGATGATGTAGTCCTTGAACGGGTTTCTTGGGATGATCCTCCTCACAATCTCACACTTGGGGTGGAAATCAACCGCCCCATTCAACTCAACAGTCCTCAAAGTTGTGTCGTCATAGTAGCGGTAGAGCACTTCGTCTTCCGGTTTCTGGTCGGGAAACTCGGGCATGGCGCCAATGCTCTTGCTTACAAACACCGTGTCGCCCTTCTCGGGGTCGTAGTTGTTTTCTCGCAAAATATCGGCTCTCATGATGACGGTGGAGTTGATGTTGGGTTGTCGTATGATGTTGGCCATCGCCAGTTCGAAGTGGCGGCCAGTGAACTCCACAGCCGTCTCGTAGATGGGGACCCAAGAGCCACCAAGAGGAGATTCTTGATCAACGAGCAGCACGAGCGGGAAATGGTTCAGTCTGTGCTTCATGTTCTCATCGCATTTTTCAGCGATGCTCACAAATCGATAAAGTAGCCGTCCTTGACCTCGCTGATCTTGTGCTTCTTGTAGCAATAGTGGCACTTGAAGATCTCCAGCCCGTGCTTGGAGAGTTGCCACACACTCTCTTTCAAGGCTACATGGTGACAATACTTGAGAACCACCACCGGGTTGGCCATGTTTCGAACGAGCTCCTCGTGGTTGTTGAGCTTGGGCTTCTTCTTCTTGACGGCAACGTCGTCGATGGTGAGCGGGATGAGCTGGTCTTTCGACACCGGACAGATGAAAATCGGGTGGTAGTTGAACAAGAACCGACTTTTGTCCAGGAGCTGGAACGGCATATCGTACGTGAACGGAGCAATAATCAAGTTGTGAGTGTCTGTGGTGTCCTTCTTGTCGTCCATCGACACAATGGACATCTTGTTGAACTTCTGCTGGATTTTGTTGTACTTGTAGAAGCTAGGCAAGTGAATAAACCCAGCGAGCACGCTCTGGAAAAGCGACGAGTCGTTCAGCAAACTCATGTCGTTGCAGTAGTGCGATATAAACTCGCTGCTCAAGTTCACAAACATCAGATGGTTGTCGTGGATGGTTTCGAAGCTGTTCAAGATATCTTGCACGAACTTAGACTCGCTCTTGTGGGCTGAAGTGTCTGTTCCCCGGCTGAAGAGTGTCCGCATCATGCCAGCTAACTCTGCGAGAAGCTCTTCGGTGTTCTGGGAGGCGTCTGGGCCAGCAGACGTGGTCTTAAAGAGGAGGAGCGTCATAAGGGGTGACAACTCGTGCAAGTAGCTGCGGTGAAACTTGGGGAAGTGCTCCTTGGCGTAGAGATACGCCTGTGTAGCGTTGTCCAACGAGAACTGGCGGTTCTGGGTGAGCAAGAGCGTGAACTGGAGCATGTGGAACTTGAACTCGATGGGCTCGAACGAGCCGGTGCCATCTCGTTTATCGTTGAACCACCTGAGCGGTTTCAGCAAGTCGTGGTCCGTCACTATGCCGTGCACGATGTCGTTGAGGAGCCCAAACAGGTCAAGGAGGTCCTGGTCGATGAAGATGTCGTTGTCCCGCAACTGGTGGATCATATCCCTGACGATTTCTGACTGGCCTATCTTCAACAAATGCAACACAATGGCCTTGGTGAGCTCGTGCTGGTTCTCGTGCTTGACTGCCTGCACCGCGGCCTCGTCGGCGTGGGCGCTGGGCTTCTCGTACTCGCTGGGGATGGTGTCCAAGTTCAACTTGTAAGTGTAAGCGTCGTCAATATCGACGTTGAACTTGGCGTGGTTGAGCACGTTCTTGTAGAGCTTGTTGGAGGCGGAGTTGTACGACTTGAGGGCCGAGATGGACTGCTTGTACCACGAGTCAGCCACCAGGTCCACTGGGGCCACGCTGACGGGGTCTTCCAGCACCAATTGCGCCTCGAGGGCCCGGAGCTCGTCCAACACCAGCGACGTGGTGCTCTGGAGCGTGTGGAGGGCGGCGTCGCCGGCGTGGACGAACGCGTGCACTTCGTCTGCCAAAGAGTCAAGAAGAGTCGTCATGCGAAGCGTGAGCACAATTGTGGAGTTTGTGGTTTACAAACACGTTTGGAGTTTGACGTGCAAAGTGAAACACTACAACACAGATGCACAGACACGTCAACTTCACCACAGACACGTCAACTCTACCACAGACACGTCAACTCCACCACCTCAATCACACCCACTGGCTGCTTAAAACTCCCATTCGTTCATTCACTAAATATCCAAGTAGTCCGCCTTCACGAGCAACTCCAACGCCAAGTGCGTCGGGATGTTGAACTCAGGCACGTTGCCAGACTCTGCTTGGTCTTTGTATTTGTGGTGGTAGTACAAATACTCCACTATGCACTCAAGAATGTCGCCATCCATGTCCAAGTTGATGCGGCCCGTCTTGCCCTCCTGGAACCCCTGCATGCTCTTGAGCACCGACGAGATCTGCGCCACGTCCTTCAGAATCACGAACCGGTGATTGTCCACCGACACTAGCGTCACGTACTGGTCCATGTCGCAGTCCTGCGAATCCTGCGACTTTGCTTCTTTACCCACCGGCCCCATGACCGCCAACCCGTCAATTGCGTGGCAGCAGCTCCACGACGTGTTCTACTCGCTCCGCTCGTGCTACGACACCTTGTCGTGGTCGTTGGCCCCCAATTTCGCCGACAATATCGTCAGATTGTCGCTGTCAGGCTCCCTCGCCGCCGTCGCCTCCAGGCATGCACCGCATCCGTCAGTCATAGACGTCTACAGCACTGCAGGCGCCAAGCTCTGGTCCGTCGTCTTCAACAATACACCGTCGGAGCACATCATCAGCTTCGGGTTCGCTAACGAAACCTTGCACGTCGTGTCGTCCCAGTGCAAAGTCCGCCAGTACGTCGACCTCAAGGGCACCTTCTACGAGCACGATTGTCTACAGGGCCTCGTGGCGCTCGACGACTTCAGCTCACCCAGGGTGTTCGCCCAGGACGCTTCTGCCAACGCCAACGACAACACCACTTGCATCGACGTCCACATCTGGGACTCGTTCGTCTTCACCAGGCTCTTCAACAAGTTTGTTATTACCGATCTCGCTACCAAAATCAACTACGAAATCCCCATACTGCACGTCGTGGCCCTGGGAATCCACAGCGTGGCTTGCTGCACCCAGACCAACAACTCCGTGTCCATCATCTTATCGTTCAACAACACCGTCACCACTCTCCAGGTGGATTTAGCCGCCACCTCGTTCGAGGTCGTCGACCACGAGCTCACTGAAGGCCCTTTTTCGGCCATCACTGCATCCCCCAACGGTCAGCTAGTGGCTCTCTCCAACGAGGAAGCGTCCACAGTGTTCGTGATTAATTCGACGTTTGACCAGGTCCTTTTGGAGTACAACACTTCAAACGACTCCAGCAGCCCGTACCAAATAGAATGGTGCGGCAACGATGCCATTGTGCTAGCTTTGAGGGATGAGATAAAACTCGTGGGTCCAGCCCAGCGTTCTGTCTCTTTCTTCTACGATATAGTAGAAGAGGAAGACTTGAACTTCGAGTCCGTGCTAAAAGGGTCTGATGATTTGACGTTTGTAATACCGGTGCTCAAAGCTCAGCCTGACGGTTTGAAAGTGATAACACCAAACAAACTCGAGTTTCTATCCCGAGTGCCCAAAGCTTCTATTGACCTTTACCAAATAGCGTCGACTCACCCCAGCAGTTTGCTCTTGGATTGCATTGACAAGCTTTCGCAACAGAACTCAAAAGCAGACAACAACATCTCTCTTCTCAAAGCAGACAACTCCTTAGTTGACGCCATTTCGAGCTGTTTGAAAGCTGCCCTCCAAGAATTCAATCCTTACTGGCAAAAGAAAATCTTACTGGCAGTGTCATTTGGCAAAGCATACATCGACAACTATGACTCCGAAGAGTATCTTCATGTTGTCAACACTTTAAAAGTTCTTAACCAACTTAGGTCAGCGGAAATCGCCATGTTCTTGACCGATCAAGAGGCTGAAATCCTCGGCTGGGAACAAGTGATCGACATGTTGCTTCAGCGTGATCAACATCTCCTAGCTTTGAAAATCATAGCACTCCTTGATCTAGACCACCTCAAGGACAACGTTTACGTGCACTGGTGTTGTTACAAGATACGAAAAGAAGCCAATGCCACTGACCTCGCCTTGTTCAAAATTGTGTCTAACAAATTGTTGTCAGCGAGAGATCCACCGACAAAAGTCAACTACCTTTCCATTGACAAGATCTCTGCCATTGCATACGAAGAAGGAAGACCTGATCTCTGTAAACTCTTGATCAACTTAGAGCCCTCAACTGTTAAGAAGGTGGAACAATACTTGAAGTTCAACGATGTGGAATTAGCGTTGATCAAAGCTTTCCAAGCTGGTGACCACGACTTATCCAAACTCATTTTATTGCATTTAAGAGATACCCTTACTATCTCACAATTCTTCAGAATTTTGAATCAGAACGAACAGCTTTCGCTCATTAAGGACACTTCGGCACAGATCGTCAAGGAAGAGAACATCGTTGTGGACGAAGAGCTATTTGTCAATGGGGATCTTGTGGGGAACTTCTGGTTGGAAACTATTGGGAAGTATGACACGGAAGCCTTGGAGCTATACTTGAAACAAGAAGACAAAAACCTCGAACTATCGACACAGAAACTCAAGGTATTCCTCACAAAACCCATTCCACACTTAGACTCCGAACTGCAAGATAACGACGATTATTACCAGGAGTACCGACTAAAACTCCTCAAGATGATGGAGTACACAGGCGATAGAAAGAACAGTCGGTATTATCAGCTCGAATTAGATGTGTTGGAGCTCAGGAAAAAATTAACCGAGATGTACTCCACCAACTTCTACTCCACCAAAACACTCAATGACATCCTCATCAAGTTGATCCAAATGCACCAGCTCAAGCAAGCATCCAGAGTTGTTAAAGAATTCAAGCTTTCCCAAGAGAAGTTGTGGCATTTGGTGCTAGAGACTTACTGCAAAGAGAGGCAGTTTGAGAGGCTCCACCAATTTATTCTTCTCTCGTCTTCCGATAAGAACCATTTGAAGTCTCCTATTGGCTTCCAGACGATCGTCAATACCTGCTTGGCGTACCAAGCTCCACAAGAGAACATTTCTCTCTACATTAACAACTGCACCAATAACCATTATTCAGACAAGATCGAGTTGTACTTGAAAAATGAGGACCTAGCACTGGCTGCCGGCGAAGCGTTCAAGTACAAGGACATAGAGTTCTTGAACTCCATTCTCGATAGAGCTAACCGATCTCCTGCCAATGAGTCCACAGTGATGGTCATAAAGGATTACATCTCCAAATTAGGATACTGATGCTATCCCGATGAATACACGATGCTTTAGAAACCAGTAAACCTGCCGTCCTTGACAGTGCCTGTACTACGACCTTCTTGCCCAGTGAGCCAGCCTGGGACGAGAGTAGGGTCGAGAATTGAGTCGTTGGGGTCGTCAAACTTCACAGAGAGCTCATGAAGCCCTGCAAACACATCCGGGCCCGAGAGTTTGAGAGTGATGGAGCTGTATGCGTCCTCAGAGTCATCGCTGTCCTTGAACTTCTCCTTCAACAAAAACTCAGCTTGTTGCACTGGAGCTATTGAACTGAACTCGTCCTTGGCAGCAGTCTCTTCCGTGTCACTGAGATTATCCTCGTAGAGCTTGAACGATTTCTTGTGCCGTTTTGTTCTGTCGAGGTTTTCAATTGGATCAAAAAGTTTTCCAGATTCAAGTTTACCGTCAACGGTGCCTTTGAACCTCAAGTTGGCGATTTTCTTGATGTCGGTTGCGACATTCTGGTGGGCAGTCTTGTCTGCCAACGCAGGGTGCGACTCTATGTTGGCGAGAGGCGAGATATCGACGGTAGCGTCGGCGTAGGGTGCCCAAGCACCAAGACTGTTACCGAATCTGGAGCTGCCGAGGAGGATGTGCATGGACTCAAGTGACATCACAGGGGTCTGTTTGTCTGACGTGACTAGTTTCAACAAGTTGTGAGGCCTCTGGGGCAAGTTTCTCTCCACGACCTGCAAAACGAGATTTTTCACCATGTCATTTCCTGCAGAGTGGATGATGTACGGCGAATTGACGGGAATAGCGAGGAAGTACGGCTTGCGCGACGCTATGTGGGGCCGTGTGGCGTTGACAGTGACGTTCTGCAAGTCAAACACCTGAATCCTCAAGATGATAAGTGGGAATCTGGGGTGACGACAAATGTACACATACGTCATGAAAATGTTGGAGAGGTCCGCCACAAGAGCGTCGAGAAACGACTTGGGCTCAAGCAGCACCGGGGCCTCTTCGTCGTGGCTGTCCACCACCGTCGACAGCACCCACGAGTACGAGTTAGGGCGGTCCACAATGAGCTGGCAATCGACCTGCGAAAGCTGGAGCAAGTTTAAACCTCGGGGCCAGAACTTAAAAAGGATCTGGTCAATGATTTGGGCCTTCTTGGCACGCGTGCCACGGGCGTCTGCAAACGTCTGCAGCACTTGCTTGTTGTAATCCCGCTGCAGGAGGTGAGTGTCACCCTTTTGGGGTTGAGTGTTGACGATTTTGGGCCATACGTAGCCCAATTCGACTAGCGATTTCTTGGGGAGCCTCGTGAGCACGGCCGCTAGCGTCTTAGGGCCCAACACCGGCACATAAGTGTTGGGAAGAACGTTTTTCCGGGGGTTGCCGCTCAAGCTCATTCCAGGGTAAACAATCACAAACCCAAACTTGTCGCGATGAGATGATCCTGCACAATATTTTTTCATTTACTGCAACTTTATGAGTGAAGCTGAAGTTGTTGCTGCCCCCGCCAGAAATGGCGACGACGGACTCGACAGGAAGACGCTCTTTGTGCGGTCCATACCGTTCGACGCCACTTCTGACGAACTTTCGGAGTTTTTCTCCCAATTTGTGCCTGTGAAGCACGCAGTGGTGGTCACCGACAACGCCAAACAGCTGAGGGGGTTTGGATTCGTGTCGTTCACGATGGATGAGGACACCTTGACGGCGTTGGTCGAGTCTCGCAAGGCCAAGTTCAAGGGAAGATTGTTGAGAGTCGATATGGCCAAGAGAAGAGACCGTAAAGACAAAGAAACTCACGTTGAGAGACCGCAACAAGCGTCGACCGTGGAGAAGAGAAGAGCCAGGTTGATTGTGCGTAATCTCCCATGGTCCTGTAAGAAACCAGAGCAGCTCAAGAAGATTTTTTCCAAATATGGTGCTGTTTTCGATGCTTACATCCCCACCAAGAAGGGTGGACAGATGAGAGGGTTTGCATTTGTGATCATGAAGAAGACGGCTGCTGCAGAGAAGGCCGTGAAGGAGTCTCAGGGCTTGAAAATCGACGGCAGAGAAGTCGCTGTGGATTTGGCTTTGGAGAAGAGCAAGTGGGAGCAAGTCAAGGAGCAAGAGGAAGAGGAGGAAGAAGACGATGATGAAGAAGAGGAAGAAGATGATGAACAAGATGTAAAAGAAGACTCAGAAGATGTCAAAGAAGAGTCAGAAGAGCAAGAACAAGATGTGGAAATGAAAGACGAAGACAAAGACAAAGACGAAAACAGCGACGACGAGTCCGAGTCCGAGTCTGAGGTCGACGACGATGCAGAGGAACTCAACTTCAAAGAACCTGTTCCTGAGAGGAAACCAAAGAACAAGCAAGAAGCATACTCTATTTTTGTCAGAAACGTTCCATACGACGCCGAAGACGACGCACTCAAAGAGCACTTCTCCAAGTTTGGTCCTGTCAAGTATGCGTTAGCTGTCAAGGACAGAGAGACAGGGCTTGCCAAGGGATCAGCGTTTGTTGCATTTCTCAAGGAAGACGCTTTTGTCGACTGTATCGACAATGCACCAACCATCACCAGCACCTCATTATTGTTACCTGACGATGTGGACCCAAGATACGTGTTTGACGGCCGTGTGTTGAACATATCGAGTTCCGTGGACAGAAGTTCGGCGTCCAAACTCGCCGAGAGGAATGCCCTCCAAAGAAAAGAAGCTTTGGGAAAGGACTTGGAGAGCGACAAGAGGAATTTCTTCTTGTTGAATGAAGGTAGAGTGACAGAAAACTCCAAGCTTGCCCAGTTCATCTCTAAGACCGACTTGGAGTTGAGAGAGAAGTCATACAAATTGAGAGTTCAGCAATTGAACAGTAACCCAACCTTGCATTTATCATTAACCAGACTTGCCATCAGAAACTTGCCTCGTGCCATGAACTCCAAGGCGTTGAAAGCTTTGGGAAGGAAGGCTGTGGTGCAGTTCGCTACCGAAGTCAAGCAAGGCTTAAGACAGCCATTATCCAAGGAAGAAATCAAAAGGTCCATAAGCATGAAGCACGACTTGCAGGAGGAAGAGGACGCCAAGCTGAAGAAGTCCAAGCATGCTGGTGTGGTCAAACAAGCTAAAGTGATCATGGAAGTGAAGGGTTCAGGTGACACTGGACGTTCGAGAGGATACGGTTTCCTCGAATTCAGAGACCACAAATCGGCATTGATGGGCTTGAGATGGTTGAACGTGCATGAAGTGACACCAGATGAGATCACAGAGGGCATGACTGACGAGCAGAAGAAGTTGGCTCAATTGGAAGGAGTGCTGAAGAGAAGACTTATTTGTGAGTTCGCCATTGAGAATGCCCAAGTTGTCAAGAGAAGAAGAGAGAACGTGTTCAAAGCACGTGTGAGGGATCCTGAAGAGAAGAAGGCCCTCCTTAGCAAGAAGAGAAAGAGAGACGACAAGGACGACAGAAGGGGTAAGAAAAAGGCCAACAAAGGTAACATGAACAAGGGTCCCAAACCAGAGACTAAGAAGGAGACTCCTGACGATATCAAGAAGATCATTGGCCAGAAGAGAATGAAAAGAAAGGGCAAAAAGTGATCAGGCCTGGGTTGATTTGGTCAGTGCACTTGAAAACCCACCCAAAAAGAACGGGACGTTTTTGTCAGCACAAAGATGTTACAGTTCTGCTAGTTATGATTACAAACACGTTATTAATTTCATAGTATTACAAACACGTAAGACTAACACACCTTTGCAGCACATTTTGCAACCGGTTTGCGCACACCCCAACATAACCAGAATCTCATAATCTATGGATGTTTTTTACCCAATTGTTTTTGTGAAGAAAGGCAAAGCCCGTCAATACATCGAGTTTATCAGTTGTTAAGGCACACATTGGTTTTTCCACCCTATTGATTTGTAACTAGCCGATTTTCCCCAGCTTTTTACCGCTACGTGATGGTTTTATACAAGAGGAAGCCTGTCACGATCGCCCCGGTGCCACCAGTGCCGCAAGATTTGACGACGCAGGTGTTCTACATTCCTCAGACCCGCGAATGGTTCTTGGAGTACGAAGATTACCTCCTGCGTATGGACTACTATCACACACGTAAGTTTGTGTGTGAAATCACCGGAAACTCGTGTCTTACATTTTTTGAAGCGCTCGAAAGTGAAGCCAAAGAGATCAAGGGAGTCGAGAAGAACTTCCCTGAAGCCCTTCGTGAACATATTCTTCGTTTTCTCCAGTTCAATCGCATAACAAGACTCGACCAGTTGGTGGATAAAGTGTACTCAGTGTTCAAAAACGACTACTTCCCCGGTGAAGATATTTTGATTAAAGGCCTCACCATAAGTACAAGTGCAACAGATAGTCAGAGTGTCAGACAACGTGGTGTTATTCGGGAGAAAGTCCAGTACAATAACATGGATGATGGCCTCATGACGAAGTATCTTGTAGTGAGATCTTCCGATAACCAACAAGCCATTGTCACTAAGGACAAGATCGCAAGAGACAGAAACCATTTCACTAAATGGCTCATCAAGACTTTCATCAAGCTCACAATGACAAGGTCCCACAAAATAGGTGCTCCTTGGGTCGTGAAGGATAAATTCGCTAAAAAGTACAGGATACCTCAAGAATACCCTAAAGACCTCAAACAATACGAGCCAATAGAAGGCTATAATGATGAACTCGACATTGCAGGTATGAGAACGCCCGAACCAACAAGGAAATTGGCGAAAAAACCTGTCAACCCTCCAATTTCAAAGAAACTAAACCTCGATAGCATCATGGATGAACCTGTTCATATACCGACGTACGAAATCCCTGGACCAATAGAACCAAGAGATAACAGATTACACATTTTCCCTGCCCATTACCTCCCTGATCGCATAAGAAGGGACTATAAGATGGAAGATGAAGGTATACATTCCGACCGTGCAACCCCCTTGTCTTGGCCTGGATCTGCCCCCATTCATCCAACTAGAAAGAATCTTGATTCGGACTTATTCATCAAGTTTGATTTGCAAAACTCCAAACCATTACCTCGCAAGCTTGAACTACCCAAGAACGCAGCCGAATTGAACCAGAATCTAGTTGACATGTACGACAAAAGCATCAAGAAGGAGGAAAGTGAAGCTGTTGACGTGGAGCTCGATGGTGAGCTAAAGAAAGACCAAGAGTCGGACAATCAAACTGGTGAAGGTGAAGATGAAAGTGATGAAAGTTCTCAACCACCCGAAGCTTCTTCCCAAGAAGAGAATAAAGAGTCACATAGTGACGTCAGTAACTTTAATAGAGAGAGATTGGGATTGAAGCATTTGTCTGCGGTTCAAGAAGCACTTGAATGTTGGGTATTCACTAATATGTATCATTCAGCCCTCAAACTTGACACTTTCACATTTGATGACTTTATCTATGCCATGGGTTGGAATGGAGAAGAGTTCGAAGACATAGGGAGATGCGAGCTACTCGACGAGATCTGGTGTGCTCTTTTAGGGGCTTTAGTCTCCAGTAAGATTCCCAAGAATGATGAAGTCAAAGAATACAGGAGAAGAGATGAAGTATTTGGCTTGCAGGTGACTCTTCCTCCAGAAAATTCTTTTATCAATCCTGTTAAAGCAGAAGAAGAGGAAGAAACAGTTCATGGATCCGAGAGCGACGGTGAGAATGGCAATATCAAAACTCTAGGTACGGATGTTGAAGAGGTTGATTCAGAATCTGACGTTGAGACCACCAAACTGAAGAAATCACAGCGCTCACATGTTAAACAAGAGAACGGTGATGATGGTGATGACGAACGAGAGAATGATGACAACGACGATAGAAACGATAACGAGAACACCAATGGATCAGACGAATCGCAGAGTGAAGAAGATGAGGATGATGACGATGAACAAAGGGAGCATAACGCATACACTGTAATGAATTATCGTGGAACACCATGGCATGATCGCTTGCGCAGGCGTAATTTCAAAGATGGTAATTGGCAAACAATACTCCTCGGAGTTTTGTCGTTGGTGGAACATGTTCCAAAGTTTCAGAGCACAATCGAGAATGTTTTCAAGATACTTTGTCCTGTTGAATTACCAGCAACACCTGCCACAGTCCTTTCTCAGTTCTACGAGAGAATGGATATCAACTTGAGGTTGGAAGCCATGTGCATTTTGTGTTCTTTGTTATCCACAGGTACAGTGATCAGAAAGCACATCGACAAGAGTTTGGAGGAAGCTACTGCTCTTAGGAGGAGAAGACTCGACAACATGAAAGATGCAAAGACGGCAATGGAGAAGACACAAATACTCAGTTACGAAATCTTTGAGAAGTATCTTGAACTTACGAATAACACTGGCAACGAAGAAGTGATCAAGCAAAGATACAAGATAATAGCACAAACATCAGAGATGACTGATGATGAAGCTGAAGTAGCTGCCAGAGATAGCAATTTCAGTAAGCTTTGTGAAGAAAGAGGTGAATTGATGAACCAACTAGAAGCATTCAAGAAGGAAAGAAAAGAGATAGAAAGGGGCCTTGTTGAATTGGATTGCCAGCGGGTAAAGCTTCTAGGAAAAGACAGATTGTATAATAGATATTGGTGGTTTGAGAACAATGGGCTACCAACTTTGCATGGCAATGCAGAGGACGAAGATAATGATGATGAAGACAAAGAGAAGGAGGAAGATGAATCGGATAGTGACGACAAAGAAGAGGTTCTTGAGGAGACCTATTTAATGGGTAGACTATGGGTGCAAGGCCCATCAAATGACGATTTGCTTATTCATTTAAGCTGTCCTGATCTTCTCAACTACACCTCAGACGAGCCGTATAGCGAGATCAAGAAGACCGCTGCTTTGGAAGACAGCGATGGAAATCCCGTGAAGGCGCTTAATTTCAGTGATTTACCGGTCAGTTTCACGAAGTTGGCGTCTGAAAAGTTCGGCGTATACTTTGATGCCAACAAGATTCTTTTGAACAACTCTGAGGTGATTATCGATAACTACGGAGGCCTTACTGGAGATTATTTATTGAGGTCTTTGATTCCAGCTCAAAGAAAAGTTATTGAAGAGTGTCCAGATCCGCTTTTCAACGGACGTGAATGGAGGTACTATGACAACCAGGAAGACATTGATAATCTTATTCGGTGGTTGAATCCATATGGGGAGCGGGAGAGTCAATTGAGAAAAGAGTTGCTTTCTGCCAGAGAAGCGATCAACTCAAGTATAGCCTCCAGGAATCAAGCATTGACACAAACAGTCAAGACGGAGGAGCAAAAAAGATTGGAGGATGAAGTTGCTCGTATCGAGGAGAAGCTCGCCAATGACCCTGCGCCAATTCCAACGCTGGGTGACGATGAGGACGAAGAAATCGAGACCAAGGCCAACAGGAAAAGAGCTCTCAGAAACAACAACGTTTCCAAGAAGCAGAGGAAAACATTCGAGGCCATTCTTGAGCACGGCAATGTCGATGAGCTTCAGGCCATCAAGCGGGACCATGAAGAGGAGCTCAAGAAACCTCAGAACAGGGAACTTTCTCGTGTGCTCGAGTGGGTCAACTCGTACGCCATCGACGAATTGGATAGGACGTTGTATGAAGGTGGTGACAAGGCTAAAGCCAGAAAGTAGTTAATAAATCAGTACCTTCTCTTTTTATCGACGTTAACGTCGTTGTCATTGTACCTTTTGCGCTTGTTCCTGGACAACTCGGCCAACTCCTTGAGTTTTTGCTCTTTCTCTTTCTCTTGCTGGATGAGCATTTGCTTTCTGAGCTCGTTTCTGACTTTGATCTCTTCACGAGCCTGTTTATCAGCTGTCTCCAACGCCGACGTCAACCCACTGAGCTTCTCGAGGTTGACCACCGGCGTTTCCAGAGTCGTGGAGTTGATCATACGCTTGTCGAGAGAGATGGTGAACCCTTGGTTATTTTTCCAGTTGGAGATGGCCGATGGAATACGCCATTTTTGCTGGTCTTCCTTAGTGAGTTTCTCTTCCTTGGTCTTCTTAAGGATCGGTGGCGGCGGCGATGGGTCTTGGTGACGGTTCTTGCGCAACTTGTGCTTTGGCGGGAGCATGGGGTCCTGCTGGTAGTTCTGCACTTGGATCACCGTTTGTCTGCCTCGTTCTTCGACGACGTTATTGGTGGTGTAGCTGACGAATTCGGGCTCGTCTTTGGTTTCGGGGCCTTCCTTGCCACGGAGCAATTGGTCGATTACCGTTTTCGTGTCGCTGATGCACTTGGCAATTGAATCGTCGGGACAGTCTTCCACTGTGTACTTGGGGAAGAAGTGTTTGAGGCGTGGAAACCGCACTTTTAACGGGATCGTGTCCTCGTACGACGCATGGAACCTTCTGTCTGAGTTTGCTGACGCTATGGTCAAGCTGTAGTTCAAGGTGCCATCGCTATTCAAGTAGTACTTGGCGATGGTGTTGTTCTGGTTGGGATTTTGGGCTACCGACACCGACGTTTCGCGTGGGAGCGCCACAAGCGACTGCGAGGGAGCAGCAGCAGTTGCAAGCGATATGGGCTTCGTGTACGTCGAGTGTTTGGGGCGAGGAAGAAGAGAGCTGAACATACGCGCACAGAAGCAGAGGGCTGCAAAAAATGGCCTTTGCTTATGTAAAAACCAAAATGAGGTTTGTGCAGTCCCCTGATTTGGTCTTACTCTACGTTGTTCTTTTAGTAAACGTCGTATTCGTACTTGAACTTTTGAATGTCATATTCGTACCTGAACTTTTTGATATCATATCCTTATTTGGAATTTTTGTAAGTGTCATATTCGTATTTGGGTCTATTGTGAATGTCATATAGACAATTTGGTTATTCTATCATATAGTGGATTTCGTATTTCTTGTCATATTGGTTTTGATTTCAGTCATGATATTGGGAGATTTTTCATATTAGTATTTGGTGATTTTGTCATAGATGTCTTGTGTCTTTTCACACAATGCATTTGACAGCTAGTGTAACAGCCCCTCTTTAGAGCTTCATCATGTCACAGCTTGTGCCTAGTTCTGCGCTAGAATATACGGAATTTCTGGTAGATCTGGAACAATTTGGCAAACACAGAATTCACTTTGGGCACTTGACAGTGATCTTCAGACACCAAAGTCCTGTAGTTGATAGGTTTTGGTCTAATACCGAACCTCGTAAACACAGAAAACACAAACCCACCAAGAATCTGGGTGTAGGTCAACAAGTTGGCCACAGTTGGCGGAGCAGGCGTGGACTCTCTAGCCAAAGCCACCATTTTATCAGGAAAGTCAGACACAAGCCCGTACTCTGAGATACCAGTGTACTCGCACGCCTTGGTGAAGTACTTGTACTGTATCGTGTTGTTGATGGTCCACGAATACACTTTCAAGCCCTCCAACTTGCATAAAGGAAGGAACTTATCGAGGAAACCAGAGTTCCATGTGGCCAAGTAGATGATGGACACACCTGTCAACGGGTAAGTCTTCCTCTCCTTGGAGTACTCTTGTAGGTAATGGTTGTAGCCAATATACTCGATGCTGTGGGACCACGAAGGAGAGATGTGGAAGATGTCAAATTTCTTTGACACTTTCAAATCCTGGAAGAAAGCGTCTTGGTTAAGGAACTTGAGAAAGTCAATGTTCCACACGCCAAGCTGGAGGCGTGACGTCCACGAGTCCAAGTCGGAGTTGGCTTGCATCAATTCTTTGAACAAATACTTCATTATCGCCATTCTGTTGAACGACTTGATATCCAACTGGAGCTTGTTCTGCGGCGGTTGGTTCAACAACCACCGAATGAGCCCATCGAACCGCACGATGGGGTCACCGGTTTCCTTGTGGACCAAGTTTTTCAACTGGTCCCACGTCGATTTGGTGATGACAAAATCGGCCTCGGAGCCGTCGGGTTGAACAAACACTCGTTTGGTGTTGTTGTCGTGGCTGATAACGATGACGTTGTCGGCTGTCAAGTACAAATCGGTCTCTATGATGGTGGCGCCACTCTGGAAACACTTGACGAATCCTGTCATGGTGTTCTCGGGGTACGAGCCCTTGAAGCCTCGGTGACCAGCGATGTACGGGTTTGACATGTCGAGTGAAAGATGAAGTTGCAGCTAAAAACGTTGTCCCAATCTGGTCATACCTCAAAACGTGGCTGCGGAAAACACGACACGACATTGGCGACACCGGCACCAACACCAGCCATTCCGAACCTGTCATCGCTGTCACCACCGCCCCACTCCCCACTCCTACAGCGTCTCTTCAATGTGTCATTACAACTTGGAACCATTGTGCTGTTCCACGACCAACTTGATGAGCTGGTAGGCGATAGACTCCTCCATAGGAATGATGATTCCCTCCTCGTTGGTTTCTGAGGTGGTCAGCCCCGCCACCAACTGCTTGACAAAGTCGATGTCGAACCAGCGGGCGTCGTCGAGCTCGGGATCGTGGCCCAAGTCGATGACTTCGTTGGTGCCATTGAACTCCACCTCTGCAATGCACCCAATCATCAAATTTCCCGGGAATGGCCATGGTTGTGTCATCACTATATCGACGTACTTGGCCTTGACGCCTGTCTCTTCCCAGATTTCTCTCTTGGTGGCCACTTCCACCGTCTCACTGGGCTCCATGAACCCTGAAGTGCAGGTGTACATCTTAGCAATGGCAAACCGCTTGTTCAACGACAACAACATCTTGCTCCTGTCGGCGTTGGTGACGGCGGTGATGATGACAGCGTCAGTTCTGGGGAAAGACACGTTGGACGTGGCGGTGTTTTTCACTGGACACTCGTATTTCTTTCTTCCCTCGTCATCGACGCCCACCTCCTTGTGGTTCGTGCACAAGACCTTTCCTCCTGCGTGCACGGGGATCACAGGCGACCCACAGCCAGGACAGAACCGGTTTTTTTCGAGCCAGTCCAAGAACATTCTGGCGTGGGAGAAAAGTCCCGCTTCAATTGGCGTGAACGACAAGTGGTGCTTTCTAGAACTCGAGAAGAAGATCTCTGACGTGTCGGTGTGGTAGAAATCACAAAAGAACTTGACCACAACCTCCTGCAACGATGGAGCGCCCGTTAAGTCCACTGCAAAGTACGGGATCCCTCTGTATTTGTCCTCAAACGTCAAGTGGTCCCCCGACAAGTCAGCGCCCACACTCTCGTCACCCAACCCCAAGAACAAAAACGTTGGTTTGTCCTTGCGCAATTCGTGGTGGTGCTCGGCGTTGTCCTTGGTCCACTGGTCGAGCACCGACTTCCAAAGCCCGAGGTTTTTGAGTCCTGTCGTCACCGCAACGACGTTGTCGCCGTTGGTGGCCATGAGCAACCGCTCGTCGAGGCTCTTGTGGCACAAGGGGAGCGTTTTGCTGAAGAAAACGAACCGGGCACTCGAATGATTGATTGCGGTGTTGATGAACTCAGGCTTCTCTCTGAGGAAAGAAACCCTGTTCACCACCTCCTTACCAAAATACATGTTCTCCTGCGCTGCAAGCACAGCTAAGCGATTCATGAAAAAACGTCGCAGTTTGAGTCTCAATTTGAGTCTCGCTTTGTCGATTACTAATGATTACTGAAACTGGTGTGAGTGGCTAATGCCGCTACTTCTTACCCTTCTTCTTCTTGGACTTCTTCTTGGCGGCTGGGGCAGGCGAGGGTGAAGGCTCGTGCTCCAGGACGTCTTGGTGTGTCACCGTCACTTTCTTTTTTGACTTTTTAGGCTTGTAGTATGATCTTAATTTCATAGGAAGCCACCTCTCGTCATCGAGCGTCACATCCTCAATGGGCTTGAGCACCTTGTTGGCCCCGAATTTCGGCTTTCTCGTCTTCTTGTCCACTTTATATGACTGGGCTTTGACAGAAAACGTTCTTTGACTTGGCACAAGTGTCTCGATATTCACACTTAAAACGTCGCCTGTGTCTTGCACGAGTTGGCTGACAGGTAACAACTCCACATCTTCCCCTAAAAACCTCTTAATCAATAAGTCGTTTGGGTTGAACTTATTTAACTTGGTGAATATCGTTTGGGCATTGCTATCGTTCAACGATAATAATTTGACACCAACTATCTTGACGAAATTGTAGTTGTCCCCGTCAATGTCCGTGTTCTCGAGCTTCTGCACTAATTGCGAGTACAACTTGTTGGCTTTTTCGCTGGCATCGAGTGTTTCGTACAACTTTATCAATGCTCCCACTAATCCAGGTATGAGTTGGTGTTGTTGCAAGCTCTGTTCGACAACATCTTCTAGTATTATGAGTGACTGGTCATACTTCTTCTGCTGTGCGTTGATGGAAAGAAGCACTAAAGATCCAGCGACCCTTTCAACGAAATTACTGCAACTTCTCAAGTACTTGAACAACTTCTTCAGTGTGGCTTTGGACCCTTCAGCCAAATCTTCATTGGTGATTCCAAGCTTGAGAAGAAGCCTGAATGATGCAAGAGAGTAGTCGTTTTCACTTATACTCTTTTCAATCGATTTGGTTTTCAAGTAGTTCGATTTCTTAGTCAACGTATTGGTGAGGTAAGACAAGAGTACGTTGTTTCTCACAAGAGCCACGTGTTGGCACTGTGTGAGTTTAGGTGCTAAGTGCGCCAAGTTGTGTTGCAAGTTGAGTTCCCTGTCGACTAAATTCAAGTTGTCATGAGACAAGAGGTCGCCCAACGAGTAGTAGTTGTTCTTTAACAACAAATTGAGCATTGGATCCTGGTACTTTGTCACGTTAAGATCATCCAAGACGTCTCTACTGAGGTCCACTTCTCCTTGTGTGTGGTAGATATAGGCCTTGACAAGAAACAAAGAGCATTTTTCAATAGCAAACGTATCTTCGTCAAAGTTTTGCTGCTGCAACACCGAGTATGCTTCGTCGAGCGTATGCATTGCCTCTGCCAATTGGCCTCTTGAGAGACTCACCAAAGCCTTATTGAACAAGAGATCGTGGTTCTTATCTGAGATGTTGGACACAGCTTTGGTACCGTTCAACTGACTGATAACTGCATGCTCGTTTGTGGACAAGTCAACCATGCTATCCACACGAGCGCTGCTGGAAATAAGCTCGTGGTAGAGTTGCAAAGCCTTCTCTATCTGTCCTGATTTGTAGTAGTTTTGGGCGAGGATATGCTTGAAGCCAATAACTTCGACGTCCGAGCCGGACGTTTTCACGACTTCGAAAAGGTTTTCGAGATCCGCTGTGTGGTTGGTCTTGTAGTAGACGTAGCCTGCTTCGATGCAGAACTCTTCCACCAAGTTTTGCGGTACTTTGCCTATGAGTTCAAGGGCTTTGTAGTACTTGTCCAAGTTGATCAAGGCCACTAAACAGTTTCCAAACGATTTTGAGTCGTTGAAATTCTTGAGATTGGCCAAGTACTGGTAGCTGACCTCGTAGACGTGCTCATGGTCGGACGTGGACCCCGACACGTTCAACGATTTGAACGCTTGGATCACAGACGTAGACATAAAAAGTTTTCGACACTGCGCGAACTCACTGTTTGTGGGCACCAGTGGCCACGCCCAACGCCACAGGCAATGGGTATAATATAATATTAGTACATAAATCGTTAGGTCGTCAAGATGACGAAGTTGTTCTTCTTTATCAAGTGCAGTTTCAAGTCGTTCTTCCCTGCGCTCATTGACCGTTTGTGCTTGATGAGCATCAGCTTGCGCAACAAATTGCCCTCTAACTCATCGTCCTCGTTGTACTCGTTGTCGTGGACCACCGCCATGCTGGACCTGAACAAGTACTTCATGTTGCTCTTTGCGGGCGACACATATGACGGGTAATTGTAGTATTTGTGTGCAGTGTTGGAATCTGTCTTGTAATGCTTGGGAATGAAAGGCTCGCGGAGCGCCTGTTTGACACCGTTGGTCTCCACAAACCCCGGGAACTCGTTGATGCTCAAGTTGGCCATTGGCACTCGCTTGTGGGTGCGCTCAATGGTTTGCGTCTTGGGCTGCAAGATGTTCTCTTGGTCCACCACCACTGAAGACTTGACAGCAGCCTTTGAATTTTCCTGGCCCGAAACGTCCAAGTCATTGAACTCACTCGTCACCACCAAAGGCTCGGGGTCCTCATAAATCACGAACCCACAGCTCTTGGGTTTCCTCTTGGTGGGAGAGTCAGGGAATCCCCCCATTCTCTTGGGCTTAGTAGGAGAACTGCCATTGGAAGAAGATTTCCCAACTACAATATTCGACTCTCTGGAACTCAAAACCGGTCTCGACATCTTCTCAATGACAATTACCTTTTTGCAGAAGCGTCACGGTTTAAATACAATTAGTTGGTGCCTGTTGGCTTTGTGTTACTTAAGCTTTCCCGTTGCGTTTTCGTACGTTTTTCGTGTACAAGGAGGGTTCAGTTTCGTGGCACCGCGACACCACCAAATTGGCCAATGCTAGGGAGACTTGGTCCTGAGTATGCTGACGTGGTGTGGTTACGGCAGTGCTGAAGCCAGGTCATCAGTTTCTTGTGCTATTGTTGTCGGTGACAATGGGTGTTGTTTTGGTGGGGACACGTCTTTTGTTCGCCGGAATGGCACTTGTTTGATGACGTTGTGGTATGGTAGTCGTGTGGCTGCTGTTGCAGTAAGTGTGTAACGATGTTGATTGGGTCTTTGTTGGTGTTTCTGCGTGGGACGAGTGTCTGCACTCGATGAGCAACGTCACACTAGCCACACCAGCTGCTCCTGTCAAGTGTCGCTGACTCCACGAATGACTCGTCTGTTATCTGTCTCCACAACTCTGCTACATTCACTCCTCGCTAACGTTTATTGTTGTGGCATTTCTCGTATCCCAATTTTGCAGCTAATGTTCCCAATCGGGGCATATTTCCCTTTCGAGACTACTTGAAGAAATTATTGGCGACAAAGGGGAGTTTGGTGATGGTGCCTTCCCTCAACTTGCCTCTGATCTCAATGTTGACCTTGGAACCAATCTTGTACTTTTTGTCGATGTAACTTTGGCCCACGTTGTACCCTAAAATTGGTGACAACAATCCTGATGTCACATACCCAATTTGCTTGGACGAGTCTTCGATGTCAAAGATCTTGGATCCTGTTCTTGGTGCTGGTCCCTTGGAAGTGATACCAATTCTTCTGGATTTGGTGCTCTTGTTGTTGATTTGGTCAATGATTTTGGTGTACCCATTGAACCTTTCTTGCTCATTAGCGATGTTTCTTCTAGTCTTGGGGATCAACCAAGACAACGAAGCATCTACTGGAGTGATTTCCTCCGTCAACTCGTTGCCGTAAAGACACATACCTGCTTCTAATCTCAAAGAGTCTCTTGCAGCCAAACCAATGGGCTTGACCAAATCTGGCTGCTCCTCAATCAACGACTGGAAGAACTGGTTACTCTCTGCGGTTTCCTGAGGTGTGGATGAAGGAATCAGCAACTCAAAGCCGTCCTCACCAGTGTACCCGGTTCTAGAAATCTGCACTGGTTCGCTTACAAGCGAGCTTAACTTTGTTCTTGTGACGTTTCCAAACTTCAACTGGCCCAAGTTGTCGCTCAAGTACTTGCCCAAGACTTCGGCAGCTTTAGGGCCTTGAATGGCCAACAAAGTTCCCTCAAAAGTTGAGTGCTTAGCACCAGGGAACGATTTCAAGGTGTTGTTGATGAACGCAAGATCCTTTTGTCTGCAGCCAGCATTCGTCACCATGTAGAAACTGTCGTCTGTGTACTTGGTGATGATGCAGTCATCGATGATACCACCGTCCTCGTTCAAAAGCACGCTCAATGACGAGGTGTTGGGTGCCAATTGAGATAAATCAATTGGAGTCATTTTTTGAAGCAACTTGACTCCGTCCGCGCCATCAATGCGGTGCTGTAACATGTGGCTGACATCGAACAATCCAACTTTCGAGCGGACCCACTTGTGAGAGTCGATATGACTCTGGTCCTTGTACAAGATGGGCATTTCGAACCCGGCATACGGCACGAACTTGGCACCGTACTTGACGTGACTGTCGTACAACGGAGTTCTAAGAAGCGCCGCACTAGAATTGTGTCTTATGAATCTCATTACCGGCAGTTGGGATTTGATGGGGTTATATGGATTTTGAAAATGACTCCGTCTCGCGAGGAGTCAATATGATCCTGGCACTATCAGTTTCACCAGTTGTACCACGACCACCGTGGTAATTACTACCACGATGTACACCGCTAGCCCTACCACAAGCACGTAGAGCCAATTGTGGAACTGGCGCTGCCTCAGCAAGTGTGATTCAAAGTCATCAACTTTCTGGGGCCGGCGGTATCTTATGACTCCGTTTACCGCGATGCTCGCGGCGACTACCCACAACGGTGGGACCACTAAACTGATTAGTGCGAGGGTGCGCATCCAAGGCGAAAACTTGGTGCTGTAGCGACACGAACCACACTGGCATTGACGCTGTAAATCAAGAGCGTAGTAGATGTCGCTCATATTGGTGCCGTACCGTCTTCTCGTGGTACATTTATACGCCGCCAGTTGTAGCAGAGGCTTGCCTTATTGGGCAACTACAATGGTAGGATTGAAACAGCCAGATACATACCGCCCTCTGGCTAACTTCCGCGGTAACAGACTGCGCCAATTGTCGCGGTAGGAAACTGGCGCTCTGGCCAACTTTCGCGGTAGGATACTGGCACTCTCACCGCGTCTGTCGCGATGCATTTGTCGCGGTATGCCCACTACTGATCTATGGACCACAGTCTTACTGAAGTAGCCACGCAGTTGCGGTCCAACAAGATCCGTGATCGCAACGACGGACTAGAGGAACTCGAGAATGTTTTACGGCGTCGGCTGAATATTCCTGGAAAGTTGTTCAATCTTTTGATCAAGGCACTTTTCGACTTGATTCACACTGAGCTTGAGGCTCTAGACGCAAATGACACCCCAGCAGCAGCGCAACGATTGTCACGAGGAACTGATCTTGTACGCACACTCACAGAGTCGGCACTCGTCCTTCGAACGGGGTCTGAAGGTCAACTGGGGCCCAAGTACAAGCCAAAGAGTCTCATCAATGTTGCTCTAGAGATCATTAAACACCAACACGAGCGAACTGTGCCAGTTTTTGCTTCAGTCTTGCTGTCAATCCTCAAACAGCAGTACGTGCGAGACCATCTCAGCAGCGATGAGTGGATGTTGTGCTACAATCATGCGGTTAGAATGCTCACAGTAGTTAACGAAACCCAATGGCGACCTTTCCTCGATTGCTTGGTGCATTTAGTTGCAGCAAACACCACCAAAAACACCCAAGTGTATGACGTGGACCTCGACAGGCTTCTTGCAGTCTTCTCTCGCATTGTCTCAGATCCTGTGAAGGACACCAGAATACTTGTGTGTATCTTAAGAATGGTCAACAAGCTCATATGTGTGCTCTCATATCAAGACTTCAGCACCGTGAGGAGACTTGTGAAGCTAGGGTTTAGTCTTCTCGCCAAACTCCCCCTCATACTTAAGAATGGGTCTCGTGCTAACAAGCAACTAGTCATCTTCATCAATTTGGATCCGGTTCACAGGTTGTGTCTGTTCAATTGGACACATGCAAATGACGACCAAACGTTGGTGGAGAATATTGGCTCTGTTATCGAGTCGTACTTCGAGTCGATCACTACTTCGAGTCACACGTTAGTACCCAAAGACTTTGGTATGTTTCTCGCCAACAAAAACAGCCCCTCCTGGTTCAAGCTACGGACAATCTACTTGAGACTGGATAACGAAATTTCATGGCTATTCTTCTTGGGTTTGGCCAAACTTTTGAAACTCTACCACGATCTTTCAAAGCTCAATGGCCAGAAGCAGACAGATTTGGACAGCGACATTAATCTGTCATTCCACAAACGCAGGAAGCTTAGCTCTCACATTCCTCTACGTGAGCTGGTAGACTTGGTGTCGATGTACAACAAATTACTTCAGAGCGACAGCAAGATTCTTAGAATTCATGGGCTCACATTGCTAACTTTCCATCTTGAGGTATACGGTGACAAAGATATACCTCTTACTTCTTCAACGGGAATAGCACAGCTGAGTCTTCTTCTAGCACGACCAGAGTCTCTACTAGAATCACTCATTGGTTGTTTCAGCTCTATCGAGTTACACTCTTGGGCCCTCTTAGCTATCAACTCAGCGTGCTCGAGAATTATCACGAGTGATCATACCATCGATCCTGCCACAGCAAACAAGCTCATACATGTGTTGCTCCAACATGTTAATCACGAGGCGATATCCGACCAGGTATGTGCTACATTTGTCACCACTATAAAGTTGATTGAGTTCAAAGAAGTGTCGCTCACTGATATATTCAACGATGCATTGGTAAATCAGCTCAAGAATGTGGTTAGTCTTTCTGAGGTTTCTGGTCCAAGCATAATCTCGGACTCAAGCTTCCAGTTTTGGTTCATGCTTCGTCATCTCTTCAAGAAACTCTCCGTTCACTTGGAGTCATTTCAATCCAAAATCAAAGAATGGTTTCTTGCGAGATGGGACACAACTTTTGCATCTACATCTGATGATTTTTGTGCCAACATCAGCACCATTGGTGAGTTTATCTGTTGGCTAAGTGCTCAACCTTTGGATACAGTATTCAATTTTGAGTACACCAACAGCCACACAGGACCACTAGCTGCTATTGAGCAACTTCTTGGTCCCTTCCGTGAGTTGAAAAGTCCCAGAAACCTGGCAGATCTCAAAGTGCATCCCCAGGTGCCTTTAATTGGATTTGATACCATACTCAACTTGGATTATGTTCTCAAAAAAATCATAGAATTGCAAGAGGGTGCAATAAGAGCAGGTCCAAGCCATGTGTTGAAGTATCTCGTGGTATTGCATAGATTAGGTGTTCAAATCCGTCATTTTGACGAGGATTTTTCGACCACTGCCTCCATCACCATTGCAAATCTAATAAGAGACTTGGATTCCACTGAACTCAAAGATTGGGTTTCATTTTTGGCCTCGCTAGTACATAGTGGAAACAGCATTGAGCCCCTGTTGAGGTCTTGTATTGACGAGCAATTCCCACTAATCAGTATCAAAGCGCTCAGCTCTACACCATTTGAAAAGGAAGAGTCCTTCCAGCAACCCCAATTTGATGACTTTGACGGTTTTGACGTTGTGGATAACGAGTTCACGGGAAGTAAAAGGTCAGACCACAAGCTTCTGACAATTGAAGAAATTGACTCTGCACCACAGTTATCTCTGGAGACTACTAAGACTCTCATTCAGTTCAACAGAATGAACAGAGTTGAGCCTAAGACTACTGCTCGTCGAGTCTCAAACTACATCCAGACAGTGTCTACAATGGACATCTCTCAGTCACTATACTGTTTTTATGTGTTTTTCTCGGAGCTTCAAAAAGAAGAGGTCAGTGAGTTGGACATAAGTGATATTGTGAAGTTAGTCAGAGCTTTAGGAGAAGGACCTCTAAGTGAACCCCTTCTTGACCGGTCTGAGTTAATCATCGTATGCATATCGAGATTATTGAAGCTAGTGCTTCCTATAGTTCCGAGCTTTGAAGACGAATCTTTAGTTCACGACTGCAGTGACTTGCTACAATGGATCTTCCAACTAGCCAAGAAAGGCTGGCTCTTGAGTGAGAATTGTCTCTGCGAGTATATGGCCTTGTTGATCACGTTGATCAGTGATGAGAGTATCACTAACACTTTACGATTACCTGATGGTTTGGAAAATGAGTTTCTCCTATTGTTCAAACGTGCAGGGAATTCCACCAAGATCCAGCTTGTTCATCCCATCAATTCCCACATGCTGACTCTCTCGCCCAAGCGTCAAATGGAGTTTTACCTGAAACTCACGTTGTGTTTCCTGCTCAACGGTACAATTGAAATTGGCTTGGTGTACTGTCACTTTTTTGGATTGCTCGAGGCTGAAAACTTGCAAGTCAAGACCGCTACAGTGTTCAATCTCCTTGAATTTTGTGCTTTGGAAAACAACATTAATTATTCCTTTGACGCTGTGATTTCCAAGACACTCCAGCTTATTTGCAGGGGCATGAATCTCAGTGAACCAAGGGAACTATTCAGCTCTTTCAGACTCGAGATCCTCCGGTCCTGGTGGATTCATCATGGTGAATTCACTAATTTTCCTTTGTCAGTATTCAATTTCGGGCTGATCGAGGACTTCTACAATGAGAACAGGTACTACTTGGCTTCGATATTCTTCTCGTCTAACTCAGACAACAAGGATCCCCAAATATGGGCAGAACTTTGCAAAGATACCTCTACGACAGAACTAGTTAGGAAATGTCTAGCCTTGATTATCCCTTTGGCGTATATAAAAGGGGGTCAAAGAAACGAGATTCATCCAATGTTGTCCAAGGTGCTCAAAGATGACTATCATGAGCTGCTTCAGTCCAATCTCCTAGTGATTGTGACCAAATTGATAGAGCTAACCAACTTCGGTAACGAAAAATTGGTGTATCTGGTCTCAGACATCCCACATAACATCAAGGTTAAAGAGGACTCAAGAGTTTACGAGGTATCTTCACAGGTGTCAATATCTTTCAATTCGGGTTATGCAATTATCAAGAGCTTGATCAAGAAATTTTCCCTGAACACCACTTTCTGGTCCTTATGTGACTTATACTTCATGATAAAACACATCATTATCGTGCTTGAACAATCATTGGTCGATGATGCAAGAGCTATGTGTCTTCGAAAGATCAAATTCATCCTCATAATGGGCCAAGACAACATTTTCAGCTTCCCGCTACTCAAACTTCTTCTACAGAGTGTCATTCCATACATGGCCAACCCAGCTTTGTCGGAAGAGGTGTGTGGGATCTGCAATATCCTAGGCATTGAGAGCTGGCCTCTCAAACTTCTCGACTCTTGCAGAGAGCTCGTGATGATTCTGCTACTCGAGCTAAGCAAGATCCAACAGCAGCCGATTGAGATGCTTGATTCTATCAACTGCATTGTCTCTGAGATTCCAATGCCAGTTCCACTCTGTGATTTCTTGAGGTTTATCATTTCAACCTTAAGACGGCTCTGCAAACCTCTAGATAATTCCATGGAAGTCGACAGTATGAGCTACTATGGCTTTGTTGAAGATGAGCAGAGTATTTTGGCTGCAAAGCTTGATGGTAATAGTGAGTGTCTCATTCAGCTATTATCGTTCTTCTTCCAGCATTCGGACTCCGGTAGTTTCCCACCAGGCAACTCCATCATCAGTGAGATATTGCTCTTGAATGATTTGACAGGGACATCTGTGCAATTCAGAAAGTGGGCTGCAGACACCCTTGCGTTGTACTACTTGAAAAATGGTCCCAGTGATCTCAATCGTATTCTTGATCTGGACGAAAGTTTCAGTGCCAGTGGACAACTCGATTTCCTTGGAGAGATAGTCAAAGTTGTGGCTAGCTTTTCTTCGCATGCTGATCTATCAACCAGTGGCTTGTCTGACCACACCATAAGTTACATAAAGTTCAGAGACCACGATTTGATCGAGAGCTTATTTGGGGATCACTTTTCACACATTGCTGCACTTCCTGATTCTGTTGAGTATGACTTGCTCGGCCTTCGTGATGATGAAGAGCAAAAAGAATCTACTCTGGATTCGATCTGGGCTTCCAAGTGGTGTCTTACTTTGATAGGTCCACTCGTGAAGAAGGTGCCATTACTCACTCGAGTCGAATCCTTCGTCAACAAAACACCACAGTGTGCTGGTAAAATGCTACCTTTTCTACTTTGCTTGCTGGTCGAGCGAGGAGTATCAGGGCAAGAAGTGGGTGAAATATTCACCGAGTTCGTCGCTACGGAAAAGCTTCAAAACAAAGACTCTTGCCGTCTCATACTTCATTCATGTTTACTATTGAGGGATAGTGCCATAAAGCACGTCAAGAAATTCCAAGACGTTTATCAGAGATTGGATTTGATCAAGCTCATAGATATTACTTCAAGATTCAACTTTGGCGAAAGCTCATTGATGATCTTGGAGGAGTCTATAACCAACAATGATGATCAAAGGGATGAATGGTACAACAATGAAGCGATTGGCCGTATTTTTGAGGCTGTCGATGATGATGATATTGTTTTTGGGTTGCCTGAACAGACCACATTAGAATTTGCTCTACAGAAAATCGGTAAAGTGACTGATGCTTCTAAAACGATCCAGTTTGACTTTGCTAAGCTTGATTCAGAGCTTTCAGGGAGTGCTTCTGTTCAACAGGCTTCGTTAGTGGAGTCTATGATGCAACAAGGCCTTATTGGGGCTGCTCTGATTATAGGCAGCAATACTACAGGACAGCAACTCAACACCGACAAAAGGTACGAGTGGTCATGGAAGTTGAACCAATGGAACCTCCCTGCTCCCATAATGCCTCAATCGAAATCAGAGTTCATCTACGCCTCGCTCAAAACTATACACGAAAGCAAAAGCAGTTCTTTGTCGTATAACAACTCACTGATTGATCTTAGTGTGATTTTCTTGAAGGACAATCTTAAGCTAAAAAGTATGGGATTGAAAGAAAAGATCCAGAAGATGAACAACATCTTGGAGACTCTCAGTAATCTTTATGGGATCAGAGAGGCTTTCAACACTATCAATTTGGACAAAATCGACAGTTTCAATTCCATGACCAGCTGGTTCAAGAAGGGGACAGCTGACTTTGCTGAAGATGTGTTTCTCTCAAGAAGTGCTACGTTCCAAATTCTATCGGAATGCTCTAACAAGGAACAAGAAGCCAACAAGAACTGGTTGTGCTCGCTCAATGAGCTTGTAAGGTACAATGACTTGTGCCGATTCTCTGGAAAGGAACAAAAGATGGTCAACTCAAGTGTGATGATCGATGAAATCAGTCGGAAAAAGTTCAATGGGTTGATTTCGAAGGAAACGAAGCAAGAGGTAATGAAATTGTCAAAGTTCCAATCAGCAAAAACTTTGTGGTTCCAGCAACATAGCAGTATGGCCGTATCCATGTTGAGAGACTTGCAAAATAGTGATGTTGAGCTTCCTATAGACACCATGAAGATTCAAAACCCCATTTTCAAAGCCACCTTAGTAGGCTGGATGGCTGACTCGAGACAAGAATTGCCGGCGCAGATCATGGAGGATCTTGTTGTACCTACAGCAATGGTGAGTGAAAACTATAGTCGAGTAACGCAAGGAGTTGTGTTTGAGATGCTAGCCAAATTTTGTGAAAGACAAAGCAAATCCCGAAGCTTGATTGAGCTGATAGAAAAACTTGAGAGGCAAGTGAACGTCAAAAAGACTGAAATCAGTGAGCTCAAGAGTCACTACAGTAAAGTATCCGTGCCAGCAGATGAGAGAAAAGTGGTACAAAGATACTATGCCAAATTAAAGGCCCAGTATTCTAGTGAAGTCAAAGATCTTGAGAGTATTGAGCAAACCAGACTTGAGTTCTGTAAGAAAGCTGTGGAGTATTATCTCAAAAGCATCTCAAATAGTGACGATTCTGAAGAAAGCATTGATAAGTTTTTCGCTATGTGGTTGGAGCATTCAGGGTTCGAAGACTTGAACGATATCATTGTGCTGTCGATTCCTGGAATCCCAAGTTACAGATTGGTGGGTTGGGTTCCACAACTTACGTCTCGTGTGACGAGAGAATCTAACAAGTTTCAGGATTTGTTGAAGGTACTTATTAAGAGATTCTGTCGAGATCACCCTTACCATTCGTTGTACCATTTGGTGTCATTGAAAACACCAGATCAAGATCCCAATAAGTCCAAACAACTTTTGCATGTCAAAGTAAAGGTGGCTCAAGATATTTGGGATGACTTGAAGTCATATGGAGCAGAATACACTCAGCAATATTTGAATCCTATTGAGACATTTTGTAATGAGTCCTTGAAGCTAGCCTCACTCAAAGTTGCAAGAGGGCGAGTGTTAAACTTGCAGACTGCCGACGTGGGTCGTTATTGGACGAGCAGCCTCCCCAAAATTCCTCCACCCACGATGACTTTGGAGTTGGATCCTAGCATGAGGTACGAAAAGCTAGTCACGCTTTCTGGCGTGGATCCGCTGGTGAACATTGCCAACTCAGGGTTGAGCTTGCCGAAGATTGTCAAGTTTCAACTTAGCGACGGTACAGAGCACAAGTCTATTTTCAAGTTTGGAACTGATGACTTACGTCAAGATGCTATTATGGAGCAAGTGTTTGAGAAAGTTAATGATATCTTCAAGAAGGATAGGCACACCATGAAGAGGCATTTGAGAGTTAGAACGTACAAGATTGTTCCCATTGGACCCAAATCTGGAGTTATCGAGTTTGTGCCTGATTCCATGGCACTTATAGAGATAATCAAGCCGTATCATGTGAAGAAGGACAAGATCAAGCTCGAGAAGGCCAGGGAGATGATGAAGGAGTGTCAGACTGACGACAGGCAGAACCGAATAAAAGTATACAACAAGATTTGTTCACAGGTGAAACCACATTTCCGACAATTCTTCTTTGATACGTTTCTCACACCCAAAACGTGGTTTTCCAGCAAGGTCACCTACAATCATGGCATGGCCAGTTCTTCGATGGTGGGGCACATTCTTGGACTTGGAGATCGTCACTGCAACAATATTCTAATTGACAAGGAATCTGGGGAACCTATACATATTGATTTAGGAGTGGCATTTGACCAGGGGAAACAACTCCCGATCCCTGAAACGGTTCCTTTCAGGCTTACGAGAGACTTGGTGGATGGTCTTGGAGTGTCTGGCGTTGAAGGCATCTATCGAAGGTGCAGTGAGCACACCTTCAGAGTGTTACGAGAGAGCCAGGACCATATTACTGCTATTCTCGACATTCTCCGGTACGACCCGTTGTACCTGTGGAACTTGTCGCCGCTACGCAAGCAACGGCTCCAGAACGAAGACGCTGCAGACGTGGTGGAGAAGAACGCAGAAGACGATACTAGCGAAGCTGGTCGGGCTATACAAATGGTAGTGGACAAGTTGTCAGCCAACGGGCTCAGTGTCGAAGCTGCAGTACGTGAACTCATCCACGAAGCAACTAGTCCCGACAACTTGGCCCTTATTTACTGTGGTTGGTGCCCATTTTACTAATTCCTGTACATAATACAAGTAGGTGAAAACCAACTGTCGATTTTCTGCATCGACATGCGAGCCCCAAAGTTTTCAGGGTCCATCGTTTGTGTGACGCTTGAGGTTCACGACCACGTAACTCGTGACGTCATTAAAACTGACCGTATGTATTTGCACACGCAATCTGGCGACTTTGGTCACAAGATCACGGGACTTATACCCGAGGGCTGTTTCTCTGCCACGGTGAGCCAATTGAGCCAGATACGTAGACTCGATGATTTCGGAGACGACGAGTGGGAGTCCGCTGTCAAGGCGTTGTTGAGCAACAGCTACAGCGGGCCGTTGGCCCTCAAAGCGGTTTTTGTGTCGAGTGAACACTACTACGACCACAAAGGAAGCCTCAAGGACGAAGAGCTCGAGATGATCGAGGAAAAAGTCACGTTAGAGGTGACAGAGCCAGGATTATTGGCCAAGGTGTATGGGAGCGTGCAATTGAGTCTTGAAGACGACGACGAGGACGAGCAGGATATGTTCAACTGGTTGGACTTCCTTGTAAGCCAGAACCAGGAGCTTTTACAGCAGCAAAAGCGCTTGCACAAGCTCACGGAGCAGAACATCATGTTGCAAGAGTCGTTGAAGCAGGCAAACGAAGCTCACGCAAAGATAATTAGCGATGTGGAGAGCAAATTCGTTCAGTTGTTAGAGACGAAGAAGCAGAGGATCATGCAGTTGGAGCGGGCTCCAAGTGTTTTAGAAGGGCTCAATGAGAGCTACTTAGAACGCAACAAGCATAACTTGAACAAAACAGTGATCAACATGAGCCAAATCCCTGACAGGCTCGATGAAAAGTACTTGAAGCTGCTGCTGCCCAAAAAACCAAAGAAGAGACTACTCAAACAGTCACCTCGCAGGAAGAGAAGCACCAAGGCAAGTGACTCAGATGAAGAACTTCAAAAGAGTGACTCAACTGATGGTGAAGATCTCAAACAAGAACCCACAAACACCGATATCTCCCAATCTGAATACGACTCAGACAACTCGAATCCCGACAGTGATCTGGCGGTGTCTGAGACATTTACCAAATCTTCAAAGCTGACAAATCGAAAGTCTAAACCTGAAATTTCAGATGCCATGGCCGATTCAGGAAATGGCGATGAGATAGGGCAAGAAACGTCGAATTCCGCCCCGGAAAAAGCTCAGTCGTTTGTTGATGACTCCTTAAATGAGACTGACTACTCTGATGACTGACTCCCCAACCAAAACGCTAGATTTGACTCGTCGTTTGGCGTAAAGACGATTCTTAAATCATTAAAACGTGTCCTCACCAATGAACTTTGCTCTCGACAGATCAAAATTTTCATTTTTGTGCTGCATTTTCTGGCATTCACGTCTTAACAACATCATTTTTTTACTTCGGTGATACCCCAAACTGGACATTTTGACCACTAGAATCGAATCTGATCTGGATTTAACATCAAAACTTCTTTTCACGCAAAAAATGAGTTATTTTGGCCCGTTTCAAGGTATACCTCAACAGTATATGACCCAGCCATATTACCAATACTATCAAAGATCGCAAGATCGTCTTGACCAGTCGTTGTCGAGTGGCTCCAACGAACATTTCCCTTACCCTGTTGCGGATTTATCGCCTTCTAATGATTTTTATTCCGATGACACTTTTGCCAACTCACCATATCAACAAGCACCACCACAAATGGACTATCAACAAGGGTATTCACAATCATCAGCAAATTTTCAACAGCCACAAGAAACTGCCACCGTTGCGCCTTCAAGAACCGTCTATTTAGGTAACATTCCGTCAGATATTCAACCTAATGAATTGTTGGATTATGTTAGGTCGGGTATTCTTGAGCTGGTTAAAATTCTCCCCCAAAAGAACTGTGCATTTATTTCATTTGTCGACCACCAGTCAGCTCTACTTTTCCATTCAGATTGTATTTTAAAGAAGTTAAACATCAAGGGACACGATATCAAGATTGGATGGGGCAAAAATTCACCAATTTCTCCTGCTGTTTTAGATGCTATTCAACGTGATGGTGCAACTAGAAACGTCTATTTGGGGAATCTTAATAACCCTGTTACTGGCAAAATAATTTCTGAGCAAGAGTTGAGTGATGATTTGTCAATTTACGGAATCATTGATTGCATCAAGATAATCCCCGAAAAGGGTATTGCATTTATTCATTTCTTGAGTATATTGAGTGCCATCAAATGTGTGGCTAATTTACCACTCAACGAAAAGTACTTGGACAAGAAGTGTTTTTATGGTAAAGACAGGTGTGCGTTTATCACCAAAACTCAACAACACAATGCTGCTCAGTACTTAGGATTAGCTCCAGGTATGGAACATATTGTTACTGCTGCTGATAGAGAGTTTATTTCCTCAGCTTTAGTGCAGCAATCAGCAGCAGCAGCGCAAATAGCTACCCACGCTGGAGGAGCTAACAATTTAGGTAACCGTACGGTTTACTTGGGTAATTTGCATCAAGACTCATCAGTTGAAGAGATCTGTAATGTTGTGAGAGGAGGACTCTTACAAAATATCCGTTACTTGAAGGAAAGGCATGTTTGCTTTATCACATTTATTGACCCCATTGCAGCAGCACAATTTTTCGCCATGTGTCAGTTGCACGGACTAACTATCCATAACAGAAGAATCAAAGTAGGATGGGGTAAGCATTCAGGTCCATTATCTAATGCTTTATCATTAGCTGTATCAAATGGAGCTTCAAGAAACATTTATGTGGGCAGTATCTCTGATTTCAACTACTTCAATCAGGACAAACTTCGAGCAGATTTCTCTACGTTTGGTGATATTGAGCAAATCAACTACTTGCAAGAGAAAAATTGTGCATTTATCAACTTCATCAACATTGCACATGCCATCAAAGCCATTGACGGCATCAAGTCGTTCCACGACTACAAAAACCTTAAAATCAATTTTGGCAAGGACCGGTGTGGGAACTTACCACGTCAATTCCAACAGCCCAACCCACAATTACAATTGGTCCAGTCGACCAGTCCAGAACCGAATTTCACGTCTGACGACCTTTAACGAAATTTCTTCTTGTTGATATTATTAATATACTAGGATTGCATGGACCGCTTATGTAAGGAACAGTTTAAGCTTCTTCTATACGTCAAGTGTCAGATGGAATGGTGACTTTGAATTTTAATTGCTTTGGTTAGAGATATTGGCGAAAGTTACGAAAACTTTGAATGGAGCTGAGTAGGTTTTGTAAAGCGAATTTTGCCGTAGCGGCGCTAGTTGGTGAAACATTTGAGTGTTTCATTTTTTTGGGTCCACAATTAGCATCATCTGCACAAGAGGCCACTTTGGATAACTTGGGTAGTTCTCACAGACCGTTCCCTCGTCAAAAATACGGCTTAGCTGCATAAAAGCGGAAATCATCTTGCAAGTGACAGAATTGTTGTCATGGGACGCAAATGTATCTACTTTGTTTCTGGTCAGCAGTAGGTGGAATGAAGAAGCAGCTGATTGTTCACCAAGTCAAACACTACTCTCTTTGATTCATATTGATCTGGTTTGTGGAGCTTGTGAGAGCTTCCTGACTCTGTTTGGCAGAAGAAGCTATAAAATTGTGTCTTGTTATGAGCTTATGCAGCTCTGTAGCACCTTGTCGACATGTTTGTCGCCAACCAGCTGGACTGGGCGATATTAGTCCTTTATGTTCCAACTTTCGTGACTACAAGTGCTGGGATAGTCAGGAATTTAGCGATTCTCTAGTGGTTCCTCGTAAGTAGTGATTTTTAGTTCGAACCTGCCACAATAATCGCAGATACAAGAGCCAGGGTCTCAAAGTTTCTATTTCATGAGCCACAGCACCTCACGCTCGTCTGCAAGTTCTGGCTGGCGTGTTAAACAAGAAAACAGTCACTTCCTTATTGGTACATTTTTCGCAGCCATTTGCAGCCATTCCTTGTCAGTAATCGAGCAAGGGTTCGCTCATTTATTGGATTTCTGTGGTGGTGCACCCGGAAGTTGGTGGCTTCTGAACTCCAGGTGGCTCTTTTGGGGTTTGTGGCCAAAATCACATATTCATCGATCCTTTCAGCAATGATCCACTTCGGCGATATCGATGGGTGGAAAGATTGCTTAGAGTGGAACGAAACCACAGTGTAGAACTGCCATCAGTAGTTTCGTCATCTGCTCTGCCGTTTCATTAGCCCATAACTGCAAAATCGTGTTCTTAGTAGACGTCTTTTGATCCAAATCCGGAGAAGTCATTGTCCTTTGAATGCTGGCAACAAACAGGGGTGCTGTAGCCTCATTAATGTGATCCGTACACCATTATCAAGCTTTCTCAGCAAATAACCCGCCTCGTTACACCATTGCTCATACTCAGTGTTGACTGTTTTATTGATTAAAGATCTATGAATCTCAATGCCTGTTGACTCACAAGGACTGGTACTTGTCGTAAGTTGATCTCCACTTGCCAAAAAATCCAGTGAAGAATTTAGCTCCTAAACCGATATCATCAGCACCAAGAGTGGCTCTGATGGAGTGCATCGATAATTGAGGAATACCCAAGTCAATAGTTCTGGCACCAGTTTGCAAGGAGATGGAAGGACCAATAGTGCCACCTGATCTTGAGTCATTTCTGATGTGGAAATACTGAACAATATCACCATTGACTCTCCCGAGTTCTTCGACCAATGCAATACCAGTAGAGTCATTGGCAACATGTCCGTTAGGGTCCAAAGTCAAAGTAATACCTTTATTTGGTACTGGTTTATGGTTCTCTAAGTACACTTCTTGGAAATTAGGATTGAGCAAGTGACTAACATCAGCAGATAAGATAATGGTATTTGCAAAAGTCAATCTCAAGTTCTCTTGGACATCAGAACCATTCACGTTGACGAAAGCATCACTAGCTAATACCCTACCAATGACAGATTCAGAGAGACCACCTTTAGCACCAGTTCTAGTGGCAGATCCAACTTCTTCATGGTCGTATAAAGCCACAGCAGAGAAAGCATCGTCAGTGAGGTAGCCTTTCTTGTCTGACTCGATCAAAGCAAGAATGGCCGCAAAAGAGCATACTCTGTCATCGACTCTAGGAGCAAAGACAAACTCGTTGTTCAAACCTCCGAAAGTTCCCTTATGAACGTCAAACAACTGGAGTTCTGCTTGGTAGATATCTTCAACCTTGGTGTTCCCCAATTTAGCAAGGTATCTCAACAACTTGAGAGGGTGCTTACCGTACAACGGAGCAGATTTTTCGGATTCGGTTGCAGTGACTTCTTCTTCTGAGAACCCAATTACAGGAACTGCTTGAGTTTCTTTGTTGAAAGGACCCTGGGAAGGAGTACCAAAATGTGGAGCTAAAGTTGGAATACGAGCAATTGGGTGTGGAGTTGAGTCGACTAATTTACCGGTGAAATTGCCATCACTGTCCTTCAAAATCAATTTTCCAGCAATTCCCAAGTCTCTGTCCCACCAGGGGTACTCCAAAGTGCCGGCATAGTTGGCTACGCCTAACAATTCATAGCCGTCAACTTTCTTCTTGGTGGAGTTTGGCTTCAATACCACCGTCAAAGAGTCAGCGTGACACCCAATCAAGCCCACACCTTTCAGAGGGGTCCAGTCCTTTCCCACAGAGAATGCCACCAAGTTCGAGCCGTTTCTGTGAGTGTAGTACTTGCCAGGGTTGAGGTCTTTCCAGGAGTCCTTCTCGGAAACGTATTTGAACCCCTGAGCGTCAAGCTTTTTGGAGAAGTAGTCGACCACATGATAGATGGTGGGACTGGAGTAAGTGAAGTCGATGTACTCCTGAGCAATCTCCTTCAAACGCCACTTGGGGAACGTGCCTTGTGGTTCCACTGGAGCTGGAGCCATTGAGCCCGACAGTGTCGAGTTTTTTTGGAGTTCAAGGTTCTCAAGCGTTGTCTTCAACGCTTGCACTATAGTATCGAATTCTGACATTGGCGGAATTGAGAGATAAAGATTTATTTATAGAGCCAGCCAGCCAGCCACAGATTACGAAAGCAGATTAGTGAAAGCGAAAGTCGCACAGTCGCGCGGCGTCATTTACTAACTATAACTGGCTAGTAACTGAGTAACCAGTGGCAAATTAAGCTCTATATACAATACGATTTAAGGCCTTTTAGAGGCAAAAGTTGCTGCCACCATTAATGGGAACACGACTGTAGCTTCAGCGTAAACTTTGACTTGATTGGCGTCAGCTTTGATTTTACCCCATGAAACAGCTTCATCAGGTCTGGCACCGGCGTCTGAACCGTCGAATTCTTGACCAGTGTTGATGAACACAGCGTAGTCGGCACCGTTTCTCATCAAACAGGCATTGCAAATATGGTGCTTGATCAAACCTCCACCAAGAATCATCATGCCCGCACGGTTAGCCTCCATAGACATGGAGTTGATCTTTCTAATGTCGGCCACAATGTCTAATCTCAAGTGTTTTGGGGAGCTTTTGAAGGTGTGAAAGAAGAGCATGTCACCAATTGACCCATCAGTTAAAGCAGGACAGAACACTGGAATCTGGTTCTTATGAGCCCAGTACAACACTGAGGTTTCATCATTGATTTCTTTACCGAGTCTGTCTATCAAACGGGAGGGAGTCCAGATGTTTGAGTCTGAATCAAGACAACCAGTTCCTTTTTTAGCGACTTCTTCTTCCTGTTCTTCCAAGACTTTGTCTAAGATAGGGATCATCCACTCCTCAAATTTACAGTAGTTATCGTTGGGAACAATCAAATTACCAATTCTGTTCATACCTTGGTCTCTTAATCCTTTACCAGGTAAACTGAATTCTCCCATGTATGTTGGGGCAAGACATTTGATCAAGTCTTCTTCAATACCACCAGCAGTTGAAACAATGGCACTGACCATCTTGTGTTGGACTAAGAATCTCAAAGTGTCTCTTAAACCAGAACTTATCAAGTTTGAAGTGTAACCGATGAAAACGGTGGTTTTTTGGTATCCATCATCATCGAATTCACCTTTGATTTCATGCTCTTCCAATTCAGAACGATGTTTGCCCCTCCAAGATCTCATGTTGTTTATGATTTCACAAGCTTTAGCGACCGAGGATGCTTGAAATCCCATATTTTTCATGGAATCAATTATATCGGTGGCTTTCATGTCATAGGCTTCATCTTTGGAGTAGTCTATACCAGAAACTTCTACAAACGATTCAGGTACTGGCACAGACTGTTTAAGCACTGCATCAGATGCTAATCCTGGGATTTGTGGTAAACTCATATTGAAAAAGTGAGCAGACCATCGCGGTGCCAATTAGTGTACTGACAGTTACGCGTCGCGGTAGTAGACTTACCACCATTTCCTCCGCGATTTGTCTTGAACTGACAACCAGTGTGTTTTTGAATGGTTAGGCTATTGCTTTACACCCCTGCCTGCGTTATTTCTACGAGAATACCTACATGCCTGGAGTTGGATGGTGTGAATTGTGAACGAATAAATATAACTCTGCGAGAAGAAAAATAAACTCAATCGCTAGCGATTGGACTGAAGAAACTGAAATCTAAAACTTGATCAGAACAAGACTGATAAAATTGCTATAAGCGACACGAAAGATGATGCAAGAATGCTAGATCCAGATCCTTCAATTGGAACTGGAACTTGACTGGTGCTGCTAACACTTGAGCTTTCAATGGTATCACCTGGTTGGTCACCATTGGAGTTATCAGAGTTATTGTCTGAACTCTTTCCTGGTGCACCTGAAGGTTGACTTGAAGTACTTGATGAGGGTACATACACTATCACTACTGCTGGCTTAGTTCCCTCAGGAGCCTTGGTCTTGGTGACAGTCTCTGTGAGATCAGCAATAGTCGAAGTCACAGTTGCAGGTTGAGGTGATGGTGGAACACAAATCACTTTCACTACAACCGTAGCACCTGAAGATTCAGTGGTTGTGATCTTTTTAGTCTCAATCTTTGTGAGAGTTTCAATAGTGGATGTGGTTGTTGAACAAGGAACATGAATCACCACCGTTGCTGGCTTGGATCCACTTGCGGGTAAAGTTTCAGTAAATGGAACAGTAATAGTGCTGTCAGCGCTTACTGATGTCACAGTTTCACAAGGAACATGAACAATTACTGATGCAGGGTTTGAGTCACTAGCTGGCACAATTTCAGTGAAAGGTGCAGTCGCAGTTGAATCAATGGTAGTGGTAGTGACAGTGGAAGCTGGAAGGTTGTGAACTATCTCTGAAGCAGGATTAGAGCCACTTGCTGGCACAATTTCAGTGAAAGGTGCAGTCGCAGTTGAATCAATGGTAGTGGTAGTGACAGTGGAAGCTGGAAGGTTGTGAACTATCTCTGAAGCAGGATTAGAGCCACTTGCTGGCACAATTTCAGTGAAAGGTGCAGTCGCAGTTGAATCAATGGTAGTGGTAGTGACAGTGGAAGCTGGAAGGTTGTGAACTATCTCTGAAGCAGGATTAGAGCCACTTGCTGGCACAATTTCAGTGAAAGGTGCAGTCGCAGTTGAATCAATGGTAGTGGTAGTGACAGTGGTTGGAGGTGGTGTGTGGATGATCTCCGAAGCAGGATTAGAGCCACTTGCTGGCACAATTTCAGTGAAAGGTGCAGTCGCAGTTGAATCAATGGTAGTGGTAGTGACAGTGGAAGCTGGAAGGTTGTGAACTATCTCTGAAGCAGGATTAGAGCCACTTGCTGGCACAATTTCAGTGAAAGGTGCAGTCGCAGTTGAATCAATGGTAGTGGTAGTGACAGTGGTTGGTGGTGGAACGAAAACAACCTCAGATGGAGGATTCGATCCAGATGCTGGGTATTCGACGGTGAATGGTGCAGTCACAGTGGTTTCAGTTCTGGTAAAGGTTTGAGGAACACAGAGTTGATCCTCAGGAGCAGCCTGACCGTTATAGATATTGTCCCAGGTACGAGTGATTGCACCACCTGGAGGCCTATATGCTATGTCAAAACTGAAGCGGGTAGGGACGTTGCTGTAGATGATTCTTATTGGATAGTACATCCCAGCGACCAAGTTCACTGTGGCGTACGTATTTCCACCAGCATGCAAGTCGGCTTCTATAGGATTAGGTGGGATGAACTCGCCCTTTGGTTCACCTGTACAACAATCATAAGCATTTGCATCGAACCACCAAGCCATACGATCGTCGATATGACCAATGATAAGCTCATATTCACCGGAGGTTTCAGCATAGAAGTAGCCTTGCATTTCCATGCCGAAAGACCAAACGTCGATTTCGGCGCCATAAACTGTGTAATTGAACGGAGGAGTTCTCCCGTATGGAATTGTATGGTCGAATTTTACTTCAGTAACTCCATTAACTGTAGTGACAGGTTGGAGACCAATCATATCTTCGAGGTTTTGCATTCTGCTACCAACAGGGTCTGGGGCGTAGAATTTAACATTGAAACCTTGACTTAAGTTTTCTGGAGCGAGCTTACAAGCAGCTTCAGTTGCACTTATCCATGAAACGACTCCGACAAAGAGGTGTAACCACTTTGTGAGGCCAACCATTCTGGTATTATGGAAAGGTTTCCAGTTTTTATTTATACTGTGATTCGACAGTGCTGTGTAAATTCAAGCAGGCTCGTTTATCTAGTTATTCCAATTGAGTACAGCTCGAATATGACAAGTAAAATAACACCAAAGAGCTCTTGATCATAGAGCTTTTGTCACTGGGTGTGCATGAAATTGCCAACCACATGCAAGTTCAAAAACAGATAGCATCGTTTCAGCTGCTTGGTAAGCAGGATGCAGAAGGTTCGCTTAAAGCTATTTGTGGAAATTCACTTATGTTAGAGCCCTGATGAGATCAAGAGATTGTGGATCCACAACGATGTCTGGTGGTTTCACAATCACGCTTTTGGTGTACTAAGTTACACCAAAAAGATTGAAGCTGCTTGTGAGCGTCCCAATCAACTGAACTAACTACCAAGACATTTCCAAATCAGCTAATAGTTAGACCCATTCGGTTCCTATCAAGAAAATACTTGACGAGAAGCATTTGAATCCAGTTAAAATTGGCTTGGATTGGCTGCTTAACAAAGACTTGCACATTGGACGAAAACGTCTGAGAATGTTTGATTCCGTCAATTTTCGGTCAAGGTGCTTGAAGCCGACAACTGATAGCGGTTGTGGCTCTTCATTCTCTACGTTTGACCGAGCTGCCAAACTTTTGAGTCACCACATGCCTAACATTACAAGCATGCCAGGAGCTCAGCAGCTCACAAATTGAATATCTGGCTCACTCGTGTTTGCTGGAACGGAAAAGGACATGAACGATGTAGCACTGGGCCAGTCTCTGGGTCTCGTCAACATTTACTTCGACACCCATCTTCCAAAATAACAAAATTCTCACTTGGACTCATAACCTAGTTGTTAGTGGTTTTCGTCAAGCGTCCATTGTGGTTTTGAACTGAAGGTGTGGGAAACCCGGAACTCCTCGTCTTCTGTAGTTCAAATTAGTCTCTGAGACGAATGAAGCCCGAGATCCATGGATTCATGTTATTATTTACCATTATCACCACGACCGATTTCAATGATGAATTATGAGCACTGTAACTACCATGGATTGCTGGGTAGGTTGGCGGGTTGTGCCTCCCAAAATTGGTGCACTTGAACTTTCAATTGGGTCTATAGGCTACATGGATACGAAAAAAGGTCTTTACTGCACAATGAGTAGTGAGCTATTGAATGCCTTTTCGTCAAAGGCAGTAGTACGTGCGGCCAGGTGCTAAGTTTTTGAGAGGCGTGATACATCTTATTTGCCGGGTTCGTGAACGACTGCGCCATTGATTGCACTGTGTAATCCGTTGATGTTCTCTTAGACGTTAAGGACTCACATTTTAGAAAATTCTCAAATACTGAAAATGCTCAAAATGGTCAATTATTCGCGAACACAAAGCGCGAGATGCCAAAGCTTGAACTGGCAAAGCTTGCATGAAATTTCAGATGAACGAAGATAAAATACAGTAATTAATAAGTATATTATTTTTGTGTGGACTTTTCCTTCGTATCCTAAACTTGTGTTACACGTCGGCTAGCTTCACAGAAAAGTAATTTCTGGTCGGCTAGCTTCACAGAAACATAATCCCTGGTTGGTACTTGGTAAGTCGTATGCATCCTTGTTTCAATGCTTTGATATATCAGGTGTACTAGAGGTAACCATGCTGTAGACCTTCATAGAATCTCAAGCTTCAAAGCATTCTTGAGCTTCACAGTATCCTTAACAGCTGAGTGACTATTTCGACACTTCCAAACTTATCTTGTCAGTTTGCCAAGTGACCAACCCAATTATACATTAATAGCCCAATTGCAAACAATAATTGGAACTCTTTCCCAAAATGAATGTCATTATACCGTGACTACCATAAATTCAAATCCTATTTTCTCATGTTAACGAGATTTGTTTGATGTGGTTCGCCCAATAGGTCCACTGGATTGATCTCAGCAGTTTTCTACATCCGTTCCTCCAATTGAATTATGAGGTAACAGGTTTTCTTTCATCTTTAATTCCTCCAATGCGGCCGAAACTTTCACTCACCTATAGCTTGCTGGAACATTGAGTGTTGTTCTGCAAGTTGCCTTTCCTTTGGCCCTTGTTTCATTGACGAGTTCCACTTGGGTTGTTTTCGGTTGACACGAAATAATGGTGTATAGACCCAACGCAATGGTGTGTCAAAAACGAGTGGTGTGGTTTTCCAGTGAGTCCATTACGGATCCCAGGAAAGTGCTGACAAGCAAGTGTTCACAATTACGGTTCATGAGACTACTTATGTCTATCGATCTAGCGACTACTTGTTTTGAAGCTGGTACAGAGGATACGTAGGCTGGTTTGAGCAGCAGAGCACTTGGGGTATAAGCATAAGTCGGTGTGTGCATATATCTGCCGTCCCCTGGTTTTCTGAATGTTGTATCTTGGATGGTTTAGGAGCTGATGTTTGTTCACTACTTGTGCTGATGGCTTCATTGGGAATAATTTTGCAGCCTATTCCTCTTGGCGTATCAAGAACCTAAGCTCACAGGTTGTCGTCGTACGTGGTAGCGCAGTTGTTCGGTATTACTGTCATCTAGTTGACTCTGTTATCGACCCTTTTTTTGGGTTCGGATTGGAGTCTGTTCAATCTCATTGAGTTGAGACTACCGGGCTCCGTGTTGCTACTTCTCTAGTTGAGCGGAAATAGGTGAAGAGATACAATTGTTGAGAGCATACTGGACTGCAGTATTGTATACCACATCATCTGTGGACTTTTTGTTCGTCATTTCCATACTCCTTGTTAAGCTGCTAAGAAATATTTGAGTATGAGGGAAGCTATTTTGCTGCCACCGTGAAACGAGATTTTTCCGTAGCAAGGATAGTCATTTCAAAGCTCTGGCATGATCGGTCTTCGACTCAGATGTTGTCACCAACATGGAGTTGCATCAAGACGTCCCTTCGAATTTCAAACGTGAATCCATTCTTGTTCGCCAAAGAGGCCACTGGTACAAACGATCTGGGCTTAAGAAGCGCAACCTATGTGCTACCACCATAGCAGATCTGTTACATGAATTCGAGTATACTGATTTGGATAAAGTTGTGTATTTCTATGTCTTCCCAGTAGGTGGGCCCGTCAGTCTGCTGTTGCTAGGTCAATAAAGGTACTGTTCGCCAATCTATCCAAAGATGCATTGGCAAAGTGTTCAGTTAGTTGAACTTGTTGCACTTGGAGACACACCATATCGTTCTGCTCCAATTGTGAGCACACGATTTGTCTACGTTGGATCATGTGTTGGACTGGATCAGACGTCATACCCATTGACTCTCATGTGGTGGTAAACTTCGTATATGGTGTACCCAAAGTTACGCATACCGTAAAATAAGTCCCCACCACTATGCTCCCGCCAAAAGGTTCGCCTGGACAAACGTATCGATGGAGAGTAGGTGTTGAGAGTTGTACCAGCGATGTGATGAGCAATGTAGTTGTAAGTCTCGAACGAGAACAGACCAACAGTAATACAACGAGTCTGCTCCAACAACCAACACCACAACACCGCCCCTCACCCAATCAATCACTCGGTAAACCCCTTCTGTTTATCCCCACTACACATGTTCTGGTTCTGGTTCCAAAACTATTTATTACTATGACAATGCTAAACTCTTTCCTTAACTTGAGGAGCCCAAGTCTCGAACTTTGGCTTTGCAGTATTATACGTTACAAATGCGCCCCTTGTACCTGTAAGATTCATTTTATGTTGCTGGTGTGGGTAAGCTCTAACTGCTTGTTCTTCTTTAGGTAATTTATTTGGTGGAGTATTGGTACCGTAACCCAACCAGTAATGCCAGCCAGGCTCGACTTTTGACATATCAATCCCCCAGTCAGCGTATTCGACCCATCTAGTTCTTAAATGAATTTCTTCTGGGGCATCGGTTTCGTAGTATTTGTTACCGAAATCATCCTCACCAACAAGATAACCTCTCTTGGTATCGTTATGAGTTTGGATCTGCCAAAGAGCACGCTTGATCCCCGAAGAATAAATATTCTTGATGGTTCTGGTTAAAGAGTTGGACATTAATAAATTAAACTTGATTGGCAGTTGCGAAATGTCGCTCCTGCTCAAAATGTCGACCCTAACCATTCACTCTTCGATCAAACAAAAATTGACCACGAGTCCAACTCGGCCAACGTCGACGCCGTCAAGTCCCCCAACCTTGATGACCCAGTTGAAGTTGTTGAGATGCTCGTTGGCGTATTTCAAGACATCAATGTCGAAAGTGTTATTATGATAAGTGGGAAGCGAGACTGAGTACTTCGAATCACTCATCTTGATGAAGTTGGTGTCGAACTTTAACTTGTAAACAGAGTTCTCTAGAAATGTAAACCCTTCACAATTTGATAGTTTATTGAAAAACCGTTTTCTGTCCAACGACATTGGTGGAATTTTCAAAATATTGTCAACGTTGTCGTTCAAATTCTCCTTGAGTTTATCAACACTGGTGTCAGCTGTCGAGTTTTCGAATGGGATCTTCTCGTCAATTGACAAATATGTGCAACTGTTCAATACCGGCCCATACAAATAAGGTCTATCACAGTAAATATCTCCCTTAACAGTACTGTTAATGAACCAATTGAAAAACTTAAGCCCAGCAGTAAGTAATCGCGTGGGTACATAGTCCTTAATGGGGGTGTTAAAGTCATTTCCAAACACCAAATCATTTCCTCCAATGGGGAATTTTGGCTTGAAGTTCACTTCGAAACTCAAATTCAGCACTTTTGGTGGTACTGGTGAAACTTTGTCAACTTTCTCTTTGGACAAATACTCCTTGTCTCCAACGTTGTAGAGACTGTTTCCCTGGTGAGGCTTTGCGCCATCAAAATTTTTGATGTTGATCAACAACTCGAACGTCCCGATTTCGCTGTCCCACAGTAATGGTTTCAAAGAGTTGATAGGAACAACTTGATATGTGCCATCATAAGTATTTGATGCTTTGATATGGAGCCTTTTGGTCTTGTTGTTGTTTGCCATGAGAAAAATAATTGGAAATTAGCGGTATTTACGGCGATAGCAAATGAATCCCGCTCCGATTATCTTGGTCGATGATGCTTCTATTTTTGAGCAGTTGACCCTATCGATTTTCACCAAAACAAAGATTTTTTGACAGCTTGCTGATCCAGCTTTATCGTAACCAGTTAGTTGCAGTATGGACTTGTCAGGGTTCGATGGCCTTGTGTAGCACTTCTGGGTTGCTTAAACTGAGCAATAGTGTTTATAGTGTGGGGTCTCAATTTTGCCTAGAGGACAGCAAAGTTCTACTTTGGGTTTGTGTTCAATGAGTTTGTGTAGTTTCCTTTTGGAGGTGCTGCTTTTCGAGTTTCATACCTGAGATCTGATCGGACTGAATTTCTTTGATAAATTGGAAGCAGAGTAATTGCGTAGTAGTGAAATAGAGTAGCAGCATAGCATATCAGTGATCCATGTAGTTCTGATAGTGAGCCGTAGCTTCCTTATCTAAGCTGCTCTGGTTATACAAGACAATGTAGTTGTGTCCTATTGATAGTTGATGTGATTTTTATAATTTACAAAATTCACAGTTTGTAGAGGTATTGACCCTAGGGCAAAATTAATAAGTTTAAAAAGCAAAAACCAATTGTTCCAGATCGATACCAGTGACGACCACCACACTGCAGTGACGTGTTCATGAGCTGTTAGCTGATATAGTTTAGTTTGTAAGCCGCTAAAACTCAATCATGGTTCATCGAGTACATGAAAAACTGTCAGTTCTCCGTCACCACCGTGTTGGCGCACTTCACACCACCTTACTGTCTACCGAAGTCCCGCTCATCTCAAATTACTCTATTGCATGCTGTCTACTAGCGAGGCTCTCAGTTCTACAGTGTCGCACTAACCAAATGCTATCGCGACAAACTTTTCAACAACATGGCTGAACACAACGAGATGGAAGATCTCTTTAATGAAGATGGAGACGACTTGGGCTTAGGCTTGGGATCTGACGTCGAAGACGAGAAACCTAATTTCGACGATAAATCTGAATCTGAAGAGGAAGAACAAGACGAGGCAGAATTGAAGGTGCTTGAAATCTCCTTGCCCCGTCATGCTGTCATGGATAAGACCGAACAGGATGTGTATACACTCAAGATGCCAGTGTTTCTTGACTTGGATCCACATCCTTTTGATCCTGTAGAGTTCAAAGAGCAAATCAACAAGAATGCCCTGGACAGACAGAGTCAGTTTGCTGACCAGAAATCTATAAAGAACGACTCAATAAGAGAGAAATTGTTGAATCAAAACACCATCAGATGGAGGTATTCCAATGTTAATGAAGAAATTGTCAAACAGAGTAACGCTCACTTCATAGAATGGGACGATGGACTGATTTCTTTGAAAATCGGTAGTGAAATATTCGATTTTAGACACCTCCCGTTACAGGACAACTTACTTGTCAAGAGTCACGACTCGCTTGAGATTTTACAAGCTGACTCCATACTTTCCAAGTCAGTGAACTTGTTACCATCATCGACCTTCACTTCTACCCACAAGCAATTGGCGTACACTGCTAAAAACATCCAGAGAAAAGACAAAATTCTCAACACCATTACCGATAGAGATCCATTGGAGATCCAGCGGTTAGCAGACGAAAATGAGCGTAAAGCCCTCAAATTAAGACGACAATTAGACATGAAGAGAAGGTTGCAGGAGGAAAGAGTGGGCAAGATCAGCAACAGAGGCCCTAGACAGACGTACGACGACGACGAAGACGACGAGCCCGCATATGAGAGATTCAACAGGCAGTACGGAGATGAGTACGACGAGGAAGACGATTTCATAGATAACGAGGAAGAAGAAGAAGAAGAAGATGACGACGATGAAAGAGCTGCACGTCTTAGTAACATCAAAGATCAAGGTGCATCCAAGTATAAAGAATCTGTTGATGACGAAGAAGAAGAATCCACAAGAAAGAGAAGAAGAATCATCGATTCTGATGACGAAGAGTAACTGTAAATTAGATAGCAAAAATGCAAACTGTGCACCCACAAACAAATGAAATTTCCCCAAAAAAAAACTGAAACTGAAACAGTCGCAAATGCCTAAACCACTAAGAATCGTTTTACTTGGTGCCCCAGGCTCAGGCAAGGGAACTCAAACCACTAGACTTCTCAAGAAGTTCCCTCATATTAAGGCCATCTCATCGGGTGACACATTGAGAGCACAAATCGCTAAGGGAACTGCTATTGGCCATGAAGCAAACAGAAGTATCAAGGAAGGACTCCTCTTGCCAGACAAGACCATGGTAGATCTTATGACCAACCAATTGCGTGACTTGGAGTGGCTCAAGCCAGAGTGTTCGTGGCTCCTTGACGGTTTCCCCAGAAACAAAGCTCAAGCCGTTGAATTGCTGAAAGTGTTAAAGGGCAAAGCAGATTTGAATTTAGTGGTGGAACTCGATGTCCCACAGCTGGTGATTCTTGATCGTGTCAAAGCCCGTTGGACTCATGTGTCGTCAGGCAGAGTGTACAACTTGGACTACAATCCTCCTAAAACACCTTACAAGGACGACATCACTGGTGAACCACTCGAGCAGCGCGAAGACGATAAGCCTGAGGTGGTTGAAAAAAGATTGCAAAGCTATAACGAGTTGCTTGAGCCGCTCAAACAGTTCTATAAAGATCAAGGAATCTTACACACAGTGTCTGGTAACACCTCCGATATAATTTTCCCCAAATTAGCGCAACTCATCAACGACAAGTTATAACTAAGTTTTAAGCAAGTTGGTTTTTCTGTACAAACAAAATATATTCTCACTCTTTATGAAGTTCTTTATTGACGACCTACCGGTTCTATTCCCGTACCCGAAGATCTATCCAGAGCAGTATGCGTATATGTGTGATATAAAGAAGACACTTGATGTGGGCGGGAACTGCGTCTTAGAAATGCCTTCTGGAACTGGTAAAACTGTGTCGTTACTTTCACTTACTGTGGCCTATCAAATGCACTACCCTGAACACCGTAAAATCGTCTACTGCTCTCGTACCATGTCAGAGATCGAGAAGGCACTTATCGAGTTGTACAACTTGATGGAATTCAGAGCAAATGAGTTGGGCTACGTTGAAGATTTCAGAGGTTTGGGTTTGACTTCAAGAAAAAACTTGTGCTTGCACCCTACAATCTCCAAGGAAAGAAAAGGTGGCGTGGTAGACGAGAAGTGCAGACGTGTCACTAACGGTCAGCTCAAGGCTAGAATAGAAAATGGCCAGGTGTCGATGGAAGACCAAGTGGAAAAACCTGAGATCAACACCTTGTGCTCCTTCCACGAGAACTTGAACGACATGGATCAACACGAGTTGGTTCCTAGTGGTGTGTACTCTTTCGATGGGCTCTTGAATTACTGTAAAGAGAAAGGCACTTGTCCCTATTTCACCGTGAGAAGAATGATCCCATTCTGCAACATTATTATCTACTCCTATCATTACTTGCTCGATCCAAAAATCGCTGAAAGAGTCTCCAAAGAGTTGAGTAAAGACAGCATTGTTATCTTTGACGAAGCACATAATATCGATAACGTTTGTATCGAGTCGCTCTCACTAGATTTGACTGATGATACCCTCAAAAGAGCTACAAGAGGTGCAAACAAACTCAATGACGCCATTAATGATATGAAAGCAAAGGACAGCGAAAAACTCCAGAACGAATATGAGAAATTAGTAGAAGGTCTACGTCAAGCTGAAATCGCTCGTGAAGAAGAATTATTTATGTCCAATCCAACATTACCACAAGATTTACTCGAAGAAGCAATTCCTGGTAACATCCGTAAAGCGGATCATTTTATTTCGTTCTTGAAACGGTTTATTGAATACTTGAAAACAAGAATGAAAGTTTTGCATGTCATTAGTGAAACCCCAAATAGTTTCCTACAACACTTGAAAGAGTTGACTTTCATAGACAAAAAACCACTCCGATTTTGCTCAGAAAGGCTTAGTTTGTTGGTTAGAACTCTTGAGTTGAACGAAATCGAAGACTTCACTGCCCTCAAGGATATAGCTACTTTTGCTACTCTTGTCTCCACTTACGATAGTGGATTCCAGTTGATTCTTGAACCATTTGAAACTGAGGGTGCAACAGTTCCAAATCCAATCTTGCGATTCACATGTCTAGATGCATCTATTGCCATCAAACCAGTATTTGACCGGTTCTCATCAGTTATCATTACTTCTGGTACGATGTCTCCTTTGGACATGTATCCAAGAATGTTGAATTTCGACACAGTTATTCAGAAATCATACACTATGACATTGGCAAGACGGTCCTTCTTGCCCATGATCGTTACCAAGGGCTCTGACCAGGTGTCGATTTCATCGAGATTCGAAATTCGTAATGATCCGTCAGTGGTGAGAAATTATGGTTCGCTTCTTATTGAATTCTCCAAGATCACTCCAGATGGTATGGTGGTATTCTTCCCATCCTATTTGTATATGGAATCGATCATCTCAATGTGGCAAACTATGGGGGTGTTGGACGAAGTGTGGAAGTACAAATTGATCTTGGTGGAGACTCCTGATGCACAAGAAACATCTTTGGCCCTTGACACGTACAGGAAGGCCTGTTCCAACGGCAGAGGAGCAGTTCTACTTTCTGTTGCTCGTGGGAAAGTTTCTGAAGGTATTGATTTCGATCACCATTATGGTAGAACTGTGTTGATGATTGGTATCCCATTCCAGTATACTGAATCCAGAATTTTGAAAGCCAGACTTGAGTTTTTGAGGGACCACTACCAAATCAAGGAGAATGATTTCCTTTCTTTCGACGCCATGAGACACGCAGCTCAGTGTTTAGGAAGAGTCTTGAGAGGAAAAGATGACTATGGTATCATGGTTTTAGCAGACAGAAGATTTGCCAGAAAGCGGAACCAGTTACCCAAGTGGATAGCACAAGCGTTGTATGACTCCGACACCAATCTATCTACTGATATGGCACTTGCTAACGCTAAGAAGTTCTTGCGTAGTTTAGCGCAGCCTACAAACCCGAAGGACCAAGAAGGTGTTTCAGTTTGGGACCTCAAGCAGCTCGAGTCGTTCCAGCGGGACCAGAAAGCGTTGTTCAGTGCCCAAGAGGAAAGAGAGCAGAAACAAGACCAGCCTGATCCCGATGAAGAATTCATGGATGTGGACGAGGCAGCTTTTGATCTTCTCTAATATTTATATTCGCATTAATCTACGAGATGTCTAATGAATTTGTGTATGTAGTAGTAGACTTGGGGTCTAGGTTCGCACGAGCTGGGCTTGGCGGGTCTCCCAAGCCGATGGTACTGCTTGTTAACGCTAGCGGTGGGGACAAAGCTCGATTACCCGAGTTTATGGACTTGGATAACCACGCGTTGAGTCCAGATCAGAAACGCCAATTTTTGCTTGAAATCAATAACAACACAGTACATAGACAACTAGTAGCCACGTACCAGCAAGACACAAGTCGGTGGCTCAAATTCGACGGCTCTGAAGATTCAGAATTGCTGCTTCATCAGCAATTGACCAAGTTATTTGACATGATTTTGACACCGGTTTCACGCACCAGAGTGTTGGTACTTGACAGCAAGTTCTCTGTACGAGACAAGACTATGATCCTGAAGCTACTAGTGCACAATTTCGGAGTCAAGTCGGTGCAGTTTTTACAGAAATGTGTCATGTCTTGCATCGCTAGTAGCACCGGTAACGGTTTGGTAATAGATTTGGGGTGGGACTATTGTTGCATTGCTCCAGTGATAGATCACCGCGTGCTACATGCTTTGGTCTACGAGGAGTTCACTCAGTACAATGCGTTATCGCTTCATTACCAATTGGTGCAGCAGTTGATCACTTTAGGCATCAGTTTAGGCAAAGATAGCTTCCAATTTGTGGAAGACTTCGTGGCTGGCTGTGTTTACGTGAGAAATGACACTCAGGAGGCAACAGACGTGGATATCCAAAACATCAAGGTGCCTGGCTGGCTCAAACACAAAGTGATCGAGGATATCTTCTTTGGTGAAAACAGTATAGTGAATCACATTCACAGAGTGATTGGAAGTTGCCCAATTGACATCAGAGCAACACTACGTGACAACATAGTGTTTGAGGGTGGAGTGTGCCAGATTCCCGGGTTCAAAAATAGAATACTCAAGGAGTTGAGAGCTGATGGTGATGCTCGTGGATTGAAGAATTTGGGTGCATGGCAAGGAGCGTCTGTTTACGCTTCCACATCGCTAGCCAAGAGAACAAGGAGTCTTCGTAAGACTCAGGAAGTTACAAAGGATACAATCAAAGATATAATGACCGATAAGGGTGTGAAGATGACCCAGTTCATTGATCCTATAAATACTTTATTCAACCCACGATAAACTCTTGCTCAAGATCAGGGTACACAAACTCCATGGAGTCATTGAGAGGGTCGTACAACTTTGGTTTCAAGTATTGGACCCAAGGATACTGCTGAATGTATTGGTGGTGAGAAGGGTAACAGAGATTGAATATTTGCTTGAGTTTCATTTTTAACAGCAAAGGTTCAGGTTTGGCCGAGATCTCCAAGTCGAGAATACTCAAAAGAGTCACCTCGTCATTATATTCTAGGGGATCAAACTCAGGAACACTGCAGAGAGGTGCACAAACAGGTGAATTTTTAGGGAAAACGCCCGACAAGTCAAGAGGAATGCCCTGGGGCAATGGACTCAACATGTGTGGTTTCAAATAGACCTCTGGCTCATTCAGGGGTTGGTGGTGATGACTCAGGTTGCTTGATTGGGTCAAGTAAAGACTTGGAGATGCTTCATAGAAGGGCTGTTCTGACGAGACTGATGTGACCACCGATGGAATGACAAGAGTTGGAGCTTTCACCAGTAGTTTTGGCTTGTTCTCCGGGTTGGGAATGGACTGGAAATACCGGAGAGAACCAGGAGGGATTCTTGTGGTCATTGTCAAGTGTACAAAAGAAGAATGAGGGCATTTAGGTTGATGGTTTTTTGACCACAAGCACATGATGCAACGTCACATTTGAGTTCATGCAAGGTGCGATACTGAGACCAGATCATCGTATGTCACGATTCATGAGTGCCCCCACGTACTCTTGAAGGTACTGATTATCACTGTTATATTTTTCACAGAGAAAACGGGTGTCCCTTATGTTTCTCGCCAAAAGAGCATTCTGTTCCTTCAATTGAAGGATACGAGCGACGAGTTGTTCGGGCTCCATTTGTTCAGGGCTAGTGGCTGAGTGAGAAGAGCTCATGCTTAGGGGCGCGAATGACGAAATTAATCATAAAATATTATTACACCGAGTGAGTGACAATGTCGTGGAGTGGATTTAAGAAAGCCATTAACAGAGCCGGTGCTAGTGTCACCGTTAAGAATGTTGACAAGACTATGGATAAAGATTTTGACGTCGAAGAGAGACGGTACCAAACGCTTAAGAAAGCAGGACTCGAGCTCCAGAAGGCAAGTAGAGGATACTTGGATTCACTTAGAGCAGTGACCGCTTCACAAGTAACGATTGCAGAGATTGTACTGAACTTGTACGAGGAGGCCAAACAAGGACTGCAGTACTCCAATGTCGGAAACTACTACCTTCAATGTGTACGAGAATTCGACGAGGAAACTGTTAAGCAAGTTGATGGGCCATTCAGAGAGACCATCTTGGACCCCATCACCAAGTTCGCCACATATTTCAATGAGATAGACGATGCCATCAAAAAGAGATCCCACAAAAAAATTGACTACGACCAATGCAAGGCTAAAGTGAGAAAGCTCATAGACAAGCCCGCCAAAGATGCAGCAAAACTTCCAAAAGCCGAGAAAGAACTCGCCATCGCCAAGGACATATTCGAAGAGCTCAACGAGCAATTGAAAGCTGAGTTACCTCAGTTGATCAGTTTGAGAGTTCCATTTTACGACCCTTCTTTCGAGAGTTTGGTCAAGATCCAATTGAAGTTCTGTACGGAAGGGTACTCGCGTTTAGCACAAATCCAGCAGTATCTAGAGCCCACATCAAGAGATGACTATGCTAATGGGCTTCTTGATGGGAAGATAGATGAGCTATTGGGACAGATGAATTCTCTCAATATCACAGCTTTGGGCCACAAGTAATGTGACTCGTGGTTCCGAGCGGTTCAACCATTATAATTATCATCGGTAGCACGCCAATTGGCAGGCCAATATATGAACTACAAAGCAGGGAGCTCAACCACAAGCAATTGTAGTACCGCCACAAGACTCACTGTATGTGAGTCACTACTGCACGTAGCTAGTCACTTAACTGCGGTGCCAACAAATGTCGTAGCTCTTCACCTGTTGTGAGCCTAGCCGCAATCTCACATTTTTTATTTGTACCAATTAGCACCAGCAGTCGGTTAACTTCATCATTCACACACACAGCACAACTCGTTTATGGCTCTGTACAATGTCGTCAACGCGAGGTGAGTCTTTGTGGCTTCTTCAGTTCATCAGATTCATCATCACATGCCCACGACTAATGATTATTGGGCCAGCATTGGTGGTGTTCATCGTTGGATACAACACTACTTACGACTTCACCATCCACACCATCAACCACTTGTTTGCCAAGTGGCACTTGGGGCACGAGTATGCGGCCAAACCCGATTTTTCTGCAATTTCAGCGGTTGACACGGCTAACTTTTGCCTTGGGGCCATCATCTTGAGACACGAAAATGTCTTAACTCCAGATTTCGTCGACCAGGTCAACTTGCTCCAGCAGCAACTTTCGAACACCACAGTGCTATCACCATTAACTCAGTGGGGGTTGAGCTCTGCCACTGAAAATTTCAGGCACCTTGTGTCTCAGAAGATAAACTACGATTCTTCTTATTTATTGACCTCATTGTACTTCGATGAGGTGTCCAACTTGAACCACTTGGTGGTGGCTGCACGTGTCATGAAGCTCTATGTCATTTATGCTCCATCCTTCAAAGAGACTCTTAGCTCTGTCTTACAGTCCTTTCCCTTTGTCGACCATGTGGAGCACGTCTCAAGTCCCAGAAATGTCAGTCAATTCTTGCAGTATTTCCTAACACTCCAGACAAACCACGGCCTGATTTTGAACCAAATTTTGAGTGTACTGGTTGTCTCGGCGTTAGTGTACTTCGTCTTCCATTTGTATTTGTCAGTAAGCAACAGCTACAAGATCAAGGCGAACTTTGGCTTAATATTCGGGTGGATAATAGAAGTTCTCATCTCAATGTCGGCATCAATAAGTATAGTCAGCTTCTTCAACGTTGGCGGGCCCATAAAATACTGGAAGCAGCTATTTGAACCAACAACTGTGTTTTCTCGTGCAATGTACTTCTTAACAGTCGGGGTATTGAGCTCAAGGAATCTTATTAGAATAATTAACGATGTGTCTGTTGATGAAAACCAAACAAACCCCAACTTACGTTCGGTCCTTTACAAGTTTTACATTGGTGTGTCCAATAACTTTAATAGAGAGGACCAGTCCAAAGTTATAATAGTCAACAGGCTCCTCAGAAAATGTGGATTGCAATCCATATCTTCAAAACTCAATTTACATCTGATTAGAGTGCCTCATGTTTCCAAAGTCCTAGTGATAAACTTGATCTCGTTGACAGTGATGAAATATCTTGCTTCATTATTGTTGAGGCTCTTTTTCATGGGTAACTTCCTCGACTACTTCACTATAAAAGTATCGAGGTTCTTCCTTATCTGCTCCATTGCTTTAATAATTGACCATTTGTTACAGTTGACATACTTGATGGGAATCGTACTTATCGATTTGCACAAGACAGAAGTCACTGATATTCTTAACAACAGTGTTCAAAATGACTATAACATCTTCTCCAAATTTCTCTTGAAGTCCAAAACCATAGGTCAAGATTCAAAACAGAGTTTCTTTAACAAGATTGGAACACGATTACTACTCATCAAGTATCCTACTTCATTGAAATCTTGGATAATACTTTTGCCTATTATCGAGTTGATCAATACTGTCATAATGTTATTGACGTGGTCGCTCATGATACCGTACCATCTTTTCAATGAGAACTTAAACCTTTTATCATTTCCATCATTCAAAATAGTTCATGATGGAGCTAATTTCATATACTACTTGGAGTTCCTTTCCATTTTAGTATTGATTATTGCATTTTCTATGATAACATTTGAGTTATCAGATTTCAAAATTCAAGAGAAGAACAAAGAGAGATTTGATTCTATCGAATTAATCGAAGAGAAGAAGTTCAACAGCATAGACTTGGACTCCCATGACTTGGGGTTGATAAAGATCAAAACCAACACCAGTTCATCATTCCTAATATCTATTGGCCTCGATCACAGGGTTCTAGTCTGGTCCCCTTTGAAGGCAGTTGCATCCAAACCCATCAACATTGCATCCAAAATTGCCATTGACTCTAAGGAGTTAGAATTTTGGCCCATTAATCATGTTAATCTAAACAATGACGGCAATTTCATTGTACTCATAAACTTCAAATTCCGGGTTATTAGGTGTTTCTCCAGGGCACTGTTGACTTTCACTTGGTCGAAGAAAGTGGAAGAGGAAGTGAATTTTACCAAGTCCAAGATTCTCGAGTCTTTCTTTAGGGAGAAAACAGTCCAGGCCTTTTTAAAGAGAAGGATGATGCAAAATAGACAAAAACAATTGAAATCACAAGGATCTCATTCAAGAAAAAGCAGCACTTCGCTGACTTCTGGGAACTTCCCCAATTTGATATCTACGAGTAATGACGACGACATGAAAGCTCTACTCAAGTACGAGTTTGTGATAGTCTTGAACACAGGTGAGCTCATATCATATTCTTGTGAGGATGGCAAAGAGGTTTCCATCAATGTGATTCAAGATTTCTATGAGGAGAATGATGGGCCCATCGATATTGAAGATCTTCGTTTGGTGTCAGTGAAGAAAATTATAACCCCCAGAGTCAACGATAGAATTGTTTGCCAAGTCAGTAATGGTGATGTGATTGTTGCAATTGCTATCAATAACAAATGGAAGTTACTCAAATTGGATCTCCAACTCGATTACTACAATAAACCAGTACCATTAATTCCTTTATCAGCACCCATGTCAAGGCAAAGTTCGATGAGTTATGACTTTGAGTCTACTCACAAGACTGAGATTCTGAAGAGATTGGATACTGTTAGTCGTATGTTACTGACAGACTTCTCTAAGGCGTTTATTTATCCCATTCAATTTGTGGGTATGATTATGAGAGTCAACAATTTTGAGGCAGAGCTTATTGATGTGCAAACAGGAATAGTTCTCATGAGAACCAACGTTGGATACTTCAAACCACTGAGTTTCAGGGTAGCACACCTGGAGCCTACTCATTGTAGGTTTTGTGGGTGTGCATCAGTTCAATCATTTTCGATTATTTATGAGGAGTTTGATTCAAAGACCTTGATTGTTCACACATTCAAAGTGAAGGAGGGAAGATCCAAGACGAACATTTGCTTGAGAGTCGAGAGAGACCCTAGAGAGATCAGATGTGTAGGATTCAACCTTGCAACTGAAGACCAATACTGGTACAATAATATCGATGGATGGGAAGTTACAGACTTAAACATGATTCTTGGTGTGAGAAGGGAAGCTGAAGACAGCGATAGTGAATCAATTACTGATATGAAAGCACCGCCAGCTGAAGTTTACCAGAGTGGCTTTAGTTCAATCAGGTCTAGAAAAGTGAAGAAACAGAAGGATGAGCCTACTAATATTAGAGAGTGGGAGGGTTTTGTTATCACACTCTCTGATGGAGTTTTACTGGACTACAAAATCCCAAACTTACCAAGTGATCTACTCACAAGTAGAATTCATTGCGTGGAGAAGTTTGGATTCAAGTCTATTGCTGTCAATTTTGGTACTCACATCAAGATCTTGTACCTAGGAAACAGCAACTTGATCGAAGAGAACTTGTACTTTAATGATAGTGAGACTGCAAAAAGTGGTGTTAACAAGCCTATCAACAACGAACTTTTATTTATTAACAAGAGGAGGAAAGCCAAGGGTAAATAGAATAAGAATACACAGCTCCTAATGATATTGTAATTGTGGCAATAGCTTAGTTCTTTTGGTGTTGTGGTTATTGGAGAATGAAAAAAAAGAATGATTCCGCCCAGGATCGAACTGGGGACGTTCTGCGTGTTAAGCAGATGCCATAACCAACTAGACCACGCAACCATTTCTTGTTAGTGTTGTATCGTGCTTGTGATTGTATTCATTGTGCTCAAGGTATGACTTGAAGTGAAGATATCTGGTCTTCACGGTCTGTTGATACAAGGCTCTAAAGTGATATCGTTATTTTAGGCTTCTCTGATCTATTTTGGTACGGGAACGACACATATGGAATCACTTAGGGGAGCTATATGGCATATGGCACTGGTGGAGTGATCCTGAAAAGGATACATTCTGACGTCGCATGACCCTTGGTGTCGTACTTCCGTATAAGCATCTAGTTTTTCTTTGGACAACTCCTACTCCTCTCATAACTATTGAAATGCATGATCCTCTGTGAGTTCCAACGAACTCAATCCTGGAGAACTACCTCCTTTGTTGAATCCTCTGTGGATCCACGGGTCCAAGACCATAATAGGTTCCTCCGTCAGCAGCTTCGTCTTAAGGGGACTCTGGCGGGATCACTAATTTCAACTTCTCATATGAGATGTACTTTTCAAAATTCCGTGCAAACGGTGATCCTAGAATTACGTTCCTATTGATACTGGGATGTACGTGAAAGCTGACCCTTGCTCGGAACACACCCACATCAATCTTTAATATAACCTTCTGTGTGACCATATCCAGCGAACCATGTGCTGTTGTCACTCGAATTGGTCTGTCTAATTCTTCTAAGTCCCGTAAACCTAGGTTTTCCACTACTGCCAGACTGATGAAATTGTAAGATGACCACCCTAGCAAAGCCTGTTCCTGGTAGGTTCTAGTATCATCAAACCACACTGGAACAATGAATGACACGCCCCCCTCATGCGCTGTTCCCTGAAGAACGTTATCATCGTCCTTGAGCGTTAAACATCCTAACTCCGCCTCTATCACTGAGGTATCCTTCAGTTTCTGTTCGAAATCCACCGAATTCTCGGGGTCCGACTCCTGACTCCGTCTTCCGAGCCCACTATAATCTGCACCCGAGTCACTTTCGTATGGCGCAGCGGCTCTATTACCCAGACTGCTTGTGTGAGAGCGTTGACCCAACCGTTGGTTGCCAGTATCTTTAGAGTCCCCTTTCCTACGGGACTTCTCTAGTTTTGAACTCTTACCCAGCTCCTGTTGGGACTTACCCTTTGGACGACGCTTGCAGTCCGCTTTGCGATGACCCAATTTTCCACACTGGAAACACTTGATGGAAGCTGCATCATACTTGAACAGACGGTTTGCAGTACTGTTGACCTTAAGCTTTGCTGGCCCCGACTCTGGTCGAAGTTTTTTAGCGGCGGCGGCGGCGGCTTCGCTTCTCAAGATGCCTTCAACCTTTCTGAGGATTTCAAGAGTGGTCCAATGCTTGAGTGATTCGTCTAAAGCTTCCATGACCTTGGGATAGTCGAAACCTAGAACGTTGTGACACCAACAAAGTGTATTCATCCCATTAATCCACTCTGCCCCGTAGTAATAGAAGTAGCGGTATCTCTTAAGGGTTTCAACTGGCGTTTCCTTAGGGCCTCGATCGACTCTACCTGCCATAAACCCTGCGTATCTGCGTGTGTTCTCCGACGATAGTTCGTGAATGACGTTGATGGTGAACTGGTCCCAATCGATCGAATCATCTGTGGCCCACGCCTGAATTGCCGTGATATCTGGGCCAAGATCTCGGCTCCTCTGGAAACTCGACCAGATCATCTTGGCTGTATAGTTCTTGAGTGCTGGAACAGGAATGTCGGCACAGAGACCAATCCATTCCAAGTCCTGAAGCTTATCCAACAGTGAATCTCTGTTTGGGTGCGAGACACGTTCAAAGTATGAAGCATTAGCAAGAAGAGCCCTGAGGTCCAGTGGCAATCTGTATATCCAAGCGTCCTCTTGAGAATTGGTGGAGATATCCGTCCAGCTGCCATCGAGAGCACCTAAAAAACTTTCTTTACTCGATTCACGTTGCCATCCAACAGTTTGCAGCGTTGAGTCGAGAGGCATACGTCTTTGGAGCATGATAGAAGTTCACACTCTAATGAAAGCCGTTTGATCCACTCACTTCAGAGTTTCGATGTCTGGTAGACACTAATGAATTTCGCAGTATTTCCCAAATACACAGAAACCACAAGACACCAGAAACGATGAAACACCTGGCAGCACAAAGCACCTTGCAGCACCGCTCTCAACCAATGCATTGATGCATCAGAGTTTCTAAGAACACTAAGTAGTAACGAGGTCGTTGTATCGTTAGAAATATGGCATGCACTCAGCAGCAGCAGCACCAGGACAACACCCAAAAAAACGTAGCAAGAAACGCCTGCGTAGCGTAATGGTTAACGCGTTTGACTTCTAATCAAAAGATTGCGGGTTCGACTCCCGCCGTGGGTTTATTTTTTTGTATCCGCGGTACTCCACACTTGGTTCTCATTAATCAACCAAGATGTCTGCAGATAGATCCTACAATAATGGACGGAAACGGCAAGCTAAAGCGTCAGTCTTGAGCGAAGAGCAGAAGAAAGTAAGTCTAGCCAGCTGCACAGTTTAAACTAACATTTTAGGCGCATCACATTGCTTCAGAGCAGAAACGTCGAGAGAACATTCGATCAGAGTTCGATAGAATCGTGGAACTCACGCCAACACTAACCGAATCGGAGAACCGTTCAGAGCTCAACATCTTGACCAAGTCAGCTGACTACATCGACTACCTCAAGGCGGAGAACGAGAGATTGATTGAGATGTTCAACGAGAAGGGTATGGAGGTTCCTAAGGATTTGGTGTACACGGGGCCCGATGCCGACGTGGCAGTTGATAGCGACGATAATGATAATTAGCTGATGTACATTTACGAGAGACACTAATGGGGAATGAGTGTAGAGTAGTGAGTAGTGTGTGGTGAAGTGCTGGAGCAAGCGCTGTCAGTTTGGAAACTGTCAAGGGACAAGCTCGACACCTGTCAAGGGACAAGCTCGACACCTGTCAAGGGACAAGCTCGACACCTGTCAAGGGACAAGCTCGACACCTGTCAAGGGACAAGCTCGACACCTGTCAAGGGACAAGCTCGACTCTGTCAAGATAGAAGATCCACAATCCCAAAGTGCAACTTCGTTCACACTTCGAGGCTCACAACAATACTGTAGTTGGCCCTGTTTCCTAAAGAGTCCCACACACCGTAGACTGGAACATGCTCGAACTGGTGTCCTGCCACTGCTTCGTAGTCGGTGTAGCTGCATGCAATGGAAACGAATCTGGTCAGTGCAGAAGTCACTTCAAACAACGCATTGACCTCATCAACAGTATCTGCAAAAACCACTAGCTTGATAGACTTTTGTAGTTTAGTGATTGCTAGACGAGAAAACTGTTTGGTTATTTGTCGTATTATCTCTTCGTCGTTCTCCTGCTCCTCTTCGTCTTCGCTCAAGGTCTCAGTTTTCTTATAGGTGTCTCCTCCCCATTCAACCACAGCGTTCCTTGGTAACGACTCCACTTGCACTATCGTCATTTTGTTTTTGATCTCTTCAGTTTCCACTAAGGAACAGTAGTTGTCCCACACTGCAGCAACTGTAGCAGGTGACACTTTATCGGTGATGAAACAAGTTATACTGCTGATTTCTTGAACGCTGACCAATTTTTTCACCTTGTGGAAGTGCTGGAGGGCCAATGCAGTACTCTCTTCGTATGTGCCATCGTATAGCTCCATTGAAGCTGGCACGAGAGGAATTTGGCCCGAGATCGTGGCCAACGAAAGCTCATAGGACTCTTCTACCCGACACTGAGAATACGGACCGATATTTTGAGGAGCCCAGAATGAACGGGACCTGATGTGTATACCCTTCTTCACCAGATCTTGGATAATACACTTGCACGAAAGCTGAAGATTCTTGGCTAACGACGTTTGAACACACACTCTGGACGGTGGGAGATGATATTTGCTGAACTTGGAGGCATAAACTTCATTAATGGCGCCGAATTGACTCATATCTGACACCAATAGCGTCACATGCTGGATGTCGTCGTACGTCAAGTCATACTGAGCAAGCGCAGCATCAAGCTGCACGAATAGATCCTCAGCCGAGTCTGAAGCAACGTTGCTGACGTACACGTTGTTGAGAAGTCTGGTGGTATAGTAAGGTGCTGCAGTTGGTGTGCCTATGGGTCCCGAGTGTTCGGCTGGGTGTGTGGTTTTCTCAAGTAGCTCACTGAAGGCATCATCCAACACCTGTGGCGAACGGTTTGGCTCGTGTGTGGACTCCTGCTTGTCAACAACCTTGACCTTCACCCTCAAGTAGGCCACGTCTCCTGGCACAGGCACCACTTCGGTGTCGACCAACTCCAAACGTTTTTTGAAGAAGGGACAGTCCAACACCAACGTCTCGAATTCGCCGCCTTCGCCACAAACGTGCACCTCGTACATCTGGTTCAACTTGAGCAAGTAACTGAACATGTCGGAGATCAGTTTGCCGAGGTGCAGAGGTTTCAATCCAATGGCTGCAACTTTTACTAGACGAGCATCTAAACCAGAAGAGCACATTTCACTCATCAATTGGGTCTGGTCCCGCTGCCAGAGAAACGCCAACGACGTGAGCCCAAAGCGGTCACACACGTTCTCCACTCGTGAACGTTGGTACTGCAGGAGAATGGCTCCACAACTCACGCCTTGGACGTCAGGATGGTGAGCCACCACTTGCGCCACAAGCAGCGCGAGGTCCTCGATCTCGTCGTCACACGTCTGGCGGTACTCGAGGTCCTGGTTGGCACTGATTCCATAAATCTTACGACGGTACAACGGCACTCCAGCGCACTGGCGGTAGTATTCGATGACCTCGTGGCCTACAGTCTGAAACATAAACGAGTCAATGTCGTCCTGGTCGGTGGAGGGATACAAGTTGGCCAACGCCACTAACTCGTGCCCCTGATCAAGACATTGCTGTATGTTGTAAAAGGAATCTTTGCCTCCAGACACTAGGGCCATGAACTTCATGATAAGCAGTCACGTGGAATACTCATCGCAGTCTCATTTTTGTTTGGTTTCTCTAGAGGAAAAACCGTGTCCTTACCATTACTGCGACTATAAATTTTGCAACCGAAAAATTTTTCACTAACTTTCTAACATGCCAAGTATGTTATTTATGGAAACGCTTTTAATGCTTCCATGAGGTTCGGGTCCTCGCTTCAGTTACAGAGCTTATTTATGTGTTCAAATTCCCGACACTTTGAACACAGAATTAAGTAAGTCTCACCGTCTGTTAGGGCAACTACGGTCCTTCCAGACAGTTTGACTACTGTTACTGTAGCGTAAAGTCCGTAGAATTCAACTAACAAATAGGAGCTCCAAGAACTTACTCTAAGACTTACTCTGTTCCAAAGCAACCTTATGAATCAGCTCGTTTAGATGCTGAATTAAAGTTAGCTGGTGAATACGGTTTAAAGAACAAGAGAGAAATCTACAGAATTGGTTTCCAATTATCTAAGATTAGAAGAGCTGCTCGTGATCTTTTGACCAGAGACGAAAAGGACCCAAAGAGATTGTTCGAAGGTAATGCTTTGATCAGAAGATTAGTGAGAGTTGGTGTCTTACCAGAAGACAAGATGAAATTGGATTACGTCTTAGCTTTAAGAATCGAAGATTTCTTAGAAAGAAGATTACAAACCCAAGTTTTCAAATTAGGTTTAGCCAGATCTATTCACCACGCTAGAGTCTTGATCTCTCAAAGACACATTGCTGTTGGTAAACAAATTGTTAACATTCCATCTTTCATGGTCAGATTAGACTCTCAAAAACACATTGACTTTGCTCACAACTCTCCTTACGGTGGTGGTAGAGCTGGTAGAGTTAAGAGAAGAAACCAAGCTAGAAAATCTGAAGGTGCTGAAGATGCTGGTGACGAAGAGTAAATAACTCGCCAATAAATTGGTTAATTTTCCACTGTATGTAGTATAATGGTATGGGTATCACATTGATCGTTGTAGCCGTTGTGGTGTAGGAGATAGATCAGGCTCTAGCGTCTCACGTGCAAGTGCTACTTCTCCAGGGCTGCAGCCCGCATTTTCACCAGTGCAATTCGCACGAAAAGTTTTCGGCTTCCATAAGATCACTAGTTAATAATGGGTAAATCGTATGTATCAACAGAAGGTGTTTGGCAAGGCACACCAACGTGTTCTGCCTGCTTGGTTTAGTATGTGACGAGTTTTTCTGGAATTTTCAGCTCAATTTGAAGCCACTGGGTCTCACCACTCACCGCCAACAACACCACATTATCACTTAGACCACCATGAACTAACTTTAGACACGGTTACAGATCTCGTACTCGTTACGCTTTCCAGCGTGACTTCAAGAAACATGGTGTCATCCCAATGTCTGTCTACTTGAAGACTTACAAAGTTGGAGATATCGTGGATATCAAGGTCAATGGTGCCGTGCAAAAGGGTATGCCTCACAAGTACTACCACGGTAAGACTGGTATCATTTACAACGTCACCAAGTCTTCTGTTGGTATCATCATTAACAAAGTTGTTGGTAACAGATACTTAGAAAAGAGAGTCAACATCAGAGTTGAACATGTCAAACACTCTGCTTGTCGTCAAGAATTCATCAACAGAGTCAAGTCTAACGCTGCTCTCAAGAGAGAAGCTAAAGCCAAGGGTGAACAAGTTAACTTAAAGAGACAACCAGCTAAGCCAAGAGATTACAGAGTTGTGTCAACCGAAGGTAATGTTCCACAAACTTTAGCTCCAGTTCCATACGAAACTTTCATTTAGGTAGATAGTTACTTCAATGCATACGGAAAGAAAAGTCGCATTTATTTGAACACTTCATCGATAACTAATGGGCGATAAAATTGTAGACCCAAGTGGAGTGGACACTACTGCCAGGCAAAACGATACTCCTCATCAAGATGAAAAGACTGGTTCTTCTCCTGCTTCAAATGGGTTCAATTCGGCTCTTCAATTTTGGACACAAATAGACCTCCCCAGTCTCCAGAAGAAACTTGACTCTCAAGGTTTGGAAATCACTGATTCCCAGAAGGAATCGCTATTGGGTCGTAAGAATCTTGCCACAAAGACAAAGGAACTCAGAAAACTCCCCGATGATCAGAAATTGGATCAATTGAAACCACTTCTCAAACTCTACCAAAACGAGATCGATGATTTAACCAACAGGAGGAAGAAAATAGAGTCGTACTTCTTCGAATTCTATCGATCAATTGCTGAAGCTCCCGATCCTCGTCCTTTGCTTGAATTATCGCTCGACGCCGTCATGGAAACTGGCGATATTGCCAAGTATAAAGCCGAGATCCAAAAACTCAATGAAGAATTGAGTAAGAAAGCGGATTATAACCAATTGAAACAAAGACTTTTGAGAACCGAGCAACTGTCTGCTGAACTCTTGAGCTCAAAACTCAAGGCTAAAGACGATGAATACAAAGCCCTCATTGAAGAGAAGGAAAATAACTGGACCCAAAAGGAAATTTTGCTCCAGAAACAATTGGACGATTACAAAAACAAGATAGAAGAACTCAGAACTTCCAATGAAGTCACTGAACTTCAATTGAACTCTCAAAATCAACAGATGGGCTCAAACGATCATAATCTTACTGTTCTTGCTGAGCTTGAGATCGTGTCTCGAGACGCAGAGTCATCAAAAAGAAGACTTCTAGAAGTGGAGAAACGTAACGAAGATCTCAGACGTGAGTTGACCATATCGAAGAACAATTTGGAGCTTGAGAACGTTAAAGTCGAGTTCTCAAAGAAAGTCAGTGAGCTTGAAGGTGAGAACGCTTTGGTAATCGCTGAACTTGCACAGTCTAGAAAGAGTATCGAACAACTCACAAAGACCAATGAGACCATGATACAGTCGCATTCCCAAGAAGTAACTCAACTAACGACAGAACTAAAGAAATTGAAAGAGAAACTCGCAGCTACCAGTGACTACGAAGAGATCAAACAAGAATTGAGTTTCCTCAGACAAATTGAGTTTGATGACGATGAAGATGAAGACCAAGAAGAAACGACTGGTAAGAGTAAGATGGAGTCAGTGCTAATTAACAAGACCAAAGCATTAACTCGAGAGTTGGCTACATACCGCTCACAACACGAAGATCTCAACACTAAGATAGAACTGCTAGAAGCTGAGTTGAAGCAGACAACGGAGAAATTGAGTAAACTCCAGAGCTTGAACGTGAAGCTCGAAGAAGATTTGAGTAAGTTTGACGATTCGAACAAATTTAGCGATACCATGAGTTTGATTAGTGGATTCACAAAGAGAACGCTTCCTTCAGAGGACTCATCATCTATTCTCCCAATCATCACCAAGCAGAGAGACAGGTTCAAGAAGAGAACCACTGAATTGGAGGAGGACCTCAAGAAACAGTTCACTATCGTCAGTGACTTGAGACGTCAATTAACACATATGAAGAAAGATAATGAAGAGTTGTACGAGAAGACGAGGTTCTTGGCTTCGTTCAACGCTTCCAACACCAAGAGCCGCAACCAGCTCCAGCCACGAGCCAATGATCTTGAGAGCAATTCTTATAGAGACAGCTATGAGAGCAAGCTTCATCCAATCGAGCAGTTCAGGATCAAGGAGCAAGAACGAATCAGCTCTAGGCTTTCGCCCGTTGAGAGGATCTTTATCAGTGTTACAAGAGCAGTTTTGGCTACCCGAGCCACCAGAATGCTATTTCTTCTCTACTGTGTAGGACTTCACTGTCTTGTCATGGTAACCACGATCTACAGCACCACGTCACACGCACAGACGCTTACAGAAGTGGGGCTCAACTCCAGTACTGGAGGCACTGCCAAACCTAATGGGGTGTAGTGGGTGTGTTGCTACCACTCTCGCCAGGGTATAAATTCACAGGGGACAGTCGCAGCAACGCAACTGCCATGTCTCAAAAGGAAATCACAGTTAACATTGATGGCAAGGAAGTGCCCTTAAGCAAGATCAACAAACCACACCTGGTTGTTCCTAAAGTGTTGGGACCAGGAGATCATCAGCCTCAAATCGACCCGCAGTCGTTCCCTGATCTTACGCCAGAAGCCAAAGCCGCTGAAGCCGCTAAAGCTAAACAGCCAATTGATGCCACACAAGCCATTCTCACTCCTGAGTCGCACAAACCAATTCCTAAAGATTTTCCACCAGTTGAGAAGAACTAGTCGCTGGCGTATTTAGTTTAATGTATAGTGCGAATTACTCCATATGCTACCACGACGGTTTTTAAGGGTGCTTGTGTACACTGTGGCACTAATGGCCATGGCCATTGTGCTTGTTGCACTTGCTGACCGTCACAAGTTCATCGACCTCGATGCGTTGATGCCGTATCTCACGCCGTCTTTCTTCCAGCCTGACGCCGACTCCTACGTCATTGACGTGGATATCCGCAAATGTCTCCGTCTCAACGGCAAGAACGCTGCCTGTGGGCTTCCTAAACCCGCCGACGGGTTTGGCGGTGACTCAGATCACGCGCTGTGGCGCAGAGTCGACAAGGATTTGGCGTTGAATTCCGGTTATATTAATAAGCAATTTTTATCGTATAAATCGGTCAAAAAGGAAGCTTTCGCCGATAAACCAGGCGAAGAGCACTTGGTGGTCGTGGATATTGCCATCTACAACCCGGAAGTCGATGATAAAATCAAGGGGAACAAGAAAATTCCCGTGAAAATCTTAAAAGAGTTGAGGTCAGACGACGTTTTTGACCAAGAAGACGACGACCATCTCGCCCTGCACGGAGTAGAGGGTAAAGTCCATCTGGAAGAGGAAAGTATCATCCAGGAAGAAGAAGAAAATCGCTTGAAAGAAGCATTCGAGGCTGGCGACAAGGACAAACAAGGTGAAAAATTAAAGAGTGATGCCGAAGATAAGAAAGTCGACTCGCCTGACTTGTCAGAGGTGAAGCCTGAGGATGAGGGCGCTGAACAGAAAGAAGAAGACAAGACAGACTCAAAAGAAGAAGACAAGACATCAGATTCAAAAGATGAAGAGAAGGAACAAGACAAATCTGACGAAAAGCGTCAACTACCAAAAAGGCTGGTGGAAAAGAGTAGACACAGCCTTAACATGCATTTTGAGATTCCAACAACTGAAGAATTGAAACAGAAAGGCTGGGTCAAGAAAAACAATGGTCTCTGGCTCAAGTATGAGGACTTCAAGCACAAGAGAGGTATAACTGCTATTGACGTTCTCTTTGGAGAAGACTGTGTTGAAGCCAGACCAAATTGGAAACTCATCAAGAGCGGCTCATTGCAAAAGACCATGGCATCTGCAACAAGACTGCCTTACATCACATATAGAAGAGGACCCAAAGTGGATTACTCCAAGAAGTACAGACCTAAGCTCAAACCTGCAAATGGTAAATTCAAGATCTTGCAAGTAGCAGACTTGCACTTCTCTACTGGAGTTGGTAAATGCAGAGACCAATACCCTAAGACTGAAAACTGCTTAGCTGATCCCGAAACATTATCCTTCGTTGAGAAGGTCTTGGATATTGAGAAGCCTGATTTCGTTGTGTTGACGGGGGACCAGGTGTTTGGAGACGAAGCTCCAGATACAGAAACCGCTCTTTACAAAGCATTGGATCCATTCATCAAGAGAAAGATCCCGTTTGCTTTGACTCTTGGGAACCACGATGACGAGGGTTCCTTGTCCAGAAAGGAGATAATGAACATATGCAGTGATTTGCCGTATAGTTTTGCCGCTATTGGACCCAATGAAGTGGATGGGTTTGGTAACTATATTATTAGCATCGAGGAAGGAGGAAAGTCATCGATCCTTCTTTACTTTCTCGACTCTCACAAATATTCTAAGAACCCTAAGGCTGCCCCAGGATATGACTGGATCAAAGAATCACAGCTCGTGTTCCTTGAGAGGGAGCATGGATTCATAAAAGAGGAAAAAGGGTTCACAAAGAATTTCTTGTCGATGGCATTCTTCCATATCCCCTTGCCTGAGTACCGTAACTTGAACCAGCCTATTGTGGGCCACAGACTTGAAGGTATCACTGCGCCAAAGAAAGACACAGGTGTGAGAAGACTTCTTGGGCAGCTTGGAGTCAGCGCCGTGAGCGTGGGCCACGACCACTGCAACGACTACTGCTTGCAAGACTCGGAGGACAAGTCTGACCCCGGAACCAACAAGATCTGGCTCTGCTACGGCGGTGGGGCTGGTGAAGGAGGCTATGGTGGTTACGACAATTACGTTAGAAGAGTAAGGGTGTTCGATCTCGACACCAAACTGGGAGACATCCACACGTGGAAGCGTCTGCATGAGAAGCCAGACGACGTTTTCGACGAGCAACGGATCGTCGCTGGTGGGCAAGTAGTGGAGCAATAGATGTGAGATTGGTCACGACTGGCGTGATGGTTTTAGCTGTAAAAATGACAGACTGTAGCGAGAGTCTCTGAGTACTGTAGAGCCAGGTTATGAGAACCTCAACTCTAAATTGGGCCCATCTGGCCCTTATCTGTAGCGCCAATTACCATCTGAAACTTGGTGCGAAAAGATCCAACTACAACACCATGGAGCCCAGCAGAGTGAGCAGTACGACCGAACTGACGTCTGTGGACTACCGAGACGTCAAGCAGTTTCTCACGCGTCTTAGCTGTCAGCAATACTACCAAAATTTCGTCGACAATGGCATAACTTGGGACTTGATTGCTGAGCTTGACACCAATTCGCTAGTGGAATTGGGAGTGAACAAGCTTGGTGACCGTTTACGCATGGAGATCGCCATCTCTCACATGAAAGCAGAAAATTTGGGCAAGCTCGTGCCAGTGGACGACTTGTGCAAGTCGCTTCTGATAGCCACATCTGGCGCCAACAACACCAACGTCAACCTCGCAGATTACGCAATGACAGGCGACTCCACACTCACACTTGCAGATGCGCCAGGCCACGTCAACCGGACTCTTGTGCACACCGGATCGAGCTCCAGTTTCAGCTTGGGCACCGATGCCAAAAATCCGAACAAGAATATCACATTTATTTTGGCGGACGGGCTGCTCAAAAAGGTCAACGTCACCAATTGCTTCAATGCACAGTCCATAAAGCGAAGAGTACTCCGGAAACTCGGAATTAAGCTGCAAGAAAACAGCTACGACACCTACATCCACTCGCCCAACGACACAATCAACTTACTCTTTGACGTAGAGCTCGTGACTATATGCTACTCACCCGATAGACTCGAGAAGCATCGCATCATGTTGGTGGAGAAGAACCAGTACCCCAGTGAAGCTGCGGTGCAGATGTCAAAGAAGATTCAGGCAAAGTACGAGTCACTCGCCAAACCAGCAAAAGACATCAATCAGTACCGCCTTCCTTCATCAAGGGCTTCCAACATGCGAAGCTTCTTTGGTCAGCGGCCTCCCAGCGAGTTGATCTCGTCCAATTTGGCTGAGTATTTTCCTGAAGCTCACCATAGAGAGCTCGAGGCTACTGTAAGAAATTCGGTAAGGTACAGCGTCCGACTCTCCAAACGGTTCAACGTGGCGTCAGGACTGTTCAGCGGGTCCAACGTGTCTGTGAACAATGCAAACATGGCAACACGCAGAGCGTCAGCGATGACCCGAGCGACAGCGCTGTCATCAGCGTCAATCGAAGGCCACCTTCACTCTCAGCGCATTCCTACGGGAAAAACCATAGGAGAAATGATGGTCAACAACGTGGCTGCCATTGAGGAGGTGGTGAACCTTCAGGGTGGCGACAACCGGTCAGAATTCAGTAAGCCACCTTCCATCCAATCAGATAATAACTCAACGTCAGGTATAGTGGAGCTCAAATCTGTTTTCTCTGGAGGCAGCAGCGTCAATGCCAGGAACCACCGCATCAGCATTGCAGCCAGCTTTGCTGACTTGGATGTCAATGACGATAATCGGTACTCGAGAATCGAGCTCTTGAGTGTTGACTCCGACGAAGAAGACGACTATGATGACTATGATGACGACATCTTGGGGCAATACTCCGAGGATCCGTACGCAGATATCACCTCACAAGACGGGCCACAAAACTGGTTGAAAGGAGCAAGAATTGGAGCTGGCAGTTTTGGAACAGTGTACCTTGGGATGAACCCGTTTACTGGAGAGTTGATGGCAGTCAAACAAGTGTCATTGACCAACAACAACGAGCTCCAGAAACTGATGATCGATGCGTTGCTGCATGAGATGCTCTTGCTCAAGAATTTGAATCACGAAAACATCGTAAGGTATTTGGGCTCTTCCACAGATGACGAATTTTTGAATATTTTCCTTGAGTACGTGCCTGGAGGCTCGGTGCTGTCGATGTTGTCGTCGTACGGGCCGTTTGAAGAGCCATTGATCCGCAATTTCATCCGTCAAGTGCTTATAGGGTTGAGCTACCTACATGGAGAGGACATTATTCACCGAGACATCAAAGGGGCCAACATTCTCATTGACATCAAGGGAACCGTCAAGATCAGCGACTTCGGCATCAGTAAGAAAGTGGGCAGCAATCAAGACACTGACGAAGGTAAAAAGGCCAGCAGAAGAGCTTCCCTACAAGGGTCAGTTTACTGGATGGCGCCCGAGGTGGTTAAACAAACTGCATATACGAAGAAGGCAGACATTTGGTCGGTTGGGTGCTTAATAGTGGAGATGTTTACCGGCAAACACCCGTTCCCGAACTTCAGTCAAATGCAGGCTATTTTCAAGATTGGGACCCACGTCTCGCCTGAAGTTCCCGAATGGTGCACCGCTGAAGCGGAGGATTTCCTCAGCAAGACGTTCGAGCTCGACTACAACGATCGGCCTGACGCAGTGGACCTCTTGGCGGATGCATTCTTGAACCCACTCATAATGTCTAAGCAGTGAACCGGAAAATAAGCGTGTCTTTACCCACCTCAAGGCCGAATGACAAGGTCATCACCAGATGTCGCACGACATTATTCGCAAATGGAGATCCCTCTCAAGTCCCAGCCTAAAGTGCTGATGGTTGACTTGCAGGATGACCGGTATCGACTCGACGAGTATAAACTCCTGCGAACGTTTTCCGACTCTCAGGTCAACAATTACGACGATGAAACCGGGGCTAAACTCTTTGATGACGGTAAGATCCGACCAAAGAGGTCAACACCCTCACAAATTTACACACAACTGCATGGGAAAGTACAGGGAATCGAAGACGAGTACATCCCCGGACTCAATTTCTCCGACATGGTATATCAATGGGGCGATACGCCCGACTTATCTCGAACAAACAGCACATCATCGTTCCTTGATTTGGGAGACTTGCATGCAAAAGTGCAGCCTCAGCATATACATAAAGGGACGCCCAAACTCAAGAAGTTCAAGAGCAATGCTAGTGATTTCGATGTTATACTTGGACTGTTGCCATCGAATTTCAGTAGTTTACCTTATTCTCAACGAAAAAAATTGGTTAAAAGCATCAATAGTTCAGTTGATTACTCTCAATTTGCCAGCTACGTGAAGAATTCATTCACCAAGAGTACAGTTGCTGGCAGGTTACTTTCGAGCACTACAGATCTCCAGAAAATGAACGTTGTACCCATCAACACCAACGAAAAAGGAGCCCGAGTCATGGAATTCGAGCTTGGACGGGTCATTGGGTTTGGGGCGTGGGGAACCATCAGGGAATGTTACAACAGCAAGCACGAAGTATTTGCAATGAAAATTGTCACCAGCAAGAAAAATGATCACTTGAATGTTTTTCGACAGGAGATAAATACGTGGAAAATGTTGCATCATCCACACGTACTTGAACTCATAAAGTACACGGAAGCCAACGATACGATTTTTTGTTTGACCAACAGGATAAACGGGGGGACATTATTTGAGTTGGTGCAAGGATGGGGAATTTGTTCCGAGAGAGATTCCAGGAGGTTAATGATTACGATAGCATACGTCAAACAGATAAGTGAAGCGATAAAGTACATGCATGAAATGGGGATTGTTCATGGAGACATAAAACTCGAGAATGTTTTAGTGCAAAAGGAAACGCCGGACGAGATAACGCATAAGATGATTTTGTGTGATTTTGGCATGTCAAAAGTGTTTAGGAGGCAAAGTGAGATAAGAAGTAAATCATCAATGAGTGATATAAGGAAACCATATGAGGGAGGAGAAAGTTTTAACAGTCGACGATTATTAGGAGAATTAAACAACAACAAGAAGTTTTTCAATCAAGAAGAGTTAAGGAGTCAAAGTCGTCCACTGTCACCTACAAGATTTACAAGAACACGTATTTCGAAGCAAGATTTACAATATCATAATCCTAATCACAGTTTAAACTTTAATGCAAATAATGCCAATTTTAACCCAAATTTTACCTCAAATTTTGGACCAAATAATGAGGGTTTGAGAGATAGGCAGAGAAGTCAATCACCAGAAAATAATCGAGAACGAAATAAGTCTAGGCAATCACCCACAAGTTACAACTCAATTGAGTCAATCAAGCAATTTTTATACGAGCTCAAACAGAAAGAGATGAAGAGGCAGAGTCAAATTGATACAAACTTGCCTGACAGTCATATTGGTAGTTTGCCGTACGCCTCACCAGAATTACTACTACCCAATCCCCCACCACTCGGCCCATCAGCAGACATTTGGGCGTTTGGGGTCCTAATTTATACCGTTCTAATGGGGAAATTACCGTTTCAACATTCATACGAACCAAGACTAAGAGCAATTATTATTCAGGGCAAGTACAACCAAGAGGAACTAAAACAATTTTACGGCAGTAGTGAGATTTACAAAATCATAATCAGCAGTCTCGAAATTGATATCACAAAAAGACTGGATATCGAAACCATAATTACTCAATTAAATAATTCCGATTATTAACGGGGAATATTAAAACATCCAGACCCTTTACTTTAATTTTTGACAAAAAATATTACCCGTAAAAGAAACAATTGGCAACTGAAAATAAAATAACCTCAGTGTATCAACCATAAAAACCTGCACAATTTACGAATTCAGGGATCTGGTTTTACTTATTTCTACTGTATATAAGTTTTTAAAAATTTTATTTTTTGTCAAGTTTGTTATATAACTGAAGGAATCTTGGGGTTTCGAAAACATGAATTTCACTGATAATTTTTTTAATATGGACGAGTACTACAGGGACGATGAAGTTTATGTTAAGGATAATATAAATCTCAATCTCAAGCTTGGTGGTTATATTTATTCCCAGCCCAATTCGTCGCATGAGGCTATTGACAGTTCCAGTTCCCGGTCCAGTGTTTCAGATTACATGGCCGCGGTCACCATGCACCAGCAGTCGCAGTCGCAGCCGGTACTGCAGTCGCTGCACCAGCACCACCAGCACGCGCAATCGCCGCAATCCAACTATATGACTGCAGGACCAGTCTCTTACGATTTAAGCTACCAGAACTGTTTGCCGTACCCCATGATGGTGCAGCCAGTGGTGGAAGAACAATACTTACCGGATATGACCATGACGTTTATGAACCAATTCAACTACATTGACGAGCCTAAGCCCATAGACAAAGGGTCGGAGCCAACATCGGACGTTCCTCAAACACTACCGCAATTGCTCATGACGAGGTTCCAGGATTCGTTGCATGAACCCGATAACTTTCAATGCCAGCACTGCAGCAAGACGCTAGTATCGCTCAGCGAATTGATACTACACTACGAAAAGTATAATTTATTCAAACTTCTAAAGTATAAGTGCCCCATCAAGAGGTGCCCGTTCAATGCTATTGGATTCAACAAAAAAATCCACCTTCGCAAGCACATACTTACGAAACACTACGACAAGAAGAATTTCCAGTTAAAGACAACCAACGCTAATGAGATGAACTTGATTAATGAACTAATTTATTCGTGCACCCAGTGCAGCAAAAATTTTTATAGGAGGGACAGTTTGCAGAGGCATTATAAACTAATTCACAAACGGGGTGAACATCCAACTGGTATATAATAATATAATGACAGGCAGTTGCATGGTAGGAGCGGTGAAGCGGTGGCATGAGTAAGATGGGGAGCCGCAGATGGCTGTTTGGTGGTGTGCTCGATTGGCTGGGGTTTGTGTGAGCTGGTTGGTTTGTGTGCTGGTTGTGGACAGTTTTGTAAGGATAACGCACTAGTCTACTTCTTTGTATTTACAACTACAACTATGCAACAACCCAGCCAAATTTATTTAGCTACTTTATTCAATAAGCCAGGATTCGCTGCTATCAACGGTTTGGTTAGTTCGTTCCCGGCAATCAAAATATTTACCTCGAACGCTCTACCCATTTTAGTGTACCGTGCCAGCCAGGCAGGCCAAACACAAAAGCAATAAGGTTTTCGGTGGGTTCATAACCGAACAAATCAGTTCGTTTATCACTACCATTATCGCTTACTCAATTACCCAGAGCACATTGGCAATTGAAATTGTGTTTCACACTTTATTGCATTCGATAAATTATCATAAATAATCATAAATACTCACAAATACTATTATTTACAATATTGCGTTCGTGATTTCTGCACGGCGTTCTTGCTGCTATCACGACTTACCCAAATAGTAAATGTTTCCAAGTTGCAGTCTGGGTTTTGAAATCTGACATAAGCGACCACCCTTAAATAGCCAAGGACTTTAGTGGTTTAAGCAACATCACCCGATATTGCATCTGACCCCGCCAGATTTAGATAATATTTGAAACTCTATCTTGTAAAGGGTTCATAATAAGGCAATGATGTTGAGAGGCTTAATGGTACGGAGTTATCTGTGATGGTGGTGGTGATGGCGGTGGAAGTTTTGGGGGAGGGTTTGGTGGTGATGAAGCTGTAGCTGTTATGGCCGCTGTTGTTATGGTCGTTGTTGATACTCAAATGGTGATCGCCCTGGCCAGCACGACCCTCGCCCTAGTGTAGATCCTCGGCTGATCATCTCCTATTTGTGTTTCCTCATCGTTATCAGTGCATTATTTTTAAAAGTTTTAGGATCATTGTTAATAATTAATTTATTACATTATTTTATCGAGTTGTTATTTTCCCTTGGTTTGGTGAATTTAATTGAATTAGTTAATTTGGTTTGGTTTGGTTCTGAAATGTTTTCATTAATTCACTAATTCAATTATTCATCAATTCAATATTCACTAATTCATTAATTCAATTATTCACTAATTCTAACTCATTAACTCAATTATTTCTTGTATTTCTTCTTGCTCAACCCAAATTTCTATACAACATCGAACTTCTCGGACATATCCTACTTGATTGCTTTTCATCTTTAACTATTACTTTATCAGTTACTCTCGTCTTATTAGTAGTGTTGTATTGTTTTAATTGCTTTTGGTCACCGCCTGAAGTTTTAATTTTAACTTGCCTCTCAACTCGCTTGTTGAATTCAACAATTTCAACAATCATACCACCAAAATTGTATTGCTGGCCAATAACGAATTGATCGGCCTTTTCAAAATCTACTAAAACCACAATTTGGTCCTCGTTAACAATCTCAATTTTATCGTTAAAGTGGTAATGTCGCATGTACCCATCAATCCATTTCTTTTGTCGCTGGATAACTCGCTGGCTGTACAAAATAACGTACTCGTCAATAACTGACTTCATTGTAAAACTATCAAGTATGCAAAAATTGCGCTTTTCAATTATCTTGTGGTGTAGCTTTACGTAATTTTGGCTTCCACCGTAACTTCAGACACTGTAAGGTGACTGTGGCAAGTCTATCATGCATACTGCTGTAATGCCACTGTAGTCTATCATACACACTACTTTATGTTACTGCTGATTGTTATATACATTACTATAATGTAACTGGTAATCGTACTCATTCCTGTGTCACTATCACCATTTCCTATATACATGATTATGGCTTGTAGAATGGTAACCCTAATCCACTCAATAACAAACGTGCTTGCTCATCTGTTCTACTGCTGGTCTTAAAAGTTATATGAAATCCAAACAAGTTGGGGAACAACTCTTGAAAATTCTCGATCTCTGGGAAAAATTTGACATCTTCAGGGTTTAATCCAAATGAAATGTTCCCGTTGTTGTCACCAGATGTGGTTTTAATTCCTCTGAATGTCCGGATTCTTGGTAAAACAAGTTCAGTCAATGTCGATAAAAATTGGCTCATGTCTTCTTCCACCAACTCAACTTTACATCCACATGGTTTACCATATCTAACTTTCCATGGTAAAATATTAGACTTATTATAGATCCTCTTGGGCTTGACATTGGTGATTTGTGCTATTTGTAACCTGGATGAAATATTCAACCAGTTCTCTTCCAATGCTTGCTTATTATACAAATTTATACTGATAGATTCAAGTTTTGGAATGTTGCTGGATGTTATTGGCTTGATATCTTTAGTTGGCCTAGAAAGCCCCTTGGGTTTCTTTAAATTTCTGTATAACTTGTATGGAGAATCAGTTCCCCATGATCTTCTCTTATTTCCTTCAACTTTTTGGGCATCATGCTCGTATAACTGAAGAAGCAAGTCTCCACGAAGTTGCTCTTCATAATAGTCTCTAACTCGGTCTTGAACAATATTTTTGGGCTTGTACCCAACACTCTTGATGTCGTCTTTAGGTGTCAAGAGCTCTTTGTATCCTGGCTTCAATGATGCTTTGTTCACAGGCACCAAATGATGTACAGGTTTCACCGTAGAGTACCCAGTCCTCCCCAATCTCGAACTACAACTAAGTAAACGAATTGACTGTTTGTTCATTTGTGAAAATTTTTGTAGAGTGCAACGCCTAAAAGTGCGCTAGTGTTTTCTGTGGTTTTTGTGATCTTTACCTCAATGAAGTTCGGTATTCCTGACGATTTCGATACTGAGTTTGATGTATTGCCACCATCACGAGAATCTTTAATTCGATATGCAGAAAATGACGTTTTTTTAAACCAATTTAGTCTACCAGTAGTTGATTTAAAACCAAATTGGCCATGCACGACCGAAACTACCGATTTTAACCCTGTTCCTGACACCAGCCACCAGTACTTGCATGACATTGACGTTATAACCCAGCAGTTCAAGCAGGTAGTGCAGCTCCAGAACAAAGACGTTCAAGTGTTTATCGAAGCTGAGCGTGAGCGGATACGAAAAGTCGTTGAACAAGAAAAACAACGGCAAATCGAAGAAAACAAGAGGAAACTCGAACAAGAAGAGCAGATTCGTAAAGAAAAGGAAAGAAAGCAGTTGGAAGAAGAAGAAAAAAGGAAAAAAGAGCAACAAGAATTGAAAAAGAAGCAACAAGAAGAACTTCAACAGAAAATTGAAGCAGAAAAACTTCAGCAGCTTCAACAGCAACAACAAGAAAAGCTCAAGAAGGAAGAACAACAAAAGAAAATTGATTCTGACGTTGCACTCAAAGTGGAACATGAATTTTTAGAGTACAAAAAAACCATTGTCACCATCAAGGAAAATGTTGTTACGGTGGTCAACTCAAACAAAGATTTGAAGAAACAAATCGGGGTGGTAAGGAGAAAGATTAATCCCAAGTTTGGCCAGTTGTCCAACAGTTCAGCTCAACTCAACAAATTGGTGTCGGAGATAATAGACTTGATCACCTCAGTACAACAATACGACCTACCATTCAAATTCATATTGAATTTTATCGCCAAAGCAATTGTTTCTCAGGCAGAAACTGAAGTGGTTGTACAGCCTAATGCGGCTGTGCCGCTTGCAAAGCTTACATCTCGTTTACTTGACCAATTTCCTGATCTAAATTACTATTTAATGGCTAGATTGGTCAAAAAATGCCCTTTGATCATTGGATATACTTGCAGCGTCAACAGCGAAGAAGGGCGGATTCGAATGGGCTGGAAGAGAAACAAGGAAACCAAAAAATGGGAGGAACAAGACAAATATGACGAAAGAGTTGCAGGCATTTGTTCTGTTTGGGCTGTGCTCACTAGACTTAATAACCCATTATACCCAATTTCAGCATCTTGGTCATTCTTATCAAGAATTGCCAATACTCCTTTAGAAATGATTCTGAAAGTCCATTTCTTTTGTTTGGCAAATTGGTGGGAGGCTTGTGGCAAAGCTTTCATCCAAACATATAAAGTTCAAGGGTATAAACTTTTGCATTTGTTGGCATTTGACTTAACAACGGAAGCCGGTAAAAAAAATCCTGCCGCTACTCGATTGAAGTTGTTAGGGGAAGACGGAATCAATTTCGAAATTAAGTCATTGAAGGAAATGGAAGTTTAGTCCTCCGTTCGCTGGAAAATTTTGTATAAGTACCGCTTAGGAATTTCAGCTGGAATAATCACTTTCCGATTCAGAATTTGATGAACCTGATGACATGTCCACAGCATAACTAATAGACTTTTTTGTTCTTAAATTCTTTCGAGGTAGTTCCGAGATAAGTTCATCACTCGAGGGTTTGACCTTCTTGGTTTTGAGTCTTTTCGTGTTGGTGGCTTTGGGTCGTTTAGATCTGATCACTGATGCAGAGATCTTTCGCTTGGAACTTCCGGACAAAAAAGATTTGATTTGGGGCTTCAATTGTTGTTGAATGGAGTCTGAAATGTAAACATTGGTAATAATATCTTGAGCTTCCCTGGCACTTGTTAATGAACAAAAAATATCCTTTGGTAATTGGATTCTACCAGGCCACGATTGAAGTGACCAACCTTTGTAATCACAAAATTCTTTCAAAATCAATTGAGCCAATTCTGATACTCTGTAAAGGTTATTTACTTCGGTTGGATAAGGTTGAGTATCATAAAGACTTTGATCTATTGTTGCATCTCGAAATTGTTTGACTCTGCTTGTAACATAATAAAGTAATGAAACATTTTCATTCGTTGTTAGTTGGAGAAAATAAAATGCAAGTACTTCCAATGCAAACAAATAACTTTGAGTAGAATCATGTTCAATATTTTGTTGGAATTCTTTGTTATGACTTAATAAATGAATTAATCTTGCTAATGATTTTTCCAAAACAAATGTTTTTCTTTCGATTGAACGTTTATGGGTTGATTTTATCCAAGTTTTTAACGTGAAAACAATTTCTGGATCAGGCTCATTATTCATGAAGAACAACAAAGGTATGAACTTCTCGGACAACACATCTCTCGTAAGATAATCTTGGATTTTTTCCAAAAATAAGAATCTGATGTTTCTATTCTGGTCTTGAAGCAAAAAAATTAATCTCGAAACAATAGAGATATCAAAAAATTCCGTAAAACTTGAATACTTTGCCAATTTAATCAATGAAATTCCACTTGTAAACCTTAATCTCAGTAGATAATTACTTGGTGTTTTACCTTCTTTAACAATTTCTCCGCCATTACCAATGATTGTTGTAAATAATTTAAAAATCGGCTTAGTAACTTCATTTAGATCAATTTCATTGACTTGCTTTGAGTCCAACGATCTCAAACGGTTAGTCATGAACCGCAATGCTAAAACTTTCCTTAATATTTCCCAATATTGAGTATTGTTGTATAATTGATCTGATGTAACCCATGCATTTCCACCAATTTCAATATTATTTTCATCATAACTTGAAACACAATGATTAACCAATAACACTTCTTTAATCAAGGTTGCTGTTGCATCAGTTGCTTGCTCTTCGATACTAATGGGGTCAATCAACAATAACTCGGCAACAGTTGACAAATGAGTATTGAACTTTTCATGGCTAACGTTTAACGGTAAAACTTGCTTAACAATTTCTGAACAAAGCAATTCTTTGTTTTCGAGTAATCCTATCAACTTAATCGAATATTTGGCTTCTTGTGGTTTGCCACTGACACAAAATTTAACGAGTTTATTGTGAAATAACTCGGATTTAGGACGTTGTTCTGGATATCGTTTAATAAAATTGAAAATCGCCTTCAATACATGCGATTGTGACTCAATGCCATTGTCACATTCAACAACATCGATTAATTCTTCAATATGATACTTGAATGTATCGGGATTAGCCTTGGAAATTGTTTCAAGTAGTTCTGAAGCCGATGAATATTTTTCACTCAACACATCTCTAGCATATTCAATAAGTTGTCCAATGTTAGAGCGATTAAAGAACAAACTTGATCCTCTATACAATGTCAACTTGAATGTCGAAACCATATCAGTTGTTGAAACATTTGTTCGGTCATTTTCGAGTCGAATATTTTTAGGATTTGAAAGTTTGTTGAGTAGGTCATGAATCGATTTCTTAACAACGGTATAATTTGACTCACTAGAAATACAAGCTTTGAGGAGATGTAAGTATCTGAAGTTTCTGAGTTCATAAAATCTTTCAAAACATGCAGATGAATTAAAACCTTCGGGAATAGTTTGACATAACCAAGCCACTGTTTTCTTTAATTTAGCTAATAACTCCTCTTTTCCAGTTGAAGTAGAATTTTCCGCTTCGTCCCCCTGATCATCCAAAGTACCTGACTTGGATAATTCTTCCACAAACTCCACAAAAGTTAATAAAACTTTTGACAATTGTTGTTGCCTGGCATTAATTGCAAGAAAAGATTGTTTACTTTTATCATCAAGCAGACTGTAAACTTCACAAAGCCTATCGACTCTTTTAGTGGGATCTTCCTCTAATGGTAGTATCTTTTCCACCAATGTAATATCAATCAAAGAATTTATATCCTTGTCGTTGATGTAAATCAACAGTAAAAGTTGGCTGGGTATTTGCTCGAATATTTCATGTATTATCTGCTGTGACTCCGATACATCTTTAGTTCCAAAGTCAATGACTTCACCAGAGCTTATTGTACTTTTATAGTTATTGTAAAAGTTTCCCAATACTTTGATCACTCTATTTCTAACATCGGAATTCTTTTCTCTGGCCAATTTCTTAAGGGTATCCATGACCTTGAAATCAAAGAAACTTGTGAACTTTTGGAACTGGATCTTTTCTATGGATGCACAACTTGTAAGTCTTACCTTTTCATCGGTATCAATTAAACACTTGTGAAGTCCAACACATAATGGAACACTCATAGCAGAAGAAGTGGTGGAAGCTTCGACAATTGAAGGGAGTTGTTCCACCCATTTACACCTCACAGCTGGCGACACATCCAAAGTCTTCTTGAGCCAATTTTGCCAAACAGTTTTATGAGCTACACTGAAACTATGAGATGATGAGCCAATCATTTGTCCGATAGTTTCAGTGGCTATCACCCGAATTTGTTCGTCATCAGCACTGAGCTCGTCGTCTATGAGCCCCATAACAGAATTGAGTAGGCCAGGAACGTATTTCCATATCAGCACTGAAAGTTTATGAATTTTCTTCAAATTTTCCACCAAGCCGTGACTTTTCTTGTATTCTTGTGATTCCTTTGAGTTTGTAGAGTCGTACAACATCTCAGAGAAGTACTGTGCGATTTGACGGGACATTCTGTCGATGTTCGACTCACAAATATGGACAGAATAAGCGAAACCTGGTTTCTTGGTTCCCAACACTGGCTCAGTCATTAGCGCATCCAGGATCATGGTAATGACGTTATGAGGTACCACTTCGGCTTCCGACATCACTTCCGACAAGATGTCTGCAGCCAAAGGTTCTAGACGAGGTGGTAGTTCCTGGCTGTAGAAGACGGTGAAGAGCATTTCGATAAGGTCTTCGGACCCTGGCACGTCCGTGATGAGGATGGCTGATCTTGTTTCGGCCAACCGCTTGAGGACATAGCATTGTTGCTGGTAGTAGGGGTTGTTGACGTCAGCCAACTTCTTGAACTGGTTGAAGACGGTTTTGAATATAGACACTAATTGGTGCGATGTGAACGGGGCGTCTGGAGCGTAAATTCGTAGCAAGTCGGCAATACAGCAGCACACGTACGCCTGGACACCGGCGTTTGAGTGTTTGAGGACTTTAGGGTTGACCAAGTCTGATTTCAACTGATCTAATTGAGCGAGATCTGTGAGGTCCTGGTCGAGCGATTCCAAGCGGGTTGAAACGATTTTTAAGCGGGACAAAAGCTCTTTGGTGGTGATTGGGGCTTGCGTCGTGGCCACGAGCGGCACGGAGAAGCTGGACAGGTCCATTTGTGGCGATGCCGGTGGATTTACAGGGCGTGTCATGACGCGTTGGCTGCGAAACCAGCGGAAAATAGTGGACTGGTAGTGTACCGTAGTGTACAGGTCGTTTACGGGTTTGTTTACGAGTAGTGCAAGGGAGAGGAGAAGACGGCGACTTCTGTGGTAACGTCGTCTGTAACGTTGCAACGTCGCAACGCTGGTTGTGAGTTGAGCCCACTTGGTTTACGAGGCGAGTAGCAAAGGGGAATGTAGTGGCTCGTGATGTGTAAGGGTGTGTAGGTGGTAAGAGTGCCGCCACGTCTAGACCATAGACGAGAGGGTCGTAAAAAATAGTGTGGAAAGTCGTCGATTAGTCGATACAGCCGATATCGTCAAAAATAACATCGATTGAGTCGTCGATTGGCGGCTCAACACATGAATTTAGATCTCCAGCGTCTGCATGAGGCGATGTGGACATTAATGATTTGCATTACATGGCCCCACAGGGTCGACTCTACAACTTAGACGGTTAGGGTTATATTTCGGCGCATTTTAAATCCGGTATTTTTTCACTTGACTAAATGGCTCCATTCGAAACGGAAACCCTACCGCATCAACGTGAATCACCAACTTGCACCTTCTACTTTGAGTAACGCTACACGAAATGGCCCAAATGAGTTACACCGTCATCGACTCCTACAGACTCAAGAATTTGATCTACCATGTACTCAAGTTCGAATTACCACTTGACTATTCCAGTGCTTCTGGCAAAACTATTGCGGTGATTGCAACATTAGTGCAGAAATTCGATGCCACCTTGTCGCCCAACACGTTGCTCCCTGACAACCCACGATTAGTGGCCTACTTGGAAGGTGGTCCAGGGTGTGAATGTCGTATCGACCAAGCTTACACCAATCAATTTATTGACAGAGGTTACCAAATGCTCTACATGGACCAACGAGGTACGGGGCTCAGTACTCCATTAGAAGCTGCTACTTTCTCCCAATGGGTTCCTCGTCACCACTCCGAGTCCGACCAAGAGCACACTGATCGTCAGTTGAAATTCATTCTAAATTTCACTGGCGCTTCCATCGTTGAAGATCTCGAAACAATCAGAAAACTTCTCTTGGGGCCCCAAAAAATCTGTTTGGCAGGCCAGCTGTTTGGTGGCTTCTGCTCGTTCATTTACTTGTCCAAGTACCCAGAATCCTTGGAGAGAGTCCTTGTAACTGGCGGTGTTCCTCCGATAAACTTCCCTAGAGATGAAGTGTATAAAGCCACATATGCCAGAACCACCGAGAGAAATATCCACTACTATGACAAGTACCCCCTGGACATGGACAGAGTCAGAGCCATTCTTTGCTACTTACATGACAACAACGTCACTTTGCCAAATGGTGGAACTCTCTCAGTCGAAAGGTTCCAACAATTAGGTCTCAACTTCGGCGCTTCTGGCGGTACCGATACCATTCACAAACTAGTATTGAGACTCTATAATGACATTGAGTTGTTGGGCAAACCGTCATACACCCTGTTGAATCAAATTCAAAATTCCTTGAACTTCGAAACAAACATTCTTTACGCTTTATTTCAGGAAACAATTTATTGTGATGGTAATGACCACTGCACAAAAAATCTTCCTTGGTCTGCTCATAGATTGAGACTGGCGCCTGGTCACGAGAAGTTCGTTTTCAAAAGGGATGAAATTACCGAAACCTACTTCACAGGCGAAATGGTTTTTCCATCCATGTACGATGACTACATTGAGTTAAAACCATTCAAAAAATTAGCTCATGCATTGAGTGAAAACACCCAATGGCCTCGCTTGTATGATATTAAAAAGTTAAGAGATGTCACTTGGAATACAGTACCAGTCGTTGGTGCAATGTACTACAGAGACCAATACGTGGACTTTGACTTGAGCAGAAAAGTCATTCAACACGCTTTCCAGGGCAAAAATTTCAGGCCTTTTGTTTCCAGTGAGTACTTCCACAATGGAGCAAGAGCTGATCCAGAGAAAGTAATCGGCACTCTTTTAAATCTGTTTGATGCTGACGTGGATTAATTTGTTATACTTCAGAAAAATATGTGCTAGGTACAAATCCAACCCTTTCTCCGCCATTTACTGACCCTATCCACCATTCTCCTTGTTGTGGCTGAGCATTTGAGTCAGTGAATTTGAATAACACTGCCACTTCGTCACCTTTTTGGAAAGAAAGGTCGCCAGGCTGGGTCCCATGGAATGTATGTTTCGCAATGGCTTTGCTATCTTCAACATGGAAAGTTTGTGAGGCCAAAGCCACTTTAGCAAAGTATTTGTTTAGCTCATCAAGTTTGTGAGTCACAGTTGAAACATCGTTGAGCGCATCGTTGGGTTTGGGTATAGTTTTGAATTGTGAACTTCCAATATGAATGGGTGAACCTTGAATGTTATTTTTGCTAGAATTGTAGACTTTAGCAAGACTGGCATTGACTTTTACTTTGTCTGAATTTTGAATCAATTGTGTAGAGTTTACCGACAGAAGAAGCGATTCTTTGTCTTCGCTAGACGCCAAGTCATCCGATTTGAACGAAGACGAATCGGATTCTGTGTCTGAGTCCGAAACGTCGTCGTAATCCATACGACTGAACTCTCCTTGGTTCATACTTGGTGTGGGTAATGGTGAAACTGGCATTGGTGCCCTCCCTATGAGGGGAGATGTGGGACTCAACAGGGACATAGCCCTTGCGGTGTTTGCACGAGGCGGTAGTGGGGGCAATGGCTTGAATGTGTCAGTATTCTCAGGTACATTAACAGTAGTTTCCGGTATCAACTTAGATGGGAAATATGTCTCTGGTATATTCATACTGGGGTTAACATACTCTGCAAACCCATCAAGAGGGTCTGCTATGAGGTGCCCACCAAATAATCCCAGCGTGTGGTCTTCTGGCTTAAGGGAGAATTTTTTATCCACCATTTTTCTGGTTAGTTTATTCCAGAATTTGGAGGTCTTGGTGGTTTTGTCTTCGTCATCCACTTCTTCGTCTATAAGCTCAGGGTGTTTGTCGTGGATGATCTTGACAAAAGATTCAATCTGTAAACGGGCAGGTGTTACCGCTGTTTCCCATGCGTCAGTAATTGTTTGATAGTCATCGGGAATTTTCCGGGATTTCTCGTCCTTGGCAAACTCCAGGAGACCGTAGTATATAGAGAAGTGCTCTAGGGTATTGTAAATCGATTTGTAAGTGTCAAGCTGCTTGCACAAGAGAATCTTAGTGAGCGAGTCAATAAACTCCTCAAGTAGTGCATATGCATGAGGCAAAATGGCCCTTAGTTTCTCATCTAGCACTGTATATACTTGACGTGCACTCTTGATATCAGTCTCCAAAGAATTGAGCTGTTTTTGTTCCTTATTGTCGAGAGGTGTTGTCTTTTTCATCAACTTTTCGAGTTTATTGTGGATCTTCTGGTACTTGTACTGCTTCTTTTCACGTTGACTGATGAGCTTAAGAATGTCTTTCAAGTACTTTTGCATTTCTTTGACTCTCAATTTCGACTCTTGGTAAAAGATGTCCCAGTCATCCAAAGTTTGCAGCGTCAAATGGTCGATAGTGACCATGTGGTTATAGATTTGTTCGTTAATGGCCGGAACCTCGAACCTCATCTCCTTGGGATGAACCATAGGAGTTTCTTCATTGGCCTGCATAACATCGAACTCGTGGTAGTAGTCATCGATGCCCTTAAACTGGAGCGAATTGAGCCCGATCAACTGGTTAAACAGCTCGATGGCTTTGATGTACAGTCTAAACATACGTGGGATGCCTGCGGTTGCAAAACGATGGGTCTGGCTCAAGATAAATTTGAGGGCACCGATGGCCCTCTTCAAATCGTGGCGATAAATGGCGATTAACTGGTCATCAGAGTCCATTTTTTGGTGAGACCCAACCTTGTGCTTGACACTATTGACTCCCACGCCAATTGAGGTGGATACACTCGAGCCCAAATTGGTAATATTGTTCTTCAACTTATCTACGCTCATGGCACCAGCGGGATCGCGCACTGACGTCTAACTACTGAGAGCCACGTGATGCGTTTACAACAACCATAACATCAAGTAAATGCAGACGTTAGCGTAAACACAACGTAAGCAAATCTAGTATTTTTCTACGGCTTCTATTTACCCCCAAAGAAGCGTCAACCATTGCCAGCCCTTCAATTTTGGGTAAGGAGGTTCAGGGTTCAAGGCCACATGTTCAAAAAGGTTCTTCAAGTCAACGTCTTTTGAGCGCTTGAATCTCCGTGTAAAGAGTTTGTGGCCAGTAAACAACACAATAAACAACGGGATGATGAAGTAAGCGCCGAAAAATGACCCAAAGTCGAAGTGGCCTTTGATAAAGTTGGAAAATCCTGAAGTCCATAAGAATAATTGGGAAAAGAACAAGGAGAAATACGAAACGTATTGAGTCCCTGGGAACTTGTAAGGGAGTTGAGACCGGCTGAACCCTTGGATTTTCATGGATCGTGACATTCTGATGTGGTTGACTGCAATTGCAGACCACGTAACCAAAAGATTCGAAGCGGTGAGGTTTTGAAACCATCCAAAAACATTGTTTGATGTTTGGTTAACTGACATGTAGGCCAATGGGATAAAGGCACAAGCAAACACAACACCCACCCATGGCAATCCATGTCTGTTTGTCTTCAAGAAGATTTTTGGTGCCTGTTTTTTTGCTGCCAAAGCGAACAAAGTTCTTGAAACATTGACTACACCAATGTTACCGGCAGAAAGCGCAGAAGTAAGAACAATGGCATTGATAACATGAGGAAGGACTTTGACATGGCCCTCCATGGCAACCACGAATGGTGAGGCATCAGCTGTTCCGTTTGGGGCTGCTATCTTTTGGTTGGTGTATGGGACAATTAAAGTCAAAACAAAAACTGTGACAAGGTAAAGGGTAAACACTCTGACAAAGACTCTTTTACCAGCTCTATAAATAGCTCTTCTGGGGTGTTCAGTTTCTCCTGCCAACATACTGATTGCTTGCACACCACCATAAGAGTAGACGATCGATGAGACTGCTTTCCAGAAACCTGCAAATTTGCCTAGACTACCAGTTGTGTACCTCGAAGCAAAAGGCCCCGGATTTTTCCAGTATCTGAAGCCAATTCTACTTTGGTCAGGTATTCCACCAAGATCGATCACTAAACCAGTAATGATCAAAATGACAATCAACGATATCTTGAGAAGTCCAAAAGCAAACTCTATTTCACCATACCATTTGACGTTGTACGAGTTGACAGCAATGATGACAAGACCAAACACCGTTATCCAAATAGCAGGATTCAAATCAGTCCAGTATTTCATAACCACTGCCACTGCAGCTAATTCAGTTGGCATAATTCCTGCGTAAATACCTACCCATCCCAAAGTGAAAGCAACAGACTCGTCCACAAAGTGTTCAGCATGTCTAATACATCCAGAAGTGGCAGGCATCAAACATGACGTTTCAGTTATACACATTTGGTTAGTACCCACAACTAAGCCAACAAAAATATAACCAATTAGCATTCCAACAGGACCAGTATTAGCAAGAGTTCCACCTGAAGAAAGAAACAAACCAGTTCCAAACACTCCAACCAAAGCAATCATACCAATATGTCTAGCTCTCAAGTCCTTTGATAAAGTTTTTTCACTGTCCAAATGGTCAACATAACCACGCTCTGAACCCAGAACCGAACCCAGAACGTTCAATGACTCGATGTCACTCTCATGGATGGCGATATGGCTCTTTTTGGTTTCGTCAACAGACATTAAACTCCTTAGACTTTAAAGGGAACACCATTTAATTTATACCACATACCCTTTTGAATTGACGTTAAGTCCCGGAAAAGTGATAAGAATTTTTCATATGTTGTGGCATGGACTAATTGGTAGCCACAATAAGGTAAAAACTTCGTTACTACTGGTGGCTCAAACAAGCGTTTACAACCTCAATAATGTGCCACAGTGGACAACTTTGAATGTTGGCGGACAACAACATTTTCCCAAAGCCTACGGACAATTCTACTGATTCCCGATCTAACTAAGGGGTTGGAACTGCACATATGGAAGTTCAAAGCTGTCAAGTCGACCCTAACCTCTGCAAGATAAGATAAGAATGAGATTGTGGATGTTTTATCAGAATCAGGGCATCTACCAGGATCTTACACAATTCACAGTAAAGTGCAAGGCAGCTTTTAACGAACAGTAAACCCTATTGCATTTGTGTAAGTACCGTAATCATCCAGTCGGCGGTGTGGTAATTGGACTCCGCTCGTCCCCGTCGGTGGTTTGGTGGTCAACAAATTCAACTTGGCTCCAGTCAAGCGACCTGGCACGTGCAATGGTCCTACAGTAAAGTCTCGGCTTGTGGTCTGACTCTCCGGTGGTCACAATGGTTCGTAAGAAGGCGAGCTTGGCGAATTGTAAATGTTGCAGTCGTTTTGTTTTGCAGTAAAGAAATTTTTCAATTGCTGAACAAGCGACAGCAACGAAAAGAGTCTCAAGGTGACCAAACTGATTTTCGAAGCTACAAGATCGTTGGCGGGTTTTTCACGTGGTTCTCAGCAAGAACTGTTTCGAAATGTTTGGGCTTCACCATTGACGTCCAAACCTAGTAAACTTATTGATTCCCTTTCACACAACCACTCTGCCGGTTAACCACACTCCTGCGTCTAGGTGTCGGGTTGGTTTCAGTTGGTCGTAAAAGGGAAAACTCCATCGATGAAATTTCCTATTTGGGGTGTCAATGGACCATCTGAATCAACGGTGGGCATTTTTTGCAGCAATTGCAACAACAATGCAGTCCTCCCCAGACGAGTCTCCAACTATAAGTAGGACGAGATCGTACCTGTTCTACATCAAACAACTCCAACTACAACAACAACTAACAATGAAATTCTCTACTGCTGCCATTCTTTCAATCTTTGCTGCTGTCTCATTGGCTGCTCCTGCACCAGCCGCTGAACCTGAGTCTGACTTCACCTTACCTTCAGATGCTGTGTTAGAACAGATCCCAGTTGACGACTCTATTCAGCCAATTTTCGCTCAAGCTGATGGTCAAGATTTCCTCTTGATTGTTAACACTACTGTTTTGGATGTTTCTTTTGAGAAAAGAGATGCTAACGCTGAAGCTGAAGCTGAGCCATGGGGTTGGTTCAAGTACCAAAGGTTCCAACCAATCAATAAAAGAGAAGCTGATGCTGAACCTTGGGGATGGTTCAAGTATCAGAGATTCCAGCCAATTAACAAGCGTGAAGCCGATGCTGAAGCTGAACCTTGGGGCTGGTTTAAGTACCAACGGTTCCAGCCAATCAACAAGCGTGAGGCTGATGCTGACGCTGAGCCATGGGGTTGGTTCAAATACCAAAGATTCCAACCAATCAACTAGCTTTCTTCTACATGATATTCTTTGTTTTCGTCAATATACTTTAGGTATTAGAATTAAGAGTAGAACTGAACGAAGATCACGATCTTCTGAAAAAGCCACGAGATTGTGGTTGTTGTTCATCGTAAAGAGTAGCGCTTTGGCGGTGGTACGAAGAATCGCTTGAGGCGTGCTTTTCCAAATGGTCGTCGGTGTCTGAAGATTTCTTGAAGTGTTTCTTGTAGACAGCGATGTTTGCAACCACACACATCCACACGAAAGCGAGAATTAAACATGCAACTGCTGCCCACAAGATACCAAAAGCTCTTGCGCTAACTCTTGAGCTGAAACCAGCATCGTTGAAATGGTTTCTGCCCATGACATGAACAGCAGTGATAAAGCAAGCAGCAGCAGTGGTGAAAAGTAATGAAATACCAGTGGCAAGTGAACTAATAAATCCACTAACTGTACCACTCAAGAAACAAGAAATGAAAGTTGGTAGTAAAGCCACCACAGCAAAAACAAGACCAATCAACAAGAAAGCATAGGCAAATCTCGACAAGTAAAAGTACGTGTCTCTTCTTGATCTAAAATCCTGTGGGACAGCATCAGAATCAAAATTGTCAGCGGGAGAGTAAGGGTAAGCAGGTCTATGGTTGGAGCAGTCGTAGTTATCACCATTTTGTTCACCACAAGTGGAGTACAAGGTCCATCTTGTTGTGTCCCAAGGAGCACCAAGCGCTGAAGTGCCCGAAGTTTCACTGAAATAGAATCCCTTCATTACCCCAGAATTAGTGGCTCCTGTGAGGTTGATGAAAAACAAGAGAAGTGCAGCTCCTGCCAACAAAATCAATGGAATAATTGTAAGTAAACGTCTTAACATCAGTACAATTGAGTTAATTGGGGAACACAAGGCTTAAATAATTATTGTTGCTTGCCAATACACCACCAGTCATGTTTCTTTTACTTGCTACCGTAACAGAACCAAGAATTGTGTACAGGCAAAGAAAGGGTCTCATTTGGCAAATTACTGCATTCGTACAATTAGTTGCTGTATCGAACGACTTTGGTCAATTGCTTTAGTGTTTTGGTCATAGCACGAGCATCAGCAGAGCATAAACCCGCTGCTGAACCTTGTTAAAGCCTATTGCGCGGGCCGAACTTTTTCTCCTGGTACGCCTATGATAATCTTGAGCCATGACAACGAGTGACAACCGCCTGGTGCATGAATGCTTCAAGTTAGTAGGACCGCCCTTGTATGAAGGAGCCAATGGAATTGTCACGAAAGCGGTCGATAAATCCACCGATAAATTCGTCATTGTGAAGAGAGTCAAGTTGAAGCTGATCCCCATCGACCGCTACAGGGCTGACGTCATTAAGGAGTTCAACATGGTGAGCAAGTTCAAGAATAAGAACATCTGTCTGTTGTTCGAGCTCTGCACCAACGAAGGGTCTCCAGAACTTTCTTTTATCATGGCCTACTACCCGTGCCACGACTTGTTGGACTTTTTGTCGGGCGCCCGTAAGCGGAAGGTGTTGATTAACGGCAACCTCAAGGACTCGGTGTTCAAGCAGATCGCCAAAGGTGTCAAGTATCTTCACAGCCAGAACGTGGTTCACCGAGACTTGAAGCCGGAAAACTTCCTCATCGACCAAGACGGGACCATCAAAATTGGTGACTTTGGCTACGCTCTCGACTTGAACAACGTTGATCCACACCAATTCTGGTCATGCGACAACAAACTGCAAGTGCTCTGTGGCACCAATTCGTTCAAAGCGCCCGAGCTTTTCGAATGTGACGCTCTATGGGAGTCCGATGCCGACACAGAGAAAGTCAAGAGCTTAATTGAGTTCAAAGCGCTTGACTACTGGTCGCTTGGAATCACCTACATCCAGATTTTCCTCATGCAGAAGCCGTGGTCCCAAGCAGACCTGGCCAATGCTAATTTCAGCGCTTACAAGAGCGAGTACCCCATGCTGGACAAAATTCTCCAGCGACTCGTGGAAGACCTCGATGCCAAGCTGTTCAATATCAAACACAACCCTGCACTCAATGTGTTCCAGCAGATCCCCTGTGAAGCTCGATACTTTGTGTTGAGGTTGCTCGACCCCAACAAGGCGAAGAGAATGCCGGTTTCTGACCTCTTGGAGTCAGACTGGCTCTGCCAAGTTTACGCCAATTCCAAAGATCTCATAGACCTCGAGTGCAAGCTCAACTGATTACGAATGACGACCTAGTTATACTCATACACTGTTAAACTTATACTACACCACACTAGCATCGCACCAGTCGCCGTAGACGCAGCGCCAATAGTCGCACCAGTCGCCGTAGACGCAGCGCCAGCACAAAAAGAGCCTCCGCACAAATGCGTGAAAAAACTTCTTGCCATGTCTTCCAGTAAGTTTGCCATCCCCCGCCAATGTCTACTAACGTCTAGAACCCGCCAAGACCGACTACACTATCGCCAACTCTGACGTAATTCAGAAGTACAAAACCGGAGGTGAAATCTCTGCTCGCGTGCTTGCTCAGGTCAGAAAATTAGCAATTGACGGCTCAAAAGTATTTGACTTGTGCCAGAAAGGTGATGAGTTGATGACTGAAGAGTTGAGTAAAATCTACAACTCCAAAAAGGCTTCAAAAATCGGTAAAGGTATTGCTTTCCCTACCACGGTGAATCCCAACCACATTCCTGCTCACGTGGCTCCAGCCACCGCCGACGAAGAGACCAATTTCACTTTGAAGACCGGTGACGTCGTCAACATCATGTTGGGAGTGCAGGTCGATGGGTTCCCTGCCATTATCGGTGAGACTTTCGTGGTGGGAGAAGGTGAAGTCGAGGGCCAGAAGGCTGACTTGATCAAGGGAACTTGGACTGCATCTGAAGCTGCCATCAGAACGTTCAAGCCTAACGCCAGAAACTGGGACGTCACCAACATCATCGACAAGGTGGCTAAGCAGTTTGGTGTCACTCCCGTGGAGAGCATGTTGTCCCACAACCAAGAGAGAAACGTCATGTACGGACCAAAAGAGCTCATTTTGAACCCCACTAAGGAGAACAAGAGTCAAATGGATACCCACAGGTTCGAGGAGAACGAAGTCTACGGTTTGGATGTGTTGTTGTCGACGTCGCAAGACGGTAAAGTCAAGAAGTCCGACTACAAAACCACCATCTACAAGTTGACAGGAAACTCTTACGCCTTGAAGTTGAAGTCTTCTCACACCGCATTGGGAGAGTTCAAGCAAAAATGTAATAACCAACCATTCCCCATGAACATCAAAAACATGGACGATATCAGAAAGGCTAGAATGGGGTTGATCGAATGTGTCAACCATCAAGTGGTTTTGAACTACGACATCATGACGGAAAAAGAAGGAGAATTCGTCGCCCAATTCTTCACCACTTTTGGTATCACCAAGAACGGATTGGTCAAGTTCGCTGCTCCAACATTCGATGCATCTTTGTACAAATCTGACAAAACTGTCGACCAAGACGTCGCAGATTTAATCGCCAAGCCATTGAAACCTGCAACAAAGAAAAAGTCAAAAACTTCCGCTTAACCTTTTTCGGTATACTTTTCTTATACTCAATCTCATTTGGTATGTCTTTAGATTTCTGTAAGTTCAATTCCCGTCGTTCCACCGTCTACTCCACCAAGGGGATGGTGGTGTCTTCACAGCCATTGGCCAATGGCGCGGGGTTATCGATTCTCGCCAAAGGTGGGAATTGTGTTGACGCTTGCATCGCTGTGTCGGCTGCTCTTTGCGTCACAGAGCCCAGCTCCACGGGCATTGGCGGTGACTGTTTTGCTTTGTACTACAACAACGCCACAAAACTGATTTCAGGACTCAATGGCTCCGGGAGGTCCACCAAGAACTTGGATCTCCCCACACTTCGTCTGGTCTTAGGTGACACAAAACGTATTCCTTACACTTCTGTGTTCTCTGTCATTGTGCCTGGTGCCGTGGCTGGCTGGTACGACGCGTACGAGAAATGGGGGCTGGGAAACTTGTCGTTCCAGCAGCTCTTGGAGCCTGCAGTTGAGATCGCTGAAAACGGGTTTGTCGTCACTGAAATTGCCGCCAAATTGTGGCAGGAGAGGGAACTGCTCCTCATCCTGCAGAATCCTTCGTTAAACCCCCAGGAAAATCCGTTTTTGGTTGAAGGTAAAGCCCCAAAGGAAGGAACTTTTGTCACCAACAAGCCAGTGGCCGAGGCTTTGAGAAAAATCGGTGAAAATGGGAAGGATTTCTTCTACAAAGGACCAATCGCTGAAGCTATAGTGGAAAGTACCGCCTCAAGAGGCCACAAATTGCTGCTTGAAGATTTAGCTTCTCACTCTTCTGGTGAAGTCAAACCAATTAGTATTGACTTTCAAAACTACAAAGTGTGGGAGATTCCTCCAAATGGGCAAGGCCTTGTTGCTTTAGTTGCTCTCGGGGTTATTGAAGAGCTCCACAACTCAGGGACTATCGATTTGTATGCTCTCAAACATAACTCCCCACAGTACCTTCATCTCTTGATTGAGGCTTTGAAGATTGGATTCCTCGAGGGGAACGAGTCCATCACCGACCCTGACTTCAAGGACATTGATCTTGAACGGATTTTGTCGCCGGAAAACTTGAAGAAGAGAGCTAAGCTCTTCAAGAAGAACACTATTTTGACTGCAGACGACATTGCCCCCAACCCTGCGTTCAAATCCGACACCGTGTACTTCTCTGTGGCCGACTCTAACGGAGATGCATGTTCGTTCATCAATTCGGTGTACGACGGGTTCGGTAGCTGTATGGTGGTGCCTGAGTATGGCTTTTGTCTTCACAACAGAGGAGCCAACTTCAATTTGGCTGAGGGCCAGAACAACTGCTTTGAGCCTGGCAAGAGACCCTACCACACCATCATCCCATCGATGATCACCAACAAGGACGGGTCAATGTTTGCTTCTTTTGGAAACATGGGTGGATTCATGCAGCCACAGGGCCACGTCCAGCACGTCATGAACCTCTGCGTGTTCAAGCTCACGGCGCAGCAGAGTGTTGACTCGCCACGGTTCTGTATCCAGCCAGATCCTCACTTTGAAGACAATGGTCTAGGAACTGATGGACCATTACGTACCTCTCACCCATTAGTGTCTTTGGAAGAGGGAATTGCCCCTGAGACCATTGCGGCGCTCAAGAATTTGGGCCACACCACCGAGTACGTTACTGGCTACGACAGAAGTCTCTTTGGCAGAGCTCAAGTGATTAAGAACGAGTCAAGAGACGGTAAGATCATTTACGCTGGCGGTTCTGATCTTCGCGGTGATGGTGCAGCCGCTCCTATGTACTAGCTGTATCTAGTTAATTTATTCCGCTCACAAGGCACTAGAAATTTGAAGTTTACCAGGATGAATTATCAAGATCGATGTTGTGGCACTCATGAGTGTCTACAGAAAATACCAAACAACAAATACGGTTGTATAGTGTAGTGGTTATCACATTCGGTTTTGATCCGGATAACCCCGGTTCGAATCCGGGTACGACCTAATTTTTTTGAGTTCGTTTAGCTGCGACTTTATCATTCTTTTAAATATGGAGATAAGTGCTGCGGAGAACAAGTCGCCACGCATAAATATGGCAACTACGCCAGTACCAGAAACGAACTCAGCACAATTTTCTGATTCTAATGATACCAATATTGACGAAGTTATGTATCAGCAAGCCCCCGAAAGTGCCGATGAATCTACAGGGTTCAATATGGTGAATGGAGCCAAGCCAGATATACGAAATGTCAAGTATGTGACGGCTACAGACCATCTCAATTGCCCCATATGTCAGCAGCCGTTTATTTCGCCGCTCACCACGCTCTGTGGCCACACTTTCTGTAAAGAGTGTATTTACGAGTGCTTTAAAATGTCACGAGACTCCAACCACGACACAGCAGGTATGTGCCCATTGGACCGCACCCCCATCGATCTGGCCAACGCCAACGATTTGTTCCCCACGCCCATTTTAATCAACAATCTCGTGGACGACCTCAAGGTGCACTGTCTCAATGTGGAGCGAGGCTGTGACTGGAAAGGGTGCCGATGGGAACTCGACCATCATGTGGTGACTGACTGCGAGCACACGGGTGTGCTTTGCAACCTCAGACACGATGGACAGCAGTGTGAAGTGGTGGTGGAAAGAAGATTCACCAAAGACTCACAAGATTGTGTTCACCGGCTCTACGATTGCAGTTTCTGCAGAATCCAGATCTGTAAAGCGAACGAACACCATCACTTGGAGCAGGAGTGTCTTTTCAACTACCAAACATGCGAGTTATGCTCCAACGACATGATCCCTATGAGAAGCATGGCAGCCCACAAGGACCATTGCGCTAAATACGGCAAGTTTATCTGTCCTGCGAGCGAAATAGGGTGTTCGTGGATAGGCAACAACGAGCCAGCTCTAGAAAATCACTTGAAGAACAACTGCCAGTTGAGTTTGTTTCTCCCGTTCTACCAAACTTTGACCACCAAGATAGACCACTTGACTAGTGAGAACTCGTTCTTGCAGAAGGAGATCAACAAGATCCTCAGCCTGGTCGTCCAAGGCAAAGTAACTAATTTGGGCTACTCTGAACCTCTAGAAGAGATCAACAGGTTCAAGAACTTTGGTGAATCTGACCAGGACAAATTGCTCTACTTGAGCTACGAAATTGACAGACTAAAGTATCAGATGGATGAGAAGTTGATACCATTCGTCAACAAGCAGACCAATGAAAGAGAGCCCATAGTGAACAATCTCGTCAACGACACCTTCATGATGAAAGACGACCTCAACTTACAGAGAATGCTCATTGACAGCTTGAGGAAACAAATTCAGTTTATCTTGTTCCGAAATCAACGACAGACGTTTAGTGGGCTCGGTAATCCTTTCGGTGGTATACTGCTGGACGAACTATCCGAAGAGATCTCCGATACAGAGGAACGTTTAGCCATGAATTTGAAATTGTGAATTGAACATATAAACTTACCACAACTTGACCAAGTCGTCCCAGTCATTCTTCTCCCTTCTGTTCCAGTATGACTTGTCTCCTCTAGAGTATACCCACTCACCAGAATCTGGAGCGCCAGTCTTGCTGATAAGATGGAAGAAAAGTGGCTTGTACTTTTTACCTGATTTCTCGAGTTCTTTCCTCCTGACTCTTTGGTTCTCCTCCAATTCAAGCTTTATATTCTCTGCCTTGTCAATATCTTGTTGTAAATAGGCCTTGAGATCAGGTCTTAGCCTTGAGTCTGTGGGTGCTAATTTACCCTGTTCAATGGGTGTTATTAGATTCAATTCAGCAGCAAACTTTGTGAGTCCAAATTTGCTTTTGGCATCGGGCAATAAGTCACCAGCTTCCCAGATCACTTTCTCAGTACTGTGAGTTTTTAACACGAGAGACTCAGTCCATTTTCCAGAAACGGTGTATGGTAATTCTTTCTTGTCGCTGTTGTAAGCAACGATTTCCAACTCCTCGGATCTGCCGCTGAACATTCCAGCTTTTTGGAATGTGACTACTGCTTTAGAACCAGACGATGACTTGACGGTAACTTGACCAACAGGCTCAGAATACTTCTCACCAGCAATAATATTCTTGAGTAAAGTTTTTGGCTGATTCCACAGGAACACTTCGCCAGTTTTTTTGACAGTCAATTTGACGTTACCATCAGTAATAATTTCTGAAGTTTTACCCCAGAACTTTTGTGATGGTACAGGGCTAAAACTCAATGACCAATCGGCAGATTCAACGAACATAGCAAGGACTAGTGGTTTATGGGAAACTTTCTCACTTATGAGTCTGATGCCTTTGTCTTCCCTGACCAATTCAAAAGTTTCACCTAACATTGGGTTGAAAGGTTTACGAGTGTTTCTTTCCCTTTCTCTAACTGAGGAAATGTAACTCACGGCGAAAGCAGCGATTCTCAAAATCATTTCGCCGGATGACGGGTCGGAGTCCACTGCTAATGCGTTGTTGATCATATCACAGTACTCAATGAGCTCTGAATACTTTTGCAAAGTAGTAAGAGGTTCATTCATATCCACAGGCATAGCAATAGATGACAAATCTTTACCCACGTTCTTACGAACGAACGACAAAATGCTTGGTGGAGGATGAGTCCACACAGGGATTTCTGGGGTTCGTGAAACAGGTTCTATAGGCAATGGATACAAAGATGTATCTTTATCCTCGACAGTCTCCCTGGTGATTGCTTCTTCAATAATAGGCAACTCTTCCCTATCGGTGGACACTTCTGAGGACTCGTCGGAGTCAAAGTCGTCGTCTTCATCAAAGTCTTCATCTTCCTCTTCATCTGATGGATTTAATGCAATGACACCCTCATTAGTTCCCACACCAAAGTATTCTTGAGCGTCGTAGAAATCGTTTGAAGAGAACAACGACATTATATCTTGCTGTCCCAATGAGTTGATTCTTTTGATGATGCCAGCGATATCCTTATTGAGGGCTTCTAGACCCTTAGCGAGCTTGGGATCAGCTGAGGCAGACAATGAAGTGACACTAGCGCTGAGAGTGTTCAAATCTTGAACTACAAACAGTGGAACACCGCCAACCGACTCGGGAGCAGTGGTCAATTCTTGGTCGTTTCTGTAAGCTTTACCCAAAGTATTGAAAGCATCTATCCAAGTGTCGAAATCATTTTTGTTCAAGGCTTTCAAGTCCCAGGCTTCCATTCCTGAGTCGATGATAATTTCTAGTCTTTTGGCGTTGGCACTGATGACACACTCTTTGATGGGCATTTGACCTCTGAGTTTGAAGTCGTTGACTCTGAAGTACGACAAGGTGCCGTACTTGAAGTTCAACACAAAGTGACGCTTGACGAAACCTTGAAGCTTTTTCTTCCTTTTTTTGGACAAGATACTCTGCAAGAGCTCACCATTTTTGGGACGCATGATGTTGCCTGATCCATAAGGCAATCCTTCTGATACTGGAGACGGATACTCGATAGGTCTATGTTTTGAGTCAGTCTTGAGAGACGAGCTAAACAAGACTTTCTTGTTGACAGTTTTCGAGAACGAATTGTCGAATAGAAAAGCAAAAGTACCCCCTTTCTGGACTTCTAGTTTCCCGTGGACGAGTTCTCCGCCGACCAACTTGTTGTAATCCTTGACTAGCGTGAGATCACCGTTGGAAATGTTGGTGGACAATGTCGACGCTCTGGACTTTGTTTTGTAGATTGGCTCGGTAATTGTATTGACCAGAGTGACAGAAGGCGATCTAAACCTTCCAGAAGCATTTGTTGCCGTGTCATCGCTATCTTCTACCTCAGTCTTTTTGTAAATGGAGAAGTTGATGGATTTCTTCAACGGTTTGACCTGCCAGTCGATGATTGAATTATCGGTTGCAGTTACCCATTTAATCAAGAAATCCTTGTAGTGAACTTCAAGAGTCTCCATTGATGAAAACTTTAACTTTGGGCCGAGTTCAGTTCTGGTGGTGGAGATTTGGTGCACACACCGTTGCGTGAATTTGCATGTGTGGACTCGCGTTGTGCAAAGTGGGAGTGTACGGCAAGGACTTTGACATTGGCATGTGAAACGGCATTGACGTGTGGTCGACTTGACACTGATGTGTCATTGACGTGGGATGGGATTTTCAGTTGTCTGTCAAGTGCCTGGTAGATCGTCTAATCTTCTGTCCACAAAACACGTCCACAAAATCACGTCCACAAAATCACGTCCACCAAACCACGTCCACAAAACCATAACCTGCAATTTCCTACTGACTCTTCGCTGTCCTACTGACTCCTGTTATCTCATACTCACTTACCTCCAATCCAGACTCTCCTGGTCTTCACTCTTTTTAGCCCAACTCTTCTACATTTCTGACTCCCTTAACGACTCAAAGTCCTACCTCTATATCAACTACTTGTAAAAACCTGTCTATTACTTATTAATTGGCATAACGAGACCTGGCTCTCAACTGAGGACCGTACTTGTTAAAGAAAATGGGAATCAAACACATCGCCAATGAAATGAACCCTAAAATGCTTGAACCCCATCCCACGGGGTACTTCTCACTACCAGTATTGTGGAATAATGCACCTGCAAATAGTGGGAAACATCCAGCAATCACTGACCTGAATAACGCATTGCTGGCAAAGACTGACGCCAAAAACCTCCAAAATGATGACCCCAAGTAGTTGAACTCGGTCTGGAAAACGACAAATGCCCCCGAAGCAAATATCAATGCACCAATCAATGGTCCAATCCAATGAAGATCAGGTGAACTGGTCCAGCCAAATATAAAAATTCCAACAGGAATCAAGAATGACCCCACAACTGCACTGGGTAAGAACACTTCAGGCACAAACTCTTCTCCTGCAAGTATTTTCACTGTAAACTTCCTGTAGATGATTGGGATATAAACAGCTGCACCTAAGGCAATACCTATGGCAATTGCAAGGAATGCAACTCCATTTTCAACCAACGTGAAATGATGAACCTCCACAAACACTATAGGAAATGCCTCAAACCAAAGGTACATGATGGTGTAAAGAAGTGTAATATGTAAATTGATCAATAACACCACAGGTTCAATGATGGTTATCTCAAGAGGTCTCCATAAAGTGTCTTTGATGACTTCATTACGACTCATATGAGCTATTTCAACTTCACCTTCACTTGTAATGTCTAGATTACCAGTTTTAGCTCTTAATCTTTGAGCCTTTCTGTAAAGTAAAGCTTTACCAGAAGTTTCAGGTAACAAGAAGCTCAACACTAGGAAACAAAAACCTGAAATCATTGCCATAAACCAGAATGGCCATCTCCAGCCATTCCCAGGGCTGACATTTTCGCCGCCAAGAACAAGTCCTGACCCAATCAATGGACCTAATGAAGGACCACAAACTCCACCAATAGACCAAATACCTAAACCAACAGGCATGTAAGGGAATGTAATAACATCACCGATTGAAGCACCACCGGTACTTAAAGCTGGTGAGGCAAAGAAGCCAGCAATGAATCTCAAAACACAAAGGCCAGGCAAGTTGTTGACCAACGCTGTTGGGATTTGGAGGATGAAAAATATGAACAAAGAAATGATGTAAACTGGAGTTCTTCCTATTGCTGCATTCTCAGTTATGGGTGACAAGAACATAGGTCCAATACCGTACCCTATAACAAACATGGTTAATGGAACGGTGGCTTTAGTGGTGTTGACGTCGAATTTCTCCATGATTTGGTTAACACCTGGAGTATAGATGGCAGCTCCAATGTAAACGGAAACCGTCAAGAAAGCCACTTCAAAAGCAACAAGTACTCTTTGGTACAAGGGCCAATTGTAAGGGTTCTCTGGATCATCAGGCCCGTCCCAATCAACGATTATTTTACCATCAGACTTTGGTTTCTCTAGAGTTGAGCCATTTGAGCTTACAGAATCCGAGTCTGCTTCGACGACCACTTCTTTATCGAAATTATCATCACCTTCAGCGGCTATAGTGTCCTTTGGCAGCTCCAAGTACTTGTCAGGGATGACATAATCTGGTAGCTCTTCAGGGAAAGGTAGAAGTTTGTGACCAGACACTCTATTAATTAAATTCCCCCAAAAACTGTTTCTGATAAAATGCTTCACCATTTCACTCGTGGTGTCAACAGGGAACTGCAAGTCTATTTATACTTTTGATTGGGCGGTTGTGTCATAGTCCAACTTTAAGTGTTTGATAGAGTGGTTCCCAATAAGGAAAGGTCCGGGAACGGAAACTTTCTGAGACCCATCTACGGCCTTGACGCCACTGACATGGGGTTATATACCGGTCAAATTACTGATTTCAGGGTATTAGTAACTCTTGTTACATCGTTGGAACATGAGCCCGGTCATACGGCGTATTACTTAGTTCCGTGTGATTTGGGTGCAAACCCCTCGTGCTGTTAGGGAGCAACAGCAACTGGCCTCCCACGAGCAGAGGCTTACCGCAACGGGACAAGACTTGGCTTGGTGGGCGAAGTGTCAACGACGATTGTGTCACTTGTGTCAAGTTGATCATTTGTGTCACCCAAAACCCCTGACTCAAGCTGCAACTATTTGCAAGCTTATGAGACGTGTTTGTGGCTGTTGTGATTCTTGTGGTGTGTGATTACTAATGAAGAGAGCAGCCAAGTGGCACGACGGTATCGGATGGGAATTTTTTATGTTCCGGTGATCTGAGTGTTTATTTCCGATGGAGATAACTCTGGGACATACGGCTGGATTTTCCATTCCATTCCATGCAGGATAATCTATATTGGGGTTTCGGCGCTACCATGTTGACCTAAGCTTAGCACTATGGGTGCAAAAAGTAGTTGTCCTGCACAACAACCACTGCCTTTTTTGATGCAACCACTGGTCTACGTTGGTGCGCTGTGTGTCCTGGAGTCTCTTGACTGTCACCTGCAGAACCAGGCTCCATCGAGCAACACACATAATGCAGCAAATCCTGTGAACAACAACACTTAAAGCACCTGGGTTTTGAAAAGCACTTCCAAACACGATGTTGGGTTGCAGCCAATTGTAGCTGAAGCATTCGATGCTCAAGCAGAATTGGTGTTCAGCCACATTTCATCCCAGAAGAAGTGCATCAAAGCTGTGGAAACCCATGCACACAATGCTGTGCAATGGATATACACCTGAATCTCTGGCAACAGAGACAAAGCAAGGCTCTGACTGAGTTGGGTTTGCAGGACAACCAACAACACAACACTGTATTGGTGCTGTTCCTACAACGCACCTTCAGTTGCGACTGCACCAAGACCATGCTGGGACACCAACATGACCACCAAACGGTCGCTTTGGTTAAGGAGAAGTTTAGATCTCACCACTCCTGCAGTGTATATTGTTGCATTGACGCAGCAAGTGCGACAGCGGTTCTACCAGAGAAGGTTCTGATGTATATGACTACATGTGGATACACCATCCGAGGCTTCTGGCTGAGACGGCTGCCACCAGAAGGCGTATGAGGCAAAAGTTTAGCTACCGTTGGGAGCAAGCACATCATGTTGGACATCAACCCAACTGACACCACTACGCTCCTCAGAGCCAAGTCCCTGAGAGAAGGAAACATCAATCTGCTGGTGGAGTCCCCTTTTAGCTTCTGGGAAGTCAATGTTTCCGAGTTTCTCTTTCTTGGTGCTTGAACTTTTGCAGTGATTTTAGTGGCTTTGTTGCTTAGCCGTTTTACCGTTACTAGGCTGACAGAGAGAGTTAACACTGATACAGGAGTTCGGATGCCATCGATGTTCCGAAGCAGACGCTCTTTTTATTTCCGAAGGAGATAATCTTTGTTTTTTCACAATCCGAGTTTGGCCGGCACGTCTGGCAGTTACGTCTTGCAATAAGCCACTGACTATGCAGGACCAATGATCCTTGAACCTCAAGTTGCCCGTTTGAGATAGGCGAACTGATGTGACAGGCTAATGGCTGCAAAAACATGTGATGGTTGGAGTAGTTTCTGGAAGTTTCATTCTTAGTCACAGTCAAGGACCTCTCCTAATGCTGTTTATCGTATCAGTCTATCTTGTGTTGATCTATGAGTGTCAAGGCTACGGTATTTTTTCTTATACTCAAAAGATTCAAAGAACTTCCAAATCTAAACAATAAAAATTGCAAAAATCACAAAAATTGATTTGACTCAACCACCAACGCCAAACAATCGTTTATGACTGATTGGCGTACTTGGACCTGGCTCTCAACCTAACACCATACTTTTTGAAAAGAATAGGGATCAAACACATGGCCAATGAAATGAACCCCAAAATACTGGAGCCCCAACCAACAGGAAACCTCTCACTGCCAGTAGTTTTGAACATACTAGGTGCAAACAAGGGAAAAAAAGCAGCGATGACGGATCTGAAGAAAGCACAACTTGCAAAAACTGATGCTATGTACTTCTGGAACGAGGCACCCAAATAATTCAACTCTGTTTGAATCACCACAAACGATCCAGCTGAGAAAACTGCTCCTCCAGCCAACGGACCAATCCAGTGAATTTCAGCTGAGCTTGTCCAGCCAAAGATGAAAATTCCAATGGGCAAAAGAAAAGATCCAACCATTGCACTTGGTAAGAAGACTTCAGGCACAAACGGTTCTCCTTCGAGAATCTTCCTGGTGAATGTCTTGTAAACCACAAAAATATACACTGCAGCACCAACTGCTGTGCCTACTGCAACAGCAAGGAATGCAGTGCCACTTTCAATGATGGAAAAGTGATAAACTCCTTTAAACACAATAGGAAAGGCCTCGAACCAGAAGTACATGATCGAGTAGATCAAAGTGATGTGCATGTTGATTGCCATGACCACAGGCTCTATCAATGTGATTTGAATGGGTCTCCACAAAGTGTCTACAATGACTTGGTTACGACTCATGTGCAAGTTTTCAATTTCCCCTTCACTGGTGATCTGTGCTGAGCCGGTTTTGGCTCTCAATCTTTGTGCTTTTCTGTAGAGCAAGGTTTTCCCATATGTTTCAGGCAAGAAGAAACACACCACTACGAAACAGGCCCCACAATTCATTGCCATGAACCAGAAGGGCCATCTCCAGCCATCTCCAGGAGTGACATGATCACCACCGAGCACTAGTGCTGAACCAATAAGAGGACCCATAGAGGGACCACAAACGGTGCTGATAGACCATATGGCAATACCCACAGGCATGTAAGGAAAACTGCAAATATCACCAAAAGAGGCACCTCCAGTGCTTATAGCTGGTGACGCAAAGAAGCCAGATAGTAACCTCAAAATGCAAAGACCAGGCAAGTTTTTCACCAAAGCAGTTGGGAGTTGAAGGATGAAAAAAATGAACAACGACACGATATAAACAGGGTTTCTGCCGATAGCGGCAGACTCTGTTATTGGAGACAAGAACATAGGTCCAATGCCGTATCCAACTACGAACAAGGTCAATGGGAGTGTTGCTTGAACATGAGTGATGTGAAACTGTTCCATGAGTTGTTCGATTCCAGGAGTGTAAATTGCAGCACCAATGTACACAGAGACGGTCAACCAAGCTATTTCAAGAGCAACAATTAGCTTTTGATAAAAGGGCCAGTTGTAAGGGTTTTCTGGGTCGTTGGGACCATCCCAGTCGACCACCACCATTTGTCTCTTGAGTTGAGCTTCATCTGCAGACGACCTTACAAACGTTTTGGGTTCGCTGGAAGGCTCCTTGTCATTTGTTGTAACTGCAAAAGTGTCGTCCAGGGCCATTAAATACTTTTGTGGTACCACATAATCTGCAAGCTCTTCTGGGAAAGGTAGAAGTCTATGTCCTGTGACTCTATGGATGATAGATCCACAAACGCTGGTTCTAATAAAACGATGCATTATCAGGGATGAAAGAATGTGGAAAACTTTTCGAATGTTTATGGAGGCTACGAACTTTTGCAGATTTGCAATTAACAAAAGGGCACCAAAAAATGAATTGAGACGAGAGAAGTCCACCAAGGTAGCCCAGGTGAACAACAGAAGCCATTATAGAGGAAATAGCCCCATGAGGCGTGACATGGCTGCTGGTATCTTTTGTACAGCCAAAACGTGTGTATAACCTTTTTCATTTGGCTGCAAAATTTGAAAATTGGACGTTTACTGTGATGGTTGCCCAGTGATGACGATCTGTGTACCAGCGTCAAACCTCCTACACCATTGAAGTAGCTAGCGAGGTTTTAGAGGAAGGCTCAAGACATCATGAACGGAATTAGGCATCTCGGAACCAAAACCAAATTTCCGAAGACGGATTTATGATTCACTCCGTTTTGAGCTGAGTCTATGGTAACACCGTGCAAAAGCACATGACTACTCAAAACTGATTGAATTGCAGACGAGAGAAGAGATTGGGTAGTGCAGGTTGAGGTGGTGGGGCCAGTGAAGCAGCAGCCGCAGCTCGTGCAAGAGCAATTTGTCCCAGAAGCTGGTACGTTTCACACGAAGTCAGGCAAGACAGTTTACCGCTCACATAGCTGTCAATGACTGATAAGAGGGAATAGATAGTGTTGACATGACACAACAGCCTTGCAAATTTCGTAAGTCAGAAATGGTTGCGTGGTCTAGTTGGTTATGGCATCTGCTTAACACGCAGAACGTCCCCAGTTCGATCCTGGGCGGAATCATTCTTTTTGTTTTTTATTGTGAGAAACATTGATCACGTGGCAAACAACCTCTGGAACTGATCAGTCAACGAGTTGAGAGCACTTCTAGAAGGTCACTCCGTTGATACTAAGAGTTGACACCGCTGCATCATGTCACAAAATTCATTCGAGCTTCATTGCTAGTGACTCATTGGCACTTTTAGACTTAGGATTGATTTTGGTGAGATGATACTGGGAAGGAACTTGCTAAACAATTACTTCGTCAACACCGGAGTGGAAACTAGTGCAAGCAAGAATCTTGTAGATCTAGCACATGAGAGCTACAATTTCCTCTCGAAGAAAGCTGAAGTCGAATCTAAAGAGTCATTTGTCGAGTCCAGTTGAGCTACTTATAAAGGTTCAGGTACTTTTAAAGCCACCATATCAACAAGGCAGCAATCTATTCATCTTTACCAGTACTCAAGATATTCTGGAGAACATCAAGATTAAGCTACAAGCTAGTTTTCCAACTTTGAATCAATTAAAACGAAAAAATGTACCAGAAATGAAGAAGCTAAATTTATAACGAAATTATACTTGCTTAGAAGAAGCTTGATAAAACGGCCAAAATTGACACGATCGATGAAACCAAAATGGTGGAACCTGAGCCCTCAATTGGAACTGGAACTACAGCTGATGGGGCATTACTGCTGCCACTAGTTTGACCATTGTTACCTGGCTTGTTACCATTGGAGTCGACTGAAGGGTTGTTACCATTGGAGTTTCCTGAGGGTTTGTTACCATTAGAGTCACCTGAAGGTTTGTTGGACTGTGCGCCTGGAGTAGAGCCTGCTGGACTAGTTGGTGGTACGCAAACTACCACTACTGCTGGGTTGGTTCCAGAAGCACCTTGAGTCTTGGTAATGGTCTCAGTGAGGGTATCAATAGTCGAGGTAACAGTAGCGTGTTGACCAGAAGGTGGCACACAGACCACTTCCACGACATAAGTAGCTCCAGCTGGTCCAGTAGTTGTCATAATCTTTGTCACAGTCTCTGTGAGTGTGCTGATGGTAGATGTTACACAAGGTGGAACGTGAACAACTTCTGATGCTGGGTTCGTACCACTTGCTGGGAAAGTCTCAGTGAATGGAGCAGTAGCAGTGGTATCGGTGGTAGTGATGGTCACAGTTGGTCCCCCTGGAACGTGAACAACCTCTGATGGTGGGTTCGTACCACTTGCTGGGAAAGTCTCAGTGAATGGAGCAGTAGCAGTGGTATCCGTAGTAGTGATGGTCACAGTTGGTGCCCCTGGAACGTGAACGATTTCAGAAGCTGGATTGGAGCCACTAGCTGGAATAGTTTCAGTGAATGGAACAGTAATAGTAGTGTCAGTGGTGGTTGAAACTACAGTGCTTGCTTCTGGAACGTGAATGACCTCTGATGCTGGGTTAGAGCCACTAGCTGGGATAGTTTCAGTGAATGGAACACTGATAGTGGAGTCAGTAGTGGTAGAGCTAACTGTTCTTGCTGGCTCATGTACCAATTCAGTTGCAGGATTAGAGCCACTAGCTGGAATAGTTTCAGTAAATGGAACACTGATAGTGGAGTCAGTGGTGGTTGAAACGACAGTCTTAGGTGCTGGAGTGTGCACGAGCTCAGTGGCTGGATTGGAGCCACTAGCTGGAATAGTTTCAGTAAATGGAACAGAAATGGTAGAGTCAGTGGTGGTTGAAATGAAAGTGCTTGCTTCTGGAACGTGAATGACTTTTGATGCTGGGTTAGAGCCACTAGCTGGGATAGTTTCAGTAAATGGAACACTGATGGTGGAGTCAGTTGTAGTAGAGCTAACTGTTCTTGCTGGCTCATGTACCAATTCAGTTGCAGGATTAGAGCCACTAGCTGGAATAGTTTCAGTAAATGGAACACTAATAGTAGTGTCAGTTTGGGTTGAACTAATGGTTATTGGTGGTGGGTTGTGCACAATTTCAGTAGCTGGGTTGGATCCACTTGGGAGGATTGTTTCAGTGAAAGGAACACTGATAGTGGTGTCAGTAGTGGTTAAGCTGACGGTGCTTGCTGGTGGGTTGTGAATAATCTCAGAAGCTGGGTTGGAACCACTTGCTGAAAAAGTTTCTGTGTATGGGACACTTATGGTTGAGTCAGTTTGAGTAGAGGTGATTGTTGTTGGTGGTGGGTTGTGGACAAGCTCAGTGGCTGGGTTGGAGCCACTAGCAGAAATGGTTTCAGTGAATGGAACAGTAATTGTAGTGTCAGTGGTGGTTGAACTGACGGTTGTTGGTGGTGGGTTGTGAACAATCTCAGAAGCTGGGTTGGAACCGCTTGCTGAAATAGTTTCAGTAAATGGAACAGTAACAGTTGAGTCAGTGATTGTTGATGTGATGGTTGTTGGAGGTGGAAGATGAACCACTTCTGATGGATAATTAGTTCCGCTTCTGGTGAAATCCTCAGTGTATGGAACGGTGATGGTGGTGTCGGTGGTGGTATAAGTTTTTGGAACACAAAATCCTTCGTCAGGGTCAGAAATAGCTTGGGCAGGCAAATTGTACACATTATCCCAAATACGAGTCACCTCACCCCCTGGAGGTCTATAAGCGATATCAAATTTGTACTCCCGGTAAATGTTTGTGTAAAGCATTCTCATGGGATAATACATGCCAGCTTCCAAAGTTACTCTGGAAACTGTTGCACCTTCATCCTGTAAGTCACCTGTTAAAGGATTTGGTGGTATGTAGCTACCAGTTCGTTCGTTGGTACAGCAATCATAGGCATTATCATCGAACCACCAAACCAAATTATCATCAACATGAATAATAATAAGCTCGTAGACCCCAGCAGTCTCAGCGTAGAAGTAACCCTTAAGTTCCATACCGAAAGACCAAACGTCGATATTTTGACCATAGACTGGACGTATAATTGGAGGCTCTAACCCGTCGGGAAGCGTAACGTTGATTTACACGTCCGTGACTCCTTTGGCAGAGGCAGCAGGTGTAAGGTTTTCCATTTGCTCAGGTTTCGTAAGCTCGTCACCCAAAGTTGCTGGGGCGTAGAAGTGCACATCAAAACCTTGAGTCAAACCATCACGGGAAAGTACACAACTAGCTTCAACTGAATTGAGCCAAGCAGCGATTCCCACGACTAGTTGGAAACACTTTTTGGTGCCAATCATTTTTGGTGTAAAGATAGAATATCAGGACTTTTTATACATGAAATATCAGCGTCGTTTGCAATCCAAGTTCAGTCATGTATCGTAATCAATTTCAGAGACAAGCATCTTTATTGTTAGCAGAATTGCGTCACCTTGCCAAAAGCAGTTTCTTGTGAGCTCCTAATCAAAAATAATTGGAATCAGAGGCTTAATAGTGGTTCAAGAGGGGATTGAAATGCAAGTGGTGCTAATGGATTTGTTTGGTGTTTCAGGTTCTGGAGCAATGGCGCCGATTTTCTTTTGACCTGTTTGGTGATAATTGGAGCCCTGGCAATGGACGATATGAATAGCCAATTAGAAGGTTTCAAGCGGCGTCAGTAGTTGTCGGTTAGCAATTGGGAGCACTTTGTCTCTTGTGAATTTCACATTTTTTGCATAGTCGTCTAACAGGTAGATACGTCTCGCTGGAAAAACGCCCGATGTCCTTCACGAATGGCGCACGTTGAAGCTGTTCGAACACATGGTTCAGACAACAAACGATACTAGTTAATGTAGAGAGCGGAGTTCCATTTTCAGGAACCTGTCATGTTGGGATAGTTACTGTCAAAACAATACAAGCTTGGGAGTTTTGAGTTGAAAACAATGGAGCAACCTGAATTCAGAAAAATACAGCCTACTTGAAAAACTCACAAACCAAGGATTACTCATTGCGTCACTAATGTTGCGGACGAATCAATAGTTGTGTACTGATTAATGCTATTAAAGGAAAAAGCGATAAAGGTGTCTCAGATTAATGGCTTGGCTCGTACTCCGAAAAATCGGATTCACATGCACCACTCCAGCAAAAATGGCTGGTCGCTTACTAATTAACAATAGGAGCTGGTTAAGTTACTGTTTTGTAACCGTGAGCCTTCAAAAACCTCAGCTATTTTTTTATAAGACCGTTTACGAATTATGTGCTGGATAGCGTTTTCAGAAAATTTTGTTTGGTTTCTGCAGTAGCGTGCTTGATTTTTCCAGTACAAATTACAGGTGGTTATCCTGTTGAAACGAACTTCGTCATTTTTAAACATCAATTACAACAGCGACAACTACACCACCACACTTCCCAGTAGTTATCACGCCATTGGGAGGGCAGCTGAAGTATCCTGGCAATGTGACACCAAGTATCTCCTCGAGTTGGGCTGCTGAAAACTATCTGCAAGTTACGAAACAATTTTACCAATTTGGTCTCATAACGCAAATCCTAAAAATTACCACTGAGTATTTTGGAACTCTAGAAGGACCTTGGAGCGACTTTAGTTGAGCTCGTGCTCTGGGGCTTACGAATCGGGAATGCAAAGCAAAATATCGGTTTTAGACACTAAAACTCGTTGATCGAGAATCTTATTATTGTAATTGTATCAGAAAATAAGTTCAGATTACGAACCCGGTATTGTTCAAGATTCAGTTTTGAAGCGTGAATTGGACTCGCCCAATTGCATGACAGACGAGTAAGTCTTGGTACAGGCATACTGTCGCAATTGGCAATCATTGTACCCAAAAAGCAGACAAAACCACAAAAAAACTTTTTCAATAGATATTGTATCACTTTGGTTGTGATCCTATTGTTTGCAATTACGCCTTATTGTTGACATCGATACCGTCAGTTGATTGGACGGGAGACTCGTGGGACCTTTGCTTGATTTGGTTAGTAGCAAGCTGATTTGGGCGCCAGTATTAATTTTTAGAAACAACACTATCCAATTCTATCAAAATCCAACCCAAAAGGGCTGCTAGTTCAGCCATGGGTTCAAGTTAAAGTTCGAAACAAACCCCAGTTTCAACTGTATGGTTTTGTTGAATTTCAGATCAAAGATGCTCCGAACATCAGAGGCAAGTTTGTCGATTATTTCGTTGGGCCACTTGAAAATTTCTGTGGGATTATTACTTGAAGGACTTGGCATCGGAAATGTTATCATGCAAAAACTCTCGTATACTGAAAGTCAATAGACTTGAATCGACCAGAAAGAGTAAAACCAATTTCAAAATACTATTTTCTTGAAAAGTGAATTAACCTAACCACATGTTGTATTTGTTTCAGATGCACTGACGCTAATAATCAAATATCATCCGGTCGCTGAAGAAAATACGTGACTGGCAAGAGTAGAACTGGAAAAGTATTGCCAAAACAGGAAGAAACAGCCACATGCCGTGTCTTCCAGGTCAGTCAACAAAACAATAGTACCACTGTGTTTACTAGAGTGAATCCAAGCTCTGGGTTCCGTGAATTTGGTAAAAAAAATAAAAGCTCACTATCTTCAGTTTGTTTTAATATTGGTGAGTTGCAGCTCTTTGGTGTTTCAAACACAAGACTGAGATGAAGTCTACAAGCCAAATCAGCTTAGTATAAATCTATGTTCAAGAAGAAAAAAAAAGGTTCACAAGGACGAGACAATAGACCAAAAGGACAAAAAAAAAGTCAATCGTTTGCATTTGGATAAAGGATTTGAAGATGCTTGCTTAGATCAAACTTGATAAGAGGACCAAGAGTGACGTCAACCAAAATTTTAAGACACTTAGGCCCCTTCGAATGGAAATGGGACATGAGATTTGTGACTGCTACTGGCAGTTTCATTTCCTTTACTTGGGCGACCACCACGATTGAAAGCTCGAGACGATCCTGGCCTCCACTTGGCGATGACGGTGGTACAGACATCACTGCTATATTGGTAACATTCCCAGTGAGTGAACAACATTCGAGGTAGCGATATGAAGTTAGGCGATGTTGGTACAAGACCACTTCCGTTCCGTGTTTAGTTTCATATGGGCATGTTTCTCGTAGTAGTCTTCGTCACAGTCTGTAAACGAGCCTAAATGGGGGATGTCATTCTGATACAACCACCAAGAGATGACCTTAGAGCTGACTCAGTACCAGGGGAAACCTCGTGGATGTAGTAGTGATTGCAGCATCAGCAATGCTTGTAATCATTGATGATTTAGGTGGAAAGCTCAGAGGCAGGCTTGGAACCATTTCTTCTCCAGTTGAGGGAATTTAGAGTGGTGTGAGTAGTGGTTTTGGTGATGGTTCTGGGTAGTGGAGTGTGAAAGGACAAATCACACACTCTGAAGCAGTTGAAGTCTCGGTGCTTGAAATACTATAGTAGTCAGTAGTGGTTGGCAGTGGTAGTGGCAGTTTTGGTGATGGCGCAAGAACTACATGGGTGTATGTTCTTCCAGTTACAGAGTATTTCCTAGTGTATGGAGCGATTATGGTTCTTTCTGAGATGGTGTAGCTCAATGTGGGACTGTGATTTTTGTCAAGAGTGACGTCACCAGGTGAAGTATCACACTATCCCAAATACGAGTCTCGGCACCACCTGAGGGAGTGAAGCCTCTTGCGATTCGTACTCTCGGAGATTTTTGTGTAAAGGTCTCATGGGCAGTACATCCCGGCTTGCAGAGTCTTACTGCAGCGTTTAGCTTCAACAATGGTTGAATTGTCTGACCAAGAGGTAGCAGGTGCAATGAGCTGTTACTGCACCGAGTGCATGATCAGAAGCAAGAGCATCCATACACTCAACTCAACATGAAAACGAGGAAGTAAACTCCAGAAGTTATAGTGTGAAATAAACCTCCAGTCTCCATAACGAAAGACCGAATGCCCGTTTTACCAGAGACTTCATGCACCACAGACTTCATGCATGACTGGATGCTGTGAGCCTTTGAGAAGCATAAGGTGAAAGTTGAGACTAGTGATATCTTCAGCAAAGGCATCAAGTTTGAGGGCTGATTGTTTGGGTACAGTGGTTTAATCACCTACGGGTGGAACATAGAATTTGACATGGGAACCACGAGTCAAACTCTCAAGAGACATTCTAGAAAAAGGTGCACTTCAAAAGAACTGAGCCAGACAGCGATTCCTACAACAGGCTGACACAATTTTGGGGCCCATGTTTGGGCCAATGTTTATGGACCATTAGTTTTTGAGCCATTAGTTTTAGTAGCCTTCATTAAGTACCAAACTTTGGAGCCAATTTCAATGCCAAAATTTTAATGCAAAGTTTTAATGCAAATTTCAAAGCCAAATTCTGATCTCAAGGAAAACCAGTTTCTCGAGTTGATCCAAAACTCTGGTATCTGTTCCTGCATAAACCGCTTTGAAGTGTTGTGCCAACAGTTTAGATGCGTTGTTCGACTCACGAGGATCTCGAAGCTCGAACGGAATTCTTCTACTGCGTTCCGTGAAGCGACTGGCAAAAGACTCGTGATATTTGGCAGTTGTGTTGCCCAAAGAAGCTGTCAATCCCAAAGTGGGAATAACGCGCGGAATCCACTATCTCAACCTTTTAAAGCCGTGAAAAACTCATTGATTGTCAAGCATGTCTCGCGTTCATCTTGAGCCTTCAGTACTCAAGGACTCGACCACAGGAACCGCAGGGCTCGTTGCCGGCGAGCTCGCCGCCGAGGAAGAGCTCCTCGTGCACCCCAACAAGACGTATGGAGCAGTGGCATCGCCAGAAACCAGCGAACAAAACGAGTACGACGGCTACGCTCTTCCCAAGAAGCAGCTCTTCGCTGTGGTGGCCACGATCTACGTGTGCGCCTTCTTGGCAGCCGCAGACGCAACGGTGGTGTCGACGCTTTTGGTGAAAATTGCTTCCGATTTGGATGCGCTCTCCAACATCTCGTGGATCGCTACCGCCTACTTGTTGTCGTCGTCGGCATTCCAGCCCATCTACGGTAAGCTCTCGGACATTTTCGGCAGAAAAGTTCTCTTGACCACCTGCACCTTCTTCTTCGCTGTGGGCTGCGTTATCTGCAGCTTCAGGTCGTTCGAAGCTTTGGTCATCGGCAGGTTCATCACCGGGATCGGGGGCTCGGGCCTCACGGTCTTGGGGACCGTCACCATGTCTGATTTGGTGCCTTTGAGAGACAGAGGCTTGTACCAGGGCATGGCCAATGTGTTTTTCTCGATTGGAGCCGCCTCTGGAGGAGTCCTTGGGGGCTTGATCAACGACTGGTTGGGCTGGAGATGGGTGTTCATCGTCCAGGTTCCTATTGCAATTGTTGTGGGGATTTTGTTGCAGCTCAACTTGAACTTACCTCCAGGCTCGCCAGGTTTGGGCACTCATGGCCAGGACATTAAGCAGAAGTTGAAGAGAGTGGACTTCTTGGGGTCTGCCTTGTTGGTGACGTCTTTGTGTGGGATTCTTTTGGCGGCCTCGCTTGGAGGCCAGAGATTCGCTTACACATCGTTGGCTTTCGTGGCTATTCTTGGTGGATCTTTTGCGTTGTTGGGAGCTTTCATCTACGTGGAGATCTACGTGTCGGCAGAGTCGATCATCCCAGTGCAGTTGATGACCAACAGGAGTGTTTTGGCATCCTCACTCACCAACTGGTTCTACACCATGGGGATGTTCACGTTTATTTTCTACTACCCGATCTACTTGAGTTCTGTCATTGGCCTCTCGTCGACCGCCACGGGAACCAGAACCATTGCCAACTTTCTTGGTGTTTCCTGTGGCTCTATCGGTGCTGGTTATTACATGAGAAAGACTGGTAAATACTATGGTCTTATTATTGTGGCTGGAGTGGTTGCACTTATTGGGGCATTGAACATCTATTTCATCAAGAGCGATGCGTCCACCGTGGCTCAGTTGTTGATGTTGCTTCTTCCTGGCTGGAGTTACTCAATCATTTTGACGGTATCATTACTCGCGTTGATTGCAGCTGCCCCCAGTCTGATGCAAGCAGGCACCACGTCGATCCAGTACACTTTCAGGGCCACAGGATCCACTTTGGGTGTTTCTATTGCATCTGCCATTTTCCAGAATGCTTTAAAGACTTCCTTGTACAGCCAAATCCCTAAAGTGACTGACAGTGCCAAAGAAGCCCGCCATGTGATCCAAGAGGCATTGAAAAACGCCCAGTACTCCTTCACCACTTCGGAGCCAATCAGAAGCGCCGTCATTGGATGTTACTCGACTGCCAGTAAGGCTTCGTTCGGGTACGCCGTGGCCATGACGATTCTTGGGGTTGTTGCGTCGCTCTTGATCAGAGAGCACAAGCTCCACACTTCCATTAATAGAGATTAAGACATATCGTTGTCCACACGTTCGATGTAGTACTTGTGGTTAGCCCCACCGTAAACCCTGAGCCTTTCGGTGCTGGTGTTGGAGCTGACAGTGTACAAGTGAGCCGAGTGGTTCTTGTTGATCAACGCCTCGCCTTCCAAGTTGAGCTTGGACACTTGAGTCAGCATGGTGGGCCTATTGAAGGGTGACAAGAGCGGTGAAGCAAACTGAGAATGGGGGATGGAAGAAAGGAGAGGCGACAACACAGGAGACAACAAGTCGTCGTGCTTGATGGCGTGGTCCAACGACTCTTCGATGACGTCTTCGATGAGTTCTCTCTCGGCGCTGGAACTGAGATTGATCAACACCACCGACATGAGAATGCTGAAGATCCCAAGCACGTAGGGGAGAGTGTTGGTGGAGCTCTTGGACCCACCATGGAACGACACTGTGAGGTAGTCGATGAAAATGGTGATGGGGATGCTGCTGGTCAACGACAATGAGGTGACCAATGGGCTGGTGAGCAACACTCCTAAAATAGCCAAGTAGTCGCTAACAGCGTTGCAGAACCCGCTGAACACCATGAGCACGCCCACAGTGGTGCTGGGAGGAAGTTCGAACGGCTCAATGCCTGTGACGTGGGCTAAGTATAGGAAGAATGGGCCCACCGTCAACACAACGAGCCCAATGAAGCCGAAAAGTCGCCGTTCGTTGGTGGTTCTGTTGCCTGACCCACACAGCTTCTTCATGACCACCATGTAGGCGGTGTACAAAATGGAAGCGACGATTGCAAGACAATTTCCCAATTTGGGGTTCTTGGGCACATACTGGTTGTTATCGTCGGGCGACGAAGCCTTTGAGTCGCTCAAATTGACAAGAACGACGCCAGCAAAACTGGAGCAGATGCAAATGACTTTTGTGGTTGTGAAACGGTCCATTTTCAACCAAACACCAGCGAAGAGTGCAAAGATGGACGAAATGGACCCTAAAACAGTCAGGTTTGACGCCAGCGTGAACTTCAAGCTGGCAGTGCTCACACCGATGTAGAGGAAGTAGATGAGAGCAATGGTGAGGCTCAATGACGCCACTTCTCGAGCAGAGAGCGGCACCAATCCCGAGCGCAGGGCTGTGTGCGGCAGATTTGGCTTGAAGAGGAGTGCAAGATCAGGCACAAGGTACACGGTGAAACACGACCCTGTGAAGTACGAGAACAAGAACGGTTTCTTGTAGTCGTTCGTTTTGAGAATGGAATTGACGATTTCGAGGCCCGAGATCCAGAAAATGATCCCGAGGAAAATAAAAAAGAGCCCCATGGCGAAATTGGACCGCTCTTTCTGGTCGATGACCGCCACGACGTCAGCAGGATCGTCGGCCAAGCAGGCGTCGATTTCCCTCAGCGGCATGGGAGACACGGGATTGGAACGCATGGCCAGAAGAAGCAAAAACGTTGATAACGCGGATTCGTGTATTAATAAATAGATAAGCAGCAGGAGCAGATTCTACGTGAACAAGCGAGGTGCCGATCAAGGCGCTTGGCGTGCTCATGACTTGAACGAGTAAGTGGCGTTGAGCCTCTTGTCCAAGTGTTCTCTGGAGGTGATGTGCGTGGTGGCGTTGTTGGCGCCTCTGTTCTTTATATCTCTAGTTTTGGCGCTGGGCACGGGCTCCAACAACGTGTCGTCGTTGGGGTGGCTGAAGAACACGATGGAGTAGCGGTCTTGTCCGGTTTCCTGGGCCTTGGCCGGGAATTTGACTCTGTGGATGGTGGACTTGAGCAATCCGGCGGTCCAGTAGCTCAACTGGTCGGCGATGTTCACCACAATTGGCGGAGCTTTGCCGGGAAACTTGCTGGACGTGGCCACAAACGGCACCTGCTTCCACTGCTTGTCGATGTACACTTCCAAGCCTTCTTGGTTCTGCTGCTGGAACAAGAGCGTGATAGACCCGTAGTCGGTGTGGGCGCCAGCTCTGATGACAGCTTCAGGATTCAAGGCCTTCTGGCCGGGGTAATGCAAGAACCTGAAGGTGGACCCTGATGGCTGTTCTGGGTCGTACCTTGACGAGAACCACTCTTCGCCTTTGACGCCATTTTCGTCCTCGATTTCGAGCCCTATAGCCAACAACTGCAAGATTCTGTGGTTCAACTGCGCCAATTTGACGATGGTGCTTTTGACAAGCTTGTTCCTTTGTTCGTCTTCCTTGAACCATTCTGGAATTGGCAACCGTGACTCACCAGTGAGCAAGTTCAATTCGGCAAAGTTCAATGCCTCTTTTGGGTCACCTTTCTTCTGGGTGTCTGGGTCCAAATTCTCACCACCGTAGTTGGTATATCCGTGGTTCTCCTGCCCAATGGGGATCTTGTTCTTGATATCTTGGGGCAACTCAAAGAACTGCTTACTGACTTGAAAGAGTAAGTCTACTTCCTCTTGGGTGAAGTCGTGGCCCTCAACGAAGAGGAATCCTTGTGTAGCAGCAGCGTCAAAGAGTTCATTTCCGGTCTGCTTGTTGATTTCCGATACATCAACGATCTTGAGTGGGTTGCTTTCGGTCATGGTCAATTTTGGTGTTGGTGTAGGCTTATCTCTGACATCATATATAAGGCTGATATGATCGGGATCCCGAATAGATTTTTCAGCCAATTCGGAGAACGGAATTAGTAAAACCGGTCTAATTAAACCGTTGACTCGGTCTCGAGGCACGTGATCACCAAAGAACGATTTACACGTGACCACACGTGATCCACCAATACGGAGTCAAAATCATTTATCGTGCGCCATTCAATTCACTGGAGTTATAATGTGTTAATGTTCTATTCGTTTCAGGTTCCTAAATTGGTAATGATAATGCATATCAGTGCCGAGGATCTTGGAGCCCAATTTGCCCATTTAGGTAAAGAAGGTTAAATTTTTAGATCGCCTTACGTGATCTTTTGAGCAACTTTAAAGTTTCTAACATTGCTGTTGCGTGGTTAAAGATCTGGGCTTCAAAATTATAGTAAATCCTATGTAGATCTCGAGATTGGAGTTTAGACCCGGTAGAGTTTGGCGATTATTTTTTATGTGCTTAGTCAGCTTACGACAAGTGTGATTCAGCTGCAAGGTTTGAAATCATTAATGCATAAAATTTCGGCCGTGTAATCCGTATCAGTGCAATTATAGTATCATATTATCCCAATGGGTTAGTGGGGACTATTACTGTGTCGTAGTTGATGAAACACCAAAACTAATCTGGTAAAAACTCGCTTATTAATAGCCTCGAAGATCTTCAATATGCATCTTACCGACTCATGTGAAACGACGCTCATGCATGCTCCTGAATGTCGTCTACTCGAATCTCATTATTAATTGTTAGCCGGTATTGATAATGCCGGGACCCTCGATAAAGCCGATTTGTTACTTGTTATTGTTTATTGTGATAATAAGCTTAACCGAGCCGAGTCACCATGTTCATCGTTGGCGTCACGACCGGATAGTTATGGGCACGTAACAAGTTTCATGTTGCTTGAGATCATTGCACGGCGATACCGTGGGCCATGATCTCTGGTGGTGGCTAGAGATACGGAGAGAATGTGCTTGGCGTGGTGGTGGTACGACCGGGTACTACCGTGTGTGGTGGGGGTGGTGTAGTCGCGGTAGCCTTAGGCACCTGATGGCGGTCTTGTACCGCGACGCAAGGCCGTCCAAATTAATGCCTGGCGGTGTTCAAGTGTGTTCAAGCATGTTTGTGTTCAAGTATGTTTGTGTTCAAGTGTGTTTGTGTTCAACTGAGTTTGTGTTCAATTCATCTCTGTATCACTATTATGGTAGCGCCATGGATACCACCACCAGCGCCAACACCTTCGCCGTAAACCGACTACCCCAGCACCCCCAACATGCCGCCACCGTGTTGCTCACCAAACCGCCACTGTTTCGTTTCCCCCACTGACCACCTCCACGGCCTACTCATCGGTCGCGGTCGCATCTCGATTTTCACAATGGCACTACGCACCTGGACCAACCTCCGGATTTGTGGAGCGTTGACGCTTCGAAGCACGACGCCAACCACGTCACGAACGTTGTTCACGTCACCGAACCTCCTGCAAAAGGAATCGGTCATCGACAGCGTCATTTTGGACCGGTTGAAATCCGAGCCCAAACCTCAAGACCAAGACTCAAGCATCTTGATCCTTGACCCCATCAAGTTCCGTCGCCGGGCCCGCAAGTCGCCTGAACTCACCCCCGTCGACGTGTCGGCGCACATGCCAAGCGGCATCCCGCAGCTCTTCGACCTCGAGGCCCAGGAAAGAGAAGACTCGTCGTTCATAAAGCTCATCAACAACCTTCGAGCCTCCAGCAACACCCTCTCGCACAAAAAGTACGCCGACCTCCAGACGCAGCTCTCCACGGCGTTCCGGGTGTCGCAGTTGCGCCAGTACATCCGCAGTTACTACGACGACCCAACTTTCACGGGCCCTCGCGTGGGGGTCAGCAAACTCCCCAAGAAAAGACTCACAGACGTCATCCTTGGCGACCTATGGAACATTCGCAAGTCCGACCTGGTGTCTGTGGAAGACTTCCTCGTGTCAGACTCGTCGCAGTTGACAAAATCGGACTTGTTTCTTCTCTTGCTGAGAAACGGTCTTCTCATCAAGTACCTCTCCAGAACCGGGTGCAAGATCAATTTCGACTCCAAGGACTTGGTCATCCGCTTCACAGGAACCCAGAAACAGCTCAACAGTGCCAACATCATTCTCGACTCAATGCTCAAGCAGAGCCACAAGGAACAAATCGACTTGTCGTTTTTAGTAGAGCTTTTCCACAGAAAGTCCGCCAGCTTCTCCCTCGAGTTGCTCAGTGAAGTCACATCAGTCCACTTCGAGCTTGCAGACCCCTCGAATCCCTCGAGCCATGTCTACAACCTCACTGCATTAAACGAATCCCAAATAAAGAGAGCAAAGAGACTACTCATTTGGCTTCTCGACTACAATTTGCACACAACCAATGAAATAATGATCCCCCAAGCCGTCCAACTGGACTGGTTGTTGATGCTGCCCTTCAAAGACGACGACGCTCTCGCTTGGAACCATAGATCTCAAGACTTTTGCAGAATCTCCCACTCCAACACTCTCAACAACAACAAGCTCCTTGAAGACCAGCTCCAAATCTACAACGATGAAGCTCTCCTCGGCAGTGACAAGCTCGACAGTATCAACGAGTCAATGAGTGAGATCAAATCGTTCTTGATGCACCCAGCACTCCCCAAGACTCAGGTAGAGCCTGTCCAGGACGAAACCTCAGTGATTTCTGACGACGAGCTCGACAAGATTTATGACCAGATTACGAACTTCAACCAAGTGGAAAACCTCAAGGGACTCAGCGAGGATAAAGTGAGTCCACCTTTGTTCACCGTGACATTTGGTAACGTAATGTTCCAAAAGGAGCCGGGAAACGAAGACTCTTTCCTCCCACAAATGGACCTTGATGTCACCAATCCGCCAAAAACCTTCACCTTCAACACCAACGCTGTTTGTCTCAACGATAGGGTGTTGAACTTACCACTTTTCGATACACCTAGTCTCACAGTCAAGGACTTGAACCACTTTAAGCTCAACGACCCCCACAAGTACGTGATCCAAATGAAGTTCCAGCCGTCTGTGTACCCTGGAGACACCATAGAAGACCAGATCCTGTACCCACCGGTAGAAGTGTGGCTTGATTTGAACCAGTACCTGAAGCCAGACTTGAGCAGCTTGCAGCTCCTCACGGTGGAGAACGAGAACAACTACTACTTGTGTCTCCCCAACAAGAGGGCGGACCTCAAGGTGTCGTGCCAGAAGACGGGGGATTTCTTTGAGCAGCAGCACGAAGAGCACGAGACGTCGACCATTGAAGAAATTCTTAACTCTACCACGAGGAAGTACGCTCGCTACAGAGACCAGCCTGGGCTCCAGGCGTTCCTTGAGAAGTCACAGCTCGACTTTTCGGGCCGCCAGCCCACGTCGATCGAGCCCCATCTCGACCTTCGCTTTGGCGACCACTCGGTGCGGTACCACTACATCAGTGTGTCGTACATCAGGCAGCTTGAGTTCTTGTGGCGCGACAAGCTCGTGCAGTTCAACTTGGTGGAGGGCGGAACGTTGGGCGGGCGCAAGATCGAGGTGACGATGGTGGAGGCTTCCATCACCAAAGACGACCTCAAAGCGCTCGTGCAAGACGCCGTGGCGCTCGTCAACCAATTGTAAATAGACCGTCAACGACGACGGCGAGGACGGGCTCGTCTCATTGATCAATTGAGTCGACCGTCTCATTGGCCAGTTGACTTTTCGTCGCATTGGCCAGTTGGAGCCGTCGCTCGACTCGCCTACACAAATAAATATCACATACATTGACTAGTTACTTCTTTTCCAAGGCCTTGATGTGACGCTCCAACTCTGCGATGGAGCTCTGCAAAGCCACCACGTCTGCCACCACCACGTTGTTGGCCAACTTGTACTGGTCCAAAAGGTAGTAGTACGAGGCGGCGCCGGTGGCAGTGACTCCAAGGAGGAACCCCACAAAGCCGCCTCTCACGGAGCCGACTTTACGAGGAATGCTGGTGCTGTTGTAGCGGACTGAACGGACGGATCTGGAGAACATGGGTGTAGATTTAGGTGGATTTTTAGTGCGCGCTCGCCCTAAAGTCACCACCATGTTTTCGAGACCGTCTTCGCCACGATGGTTTAAAGCGTCTGTGGCCGCCGCTGGCGTGGCCGTGGCGTCCGGTGGCTACTTGGTGGATCGCCACTACTACTCGTCCACGGTGTCGCGCTCGATTCACGCCGTTTACACCCTCTCCTTCGTGGCGTTCCAGTACCGCTACCTCAGTGCGCGGTACGAGTCCATTGACCAGTTGCACGATAAGGCCGCCCAGCAACTCTACGACCTCTTGGTCCGCAACAAAGGCTTGTACGTCAAGTTCGGCCAGGCCATCGCAAACCAGGGCGCGGCGTTTCCGCTAGCGTTCCAAAAACGGTTCCAGCAGCTTTACGAAGACGCTCCTGCTGACGATTGGGCCGTGGTGTCGCAAACTCTAGCACAGGCGCTAGGCCCGCAGTTCGAATCCACAGTGTTCTCCCATATCTCGCACCACGCCGTCGCCAGTGGCTCAATCGCCCAGGTCCACAAGGCAGTGCTCAAAGATTCAGGCCAAACCGTCGCAGTCAAGGTCCAGCACCACTACATTTCCAATCAGGTCCCTGCTGACCTTTTCGTCTACCGCCTCATGACAAACGTGTACCAGTACGTGTTCGAGATCCCACTCACCTTCTACTCGCGCTACGTGTCGGACCAGACCATCAAGGAAACGATGTTTGATAACGAATTGGCCAACGCTGAAAAATTGCGCCTGTTGATGGACTCAGACTCCAGCGTGCGCTCTCTCAACGTCTACATCCCCCAGAACTATCCTGAGTACTCCAGCGAGAAAGTGTTGGTGTCAGAGTGGATCGATGGAGTGTCTCTCGTCGACAAAGACCGGATTGTCGACGAAAATTTCGATCTTTCTCGTCTCATGCACCAGTTCATCACCATATTCGGCCGCCAGATCTTCCACTATGGGTTTGTGCACAGTGACGCCCACCCTGGCAACTTGCTTGTGAGACGAGACCAAAGAGGGAAACAGCAGCTTGTGTTGTTAGACCATGGACTCTACATCGACCTTAGGCCTCATTTCAGAGTGGAATACGCCCAACTTTGGCGCAGCATGTTTGCTCTCGATAACACAACCGTCAAGGCCATTGCACGCAGCTGGGGAGTCAAGTCAGTAGACCTTTTCGCAACCATGACTCAACTCAAACCCATGGACAATTCCAGTGCTAAGCTGCTTCGAGAGATGCATGGGGACAACTCCAAAGAGACGTTGATGAACTTTTTGAGTGACTCGTCCAAGTTTCCTCTTGAGCTTCTCTTTTTAGGCAAGACTATGAGAATTATCCAGACCACCAACAAGAATTTCGGAAGCCCCGTCAACAGAGTCAACAATTTGACGAACCAGGCTGTCAGTGCTCTCATGAGCCACGAGACTACGAGGTACGAGTTCTTCTCGTTGTTGAGACTCCGCACAATTCTCTTGTTCTCGCTGGTGGTGTTCTGGTTTATACGACTCAGACAAATTTTGAGAGGCGACAGACTTGGCAAGAAGGGCACCGGCATCGAAGACTACATGGACGACTTCTTCAAGAAGACAGCCAGGGACGCTGGCTTCGAAATTCTTGACTAAAAGCGTTGACAACTGTTTTATCCAGACACGACCACCTGACCATACAGCGATGAGATGCGGAAGGTGAAAAATCAATGGAGTTTAAAACGGAATTTGTTGCCAGCGACATCGAGCCGTTCTACGTTGGGACAAACGCCGCATGCGTGAGTAGCGATGGCGAAGTGCTCGCCACGGCAAGCATCGAAGACGTGGTGATCACCAATTTACGCACCAACGAGACCATTCTCAAGATCGAAGGTGATGGTGAGCTGATTACCAACTTGGCGATGACGCCAGACGGAACGACGCTCGCCGTGCTCTCACAGTCGCAGCAGCTTCGTGTGTTTGACTTGAGCGACGGCACGTGCATCAAGCTGTTCAAGATGCTGAGTCCAGTGTACGTTTCTGCGTCTGATCCTACGTCGACGCTCTTTGCATTTGGTGGAACAGACGGTGTTATCACCGTGTGGGACATCGCTGGGGGCTACGTCACCCACTCCCTCAAGGGACACGGAACCACCATCAGTTCTGTCAAGTTCCATGGCGAGTTGAACTCCAAAAACTGGAAACTCGCTTCTGGTGATACCATGGGCACGGTGAAAGTGTGGGATTTGATCAAGAGAAAGGCTACCCACACGTTCAAAGAACACAACTCCGCCGTAAGAGGCGTGGCATTCAACGAGTCTGGCGAATACTTTCTCACTGGAGGAAGAGACGAGATCGTTATCATTTACAAAAACTTCAAACCCATCAAGACATTGATGGTTGACCAGCAAATCGAGACTGCAGGATTTGTCAACATCGCCAGCTCGAACTCCACTGACTTGCATTTCTACACTGGTGGCTCAGACAATTTGTTCAAGGTTTACGAAGCCAATAGCGGTAAACTCGTGTGCCAGACTCCACAACCAATCAAAACAGAAGAAGAATTGATCATTGTTGATGCAGTGCCACTTGTCCAAGACCAGTTTCTCTTGTTCGTCAGTGATCAAACACTCAACAAAATAGACTTGACTCAAGTGTCAGACGGTGAAATACCGATAACCGGTAGAATTGCCGGTAACCATGGTATCATCGCCGATATAAAGTACGTTGGACCAGAGTTCAACCTCTTGGGGTTGGCTACTAACTCACCTTCATTGAGAATTGTTGACCCTACCAAGCCATTGGAACTCGTGCTTTGTGAGGGCCACAGAGACTTGCTTAATGTGTTGGACGTCAGCGGGGACGGAAGATGGATAGCTACAGGCAGCAAAGATAACGAGGCCCGTTTATGGAGATGGGATGATGAGTCACTGTCATTTGTTGCTTATGCTGTTTTCAAAGGACATATCGGGTCCGTTACCGCATTGAGTCTCCCAAAGACACCTGTTAACGAGTATCCTAGATTCTTAATCACTGCATCGACCGACTTGACACTCAAGAAATGGAGAGTTCCCAAGCCACAAGGCAAAGAGGTTCAAGTGGTCAAAACAAGCGAGTATACCAGAAGAGCTCACGATAAAGATATCAACTCTATTGACATCTCACCCAATGACGAGTTCATAGGAACTGCTTCCTACGACAAACTAGGTAAGATCTGGGACTTGGAGTCCGGAGAAACTATCGGAGTTTTGAAGGGCCATAAAAGAGGCTTATGGGATATCAAATTCTGCAAGTACGACAAGCTCGTGATTACTAGCAGTGGAGACAAGACCGTCAAGTTGTGGTCATTGAAGACGTTCCAAATCGAGCAAAACTTCGAGAGCCATACCAACTCTGTGCAAAAGATTCAACTCATCAACCACCAATACCAAACCATATCTGGTGGAGCTGACGGGCTCATCAAGATCTGGGACAACAAAACTGGAGAGTGCTTGAAGACCATCGACAACCACAACAACAGAATTTGGTCCATTGACGTCAAAGATGACGGTAACGAGTTTGTCAGTTGTGACGCTGACGGGCAGATCAGTTTATGGAAGGACAATTCCAAGGACCTCATTGCACAACAAGAAGTTGAGAAGATCGAAAGGATTGAAAACGATCAAAAGCTCAACAATTTCATCAGTCAGAAGGATTTCAAGAATGCGTTCTTGGTTGCACTAGAGCTCAATTATTCTATGAAATTATTCGAGATTGTGAAGCAGCTCATCAAGTCTGAAGACTATGAGCAGTTTTCCGAAATCATTGGTGGACTCAATGAGAACCAGCTTGTGCTTTTGTTCAAGAAGATCCAATCATGGAACATAAACTTCAAGAATTTTGAAGTGACACAGCAGTTGATCCACGTTATCCTCAAGACATTGCCAGTGGACAAGTTGAGTATTCCAGGGATCGTGAAGATCATTGATAATCTCATTCCCTTCAACGAGAGACACTTGAACAAAATCGACAGTCTTCTCGAGCAAAGTTTCATCATCGACTATTCCATCGAGCAGATGAACGTATGATTGACGCCGTGGAACGTGTGATGCTGTTGCTCCAGATGAGCGTGTATGTGCTGAAGTTGGCTTTAGTTGATGCTTGTGCGATGGACTCGAAATCAAACTGAGATTTGACCACAAACATGGTACTCGTATGTGACAGCTAATGAAGCCACGTTACTGACAGCAGGGAGAAATGAATTTGAAGCAGATCAGAACTCGCAGACAAGTTGTGGATTTGAACGTGTTGGTTATTGGCCGGAGAGGGCTTGGTAAGAGATCTTTTGTCAATACTCTTTGTGGACAAGTTGTGTTTGAGCCTGAACAAGACCCTGTCGGTCGGCAGGTCGATGTTGTAACGCAGATGTATATCCGGAAGAGGATGTCGATGGAGTTTCGGTTCAAGTTTCATATTACAGAGAACTGGGGCACGTTGGTGGACAATTCGGCCAGCACTGCATTCATCGTTGATTTTCTCGAGTCGAAATTTGACAGGGCCATTGAGGAAGAGTCTAAGATTGTGCGTGATCCACACAGGCGAGACGAGAAGATCCACGTGGTGTTTGTTTTCTTGAATCCCGATGCGATGAAGTTGCAGCAGCTCGACATTTTGTTGATGCAAAAAATCCACCTCAAGTGCAACGTTGTGCCGATTATTCCCAAAGGCGATCTACTTGGGCTGTGTTGTCGGGAAATGAAGAGTGTGGTGGTGGAGCAGCTGACAGAGCACGGGATCCGTATCTACAACTTCATGCCCGAACAGCACGAGAGCCACGACGAAGTGGAATGGTGCTACAGACTCAACCAGAGCCAACCGTTTGTGGTGATGGCGTCCAACGACGAGGACGACTGGAACTCGCGCGGGGGTCGGTTTGGCTACATCGACATCACCCAGCACAGCGACATGGCCGTTGTGCGGGACGTGTTGTTTGAGACCCACTGGCACGAGTTCAGGCTGTTGACAAATAATGCTATTTATGAATTGTATAGAACTGAAAGATTAAGTGAATAGTACAGTGGCAATCAATACCGACTTCCAGTGATGCAGTAATGTACAGACGTCATTGACGTGAAGTCCGACGTGGATGTCCTTGAGTGAATGTCTTGACGTGAATGTCCTTGAGTGAATGTCTTGACGTGAATGTGCGTCATTGACCTTGACGTAAATGTGATGCCCTTGACGTAGTGCCTTGACGTAAAGGTAACGTCCTAACGATGCTCTCAGTGCTCATCGTCGTCGTCTTTCTTTTTGTCGAGGTTCTCGTAGCCCAAGCACACTTTCCTGCTACGCTCACAGTTGAAGCAAAACGGCTTGCGTTCGTCACACTTGATGCGTCTCTTTCTGCAGGTGAGGCAACCGGTTCTTGTTCTGCGCTTTATGATTCTGCGCTTGTTGATGAGCGCCCGGTTCTCGTCGTAGGGATAATACTGGCCCATAGGTTGGTAGACCGGCGTGGGGGGTTGGTAGTTGGGGTCGTACATCACCTGGTTGGGGTAGTAGTACTGGTAGGGATAGTAGACGTCTAGGGGCACCACGTAGGGCGGGATCTGGTAATTGGGAACTTGCATGGGCAAGCCTGGCGCTGGCGGTTGACCTTGCTGTGGGGGACCCGATGGACCTGGAGGACCCGGGGGACCTGGTGGAACTGGAGGTGGGGGTTGAGGACCTTGCATGGGAGGATATGGGCCTTGCGGCGGTAGTGGTTGGCCCTGGACGAACTGGTATGCTTGAAGAGGAGGTTGTTGATTTGGGGGGCCTTGAGGTGGCGGAGGACCTTGAGGTGGTGGAGGACCTTGGAGATTTTGCATACTTTGTAGACTCTGTATTGTCAGATGATGTGGGGGATTTTGAGGATGTGGGGGGCCGTTTAGGGACTGAGGAGCCAGCAACGGCGATGGGCCTTGTGGGTGGGCCGGGCCCTGAGCATGCACTTGTGGCGGGAACGGTTGTGGCAAGCCGTTGGAGCCGTTGGCGCCAGACAGAAGCAGAGCCAAGTCGTTCCTGATCAGATGTGGCGGTGGTGGAGGTGCTGAGGCCGACACGACAGGGGGCCTGGGTATGGAACTGGCCAGTAAATGAGTCAGCATCAGAGTCAGCAGCGACTGCAGGTCTCTGGCAGACAAGTCCAGTCGCACCACCATGGAAGGCTGTTTGGGTAAATTTTGTGGTGGTGGTCGGAGCAGTGGCAGATCGATTTTTGTGGTTGGCGAATGACCAATAGACGAGCTCACCGAAACTCGTGATCCAGAAGCGTAATTCGGATCTTTCAAGTGACTTGATGAAGCAGTGGTCAAATCTGAGCCAGCGAAATTAATATTATTATCACTAATCGTTTCATGATGTAATGGAGCATTCTGAGCAAAATTTGTGCCAATTACTAAATCAGACACTGAAGGTAGCCTCGTCATTTTCACGACCTTACCGTGTTTAACTGTATATTGTTAGTTGTAAAAAATCGCAGCAGCGAATCTTTCAGTTAAGTATTTAATGTACAGGTTAATATTCCAGTTGTCACTAGCACACAGACATTGTTAAATGTATAAATATTTTAATGCAAATTGCCAAAAAATATACCGTCGAATGCTTATGTAACCATGCATGGTGGCTATCTTACTCATAACCAGTTGCATAGAAATCACGTGAACGGCCATTTAATTCGGCTGTTTTTTTCTCGCTACATTGTTGCCCATGTCGCCAATGTCGTCCGCTCCATGTCGTCAGCCCCATGTCGCCAGCCCCATGTCGCGACTCCATTGTCGCGCCCATTGTCGCGCTCGTTACTACTTTACTATGGACACCCTGTACTCCACCGACGGTATGTCAACAAATTACGTGGCTTCTATAGACAAAGACGTCGACTTGAAGTCTCTCAAGGTCGCGGATCTCAAGCGTCTTTTGTCCGACCACAAAATCCCCTTTGCTTCCCACGCAAAGAAAGCTGACCTCCTCAAACTCGTCACCGACAACATCAAAATGGAACATCCCGCCAGTCCGCCTCTCAAGCGTAAAGCCCCTGACGATCCCCATCCCGTGTCCCACAAAAAGGGTAAGCTTTTCGACGACGATACCAATTTAGATGACGCTCTCGCCTTTGTGTCTACATTGTCTCCAAAAAAGTCACATTCTTCAAAACAAGACACCCTGTCACCGCCAGCGAAAGTCGTATCGCTGCCCAAGATCCTGTCGTCGCAATTGTCTCTGCCTACAGCGAAATCGAAGTCTGCCAACAACCACACACGCCATGAAGCTCAGTCCCAAGAATCTCCAGATTCGTCTGCCTCGAAAACGAAAAACTCTCCAGAGCAGAAACATCCAGACCACAATGATCACTCAATCAAAGATCCAAACAACAATGACTCAAAACATAAAGATTCGAAACAAAAACACCGTAAACCCAAAGATAGCAGCGGGAACAAAACGAAAAAAGCAACAATCAAACCATCATCTCCCGTACCTAGCGACGCTTCCACAGCCACGTCGCCAATCGCAAAACCTGTACCTCAATCTCCAACCACTGCCTCCAAAAATGACTCCATTACTTCGTCACCATCCACCAAACCTGATTTGTCCACACATCAACTTACAATAAACGAGCCAGAAGGTTCAGATGTCACGGGGAACACAATTGCAGACCAATTGGTTTCATCTCCTAAATCTAAAATTCCTGGTGTGGATGTCAAATCACCAAAAGTCAAATCACCAAAAGTCAAATCACCAAAAGTCAAATCACCAAAGATCAAGTCTCCAACAGTCAAGTCTCCTAGATTGGCACCTCCACCAGATGAACCACCTTTACGAACCCCTTCAAAGGTACAGAAGACATTGAAAAATTTAGCTCCAACTCCAAAAGCATTCACCTCTCTTGAAGAAGAAATCGAAGATTTCGATAAACATTTCAAGAAGTCACCTTCTCCTTCATCGTTCGACAACACTGAACAAGCTGCTAAGCCAGTCGATGAACCAGCTCGTCAAATTCCCATCGAACATGATACAGGAAAACTTAAACCAAAACCTAGACAAATTGGCTCAACACACGAGACAACCAGACACCAAGATGATGAAGATGTCGTCTCAGATGACGAACAGGAAGACCAACTGGCTGTGAGTCGCCATGACGAAAAATCTGCCCAAGTGACGTCGAGTAAATCTTATTTACCGATTTTCGCTTACATTAGTATTTGGATTTTTATTCTATTCACTGGCCTTTTTGCATATTGGTACCGGGACCAAACTTACTTGATTGGTTATTGTGGCAACGAAATCGATGAGCCAACTTTCACCAACCAAGATCATCCAGTCTTGACCAGTTTGGGTCAACATTTAGACACTTTCAAACCTAACTGCGTTGCTTGTCCACCCCATGCCAGGTGTTTTGAGAATTTACAGCTTGGGTGTTATGAGGATTTTATAGAGTACAAGCCATGGTGGTTTGACATTGTACCATTCGTCAGTCCACAGCTGAAGAAATGTGTTCCTGATACAAATAAAGCAGAGAAACTTGAAATGATGATTGACGTTTCTTTAGATCTTTTGAGATCAAAAAATGCATTGACCAATTGTGGTTCAAATCCTGAAGATAATTTCGAGTCAGGACTAAAAGTTGAAGAGCTTTATGACATGCTTTTAGCTATCAAAGCTCCATACATCACAACAGAAGAGTTTAATGAGTTATGGGAAAGAGCCATATTAGAATTAGAGAAAGAACCGGAAATAATTGTAAGGCAAGTTGAATTTATTGATTATCTTTTATTGACATACTAACTTTTAGACCGGAGTTTCAAATGATAGATTACCAACCAACGATAGAACTTCTGACCAAGAACTTAAAGAAGACAAGGACAAAGTTTTTCGATCAACGTCCTTATCCAACATTAGTTTAAAGTGTCAATTACAAAGACTGTTGTTTGCGACATTGATGAAGTATCGACAAATGATAGCATCGGTAGTCGTCGGTAGTATTACTATATTAGTCGCCATGATCAAAGTGGAGAACTACAAGCAGGAGATTCAGAAGATTGACAAACTCACTCAACAAGTATTAGAGAAGCTCAAGACTCACAAGAAGTTAGCGCATGCTGACCAAAATATTCATCCGTTTATTGGTTCCATCCAGTTGAGAGACGCCATCGTCAAAGAGAAAAATTTAACCTACAAGCTTGCACTTTGGAAGAAGGTTTCGTCTCGTGTGGAGTCCAATTCCAACGTCAGCTACAAGAACGTTGAGCTTCATGGTGAGATCATCAAGGTGTGGGAGTGGATCAGCGACTTGTACTGAGGTTTGATCTTGTGAGATTCAAGGAAGGCGCTACAGTTTGTGAATGATATCGTATGTATTGCGATGACTCTGAGTCATGGTCATAGACATAATGACATTGTCGTCGGAGCAGCTGCAGTCTACTGGTGCTCAACTCCAAGTTACCCAGAAGGGTTTCAGAAAACTGTCGAACAGTCGAGTAGCTCTCTGAAGCATTAAACTTTAAGCAGGGCGACATTTTCAGCAAGGTCTTCTTCGTCTTCGTTGGCCAAACCACGCTCGAAGATCTCTCTGCCTGAGAGTTTACCCTGATGTTGCAGTTGGTAGAATTTCTTCAAGTTCTCGTCGATGCCCATCTCGGCTCTGAATTTGAGTCTCCAAGCCTCAAAAGATTCCCTTGTCACTTTCGTGCCCAAGAACTTTTTCAGCTGCTCTGCCTCGAGCTTCTTGAACTCTTCGTCTCTCTTGGCTTCGAGAGTTGCGATCTTTTTCTCGAACAACTGCTCAGCTTCGTCCTTTAATTGTGTAGTTATAGCGAACACCGAAGGCATCCCCACTTGTAGTTCGGCTTCTTCGTTGAGTTTGCCGACCAACACGTTCAAGTCCAGCCTGTCAAAGTCGATGGACTCGGCCAAATTGATGTTTTGTCTCACTCTTCTCGTTTCTTCGTCTTCGTCGGAGTCTTCTTCCTCCGAAAAATCGTCACTGGGCCCCACGTCTAGCGAGAGCTCTGGCACCTCGTTCGGGTACTGCTCAGGGTATCGCACTCCAAGCACGATGGTGTGGACTCTGGTGGAGGAGGTGTCAAGTTTTATGGCGATTTTGAACCGATTTGGCGCCAAAATTTCAAGTTCGTCGGGGTAAATGCTCTCGAGCACTTCGAGCTCTTGCTGCTGCTCTTCTAGAGGGTCCATTTTGTGGTAGCGGCGGTGGTGCAAGAAAGAGGTTTGGGCGATGACTAGTGCGCGCTCGTGCCAGTGCTAGTGCGCGCTCGTGCCAGAGTCGCTGCCAGCGCCGCCATTTGGCGCGACCCCCAGCGGTTTCAAGCAGGACTGCGCACTGGCTCCTTCTTTATAAATAGATCCAACACTGCTGGTGCATTAACCGTTACTAGCACTTCATTGAGGCAGAACTATAGTGTTGAAACCGGTGTGATTTACTGTACGTCTTTTCACGGTTTTCCCCTGCGTCAATTCCGACTTTGACAGACTGTTTACAACTTAAACACCCTAAAACTACTCCACCACCCCAAAATGTCGATGTTTCCGTCCAATACGTCGATAACAGATTTTGCATACCCAGAACATCACCCGCTTCGGCGTGGAAGCTTCTCTGATGCCAGTGACGACGAAATCGATTTCCACAGCGACAACGGCGAGATAAATCGCAAGGCAATTGCCCTATTCGACTTTGTGCCGGAGAATGACAACGAAGTACGCCTTCTGGAAGGACAAGAGATCTGGATCTCGTACCGCCACGGACAAGGATGGCTTGTTGCCGAAGATTTGAACACGGGGGAAAATGGGCTTGTTCCCGAAGAGTACGTGGAGATCGACTACGAAGACGTGACTGAGTCGCCTAAACCGTTCATGAAGGAGTTTTTCAACAAGAATTTCCCGGAAAAGTCCCCATCTGAGCCCGAAAGTGAGTGGATAGACACCGACGACGAGCAGCAGGTGCAAGAGCTACTGTCCACCATGAACAACGTGTCGATATGACCCATGTGTGCCATAGATGTAAATATACTAGGTAAGGCATTAGGCCCGAATAAAGTGCAGGAATTGCGATGCATGAAGCTCATCAGTACGTGAGGTTGATTCTGGCCACGGCGACACACGTTTGCAAAACACGCGTTTGTGTACTCTAGTCAACCACAAAGTACACAGGATGGCACAAGGAGCCAACGGGGCGAATTGGAGCGGCGACGAGAGCCTGTTGGGGCCACAAAACGGCGCTGATGCGACGCCAGTCACCAGTCCCAAGCCCACCGCCAGCACGAGGCCCTACGACAGGCGGCAGTACCGAGGAGCGCACACCTACTTGAGCCTATACAAGCGAGAGACCGAGGAATTCTTCTCCAAGACGCAGGATCGGCTCCACCACTTGGGAGAAGCGGTGCCCAGCTACCACTACTGCCACAGCAAGGTCAATTGGGCTGGAACCATCGTGTACGACGAGAAACCGTACAGACGGGTGTACAAGGCGTTTGATGGCACCGTGTGGAGCCCCGAAGACAAGGCTAAGTTGTTCAAGAGCCTTGCACGCAACTCGATCCACCAGATCGAGAACGTCAGAGAGGATCTTGGGTTCACCAAGACGGCAGCAGAGATCTACGCGTACTACAAGGGGCTCCGGCGAGACCTCCAGCACCTCAAACGCAAGAGAAACAAGGTGAAGGTGGAGATAAATGGCGTGAATCACACTTACAGGTACGCCCGAGGGAACCCCCAGCTCATGGCGTACGAGGACATGCCCATAGCGTACGAGGTGAGCTCGAACTTCCTTGTGATGGAGGAGACGCAGTCGTACTTCCTCAACGCCAAGGACAAGCTCATGCAGCACGATGACAGGAGAAACTTCCACAGCTTTATGCAACACATTGACAGCACTGACGACTCGTTGATCGACGTCCACAAGCTCCAAACGCTCACCGAGTACTACTACGCCTCCAAGTACGTGGACGCAGACGCCCGGCGCATGCTCAAGACGGAGTTCAAGGCGTACGCTGTGTTTGAAGAGGTGGTGAAGAGCATACTTCGAAAAGTTATTTATAGTTTGGGGGCATTCGAGACTGTGGACAACAAAAACGTCTACGAGGTGCTCAAGAGGCTCAGGATCCTTGACACCACCAAATTAAGGTTTGTGAAGGACGGGTACTTCCACCACATTGCTCAGACCACCAGGCACGGCAAGAGCCTGAAATTTCACGATCTGATGGCCGAGTTTGACCAGATGGAGCCGTTGGTGCTTATGCCACCGGCCAGGGACGACCATCAAGCGAAAGGGATCATTGACATCACCGATTTGAAGAAGAAAGTCCCGGCGCAAGACGAAAATGTGGCAGAAATCATCGAAACTCGGGCGGTTCACGACGAGACGAAGGTCTTGGAACAGCTCGACATGCAGAGAAGCCATGCACACGAACATATCATGCTCACGTGGCTTGCTACGGGAGATTTGGCCCGAGACAGGCTGTGGAGCAAATACAACGACGACCAGCAGGCAGTGTTGGAGAAATGGGACACTTTGGCCCACAAGCACCAGTCCAAAGTCGACAAGTATACCAAGAAGGGCAAGAGCAAGCGGCTCCAGTTGTATGAAGTGAGCGAGTTGAGCGAGTTCCCAGTGGACCAGGGACTCAGCGACAAAGATGTTTTCGTTGGGTCGAAATCGATCAAATTCGAGCTAACGCCGGGGATACAGCGAGGATGGCGGCACTCGTTTGCCGAGTACGAGCGGGACGAGTACAAAGCGTCATAGTCATTATCGTTTATTCTATCATTACATTACAGTTTACAGTTTGGGGGCTGACAAAGCCACCAACACCAAGTCAAGAGCCATGAGCAACACACAGGTGAAGGCTAGCAAGTAGTTCTTGGCACAGGCCGACGGCTTGACCACGTTGAGCTCGTACATGATGTACTGGTACAAGCAGTAGAACTTCAACGAGATGGACGCATAGATCAAGAGGTCCATGGCCCAGTGATTCCCAGCAAAGAACGGGAACTTCAAGTTGATGAGCACGAAGGAGTTGGAGATCAACAAGGGGATGAGGTTGTTGTTGAAGTTGATGAGAAACGTGGAGATGGAGCAGCCTTCCACTACCAGCTCGTAGATGTTTATGGCATTGAGCATGACGGGGATGGCCACTTGGGTGAAATTGATCAAGTCGAGGAAGTCGTTGATGGCGTAGAACCACCTGAAGTCGTTGATGATGTACATGGCCAAATACGCTGACTGGAAGAGGGCGAAAACCACCTCAAAAGGAAACCGGTAGTACCCAAAGCAGAAACGAACAATGAAAAGCAAGTTGATGGCATTGGAAGCGCCGTCAAACGCGTACAGCGACCAGGCGACGTCGGTGACGGCTTGCGTGTCCCAGTTGACCAACTGACACCCGTGGACGTACAACGATAGCACAATCAAGGCTGCACAATTGACGTAAGCGTTGTGGATGACAGAAACGGCGGCATTGAGGAGCCTCAAGCTGAACGCTGGGTGAGACGTGGGCGTCGTCAAAGACTCGATGTCCCTTTTTTCAGCCATGGCGAGCTGGCGATGTTGTGGGTATTTATATTAATTCCAACCCACGTTTTGCAAATTGTTCAAAACCTCGTGGTAAACGGTAGCCACACAGATTCAAAACAGTGAAGCGAGACAGTGTTGCTGCTATGCAGTGAAGTGAAGGACTCGAGGCCTTTTATATCCAGCAGTTATTTTTAGACAGATTCAGGCGCAATACCATTGGCCGTTTTAGTAATGTAAGTTACTAATTTAGTAGTGAGAACTTTTTTGGCCCATCTCAGGCGGATGTGTCCTCGTGGTACTTTTGCGGTGCCACATCGCTTGACGTTTTACCCGATTGAGCACTTTGTAGTTCACATGTGTTCGACGTGCGTGTGGGCAACCCCAGATCGTCGCTGATTGTTGCCAGTTGCCGTTTTCACCACTTGGCTAGTTTGCTGGTTAGCAGCTTCGCTGTTCGTTTGGGCCGTGCAGAAATCTGTCATGAGCTGCAACCAGCTGTCACTTTTGTAGCCAAGCAGCTGTCACTTTTGTAGCCAAGCAGCTGTCACTTTTGTAGCACCATCAGCCGTCACTTTTGTAGCCCAATCAGCTGTCGCCCTATGGTGCTGGCCTCCTAACCACTGTGGCTATTTTGGTCTGGTAGCGGTGTCGACTGGTCGATCTCCCACACCGGCTCTTACACATTGGTGCTCCACCACAACCCTCAATATGCTCCTCCTCCACTGTGGGGGCAAGCAGTTGAGAGTGACATTCACTTACTGGCTGGACACTTCGCCTCATTGCGCCAGCGCTTCGTAATCTGTTGACATTCAGACGTTCTGTAGACCGTATCTGCAGCTGTCAACTCAGTGTCACCACTGCTGTCACCACGTCGCCGTGTCGACACTGTTGTGAGCATAGGGCTGCAACAGGCCACTCGTGCAGCAACTTGGATTGTGCTGATTTTCTGTCACTTTTTCAGTGTAGGTGCTTCAAATCTGAACGGCACTTCCAACGCTTCGAAACCTGTCAGGCTCTTCCCGGACTGCTTGCAGCTTCCTCACGTCAATCTGAGTTCCAGCACCGACTTCTGTGCCACTGACACGCCGCTCGTCTCTGCTAGGCGGCTATGGACATCTGAGATTGTCGATACCCGCTGGTGCTTCTGCGTCTGCTGCGTCTGCCACAGCCTCGTCGACCCCAACGACTCGAGTCACCACAACGAGTCACCACAGCCAATCAGAACAGCACAGAGCTCTGGCCAGACCACCACCACATCCTTTCAGGCAATGCTCAAAAGACTTCCCTGATTTCCCTCGTCCATGTGATGCTCTGCCAACTGCAAAAAAGCAGGTACAGCCGAAAACAGCGGGCGGTTTCACCCAGAGCCCGACACAACACGGGGTCTACTGTAGAAAGAGCAGAACAAGCACACCCACTTTCGAGAACCAGCAAGAGGTTCTACGAACGTCGGATGGCATCTTCTCGAACTGTCAACTCTTTTGGGTATTGCCAAACGGTGCACGTGAGCGCTCAACACTCTAAGAGCACCATTGTCCATCTGAACAGCTCAAGAGGCCACGAAAGAGGTCACCATCACAACCACCACGAGGTTCCGACCGCAAATTTAGTCACCTGGTCTTTCTCTGCTCTTCATACCAGTAATACAAAGGTAAATCCTCCCACTGTGTCACCTCTAGTCACATGAGTTACACGAGATCTCCGTCTCTGTCAAACAAGCGCTAATATCCGAATTCTCCAGCTCATGTCGGGGCCCCTGGCTCGAGAAACCCCGACTGAAAATCACCCCTGGGTGCCCACAAGGGTCCTGTGCCAGCTGTGGCCAAGTTGCAGCTCGATGCGAGCGAGTTGACGGTGACAGGATACCGGAATTGTCACTCCACATCTGCCAAATGCCCCAAAACAACAGGACGGTGCAGCGCTCAATGATGCGCCACGACTAGTGCTAGTGTCGGTGGTGATCTGAAGCCAGTCGTGGTACGATTGCTAGTCGCTTGGACCTGCGGAATCGCTTTACCGATGGTTATGACTCGGAAATGTGATCGCAAAATTCCGCTGACAAGAGGCATAGTTTGCTATCACGACGGAAGATGCCACGACCACGACCACACACACTGGCGATCAGCGTGGCGATTGACCCCACGTCGTTATCTTGACATAACGGGCTCAAAGCGACGGTGGGCGCTGATGTACTGATAAGGCCAGTATTGACCCTTCGCAATTCATTACCCGATTCGGTATAATGTCGTCATAGGCAATTCCGTTGGTGGTAGCTTTCTTGGGTCAGAGCCAGATTGAAACCGTATAATGCCCACCAGTATTTAATGAACGGATTTCCCAATCCAGAATCATAAATCTGAACACAAAATGTCACTTGAAAAAGATGCAGCTATAGTGACAGCAGATTTGGAGCTGAATAGCAGCAGGTCCACATCCAAGGGCCATCATGACGTGGATATGACAGAAGCTGGAGCTGGTGACGAGGCGTTGGTGAAGAAGATTGCGCTCATCAACGACGCTCTCGACGAAATCGGGTTCACCTGGTTCCAGATGAAATATTTCGTTATTGCAGGCTGGGGTTACTGCGCTGATTCCTTGTTGGGTATGGCGCAGTCCACCGTCTCCATCTTCGTCAACTACCAATATCGGCAGGATTACCCCATTGCTACTGAGTTTCTCTATGTGGGGTTGATGCTTGGGTGTATTTTCTGGGGTTTAAGTGCTGACATCATTGGCAGAAAGTTAGCTTTCAACATCTCACTTCTTGGTTCTGCTGTCATGGGGTTCTTTGTCGGTGGTGCAGGCAGTATCGCCATGTACTGTATTTTTTTGACGTTGTCGATGTTCTTTCTTGGTGGAAATTTGGCTATCGATGCTACTGTGTTCCTTGAATTCTTGCCTCCAAGATACACGTGGTTGGTAACGTTGTTTGCCTCGTGGTGGTCCATAGGCCAGATTGTGGGGTACATGGTGGCATACGCTTTTGTCACAGAGGACAAATGGATCTGTGCTGGACCAGAGAACTGTCAAAGTCACATGAACAGAGGCTGGAGGTACGTTTGGTACGTTGACTCGGCCATTGTGTTGTTCTTTGGTATAGTGAGATTATTGGTGAAGCTCGATGAGACCCCCAAGTACTTGGTGGTCAACAATCGAGACGAAGAAGCCTTTGAAATGCTCCAAAGGGTGGCTTTGAAGTACAACAGACCATTCTCGCTCAAACTCGAAGACTTGAAGGCGTGTGGCCACATTTCCGAGAACAAGTACACCGAGAAGGAAGAGAAGTCAGTCAAGGATTTTTTGGTTGCTGCTTTCCACAACAGTAAGTCATTGTTCAGAACCAAGAAAATGGGATTCAACACCGTGCTCTTGTGTATCCTGTGGGCAGGTATCGGTTTGGCATATCCGTTGTATGGAATTTTCCTTCCCCAATACCTCTCAGCCAAAGGAGCCAAGATCAATGCCGACTCTCCCAAGGCCATTTACAGAGACTCGATTATTGCCGTCACTGCTTCGTTCATTGGCCCCATTATCGGTGGTCTCTTGTCAACGACGCCGTGGGTGGGACGTAAAGGAACACTCTTCATTGGCGGGGTGTCGACGATGGCTTTCCTCATGGCGTTCTCGAGTGTTAACAACAGAGTGCAGAATATCGTGTTCAACTCGATCAGTTATGCCACGTTTTACATCTACTATGCGTGCTTGTACGCGTTCACTCCCGAGGTGTTGCCTTCCTACTGTCGTACCACTGGTGCTGGGCTCACGTTTGTGTGCAACCGTATAATGGGGCTTATCGTGCCGGTGGTTGCGTACTACGCCGACACGCAGACGTCAGCGCCGTTGTTTGTGTGTGCTGCGTGTGTGGGGCTCATTGGGTGCGTTGCCTTGTTCTTCCCGTTCGAGCCTCGTAAGCAGAGAAGCGTGTAGTCTTGCTGGCGCGAGACGGCGGTAGGATACAATAGTAATAGGATTTAATTAGAGCGACCGTGTAGTGGTGTGAGTGGTGCTGGTGAGTGTGCCGAGTCAGACGTGTCAGTGGTCGGGAGCGGGCTGACAGTCGCCGACCGTAGTTTTTGCAGAAAGTTTGATGAATTGCAAAAGATACATTTTGAACGTTTACGTGTTTGCGTAAGTGTTGTGTTTGTCAACGTTTAGGTGTTTGTACTCTATTCGTGTTTGTACTCTCTTCGTGTTTGTCCCTTCGTGTTTGTACTTCCCACATGTTGTCCCTCGTATCTGACCTCTATCGATTCTCACCAGTTTGCACCCAAAAGCCGTGCACATCCCAATCAGGAACTTCTCACCATGAAGATCATAGACCAGACTGGCGAGACCATCAGCAAGCTGCGCGGCAGAAGGAAGCGCAAACTCATCCCAGGCACCAAGACGCTCGTAGGGCCCAAACCTCACACCGTGCCGCCACCGCACCACCGACCTACGTGCGATCCCACCGCTGTTTACACTGAAAATGGCACCACCACCACGCCGCCAGACCCCGACGCAGACGAATTTCTCTCGCTACTCCAGCTGGAGCTCGAGAGCCTCATGAAGCCTGCAGAAACGTACGGCATCGACGGCATCACCGAGTTGGAAATCGACGACGAAGAGCGACGCCTTGGGTTTGACGATATGGTGAAAAACTCCAACGACTACAACTACGATAAGACCACCGTCGGCGCCGTGGTCGAGCCGCTGTACCACCAGAACGAGTTCAGGTTGGTCAACCACTACTGCAGAGTGATGAGCAGGTTCTACAGCGTGAAAGAGCCCGAGTGGAATTTTTACTCGATTGTTTCTAACCACTTCGCTTACAGATACGACCCCTTGAGACACAGTCTTCTTGCGTGGTCGAGTCTCCACCTCTCGATCCAAGAGGACTCGTCTATCATGCCGTCCAAACGATACTTCCAGTCAGCGCTCTCTGCCATCATGAACGAGAGTTTCTCCGACAGCAACGTGCCCGTGGAGGTTCTACTTGTGTCTGCATTCTTCTTGTGTCTCTACGACATCATGGCGGGCGAGGGTAATACCGTCTACATCCTTCGGCACGTTTGGTCGACGCTTCGAGTGGACAATTTGTTCGAAAGCTCGACCAGCGCCAACAAACCCAATATCAGCGCCTTTGGCTATCAGGTGGTGACGTGGTTGATCTACCTTGACATTAGGTCGTCATTGTTCACAGGGAACATCAGCTTTCCAGACTACATCATGCTTGACTCCAGAAAGAAACAGCTGAACAGCGACGTCGAGTACCTCACGGTGGCTGACATGTACGAGTTCAAAGCCGTCACCAACATCTTCCGCCACTCGACCCAAGTGCTTAGAGAATTTTACGGCAACTCGTACCCTGAAGACAAGCGCATGGTCGACAAGATTCAGGACAGAATTCTCCTTTTGATGGTCCGCATAATGCTCTTCTTTGGCACGTTGATCCGACTCCGGTGCTGGCTAGATCGGTGTGGCAACTCCATTGAGTTTGACCCCGAATCCTTGAAGACAAAGCTCGATGAGTTGTACGAAGACACAAGAAGAATTGAACCTCTTGGCGAGAACCAACCTCTGGCAAAGTTCCATATCCTCATCATCAACTCGCTTATTCATGCATCATTTATCTACTTTGACAGGATCTGTAACCCTGACATCTTGACCAACGATGGGTGTCAAGAAAGCACGTCAGAAATACTAAAAATTGCTGTACAGTTGAAAGATTTTAGGTTTCCCAAGACCCCTGGATCGTTCCAATGGCCCTTCCCCCTCTTCATTGCTGGCATTGAGACTTCAGATATCATTTATCAGAGATGGGTATTGGACGAGCTTGCGTTGTACGAGAAGGAAGGTTGGGGTCTCAACACCGGCAAAACAAGGATACTATTGGCAGAATGCATAAAGAGACAAGACGAGTTGAAGCGGAGAGTTGATATTGGCCCAGTCATGCAAGAAGTCACAGGTTTTTTTATTATTTGAATCATAACTTGAATCTATATGATGGACTACCTCTCCAAGGAGTACTGTCTTAAAAAGATAGCAAATGTAAAGGAGATGATTTCGAGGAACACAACAATGCAAAAGGACCGATGCACCACTGCTTCAAACTGTTTTTTAACTTCGATTTTGATATCCAATGGGAGTTCGTTGATGTTACCGAGTGATTTCATTATTCTGTCAATCATTTCGGCGGCATTTTCGCCAGTGAAGATCTCACTGAGCCGAGCTTTAAGCGAGTACGAGTTGAAGAGCGCAGTAAGAGTCACTCCAAACGAACTTCCAAGAACTCTGAAGAGATAACTCATCGATGTGGCCTTAGCAACGTGTTCTCGTTTGACAGAAGAAATAATGGCCATGAGGGTCGACGAAAGCACCATACCGTGGCCCAAACCACTGGGGAAAAGGTATGCTTGGAACTTCCAGTCTTCAGTTGTGGCTCTAAACCTAGTCAGAAGAATACTACCAATGAACTCACATATTACTCCAGAAACAGCTACCCAATAGTAGTTGTGGGTCTTGCGTGTAATGAACCCAGCCAATGACGAACCAATGCACATGGCAACAATACTAGTTATGAGTTTGGAACCAGAGCTACTGGCTGTTTGATTTTTGACCACCTGAAGAACCAAAGGCACGTTAAAAGTGATGGCGAAGTACGACATGTACCCAAAGAAGTTGGTTAAACCGGCTAAGAGTGGGTTTCTGCTCAATAGCACTTTCAACAGGATGATGGGATTCGACACCAGGGATTCAATCTTGTATGTGATTGCAAAACATGCCACACTGGCTAGGAACGTTATGGTTGGCAAGGCGGATTCAAATCCCTTATCTTTGAGGACCTGAAGACTGAGTAAGATCAACACTACTCCACTGACCATGAACAAAGATCCCCAGAAATCTATGTCTTTGAAAGAGCCCTTGCTCCTACTGAAGGGAAGCTTCACTCTGAAGTGGATCACCAAGATAGAAATGGCGGTTATGGGACACTGAATGAGAAAAGCATACCTCCAACCCACGCTATCTGCCAAATACCCACCAATTGGAGCTCCTACCACTTGGCCCACGCCATACACCAAGTTTGCGTATCCATTATAGACACTTCTTTCCTTCAACGGCACCAAGTCGCTGACTATGATTGAACTTAGAGTGCCCAAACCTGCACCACCAATTCCTGCCACTACTCTGGCGACAAAAAGCTGGTTCATGGTGGTAGCAGCAAAGCAGCCCAACGACCCTATCAAGAAGATGCAGTTTGCATACATCAACATCGTTTTCTGGCCAAACATGTCACTCAAACCACCATAAAGAGGCTGGAAAGCTGATGACGAAAGCATGTACAAGGTAGCTACCCAAGCAGCTTGATCTGACTTTTGCAATTCTGAACCAATCACAGGATAAATGCTGGTCACAATCGTCCCATCTAGTGCTGATAAGAATGCTCCACACCATAGCGATGGTAGGATTTCCCACTTGCTGATATGTTTTTTGGTATCGTCGTCACTATTTGACCACAAGGGAGTCGTTTCATCCGACACTTCCTCTTCAACCACGATCTGTAGTGGTGACTTTGACATCTTGGTTGAGCAGTCTGAGCATCAGCAAGTTGTATATCATTTACACTGGGTGATATCCCAAGTTGGCAATTGCCTATTGGGCGCCGCTACCGCGCCAAATTGGGCAATTACCTAATCGGGCAACACTGAAAGCCGTTCAGTTTAGATCCCGATTACCCCCACAATGATGCCACCTTTATCAGTTAGCAAGTCATCTCATCGAGTTCGAACTGTTAAGTCATTCTGAGTCCACTTTGACCATTTTCACACATGTCGTATAACGAAGAGTCACTAAAAGCACGAAAGTGGAAGCCTCTCATCTTCATAGCACTCGCTATGGTCACTGCAGGACTCATGTCGTTCATCAGTGGAGTGGCCACTTCCAGCTCCATCAGAGAAATCCCTCAAGTGTGTATAAGAAATTCGATCAGGCCTCAGTTTTATCCTGACAAAGACCGAATCAACGAAAGAAATGTGCTCTTCCCGCACGAGAGCTTCATATTGAAGAACTGCACAATCATCGACGGTGATGGGAAAACCGAGAGAAACGTCAATCTCGTTGTGAGAAATGGAACTATAGTGTCAAGAGGCTCTAAACACCCAGCAGGTTTGAGAATCGTTGATATCAGTGGAAAGTATGTGACCCCAGGCTTGATAGACGTACATTCTCACTTTGGAACGAGACCGCAACCCCAGTTAAAAGCCACTGAGGACACCAACGAGTTTACTTCACCCTCTACTCCGTATGTGAGGGCCATAGATGGACTTGACCCCAATGATTCTGAGCTTGACAGTCTTGTTGCTAGCGGAGTGACAAGCCACTTAGTCCTCACAGGAAGCAGAAACATCCTCAGTGGAGAGTCTTACGGGATCAAGATGCACAGATCCCCCAATAATCTCGTCGACGAGATGTTGATCCAGTACAACGTCAAGGACGAGAAACTCGTGCGATGGTTTAAGATGGCATACGGAGAGAACCAGAAGTTGAGGCACGAACAAGGCTACCCTGTGAGTAGAATGGGGGAAGCTTGGGTGCTTAGGAGGCAGCTTGAAAAAGGTCTCCAGCTCAAGACCGAGCAGGACAACTGGTGTAAAGACCCTCAAGGTCCGTACCCAACTTCCCTCGAGCTCAACACCGTTGCTGATATCTTGCGAGGTGACATGACGCTCAACGTGCATGTCTACGAGACATACGACATCGAAGCGTTACTCAGAATTGCTGATGAGTTCAACTTCACTATCGGCTCGTTCCACCACGCTCTTGCCAGTTGGAAGATCATCAAGTTGCTCAAAGATCATGGCGCGTCAGTCGCTATCTTTGCTGATGAGTATGGAGGGAAGAAAGAACAATACGAAGCTACAGTACAAGCTCCAAGGATTCTTGCAGAGAGCGGGATTCCAGTGGCCATAAAAACAGACCACCCTGCTTTGCCTGGCCAAGATCTCTTGTACCACGCACAAATCGCCCACAACTTTGGCTTATCGCTGGAGTTGGCCTTAGCAGCTGTGATGTCTGTGCCTGCTAAGATCATGAAAATGGACCACCGTATTGGGTTTGTTAGACCAGGGTACGACGCAGACATCGCTGTTTGGGACGACCACCCTCTCCAACTCGGAGTGAAGCCTCAAGAAGTCATCGTTGATGGAGTTCCTTTTTTCAACTTTTCCAAGCTCAACGAGACAGCGCAGGATTCTGAAGTCAAGCAGCGATTCAAGGTTGAAACAGAGGTCAACAAGCACGACAGGTCCTTTGTGATCTCTGGGATCAAAGTGAACTTACTTGATGCTTCAAATTTCAGCAATGATACCAAAGTGCAAATAGAAGAAGGCACTGATGTTGTTGCATTGGTTGAAGACGGCCAGTTGAAGTGTATTGGAGGTCAGAAGTTCTGCGGTGTTGCTTCACACAAGCACAAGGTGGTCGAGCTCAAGAACGGATTCATCCTTCCTGGACCCACTGCCATTGTGGATGGCATTGGAATGGTCGAGATGGGTCTTGAACCCGATACGTCTGACGGAACGGGAGCAGAATTCGTACGTGCTAAGGATGGGCTTCTTCTCGATGGTGTCATGAGAGAACGTCTCCAAAACGCCGGTGTCACGGTCGGCATCACTGCGCCCATGGGCACTCAGTTCAAGAAAGGCTACAGCACGAGGTTCTCCCTCGGAGCAAAGACTTTGGGTGACAGCGTGATCAACGATGAAGTTGGTGTCCACTTCACGCTCGGAGCTAAAGCCAGGTCTACGGAGTTTCCCACGATATCGTCACAGATCAAGTACTTGAGACACTTTTTGACGACTGATGAGTCTGACTTACCGGTGATACTTCACACACACAACAAGGCAATCATGCTCCAGATCATAGAGCTTCAAAAGGAGTTTCCACACCGCAAGTTCGTGGTCTATGGGGGCCAAGAGGCCCATTTAATTGCGCTGGAGCTCGCAGATGCTGGCATTGCTGTGTTGTTGACGCCATGGAGGTGCACAGAGAAGAACTGGGAGAACAGAAGGTGCTCACCCAACCCCCCGTTGGTGCAAGACTACTCAATCAGCATACTCAAAAAGGCTGGAGTCCAGTTCGCTCTTGGACAGGACGCTATCAACAGCGCCAGACGCAGTCTCTGGGAGGCAGGACTAGCAGGAAAAGCCATGGGCTTGAGCCTCAAGCAAACTGTGGGGTTGCTCACCTCCGATATCAACTCCATACTTGGTCTTGAGCCTACGAACGACGTGGTGGTGTTCGAGAACAATCCGTTCGAGTTTGGCGCCACGTTGGTGGCCTCTTTCACGCACGGCGTGGCTACGCGAGTGCTACCTGCCTACGAAGAAGACAATGTCGGTGATGTACTTTACTAATTAACGTTCAAAGCGTCCACATTCTGGATCAACGCGTAGAAGAAGACCACCCCGTCGATGTGAGCATCCAACTGCACTCGCTCGTTGACGGTGTGGGCGTTGAGCCTCTTGTCCTGTCTGATGGGAGTGAATCTGTAGATGTTGGACGTGAGGTTCCAGTACCTGCGGGTGTCGGTGTTGCCTGTCATACAAGATGGGGAGACGGTGACGTCCTGCTGGGACTCGAACTCAGCGAAGTCTTCGAACACGTGCTTGATGGTGCCCCCAAGAACGGCCCACGATGGGTTGTTGATGGTGTCGGTGAGAGGAGCTGGTTTTATGGGCTGGTCAGCGGTGACTGTCAAGCGCCCAGCGCTCCCTTGTGGGAGAACCGTCTCCCCAAACGCCTCGACGCCCAACAGGTACATCTCAGCGATCTTGGTGGCAGCAGTGGTGATCTTGTGCTTGACTTCGTCGAGGGATGAGTCGTACGACACCCGGTGGTTGACTTTGATGGTCACTTTCTCGGGCAAAGCATTGACCTTCAGCCCACCCACAATCACATCCACTGCCTGAGTGGTAGAGATCAACGGTTTACGAGCTAGCGACTTGGCGACCTCACGCAAGACCCGTTTTTTGGCTGCTGGACTTTGGTGTAAGTTGGCGATGTCTTTCTTTATTTTCCAATTCATCGTCGTGGAGGCTTTGGCCTCACAGTGCAATTGGTAGAAGAAGGGGCTCTTGGGAGACAAATCAAGTGGATACTCTTCTCTCTCGATCTCGTGGATCAAGTCTGCAGCTATTCCAATGGAAGTGTGTCTTGGAGGAACTGAAGAATGGCCACCAGCAGTGACAAGATCGATGATCACGTCGATGTAGCCCTTCTCACCGGTGGAAGGTAAAGCAAACCTTGCTCCTTGAATGTCTTGCACCCCCAAACCACCTTCGTCAATGATCATAAACACTGAGTGGTGGCCCAATTGGGCTTCCAAGTACTCTGCAATTTTTTTGGCCCCCTTTGAGCCACTGGTCTCCTCATCGAATCCCAAAGCGACCATGATAGTTCGCTGTGGCTGAAAACCTCGTGAGAAGAGCTCTTCCAAAGCTTCAAAAATTGCAATCACATTATTTTTGCAGTCGCTAGATCCTCGTCCCCAAAGGTACTCGCCGTCAAAGACTCCTTCGAACGGAGGATACTGCCACCTGTCCAACGTCTCGTCGGGCACAGGCACCACGTCCTGGTGTCCACACAACATCAAGGGCTTCAAATCGGTATTCAGCCCCGGAATCGTGAACACGAGTCCATGAGTATTGACTCTGGTGATGTTTGCAGCTGCAGATGTGTGGTTAAACGTTTTGATCAAGTAGTCGCTAAACTTGTAGAACACATCCCACCTTGGGTCGACTCCGACTTCTCCTAAGTCGTCGTAGTTGGGAGTTGGGATCCTCACGGCGTCTCTCCAAACCTCTAAGCTCTTGTTCTTGAACTCTGGAGTGTGGAAGTAGTCTAACTCCGGCCATCCAGGCTTCCTAACAGGAACAAGCTTCTCGAGTGAGGGACAGTAGTCTTCATGGGCTCCTGGTGCAGCGCTGAAACTAATGCTGCTCAACCTGGATATGGTCAATGTTGCAAAAATTGCAACAGACACCAAAGCACTCCGTTTCCACGCGCTGGTGTTTCTCTTGGGCTTCTGGTAGAGTTCCTCCATGATAGTGAGTTGTAGCAAGTCAGTGGGAAGTGAAGATGCCATTTGACAACGAGTGGTAGACACCCGATTGGGCAATTACCTCTTTGGGAACGTCGATACGATAACAGTTGATAAAACTTTGTCTTCACGACCCTTCAAGTCATGCAGCGAGATAGTGTGACACGATGGTCCTTGTGGGCAGTTGCTGCCGTCATCGCTATTGTTTGGTACAGTCTTACACCACAAAGTCACCCAACAACGTTACAGGTGTCCAAGAGATTCTTGAAGGAGGGGCTACGCCAGTGCTCTCGCCACAACCAGTCACCCGCAAACGAGTATGACCCCCACAGAAGAAACGAGCGGTTTGGGGTTCTCTCAGATCCACAGACCCCTCGAGACGAGGTCATAGTGGTGCAAAATGCCCGAATTATCGATGGGGACGGCACTGTGAATGACTTACTCCAGGACATATTCATGCAGCGAGGGCTTATAGTTGAAATAGCTGCCTCTGGGTCGGTCGACGCAGAATTTTTGAGGTCTGCCTTCAAACATGTGAAAATCGTGGAGGCTCACGGCAACTACGTGAGTCCTGGGTTGGTAGAGATGCACTCGCACGCTGGAATCTGCTCGCAGCCCGAGTTGGGTGGGGTCAACGACATGTTTGAGACCATGAGCCAAGTGACGCCGTTCACCAGAGTCATCGATGCGTTCAACGTAGGCGACAGCTCCATCCCGCTAGCAGCTGCCGGAGGAGTGACCTCGGCATTGATCTTGCCCAGCGCAAACCTCATCTCTGGCGAGGGCATGGTGATGAAGATGGCGGTGCCACGGTCGTTGTCTGCTGAAGAAATGATGGTGCAGTACTCCCCATTCAGTAGCTTTGAAGACTTGGACAGACAAAGATGGATGAAGATGGCATGTGGAGAGAACCCCAAGAAACGGTACAACTCCAGACCGGAAGCTGCAAAGAGCAGGATGGGTTTGGGACACCTTTTCAGACAAACAATGCAGAAGGCTCAAGCGTTGAAGGACAAACAGGACGTGTGGTGTGAGAGTGCGATAGCAGGAGGTTATCCGGAGTCCAGGTACCCTGAAGATGACTCCTTACAGCTCTTGGTGGACCTTCTTCGGGGAAAAGTGTTGACCAATGTGCACTGCTACGAGACTTTCGACATTGAAACTCTCTTCAGACACGCCAGGGAGTTTGGGTTCGAGGTGCACGCCGTACACCACGCCCTAGACGCACACAGGATCCCCAAGATGATCAAAGACCAGCCGTACAACGTGACAATCGCCACGTTTGCGTCACAATGGGGGTTCAAGAAAGAAGCTTTTCAAGCCAGCTTGTTTGCACCACAGCTCCTCGACGAGCAGAACATCTCTGTGGTCCTCACCACGGACCACCCAGCAATTGCAGGTCACACTTTGATCAACCAGGCGCAAATGGCCCACCACTACGGGTTCAGTGCTGAATCAGCTTTTGCTAGCATCACAGGAAAGGCAGCAAAATCGCTAAATCTCAATAACAGAATTGGGTTCTTGCGCAAGGGGTACGACGCAGACGTCGTGGTGTGGAGCGACCACCCGTTGCAGCAAGGAGCCAAGCCAACGAAGGTGTTTATCGACGGCCACGAAGTTGTGGCTGGCGAGATTCAGCCATACGAAGACGTCCACGGGGCTCCTCCCTCCATCAAAACCACGCATGTCAACGAGAAGAGCTTGCAGGTCCACGAAGGTGCCAGCACGTTCGTTGTGCGTGGTGTTACCGGCTCACAGATGCACAATATGAGTGGGCCCCACGAAATACTCTTCAGCAACGGGACAATCGCATGCTTTGAAGAAGACTGCTCGAGACACTACGCCCCTGAGACACCAGTGGTGGCGGTGGAGAACGGATTCTTCGCTCCCATGGTCACAGCGTTCACGCCAGGCCATGGCATGGTGGAGATCGAGTCTGAGTTGAGCACTGGCGACGGGATTGTTGTCAGGGCGTTGCAGGAGCACACGCTAGGCGACTTCCACGACCCACAGGCCGTTCTCAAGGCCAAACACGGCCTCAGGCTCGGCGGAGCACACCTCGAGAGGGCATTCCACCTGGGGCTAGGCACAATTGTGAGTCCACCGTTCCGAGGCGAGGGCAGTTTGTTCGTGACAGGGGTCAGCGTGGCCTTCCAGGCCGGTGGGGCCTCGCTAGACGCAGTAGTCAAGGACGAAGTGGCGCTCCACGTCACGGTGGGCGACAAAGGCAGACAAGCAGGTGTGCCCACAGTTTCGGCCCAAATAGCCGCCTTGTACGAGCTTCTAGAACACAACCGCGGCATGCAGAACGTATATGGAAGGGTGGCTCGAGGCGAGTTGCCCCTTGCAGTGCACTGCAACAACAAAGACGTCATGGCCCATCTCATCAGGCTCAAGCAGCAGTTGGGCATCCAGCTAATTTTTATTGGCGGCATTGAGTCGCACCTTTTGGCGGCCCAGCTCGCTGCCAACGACGTGGCGGTAGTGGTGACGGTGTGGCAGTGTCAACGGCGGTTCTGGGACGAAAAAAGGTGTCTTACTGGCCTCGCAGGCCAAACAACGGTGCTAAAAGTGCTCCACGACCACGGCGTTCGCGTGGCGGTGAGCATCGAGGACGACATCAAGGCGAGAGTGCTTCTCCCGGACTCTGGGCTCGCGGCGGCGCTGTCACAGCTCCCCAAAAACGTCATGGTCGATATGTTGACCACCAACATGAACGACATTTTTGGCTTGCCGCCCACGACATCGTTCATGATCTCTGAAGGACATCCTTTGGACTACGGGAGTAGAATTGCTGTCATTGTGCAGAACGGGACGTTGACAAGAGTTTACCCGGAACTCGAGCCTATAGAATAAAAGTTGTTCCTACAGTAGTGCGATTGTGTAATCACAAACTTGACATGATGCGATTCTGTTACAGGAAGTCATGAGTCTAACATCGAAAGACTTTCCGGAATACGGTGATATACACAACCCACAAATGACATAAGCAAGACTTATCAGTCACAATTTTCGGTGGATTATGCGATGAGCCGCCTCCTTCCCGATATGGTAATTACCATATTGGGCAAGTGTCGATAACGACGGATTTCACCTGATAGCATTTCTTTTGACAACTTATAAACATCGCTTCAGCCTTTTCCTATGCAACTATGACCAAAGAGAAAGACGCCGTCATGGTCGGTGAGAAAACAAGTCTCTCGTCACAAGAGGAAGTCTCACCTCTTAAACTGACAAAATCAGTTGCACCTATCAAGTCAACCGTTGATATTGGACTTCAGCTTTTGCAAGAGGTGGAAGAGGATCTCATCGAGTATACCCCCGAAGAAGAAAGAAGAGTCGTTCGGAAAATCGACATGAATTTGATGGTTTTGATGATTTTTTCGTACTTTTTGCAGTACCTTGACAAGTCAGCGCTTGCCAACTCGTCGGTTTTTGGCTTGAAGGAGGAATTAGGGTTGGTGGGCCAGCAGTACTCGTGGGCTGGGTCTTTGTTCTACTTTGGGTACCTTGTGGGCCAGCCAATAGCCAGTAGAGCGTTCCAATATTTTTCAATCCCCAAGTATGTGGGCTGCTGCCTCATTACGTGGTCCATCATCCTTGTGTGCACCACTGCTGTCAAGAACTTTGCCGGTATAGCATGTATCCGTTTTTTCCTCGGGATGTGTGAAGCGACGGTGTCGCCAGCGTGGGTCATCATGACCGGAATGTGGTACAAGAAGAGCGAGCAACCCCGCAGAGTGTCCTTCTGGTACTGTGGTAACGCCCTTGGTGGTATTTTCGGCGGGTTGTTCGCCTATGGATTGGGCCACATCAAGTCGTCCATCACGCCCTGGAAATGGTTTTACATTGTGTACGGGATCATCACGTTCTTCTGGGGGTTCGTGTTGTACTTCTTCCTCCCGGAGTCAGTGGTCAGCTGCCGGTTCTTGAATGAGCGTGAGAAGCTCATCGCCATCCAAAGAATCAGGGAAAACAGAACCGGTATCAAGAACCAGACCTTCAAGTGGGAGCAGGCCAAGGAAGCGTTCACCGACCCACAAGTGTGGTTGCTCTGTGTCATCGAGTTCCTTGGGTGCTTGCCAGCGGGCGGAGTGCAGAACTTCGGAAACTTGATCATCAAGTCTTTTGGGTTCACGTCGTTCGAGACCACTTTGATCCACATGCCAACGGGTGGGGTGCAGGGTATCACGTTGCTCTTGGCTGGGTTCCTCATTGGCTACTTCCCCAACGCTGCGTGCAACGTGCAGTCGCTTGCCATGATCCCCTGTATCACTGGGGCAGCGTTGGTCAAGACGTTGCCCAACCACCCACCATCAAAAAGAGCAGGCAAAATGATCGCGTTCTGGATCCAGTACTGTAACACCATGTCTGACGTGGGGATCTTCACCTCCATGACCAGAAACATCTCTGGGTTCACCAAAAAATCCGTCACTGGTGGTATGGTGTTTGTGTCGTACTGCGTGGGCATGATTTCAGCCCCCCAGTTCTTCAAGGCCAAGGAGGCCCCAGGCTACAACACCGGCTTTAACATGATGATGATCTGCTGGGGAATCCTCTTCTTCTTGCCCCAAGTCTTGCGCTACTACTACCTGTGGATTAACAAGAAGAGAGCCCAGCAAGAGTTGGAGCAGCAGTTGGAGCCCCAAGAGAACCAGGAGTTCTTGGACTTGACCGACAGACAGCAGGTCGGCTTCAGGTACTCGAAGTAGGGTCAGTAGAGTTAGTGAGTTTATACATGGAGTCAGGGTGAGAGTTGTAGGGAGGGATTTTGGCACGAAGTTGGCATTGAGTGAGCATCGCGCTAGCGCCATGAAGCGCTAGACTAGACGCCGTCCGCTGGTACACATTCCACTGTTGTCTTGTAGCGACGTTTGGGATTCGAGGTTACTTACGTAATAAGTAGTAAACTTTGGGAAGGCAAGATACACAGCAGTGATCTTGCCAAATGAAAGCTGTTATAATTGCCAGTTCAAGTGGTGATTTGTGGGTGTTGATAAATGAGGGTGGTTTATCCTCTTGCCAATAATATACAGTTAGTTGAACGATATATAAACGAAGTAAGATGAAAGTGTGTAAAGACGTGAATAATTTTACACAAGTGGGAATTGACTGACTTTATAGGCCTCCTGAAATTTGCCGATCCCAGACATGTTGTGATATATCATTTGCAACCATTCCTGCAATGAGCCTGCAAACCGCCTTCCTAAAACGGAAGTATTCTCACGTGACCATACACCCTACCACACGTTCCACCAAATTCTATGACGTATCAGCCAAAGTCGTGCCCCGTTCGCCACCATCAAAATTTTTCCTCCCCAATTATCACCACAAAATGTCAAAGGTCTTTTTCGATATTTCCGCTAATGGTTCAAAATTAGGTAGAGTTACCTTCAAATTGTACAACGATATTGTGCCAAAAACCACCGAGAACTTCAGAGCTCTTTGTACCGGTGAAAAGGGTTTCGGTTACGCCAACTCTACTTTCCACAGAGTTATCCCTCAATTCATGTTGCAAGGTGGTGACTTCACCAGAGGTAACGGTACCGGTGGTAAGTCCATTTACGGGGAGAAATTCGCCGACGAAAACTTCTCCAAGAAGCACGACAAACCAGGTTTATTGTCCATGGCCAATGCCGGTCCAAACACCAACGGTTCTCAATTCTTCATCACCACCGTCCCATGCCCATGGTTAGACGGTAAGCACGTTGTTTTCGGTGAAGTCCTTGAAGGTTTCGACGTTGTCAAGCAAGTCGAATCTTACGGTACTTCTTCCGGTGCTACCAAGGCAAGAATCGTTATCGACGCTTCCGGTGAACTCTAAATGTACAGTTCTGATTTCCGAGTGTAGTCTTACGTATGTAGTTGCGCCATTGAGTGCGCCGGTTCTTTTGCCGGTGCTTAATGCTGATCTTTTGCAACCACCCACCACCTACTCGCTTAAGCCTTCCAGCTCTACGGCAACCTCGAAACACTTACATTACAACTTAGCCAACACTCCAGTAGCAGAGCTGCCGCTGACGCCTGCGGCGTCTCTCTCAAAGTACTCAACGACCCTGTTCCTAATCAACATGGCGAACCGGTCGCTTCTGTAGCCCATTCCAAACTTGGACCGGTCACTGCCCAATCCGTACTTCATGCTGAATGCCCCGTTGGCGTCTGACGCAAAGTACAAGTTCACCTCGTGCAAGTCGACTTTGTACTTCTTCACCAAGAGTTTTCCCCAAGCGTTCAACACAAAAGCGTCGTTGACCGAGTAAATCACCACGTTCTCCACGCCTAGCTTCGTCTTGAGCTCGTGCAAGTTGGCGAGAATGTCGGGGACGTGCTGCTCAGTGCACAATGGCGAGAAAGACCCCGGAATCGACACCAAGAGCGTCGTTTTGGCAAGCAATTTGTCCACTGAAAGCTTGATGGGTCTCGAACACGTGAGCTCGTCCTGTGTAAGGTCAAGAGGGATGTAGAGGAACTCGATGTCGTGGGGGAACTGGTCTTTCACTTGCATGCTCGGCCTCAACCGAATGGGTGGGTGGGCCTTGATAAGGTGTATGGTGGTAGAGACACATTTCTGTGGTGCTAGGTCTCGGTAGCGCTAGGCCCAGTGTCTTAGGACCATTGGCGCGGTGCGGTTCCCCAGACTGCGAATCAGTCGCACCAGCTCTACCGCGCTTGCACCAACTTACCACTATAAATGGAACCAGATAATCCGTGGTCTGACCCGTCCATTAAACCCATCAGGCTCGCAAAGAGACACACGCTGGACTCGCAAGAGTTCAAAATGAGACCAATTCGCCTCACGTCGCGCCACGAAGACGAGCCAACTGATGAACCACAAACTCACCAAGACGAACCGTCGCTGACGTCGCCCAAAACACCTCGCCGTAAGTCCATCCAGATCAAGAATCTCCCTATAATCGAATCGTCACCGCCAAAGACCAAAAAAGTCGACACCCAAGACTTCATTTTTGCCATATGTCTCGTAGAGTTCCACCACGTACGAGGCCCAGAAATCCAGTGGTGGAAGTCTAACTACGTCCCTGAGATGACCAACGACTTGTTCAAGAACCTCCCGTTCCAGTCGCTCCCGGATGGGTCCCATTTGTTCGAGGAAACCTACTCCAATTTCAACTTGGTGTACGATTTCGCTGCAAACAAGTCCATCGACAACTTGTCGGACCTCACGGAGTTCAACAACGACCCCAGAAGCCTAGAGACGTTGTTCGGGTGCTCGTGTGTCCGGCAAATCAGCGTGGACGACTTGTCTGCAGAGGAACTCGAAAGAAACAAGAACGACATCAAAAGATCAATTGTTCAGAAGGCCCTCGTCATCATCAACAAGAAGAAACCCATCTTCACCAACATCAAGGACAAGCTCTCCATCATCACCAAGTCGTACTTTCTACAAGAGAACCTCTCCAATTTCGAGGTGTTCGAGAACCTCTTCAACAACTTGAACAACGAGATCAACTTCGACGACAACGAGCAGTTCTTCATCAACTTGAACTTGAAGGAATCGCTACTCAAATTCGGCCAGGACTTCCTTATCGTGTTCAAGGCGTTGCTACTCGAGAAAAAGATTCTAATCTACTCCAACAACAACTTGGAGCTCCTCACCAAGTTCCAGAATAACCTTATAAGTCTTGTGCCCAACTTGATCAACAACCTCACTCTTTCTGGGTGCCAGTTGAGTGACTACCAAGAGAAGTTTGCCGGGAAACTCACCAAGCCAGTATCCTTGAACACAGAGAACAGAGACTCAATGCTCAACTTCTTCGGGTTGCCTTTGAAGGTCTTCAACACCAAGGGCTCCATATGGAACCCTTACCTTCCTCTACAGCAGTTGGACCAGTTGAGTTTCCCCGAAACAAAGTCTTTCATGATCGGATGCTCCAACCTCTTGTTTGTCAATCAGCTGCAGCAGCTTGGCGTGGACTTGTTGATCAACCTCGACACTTTCCAGCTGAGTTTTCCCAATGGAGTGCCCTCAGACTTGCACTTGACGTCTCACGACAAGAACTTCATCAACAGTCTCCTTTCCAATTGCATGAACGACCAAATAGTCGTCAACGAGAACTACATCGGCAGCGACGACTACATACGGTTCCAGTTCGAAGACTACTTGTGCTCGTTGCTCTCAACCATGCGGTTCAGCCAGTACTACGACAAATTCAAGCAGTATCCCCCTGGGTTCAGCAGCACGCTGTCAACAAACGAGGACTCCAACGTCTACAACGGTGACTTATCGGTGTTCCACACGTCGTTTGTGGAGCTGTGGAAGCAAACAAAGAATTTCGAAATTTGGGACTTGACGTGTGACGAGTTCATCTTCAATTTCATCAACCCCCGTCATATACAGGTAGACTCTGTGAATCCACTGACCCTTACCAGTTTCTTCAACAACCTCAATCTCAAGTACTTTGAGTCGCCAGCAGTGGAGTCGAAAGCGACCAAATTCCTTGAAAAATCACCCAGACGAGACCCAGCAGACCCAGTTGAGTCTGACAAGCCTAAACTGTTCAAGTGGAACTGGGGGTTCAAAAAGAAGTGATAGTTATTCGTGTCTTGATCACCCATTCATCTCATCGCACCTGAATTTTTCAGCCACCACTACCACCATGAAACACCCATTCCAGAACGTGCATGCCACGACAACGCATTTGTACGCATCGGTGAAGAACCATCTCTTTGTGTTCGACATTGAGTCAGGCAAGGTCGTGGGGAGCTGGCAGGATGAAACTAGCGTCCCTCCTATCAAAATCAGCACCAAGAAGAAAGATCCCAAGGGACTCTCGGGAACCACCATCATCTACAACCACATCAGGTGTCTCGTAGTCACCGAGACCCATGTGGCTATCACCACCGACAGTGATAAAGCAGTGGTGATCTTTGAGATGGACTTCCAGGCAGACAACTGCTTGAAGGTGCTTAAGCGCCAAATCATGCCCAAGAGGCCCTGCTCCATCAGCTTGGCCGACCACAACACCTCAGTCATCGTGGCAGACAAGTTCGGTGACGTGTACCGTGTAGCTGTTGACAGCGAGGTGCAATCTGAGAAAGAGCTCGTGCCCATACTAGGCCATGTGTCGATGTTGACCAAGGTATTGGTGTGCAACGTTGGCGACGAGCAGTTCGTGTTGACCAGCGACAGAGACGAGCACATCAAGGTGTCACGGTACCCAGACTCTTACATCGTCGACCACTGGCTCTTTGGCCACGACGAGTACATCTCCGACATGATCGTGGGCGCTGACCCCAAGACGTTGGTCAGTGCCGGAGGAGACGACAGCGTATTCTTGTGGGACTGGTACAGCAACCAGCTCTTGTCGTCGTTCAACATGCGGGACCACATACTGAAGTACTTGACCGACTATCACTACCCACCTGACAGGTTTCGTACTGAGGAGTCAGTGCAAGAGATCTCTGTTGTCAAGCTTGTTCGAATTGGCAACGTCGTCGTGGTGGTACTCGAGAACGTAAAGGCGCTCTTGGTGCTCAACATCGCCAACAACACACTCGAGTTCAGCCAAGTTGTCGAGCTCCAGTACCCGCTAGTGGACGTTTCTGCCTCAGACAGCGCCATCGTCGCCATCACCGACACCGAAGACGACCAGCTCGTGCAGTTCCTCGATCCTGCCACCTTCGCTCTTACAGACAAAGACACCAGCGTGTTCACCAACGCCAACCCGTGCACCGTCGACTCCCGCGCCGACTTCTACCAGCTCTACACCTCCAGCTCCCTCAGGAAGCGGAGTGAACACTGAATGTACCATAGTATAATAAACATCTACTCAACAAAGCCTCCTTGCTTGCACAAGGCGTAGAACAACGACTCCTTGTTCTGCAACAACGCCTCAGGCTTGTCGAACTCGGCGACCTCTCCCTTCTCCAACACAATGATCCTGTCGGAGTCCAAGATCGTGTTGATTCTGTGAGCAATGGTCAAGATGGTTCTGTCCTTGAATTCTTTTCTGATCGTCTCTTGCAACACCTTGTCAGTTTCCACGTCCACAGCAGCAGTGGCCTCGTCCAACACAAGAATGTGTGATGGGATCAACAACGCTCTGGCCAAACACATCAACTGTCTTTGTCCCACAGACAAGTTGGAGCCACCTTCGCTGAGCTTGACGTGCAAACCATTGACGACTTCAGGCTCGCTGGTGTCCTTCTCGTGGGCTTCTTTGGCCTCCTGGTACATCCTCTCCACGTGGTCCTTGAGATGGGACAACTCAAGAGCTCTCCATAGTTGTTCGTCTGTGTACTTGTTGAAAGGATCCAAGTTAGCTCTGATGGTCCCTTCAAACACTTGGGAGTCCTGTGGAATAATAGACAAGTTCAGTCTCAAGTCTTGCAACCCGATCTTGCTGGTGTCGACCCCGTCGATGTCGATGTTTCCGTTGACAGCTTCTATAATTCTGAACAATGCAAGCGTCAATGATGACTTACCAGCTCCTGTACGCCCCACAATACCAATTTTCTCCCTGGAGTCAATTGACAAGCTAATGTTCTTCAACACCAAGTCCAACTCTGGTCTGTATTTGGTAGAGTAATTCTTGAACTCAATCTTACCTTGACTAGGCCAGTTCTGAGGTGGTCTGTTGTCCTCTATGATCTTTGGTGCCTCAGGAGTCAAAGCTGAGTACTCCATGATTCTCTCAACAGACACAATGTTGGTTTCCACGTCAACTGTCATTCTAACGATCCAGTTCAACGATTGGGTGATTTGCAAAGCGTACGATACAGACAAACCCACTAAACCAGCACTGATGGTTCCAAACAGCAACGTGACAATAGACAAACCTGCAGCACTGAAAATGATAATTGACCCAATGAATTCCAAACGAACTGCTAACCATCTGTTGGCATTGATAGCTGGATGGTAAGCCCTCATGTTCTTGTCGATTCTCATTTGATTCAAGTACTTGAATCTTGCTTCCTGGCCATAGGCTCTAATGGTAGACACACCAGTCAATGACTCTTGGAAATTAGCGAAAATTGGAGACCTGGAAATAGAGTCTAACCTTCTCAATTCTCTGGAAGACCTCAAGTAGTATTGTTGGTAGTAAACGTACAAGGTGAGCAATGGAAGAATCATAAAGATGAATGGCCAGGTAGAGAAACAAATCACAATAAGCGTGAAAGTAACCTTGACAGCATTACCAAAGAACTGGGCAAAAACTCTGACCAAGATCTCATCGATCTTGTAAACATCGTTCGAGAATCTATTGAGGATTCTACCAATGGGGGTGGTTTCGAAGAACGACATTGGTGCTCTCAAGACACTCACCGCCATATTTCTGTGCAACTTCTTTGAACCGTTGATAGTAATGTAAACCCACATGATGTAGCCTTGGATGAAGAACATCAATGACGAACCAAAACCTAAAGCCAAGTAAACACCCAAATAGTAACCAACTTTTGGATTGTAGCCGACTCTGGAATTGACTTCAGACCAGTGTTTAAGCCACACATTAGACGAAACACTGATTAATGTGGATATCATCATCAAACTCATGTACAACACAACCCTCTTTGGGTTACATGCCTTGGCGTACTCCAAGTAGACGTCCCATTTGACTTTACCTTGTTGAGAGTGTTCTTTTCTTTTCTCTGTTTCTTCGTCATCGTCTTTCAGGTCTAAGGATTCTTCTAAATTTTCGTTCAACGTCACGAGCGACGCTCTCCTCAAGGATCTGACTTCAAAGTCTTCGTCAGAATCCAATTGAGTATAATCAGGAGAAGTTTTGGGCTCTGGATCAATAACGTCAGTTTTTTCGTCTGGGGTTTCTTCAGTCTTGGACTCTTCTTTAGCTTTTCCGAATTCAGTGATCAATTGGTACAAGAGACTGCTGTCCTTTGACATGACTTCGTCGTAAGTACCTTGTTCCACGATCTTACCATCACTCAACATGTGAATAGAGTCTGCAACACTCAAGACTCCAATGTTGTTTGTAGCCAAGATTCTGCACTTGGTGCTCAACAAACCTTTAGATCCCAAAACATGGTCGATCAAGTGTCTGCCGACATGCTCGTCAACAGCAGATAAAGCATCGTCAATCAAATAAACGTCAGCTCTAGCATACACAGCACGAGCTAAAGATAATCTGGCCTTCTGACCTCCAGACAATGAGATACCTTTCTCACCGACTTGCGTTTTGTCACCTTTGGGCAAGATCTTCAAGTCGACGTTCAAAGCACACGCCTTAATGACCTGCTGGTAAAATTCAGGATCGTATCTATGGCCAAACAAAATGTTTTCTTTAATAGAACCGTTCATGATCCAAGGAACTTGAGCAACATATGCAACGGACCCATGTACTTCAACATCACCTTGCAATTTGTACAAGTCACCTAAAATTGCTTGAATAACTGACGATTTTCCTGACCCAACTTTACCAACAATACAGTCCAATTGACCCTTCTTGCCCTCGATGTTGATGTTCGACAAGGCGAGTTTATTGCTGCTCTCGTTGGTTTTTGGCTTGTTCCATAAGAAGGTACCGTTGTTGATTTTCAAGGCGGTTTCGTTTGGTTTTGTTGCCTTTGGCAAGTGAATAACAGAAGTATCTTGCAACTCATGTCCGTTCAAGAAGTTATGTAATCTTGACAACGAAACTTGAGCTTCAATGACGTTGGTAATGACCTGTGGGAGAATTGCTAATGGGAAACCCAACATGTTGAACAAGGCCAAAGCAGGGAAAACAATTTCTGTGGATAAGTACCTGTCTTTTTCGATGAGGATGAATAATCCAAAAGTGGAACAACTGACTAAGATGGGAGAGAAGTTCCAAGTGAAACTTGTGAAGGATGAGAACACACCAATTCTTTGTAAGTTGCGTAACTCCTTTTCGTTTCTGACATGGGATAACTTTTCAAAGTATGGATCTTCCCAAGCGTACAACTTTAATGACTTGATGTTGTTCAAGATCTCACTGATGATTCTTGATCTTTCATCTTTGTTTTTCATCTGGGTTTTTTGCAATTTCTTTTGGTAAGAGGCTAAAAGGGCATTAAGAGGAATCATAACAACCATAATGACCACACCAGCCCACATAGCGTTGCCCAATAAGCCGTGTAAAGACACCAAACACAAGATGATTTGGAAGGGACCAGACCAAGCGATCTGGACGTACTGCACTAAATCTTGCAATCTTTGAGTGTCAACAGACATCAAGTTCACGATGTCACCAGTGGTTGATTCTTGTTTTGCGTCATTGGCCAAAATCAACGATTTGTTGTAGATGACGTTGGTCAAAGAGGACTTGATTTTCATACCCAAATCGAAAGAAATCTGGAAGTATTGGTGCAAGAAACCAGTTTGAAACACTGAGACCACGAACATAGCCAATGAAATCATGTACCCTCTGGTCAAGGGGATGGGTTCACCGATTTTCTTTGCTTCCACGTACTCATTAACGAACTGGATCAAGAATTTCAACAACTGAGGTTGCACGAACCCGAGACAATCCTGCAAAGCCTTGAAAACACCACCCAAAGCGAATTTGAGACCGAAAGCCTTGGTGAGCGCCCACATGATGGAAGGACTGCCCTTTTGGTTTCTCCAGTTCTGGTAAAAAGCTTCAGCGGTGTTGGTAGACTTCAATTCCACGGGCAAAGAAGGTAAATCGGACTCTTCCAAGAACTTGTAGTAGCCCTTTTTGATAAGAGACGCCATCCACGAGAAGGTGATTCTGGAGAACACGTTCGCTCTGTCATAAGGCGAAGAGTTGACCTCGTTTACTGGCACAACGGGTTTTATAGGAATTAACAGCTCAAGTAACAAGAGCAAGAACGAGTTAACAAGCGAGAAAACCACAACCAACCCGAACACGGTATGGGTTTCGTGTCTGAGGGCGACGTTCAAAGTCCTTAAGCCACCAAAAATGACGCTGAACAACCAGTAAAAAAGCAAGACGCCATTTGGAATGGTGGATTTGAACTGTTCAAGGTAGTGTAAAGCCAACATCACCACAGAAGCCACGACATTCGACACAGCGGCACTTGCAATGATGTCGTGGCCCGGTAATTGACCCACAGTGACGGCAGACAACACGATTTGGCCCGTTACAAGCGCCAATTTGACGTAGAAGAATGCCGATACTCGGTTAGACACGGTAACTTTGCGCTTGTACAAGCTGGCGAGCTGGTGCAAGGCGCCCACGGTTCCCAACACGCCCAAAAGCCCAAACAACGCTCCTTGCACTATACAGGGACTCAAGTCGGAGTACTGGGGCGATAGCACGTCCCACCCATCTCGATAGCGACACTGCACAAACGACGTGGTGCCGTTGCCGCCCGAGACCCTGGTGGGCCCGGTGCCGGAAACAACGGAGTACAACGTCGGCAACTGGTGCCACTCAAAGTGATAATCCTGCTCCATTGTCACGACGATAAGGAAATGCAGTGGCTTTTATAGTTTTTTTTGTGCAGGTCTCACCACGAGCGGCAAGGAATTTTTCACTACGATGGCGTGGGGCTGAATTCGAGAAACGTTTATTGTCATTGTGCCTGTGCTGTGCATCCCTGTGGCATGTACAGTACGATCCACGGTGTTGGTGCTGTGCAATTGTGGATTCATCGTGAACCTGCCCACTATCTCCGTCCTATTGCCGACAGCATTACTAATCCTGAAAACTGCGAAAACCGCAACAGCAAAACTTCAGTTAAACTTCAGCAAACTACTTGAAAAGCTTCTTCAACCGGCTGGTCTTCTTGGGTTTCTCTGCTGGCGCTGCCGCTGGGGCCTCGAGGTTGGTCACATGGCTGCTTCGCTTCTGGTAGTGGGAAGGGGCGCCCGCTGTGGGCGTGGAATTGGCGTTGAAATTGTTGAAATCGTAGCCCTGCTGAGCTTTGGGTCCATTGGCGCCCACGCTGTTGGTTCGTGGTGCTTGCACGGGCCGCTCTTGCGTCTCAAAGAGGTACGTTGGCGGCTCTCTGCTGTCTGTCAACTCGCGGTACAACTTGAGATCCAACTGCTGCATCTGCTTGGCCTGGTCGATGTCCTGGAGCCCGATCAAGAAGTCTCGTGGCCTGAGGATCGACTCTGACCCAATGTAGACGTCCTTGTTCAACGTGTTGGACAACTCGTAAACCGATCTCATCTCAGAGTAGGTGATTCCTCCTGCCACATAGCAGAAAATCCTCTGCCTGGCCCTCGTGCTCTGGCTCAGTCTGGCTGAGTTCTGCGCCCACGACGCCTTGATCCTCGTGTTCCTCAACGAATGGTTGGCCCGCAATCCGAGCTGGCTCATGTCCATGGTAGCAGGCACGTCGTCCTCAAGCGGCTTGTCCCTGAAGTACGGGAACCACGTCTCGTCGAGCTGGTGTCTGATCAAAAAGTGCAAAAGCGACTTGAGTCCCGGTCCAAACCTCGACGTGTTGTAAGTTCCATCGTTGTTGATGGTGTGGAACATCTTCTTGGTCACTTTTGGCTGCTTCAAGTCGGTCTTGACAATCGGGAACCCCAACTTGTGCAAGTTGTAGAAGCACCGTGTGATGAGCGAAACCATTTGGGTCGACTTCACCTTGATGAACGTAGCGATCTTGACAAAGTCAGCTTCACATAGCCCTCCTCTGTACAACCCGTAAATCAACACGAGACGAATCTTGTCGTTGGTCTCCAAGTCGTCTCGGGCAAGTAACACGATCAAGTCATCGTGGAGCTGTTTATTTCTCACTCCCTCGAAGCTGACACCTTCTGCACAGCACGTTTGTTCAAAGTCGGCAGCAAACTCTGCCAACTTCCTCTCAGCGTTGCGGTCAAGACACTCATCTATCAATGTCCTGTGTAGCGTGACCTGCTTTCTCTCGTTGTCGAATCCCTTTAGATGGGCCACAATGTGCATCAAGTCACTCGACGTCGTGGCCTTAGATCTGTCAACCATGAGCGGGTTATTGGCAATGAGCTCGTTGATCTTGTTGATGATAAGCTCGCTGCTCTCAATGATATGTAGGTGTCTCAAGCTGACCCAGTCGTCGTCTTCTTCGTTCTCTAGTTTTGCTGTCACCTCAGCAACTTCGCCCATTTCGTTCTCTGACTTGTACTTGAACGTGCCCTCTCTCTCCAAGCTGGGGATGATGTCCATGGCCATAGCCTGGTAGGTGAACTCGTGCAACAACGGCGAGTACAAGTCGACGGTTCTGTCAGCAATCAACAAGATGGACCTCGGTTTATCCTGGTTCGACGCCGGAGGGAAGTCTTCGTTGACTCTTGCGTAGTCGTCTATCTGTCGCTGGAACTCGTCGGCGATGAGCTCGCTCAAGCGAGTGGCCTTGTATTCGTGGGGGTTCTGCGGAGAGTAGAACCTAATCAATGGGTATTCGCCAGTAATAACCATCAAGTTGACCAAACTTCGAGCCACTTTGCGGACCTGTGGTAGCACCAACTCGCTGCAGTTCTCGTTGAAGTAAATGGGCATGGAATTCGGGGTATTTTCGTCCACTAAAAACACCCTGGACTCCATGGGGAACAAACTTGCCTGTATAAATTGGATGTTTTCGCCTCCCCCGAAGTAGTTCTGCACCTTGGGGTTCCGCAAGAACTTGGTGCTGTGGTAGAAGCTCGACACGGCGGTGTCCCTCTGGTTTATAGGGAGGAAAAGCCCCCAGCCTTTGCGGTACCGCTGCGTCACCACGTCGCCCACTATGCAATTGAGGGTGTACACCGAGGGCTCCACAAAGTAGATGGCCTCCAAGAACGTCTGCTGCTTCCTGTTGGCGTCGAGTCTCTCCACGGACGTCACTAGACGAAGCAATTGGTCCTTCTTGATCACCTGGTACACCGTTCGTTCGGTGGCCTCGTCGAGCACCAACGTGTACAAGTTGCCAGGCACCTGAATCTGCTTGAGCTGCTGTAGGATGTACGCTCTCTGCAAGCTGAGGAGCGATCCGAGATCTGGGGTCCGGGCCGACATTGTTTTTGAGTCCACTGGTGCAAACGAGATCGCGAAACGTCTTGTCTTCTTTCACTGTGCTACAACAACTCGGGACTCATTACCATTCGGAAGTTGCTGACTGTGACAACTTGCTCTGCTCGCCAGAAACTACTGCATTCCTTTTCCCCGTTCTTTTTTCTCCATGAATACTGCCACAAGAGCTTCGACAAGCTCGCCAGAGCGGTATCGTCTTTACACCAACCGTTTGCGATGGCAAAACAACACGTTGCAGCTGGTCATCTACATCCTCGGATGGTACTTCTTCTCGACGTCCATCTCTCTTTACAATAAATGGATGTTTGGTCCAGGGTTGGACTTCAAGTTTCCCGTCATCATAACTTCTTTCCATCAATTGTGTCTTTTCATGATGAGTGCTGGCGTTCTCTACACTAACAAAGACCTCATACCCAAGAAACTGGCGGTGTCCGACCAAAAGTTCTCGTCTTTACTCAAAATTTCTGCTGCCATCTACATTTTGCAAATCTTACCCTGCGCTATAGCGTCTGCCGGTGATATAGGGTTGTCCAATTTGTCGTTCAGGTTCATCTCCTTGAGTTTGTACACAATGCTCAAGACGTCGTCGCTCATTTTCGTGCTTATTTTCGGGATCCTCTTCAAACTCGAGAAATTTCACTGGAACCTCGTGCTCATCGTCATGGTAATGAGCGTGTCGGTGCTCATGATGGTCAAGAAACCTGACAGCGCCGAAGACGAGTCCAACTTGGGCGTGATCCTCGTTTTGCTGGCGTCAATGATCTCTGGGCTCAGATGGTCTTTCACACAGATCTTGTTGAAAAACAACCCGCTAACTCCCAATTCCATCGTCACCATCTTCTACTTGTCGCCAGCCATGTGCGTGATTCTCTTTTTGTGTGGCATCTCGCTTGAGGGGTGGACCAATTTCGTCAGCTCAGATATCTGGGAGACCAAGGGCATAGTGAACTCGGTGATTCTTCTCATTATCCCCGGAATTCTTGCGTTCATGATGACGCTTTGTGAGTTCAAGCTCTTGACAGTAGCGCAGGTCATCACGTTATCTGTGGCAGGCATCTTCAAAGAACTACTCACCATCTTCCTCAGTTCGTTGATCTTTGGCGACAAGCTCAGCGCTACCAACATGATAGGCTTGGTGATAACCTTCATGGATATCTTGTGGTACAACTGGTTCAGGTACAAACAGACATCAGACGTGGCTTACAAGCCGCTCGACGAGGAAGAGTCTTCCACCATGGAACTACGCAAACTTTAATTCATATCATATAAATGTACCATCATGATCGTTTCAGCTACATGAGTAACGTGCCGAGCCCCATCACCAAGAACGTCACAAGCCAGGGAAGGTTCCCAGAGTTTTGGTTGGCGATGTTCTCGGTGGCTCCTCCATCAGGAGCGGCTGTAGCTCCACTCCCAGAGGCTTCGTTGTTGAGTGAGTCGGTGATGTAGACTTGGCCCGAGCTGATTATCACTCCCGAGAACCTTGCAGGCACCGTAAGCGTATTCTCATCCAGCGAACTGGGTGAGATGGTGATGGTGAGTGGGTCGGAGTAGTTGAAGCTCGTGGCGAAGGGGATCTTTCCCGACCTGATCTCTTTGATGGACGAAGCTCGTGATTCGAACTGCTCGTACACCGACGAGTACTCCTCAGTGCTGTTGACAGAGTCAGACTGGTTCTTGTCGTAGTCCTGAGGGTTTATCCTGAGTTTAGGGTTTGCTAACGCTATTCCTATGTTGCGACCAGCGTTGTCTATGGCAAGATAGAGATACTGCAACACCCCTGTTCCAAGTATAGAGTACTGATTGGATGATGGGAGACAATTCAAGAAACATGCTGGTTCTCCGTTGCTGAATTTCAATGCTTGGTCTCCATAAGTTGCATTGACAAGGAGAGATTCTATGGGGATTCTAATTTTGAGGTCGTTGAACTCCAACACCACCATGGCTTTAGTCGCTATCACTGTGTTGCAGTCCACAAGCCACCTGTTGATCTCACTGTTGTAGAAGGCGTTGGTTTGAAGGGCAATGTTGACGATCATGTCCAATGGGAAGAAGTTGAAAAGCGTTCTGGTGTCGAATATGACTCCAAGCCTCTTGGTTGTGGACCTCAAACTCACCGAGTTGCCGTTTTGCTCGTTGTGAATCGACATGTCGGTCAACTCGAGTGCTGGCAAAACCATGTTGTTCAAGAGATTGTTCTCGACGGTGTAATCTTCCACTCCATCGTTGGTGAACCTGTTGCCCACATGTTTGAGGATCGGGAACGAGTAGAAATCGCCAATGAAGTGCTTCTCGTTGACGAGCCCGGGAATTAGCTGGGCAAATGATACACCATTGTTTTCAAAGAACCCAAAGAATATGGAAAATCCGTTGCTGGGGATCACATTGTTTGACACAAGTGACAGCATGAATCCGGTGTTGGAGAACAAATTGCCCGCCACGCCGAACCCGCCAAGAAGCACGTTGGTCGACGTCACGTCAAGGAACGTGAACGCCTCAAATTGGAGCTCTCGGCTGTTGGTGACAATGCTGAAGTTGCCAGTGAGAACCGTTCCGTTGGCTTGGATGGAGTTTGCGTACGGAACCCGCAAAACTTCCCCCACACTGAACGCATTGGACGTGCCTGATGGCAACGCACGTAAGTAGCCCTCGTCTGTGGTGAAGGAGCCATCAGCAGCGCAAACTGAGGTGTCGAGCATTTCCTCAGACGAGATGCTGGACACAACCAGAGGTGATCCCGTCGAGGCAGACGAGACCATGCCAGTACTTGGGGGCATATCCACAGAGGTCACCTCGGTACACTCTAAAATGGAGTTCCCGTTGATGACCCACACGTCGTTCTGGAGGACGTCTAGTCGCAATCTCATTTCTTGGTCGTTTAGAGTGACAGGGGTGTCGTAAAACGCCCCCTCGGACCCCTGCGTGAACAACACACGGAGCATGCTCCTGTCGATGTCGTTTTCCGTGGTGAAGTCGCTGGGGATGGCGATGGTGCTGGCAGAATACTTTGAGTAGGACGACGACGTGGGCTCGGTGTTGATGGTGATGTCTGACGCGAGTTTGGAGTTCGTTATGGCTGTCGTGAGCGACTCCAGCCTTGTAGACGTCTTTTTCCCGTTTTCTTCGGCGGCTAGGATCACCGTAAGGAAGAACGTTAGGAACAACATGATAGAAAATCGGTTTTAAAACGCTGAAAAGGAACACAAAACAGTTAATATTATGATTGTAGTAAATCTATGGTACAAAAACTCGAAATAAGGCCAAATTCCGCTGGCAAATCGCTCGTGTAGCCGTTAGTAAGATGTCGCACTGGTATAATTAGATGCGACATTGTATATTTAGATTTTGAGCCGATGTCGCACCACTGCAACTCATCAAGGCCAATGTCGTGATTCTCAAACCTCACAAACACTTTTCATATCAACTGAATTAACCCTATTTTTTATTGGGTTTGCCTGCACGACAACTGCACAGTTCCAATCAGCTCGCTTTAAAGATCATTTTCTGATTTTTTTCAAGTCATATGGCCAAATATTGACCGATCTACATAAACCCAACCCCCAATGAGACGATTGAAGATTGGTATAAGAGCCCAACTTATCACGTTGGTGACCTTCTCATCTCTCTTCTCGCTCTTGATCTTGAGTATTGTCATTGGTCTCTATTTCACCTCCAACCTATCCAACCTTCGAGCCGAAAGACTCGAGGTTATTTCCCAGTTGAAAAACTCCCAAGTGTCTCAAGCCATTGCTTACATTTATTACCAGGCTTACTGGTTGACCAACAGAGACACCATCACAACCCCCTTGACCGTCTACAGGGCCGGGAACAACAGTCAAGATGTTTTCGCTGAAGCTCAAGCTTCTCTCGACCAGTTTGTCACTTCCTCCGACACTTTCGTGGCCGCTCGCTTGTACAACTTGGACTTGGTCAAGGTGGCTGACTCCTTCAACACGTTTTCGCCCGTTTCCCAGCCGGCAATGGACTACTTGTACCCACTCCAACAGAACCTTTCAGTGCCAGCTTGGCTCAACAGGCCTGGCTCAACCAGTCTTGCTCAGTCATCTTACTACTTTACAGGCCCTGTCAGCAACTCCTCAGACCCATATTCTCCGTATTTCGTCGGCATGACGTTTGCTGTGTTTGCTAACACTTCCATCATCTTAGCTCAGCCGTCTGTAGCAGGATACCTTTCGATCATTGCTCGTGCCAACAACATCCAGCTGGCGGTAAATGACACTACTACAGGACTCATGGACTACAGGTCAAAAGAAACAACCATAGACTATTCTGTCATTGCTGTACGACCGGTCTATAATAATCCCTCAGTTAACTTAGACAGCAACCCCGATACTCATGAGCTTATTGGGTTTCAAACGGTGTTCCCTGTGATATCAGACTCTCTACAAACAGACAGAATTTATGGTATCAACGAATCGAGCGCTGTCAAAGAAGCATTGACGGTTCGATTCGGCTCAAATACCAACACTAGATCCTACGTTGGCGACTCTGTCGCTATTGGGTTCTCGCAGATCACAGTAGACTCACATTCTACATGGTCCATCATCATTGAGCAGAAGAGTTCCGTGTTCAATAGACCCAACGAAAGCTTAAAGAAATTAGTCATAGGTGTGGTAGTGGGTATTGGAGTATTCATGTGTTTAATCACATTCCCCTTGGCGGTGCTCTTCGTCAAGCCTATAACGAAGTTGAAAAATGCAACTGAGGCAATAACAAGATCCAAAAGAGAGAAGGACAGAGACCTTCTCTCCTCAGATAAACTCAACCTCGATGGGGATGAGGGTGACTCGTCCTCAGTCAGTGCAACACCACCTCCGCCTTCTTACTATTCTCTATTCAAACGCTTGAAGAAAGACAAAAAACCCCAAACACCAAAGGAGTCAACCCCTCCACCACGCAAGAATAACGATAAAACTGCCAACAAGAGGAATAGTGTTCATTCAGCTGGTACTGGAGGCTCGAATTCCATGTACTCGACAGGTATACGATTACCCACGAAGATCACTGACTCTAAAAAGATTTTCAAAGATGAGTTGACTGAACTTACCGAAGCTTTCAACATTATGAGGGAAGAATTGGAAAAGCAGTACACTCATCTTGAGGACAGAGTCAAACTCAGAACCAAAGAGTTGGAAGCATCAAAGATTGAAGCAGAATCAGCCAACGAAGCCAAGACTGTTTTTATTGCTAACATCTCGCATGAGTTGAGAACTCCCTTGAATGGTATCTTGGGTATGACAAGTATCGCCATGGATGAACACGACCAATCTCGAGTGAAGGACTCATTGAAGTTGATTCACAGATCAGGTGAATTGTTATTGCATATCTTGACAGAATTGTTGACGTACTCAAAAAACACTCTCAACAGATCCAAATTGGAGAAATCTTCTTTCCAGATCTTGGAAGTTGTGTATCAGGTTCAGTCGATTTTCAGTAAATTGGCAATGGACCAAAGAGTCAACTTTAAGATCTCAGTGAGACCAAACGTGTTACGGAAACTCCTTCTTTATGGAGATTCCAACAGAATTATTCAAGTTGTGATGAATTTGGTGTCTAACTCGCTCAAATTCACTCCAGTCGATGGTAAAGTTGAAGTCAAATTCAGATTACTAGGTGAGTACGACGCAGATAGGTCGAAAGCTGAAGGCTACGAGTCTGTGTACGTCAAGAATCACCAAAACCCCGTTATGACCCACGAAGACCCCAACCCTTATGATAATGAAGTCCCACAAAAACCACAAGCTGATGGTTCAGATTCTACTACCTCCACAAAACTCAATAGTGATGAGGTGGTAGATACTGCAAGTATCGCTACCCTCTCCACTACAGAGTACGAGAACGCAGTGTTCCAACTGCAGTTCAGTTTGGCTAAGCCTTTGCCCAGTTTGCCCGATAAGTTTTCACCAAGACCTTCGATCAATGATACTGCGCCTCCTGAGAGCGATGTTTCTCTCTCTGCACCCAAGATCGAAGAAGTATCGAGATCTGATCCCTCCTTTGAAAACCAGAACCCAAATACTTCCTCAAGGTCGCTTCCTACCTTATCTAAACGGAGTCGTCCAAGTATCGCCAGTATGAGCTCCAGTATCAATTCCCATGAGCTCGTGAAGAACGATAAAGCGTTCAAGATTCGTCACTTGTACAAGCCACAGAAGTGGGTCTTGCAAATTGAAGTTAGCGATACCGGTTCAGGTATTGAGCCTGCTTTGCAGGAGAAGGTGTTCGAGCCATTCATCCAAGGAGATCAAACTTTATCCAGAAGTTATGGAGGTACTGGTTTGGGGTTGTCTATCTGTAGACAATTAGCCAAGATGATGAAGGGAACGTTAACGTTGAAGTCCACTCTTGGTGTGGGCTCCACGTTCATTTTCACAGTGCCATTACCACAAGTAGGCTATATTGATGTGCCGGAGGAAGATATGGCGGAGTTCTGTGACGATGAGTTCAATCCTCTGTCGAAGATGAACAGGAAAGTGGCATTTGCAGAGAGCAAAGATGAGATTATCGAAAGAGACAACGAAAACGATTCTGAGAGTGAGCTACAAGATAAATTCGATCCAGAAGAGCCATTAAAGCCTCCCTCCATGGACACATCGTCTCCTGGTGGGTCACCTGGAGGAGACCCAGACAGTTCTCAGAACACCGGTGGAAGTCACGAGGCTGATTCTCCAACCACACATAGGTTCAAGCTCAAGCCTCCCGCATTCGTGCTTGACTCTGAGGGAGTCCCAGGTCGCAAGAGGTCAGATGACGAAAACAGCTCAGACAGCACGCTGTCCCGAAGGAAACCATACCTTGACAAGCCTCATCTAATCACCAGAGGCTCGACGGGAACCGCCAGCTCCAACGATAAGGTCGACCACACCACGCACTACTTGTATGATGGGCTCCAGCACCTCAAGATCTTGGTGGCTGAAGACAATATGGTGAATCAGGAAGTGATCAAACGAATGTTGAGGCTCGAGGGTTTTGAGAACATTACTATGGCATGTAACGGAGCAGAAGCCGTAGAATACGTGAAGACTTCCATCGACAACAAGGAACGGTTTGACTTGATCTTCATGGACGTCCAGATGCCAAAGATCGATGGTCTTTTGGCAACAAAAATGATCAGATCCAATTTGCACTACGATAGACCCATCATTGCGCTCACGGCGTTCGCCGACGAGAGCAACGTCAAGGAGTGCCTCAACAGTGGGATGTCGGGATTCTTATCGAAGCCCATCAGAAGAACAAACTTACGAAAAATCATCGTGGAATTCTCGCCAATTTTGCTCGATGATATCGTTACAACGCCGCAACCTCATTTGGGAGACGAGAAAAGACTAGGGTTCTCGCCAGAGCAGCCTTAGATGTAAATTATGTATTATAGATAAATGTCACGTGACACTTACCACCATGTTCTTGGGTATCTCTTATGTTTCCTGTGTATTAACCCGGCCCCCGTTCAAATGTGAGGCACTGGATTTCGCAGCCAGCCACAAAGATGAACTCGCTTGAAGACAAACGGCGACTTGCACGGCCCGTTGTTAGTTCTAGACACGTGTTTGTGTACGGAATCGTTTTGTGCGTGTTGGTATGGGGGTCTGGCTTTTTAATCGACTCGATAGCGCAATTCCAACTCCAATCAGGTGTACGGCGGCTTCACGTCGATTCCAGACCGCCACCGACGCCGCCGTTCAGCTCACAGGACGGCAAGACAGCTTTAAACTTCTCGGCAGTGAGAGGGGGCTTGTTTTCTCCGCGTTACAAGGAGCTCCAGTGGGTGAAAGAGCCCACTTCGCTCACCGACGATAAGGGAACTTACTTAATCAAAGAAGAAGTGCAACTGAGCGGCAACTCCACCGACTATGAGTACATCGTGAAGTCCATTGTTGACGAGAGCTACCTGTACACGCTTCACAACAGCTCTTCGTTCTTTTATGACGGCATCCACTATGATATTGACCAGCTTATCGCTTCTCCAGACTTGAAGCTGGCGCTTCTTCGCACCAACAGCACCCACAACTACCGTTACTCGACGTTTGCGTTGTACTGGGTGCTTGACATTAATTCTAATGGCGTTACACCTCTTTTCAGCACAACAGAGAAACTTGCAACCGCTGTGTGGGCGCCCACTTCTGATAGAGTGGCGTTTGTGTTTGACAACAATGTCTTCTTCCGTATTTTGGGGAACGAAACCGTTCAAGTGACGTTTGACGGGGCTCCTGAAGTCTTCAATGGAGTCACTGATTGGGTTTATGAAGAAGAAGTTTTCGCTGCCCATAAAACGTTAGTTTGGTCTCCCAACGCAGAGAAACTTAGTTTCATAAGATTCAACGACACAGAAGTGCCTGAATACACTATACCTTATTATTTCCAAAGGGAAAATCAATTTTACCCAGACATGAAGACATTGCGGTACCCTAAAGCAGGTCACCCTAACCCAGAAGTCGACGTCTTAGTGTATGACTTGAGTGATCACAAAACTACAACTTTTGACTTCAACTCAGACGTGGAAAACAAATTGGTAACTGCTATGTTCTGGCTCTCAGACACTCAGTTATTAGCCAGAATCTCAAATAGATCAAGCAACCACTTGGAGTATCACTTGTACAATGCCGAAACTGGCTCCACAAAGTTGGTCAGACAATACCATGCTGATAATAGCTGGTTCGAAGTCAACTACAATTTTTTCGTTATTCCTAAAGACGAGAAAGCAGGCTTCAAAAACGACGGTTATATTGATAATGTAGTCGTGGACGGCTACGAACACTTGGCATACTTTTCCCACCCTGAAGACGCCCAGGGAGTCTTGTTGACCAGAGGAAGGTGGGAAGTCCTAGGTGATACGCTCGCGTATGACTACGCTACTCACCAGCTTTACTTCAGTGCCACTAAGAAGTCTTCAATTGAAAGACATATCTATTCTGTTAACTTATCCGATGCTGTGGCCAATACCGGCGAGTTACCTGCTCTAACCAATATCACTGATGTATCTAGTGACGGTTTCTATGGAGTGTCATATTCAGCAGGGTCCCGGTACTTATTGTTGACATACAAAGGTCCAGGAGTACCGCACCAGCAGTTGGTTGATTTGCACAAGCACGAGGTCATTAAGACTCTCGAGACAAACGATAGAATAAAGGAAAGCTTGGACACTCATATTGTTCCTCGAACAAGATTTTTGATTGTGACATTAGAGGATGAAGAAGGTAAACCGTTCTACGCCCATGCCAAAGAGACACTCCCACTAGGATTTGATCCAAAGAAGAAGTACCCTGTTGTGTTCTATGTGTATGGGGGGCCAGGCTCTCAAACAGTTTCCAAGACATTTGAAGTTGGATTTTCTTCAGTTCTCGCTGCTGAAGCCAATGCTGTGGTGGTGACAGTTGATGGAAGAGGTACTGGGTACAATAACCTCAATGCTAATGGTGCTCAATTCAAGTTCACAGTACGTGGACAACTAGGACACTATGAAGCCATCGACCAAATAATGGCTGCGAAAATATGGAGGAGTAAACTGTATGTGGACCCCGAAAGAATTGCCATTTGGGGGTGGTCATACGGAGGGTACATGACTCTCAAGACACTTGAAACGGATGTTGGAGCTGACAAGGTGTTTTCGTATGGAGTTTCAGTTGCGCCAGTGACAGATTTCCGGTTCTATGATTCAGTGTACACAGAGCGATACATGGGAGAGCCTTCAGATAACGAACAGGGGTACATTGAGACGTCTATACACAAGATCGACAATTTCAAAGACACCAAAAGGTTTATGTTGGCGCATGGCACTGGAGACGACAACGTGCACATTCAAAACACATTCAAGGTTATTGACGATTTTGATTTACACGAAGTCAAGAACTACGATCTCGCTATATTTCCGGATCTGGACCACAGTATCAGTTATCATAACGGGAATAAGGTGGTTTACGACCGAATACTTGGGTGGTTTCAAAGACATTTTGGTGTGGACACACAAGGCCATTAACCCTTTAGTGAATTTTTGAGAAAAATTTTCATTACTACAAAATGTTAATTTACACCGACGTTATCTCTGGAGATGAGTTGTTATCTGATGCTTACGACATCAAGGAAGTCGATGGAGTCATCTACGAAGCTGACTGTGACATGATCAAGGTCAAAGTTGGTGGTGGTGACATTGATATTGGTGCCAACCCTTCTGCTGAAGATGGTGGTGAGGACTTAGAAGAAGGTTACGAAATTGTTAACAACGTCGTCAACTCCTTCAGATTGCAATCTACTGCTTTCGACAAGAAATCTTTCTTGACTTACATCAAAGGTTACATGAAGGCTGTTAAGGCTTACTTAGCTGAAAAGGACCCAGAAGCCGTTGAAACTTTCGAAAAGGGTGCTACTGCATACGTTAAGAAGGTTGTTGGTTCTTTCAAGGACTGGGAATTCTACACTGGTGAATCCATGGACCCAGATGGAATGATTGTTTTATTAAACTACCGTGAAGATGGTACTACTCCATATGTTGCCATTTGGAAACATGGTGTTTCTGCTCAAAAGATCTAATTAATATAAATTGAGTGAGGGAGTTGTGTAGGAGATGGGGTTGGCGTTGTAGTAAGTTTTCTTTGGCCTACTTCTAGAGTGAAAGAAACGAGTGAAGCAAGTGCAGGCGAAAGAAGAACAAACAACGAGAAACAAACCAGTTTCGACATCTTTCGATCACAACGGTTTGTTCTTGTGTTTTGTGTTTGTGGTGCATTTGTAATCGTATAGTGTTTCGTTTAAACTGATATGTTGCAGAAACAAAGCAGCACTGCACGCACCAACAACAAGCTCTTCCCACAAATTGGGGTGCAGTTTCCTCAACTTCAACTGTTCAATCAGCGATTTTTGTCATTAAACTTGTCGACTTCTATACACAAAGTATATTTTGCAAAATATAGAAGAACTCAACTTCTGTATCTTTGTCTTTCCTACACATTACTCTGTCTCTTCACAAACAAGCACACATTCTCCAACGTCACGTCTCTTTCAACATACCAGAAGATCTCACATTCGTAGGCCAGCCCTAAAAGCTTCTTCACAGCATAGAGCCTGCTCTCATCAATCAACCTCCTGGCACACAACCCGACCTCCACTCTTTGAGCGTGAGTCAAGCCGTGCTCGTCGACACCATCGCCTCTCGAGCCACTGACGGCCCATGAAACGAGCCTCTTCAAGACAGAAAACGCCTGGGAGTTGCCTATGCCTCTCTCGCTCAAGTACCTCTGGGACTCCGGAAGCAACTGGTCCCATTGGCACACGTGGCGACAGCACATTGCTATCATGAGCCCATTGAGTCTGTCCAGCCCCACTAGCGACGAATTGAACACCAGTTTCAACGTCAAATCCGTCGCTACTCCACACAAGTGTTTCAGTATGCCAACAACTCGTTTGTCAGCACCGTCCACAAACTTGTCGAGGTCCAAGTCCTTGATGTCTATTCTAGACCTCTTGATCTCGGGGTCCAAGCGGGTGTTGTGCTTCTTGTTGAACTCTTCAGTCTCCTTTCTGATTCTGGGGTCGTTTTTCATTCTGTTGACGCTGCGGTCCACAAGGCCGTACCCGAACGCCAGAACATCCGTGGTTGGCTCCTCCTCCAACTCCTTGAGGATACACAAGTTGATGAACCGTGAGAGCTCGGCTTTTCCACACCCAAACTCCACATAAAAGTTTTGGGGGCCTAGCAACTGCTTCTTCTTGAGGTTTCCCGCTATACTCAGCTGCTGCAACGGATGTTTCTGGTGCTCGAGCTGCGAGAGCCTCTTGTCAAGCCCCTGGTGGCTTTCTGTCTTGAGCGCAAGCGGCTCGTACTTGTCCTTCAAGCTCTGCACTAGATTCAAGTACTTGACGAACAACTTTTCATGGTCAGCTTCTTCTTCGCTCAGTGGCTCTATCTGCTTGTGCCTATGAAGCAGACAATTGCGGTCCAAGTCGAACCACGGCTCGGTTCTTTCCACCGCTTTGGCATTACATTTCTTGAGGTGAGCGTCAAGTCGGTGCTTCCACACAGTGTGCTTTGGGTCCAACGGACACGGGACTCGTTCTTGCGCTTTCTCGATGATCATGTGCTCCGAACAGTACTTGTTGTCCTGCTTCCTTCGCATGCCACACCTTCTGTTCTTGTGAACGATGACGAACTCGCATCTGAACCCTTTAGAAGCGTCCAGGGAACCGTTTTTGTCGGGCTTTTCTCGTATATCCTGCTTCTTCAGCTCATTGAGGGTGCTGTGCTCGGCGCTGGCGTCGTCAGCGGATTCCACACTCACAATATCTCGCTTCTTGCTCGCAGACTCCATGGCGAAATCGATGCTCATCGCAAAATTATTCACAGATGTGTGCCAAAGAAACTAAAACCAAAACCAGCACCGCTTTATGGCGGCTTGATCTCTTGGAGACCAAGTTCTTGCACTACACGCCGCGGTACGCCAACACCAAGAAGCTTCTTGCCGCCAAAAAGAACCAGAAAATCGTGAAAAAACTCCCCAAGGACGAAGATGCTGCTCTGGAAATCGCCCAGCTCAAGAAATCCGTATTTGGAAACAAGTTCCACGGCGCATACAAGAAACTCCACAAAGAGGTGGTACGAAAGATCAAGCTGGATGGCCAAAAATGGACAGAGAATGATGAATTGAAGGTGCTCAACGATCAAGTAATCGACAGACTAGTGACGTCAAAGCTTGTGAAAGTCATCCAGTCAGTGCTATTGACCCTGAAGGAGCTCAAGCAGAACCCTCCAGCGTACTTGCCAGACCACATTGTCGATGTGCTCAAAGATAAGAAGCATGTCAACCATCCTCTGAGATTCTTCATTGACTTCTGCCAGAACAGCAAGAAGGTCAACAGCTACGTGTCGAACTTGTGGAACTCCAAGGCAGTGAAGCTGTTGTTGGCGGACGTGGAGTGGACGTTCAAGTTGGTCAGGGGAAACTTGACCAAGCAGGAGAAGGACGACAGAAGAAGGGCTCAGGGTAAACCAGTGCACAAGTCCGATAGCGACGACAGTGACGGCGAAACTGATAGCCAAGAGGACGAAGACAGTGGAAGCGATGACGACAGCGACGTCAGTGACGATGAGAATGCTACAGAACAGGCGGTGGACGCTGCAGAAGCTTTCGACAAGTTTGCTGTGTACGACAACTTGGTGGCCGCTTCTGACGACGACGAGGCGCCCGAGCTCGACCCAGCGGTCAACTACAACGAAGTCACTGACGAAGAGGCCAGTGAAGCCGATAGTTTCTTTGAGAGCAGCTCCAGTGCTGAGGAAGACACCGAAAAAAAGTATAACCTCCCAGCGTTGGCCACCGGGTACTACTCTGGTGGATCTGACGACGAGGACAACTTCCAGGTGGACGACGATAAGGTGGTCAAGCAGGCCACTACACAGCGTAAGAACAGAAGAGGACAAAGAGCCAGACAAAAGATCTGGGAGCAGAAGTACGGCAGTGGAGCCAAGCACAAGGCCAAGGAAAGAGAGGCGTTGGACAATGACAGAAAGAGAAGACAAATGGAGTTCGAGGAAAGAGAGAGAAAGAGACAAATGAAGGCCCAAGCTGCACCAACTGGGTCCAACACCGCACCTCTTGGAGAAAGAGGCCACGCTACTGCTGCTGCTGCTACATCTGTAACCACCACAGATTCCAAGGAGGAGCATCCCTCGTGGCAGGCCAAGAAGTTGCAACAAGAGAAATTGAAAAACACCAAGTTTACCGGTAAAAAAATCGTTTTTGATTAAAGCGTTAAATGAGGTCGTAATTGATTTGGAAAGAATCTTGGAGTTCCTGGTCACTGAGTTCTTTGCATGCAATGGGGGAGGTCAACTCCATGTAATACTCACACTTTTCGAGCTCAGCAACACTTACGAGCTCGTGAACAGCTCCACAAAGAAGCTTGACCACTGCCAGTCTGTTGGGCCCGTTCCAGCACTTGTGTCCGTTCAAGTAGTGGATTTTGCCGTCCTCGTAATGGTGGAACCTTCCAACGAGGGTCTGGTCCTGATACACCCCATCCAACACTTTAACGGTGTAAGTGTACTCACCCAACTTCTTGCTAACTTCGGTGCTTTTCAAGCCCCGCAAAATGTCGTCGGGTCCATAGTTGGTACTCAAGTCTTCGTTGACGATCTCGAGTTCCATGGTGATGGTGGTGATGGTTTTCTCGAGTTTGGCAATTTCCAGTTGGATGCTGGCCACGAGCTCGTTTGAGTACGGCGTGACTTGCTGTGGCTTTGACTCGTCTTTCTCCACGTCAAAGAATTCAACCACTTTTTGGTAGTACAGCGAGAACAAACTCTTCATCTTGTCAGTGCTGGGCGCAACTTCAGGCAAGTGTCTGATTTTGTCGGTTAACTGGTCCAAAAGCTGCTCGGGATGCACCTCGTGCTCTTGCTGTGGATCCTTGTTGCTCACATACTCCTGGAACTTGTTGACGGCGCCCTTGACTGCCGCATCGTTGAAGTTGGGGTTGTAGCCGCTCACAAGTTCACTCAAAATAGACTCTAGCTTATCAATTGTAGCCTCGTAGTGCTTTTGCTTGGTGGAGTGTGACGAAATCGTCAGCTTGAGAGATTCAATCGAGCCAGACAACTGGTCGAACACCGTAGGGCTGGTTGACGACTCTTGGTTCTTTGCATCAACCAATTTTTGCTGTAAATTGGCCAATTCTTGCGCCTCTGCATCTCTTGCAGCCTCTAGTTGGTTCGCGTACTCCTGGACTTCCCTCGTGTGCTGCTGAGCAGCGTTTTTCAACTGCTGCTTGAGCTGAGTAGACTTTCTCATTTCTTCCTGGTGCTTCAGAACGTGTTCGAGGTACTGCTGGTGGATCTCAGCACACTTGTTTGCACATGCACCCGTGGCGTACTCGTCGGACCCGTCACAGCACACGTCGTAGTCACAGGCGCCGTCGTTGACCTTGAAATTCTCAATATAGGCGGGAAAATGGCCCTTGTTCTCGCAGTAAAACGGCTTGGACGCACCCACAGGACATGCGTTGGTGCCAGGCTCGTCCGATCCGTCGGGACAGTCACAGTAATCGTCGTTGATCTGATCGAATCGGATCACGATACTGGGGTCGCTCAAACAAGCCCAGGTTTGGCCATTTGAGCCGGGTTTTGGCTCGTATAGATGCTGCTCATCCGGAGACACCCCCACGATGGCCGCCACGGCTGCAGGGGCACAAAGAATTGCGGCTAGTCTGAGAAGCATGAGGCAGTTGAAATGGAAAAGTCGCACACCGCAAAATCTCAAGGTGTCCTCAACATCATGGCACGCAAACGAAGCCTGATCGTCGATCTGTGGACCGTTAGCCGATGCAAGCGAATAGTGCGGCCGTTCTTATCGAAGCTTCACAATTTGAGCGAGCAATACGCCAAGGATCCATCGATAATGGAGTTCAAGCTCTCGGGAGAACTTCGACTGCCAACGCCGGAGTTCCATCTCAATGGATACAAACTGTGGCCCACGGGAGAGCCCAAGGTCCCGGAAAGCTCCATGCCAAACGACAAGGATCCAGACTTCATGGAACCAGATCTAAGCGACGATGAAGATCTCAACGGGTCTGGAACACAGTTTTCTAGGTCGTTTCAGATCATAAACAAGTTTGTGAAGCCTGCAACGGCTCAAGAGCGACTTGAGGCACTCGAACCTTTGATTACGCCGAAGTTGTACCAGACGTACATCGATATTTTCCTGTCTTTTAGAAGCATCATAGTGTCAATTGAGCTCACACGTAGCCAGTCAAACTTCACGAAACTCTCTGACATATGCTGCTCGGAAATTGGCAAGGCCATGGTGTTGACGTCCAAGACCTCGTACCACAAACTCAACCAAATTTTACTCTTTGACCCAGAAACGGTTCCTGAGGACGTCAAAATGTACCATAAGCATTTACTGGACGACATTGACCAATGGTTCGAGCTCCAGCCACGCCTGATCTTCGAAAAGTACACGGTCGAGCTCTTGTTGGGGTACTTGACCCACTTGATCTTGTTCCACCTGCAGCTGACACTTTATTTGCTTGTACCGGTGATGATTCACTGGCTCTACGAGGAGCTGATCGTCATCAGTAGCCCCAACTTGAAGACGCTCCTGAGCAAGCTTTTCTCTGACTTCTGGTGTTTCCACACTGAGAGATATTACGACAATTTGGCTACACTGGCCATCACAGACTTGACAGGGTTGACCTCGTGCTCGAACAAGATCTTCTGGGCGCTCTACGACATCGGGTTCTGGTACCAGTTCATCACCACGCTCGAGTTCAAGAGCGAGAGATTCGATAACCACTACGAGACGTTGTTGATCAAGACGCTCGTGTTGAACGACAAAATCGACCTGATTGAAGACTCCAGGTTCTTCAGTTTCTTGGACACTACGATCTACCCGCTCATAAGGAGAAACTGCACCAATCCCAACGTCAACCAGCTACTTATCCTTATTCTTGCACGAATAATCAGGACTGCCAACACCACAGATCCTACAAAGACCCCCCACATGTTCGCCCACGTCAAGCAGTTCATCAGTTTATGGCTCTCGTTCGAGCTGGACTCCCAGATGGTGTTCAACTCGTTGTATCCCGGCAACGAAGCGTTATTTGAAGGCTTGATCAGAATATCATTGTTCATTTCAGCCAGGATGGGGAAACCGCTGGACGTCAAATACCAGCAGTTGTGCCAGACTCTCGTGCTACTCCAGGCGTACTTCCTCGACACCGACTACGTCGTCAAGGGCTACGAGGCTGGACTCGGCGAGCTGATTTTGTCGGTGCAAGCTGAAGCGTTCACAGCTCTCACCCCGTTCAAGTACGCAAACAGAGACCTCGACGACTTTGTGTACTGGCTTCTCGACCACAGCATGCTCGTGCTAGCGCAGAGGCTCTTTCAAAGAGTCTACGGCAACTACACGAAATTTTACGATCACAAAATTCACGATTTGTATACTATACTCTTTCAATAAATGCAATGGTGCAGTTCTGGATGCTGTGTGTGCGTGGAATGTCTCTGGTGGTGCACCTTCGCTATGTGCACACTCTGGTGGCGCCGTTGGCGGTGTCGTCAGCGATGAGGCTCGTGGCCTCTGTCACCACGGCGTCCAAGCTCACTGGTGCCACCTTGATGTTGGCCCTTTGGCCCATGTCGGTCTCTGTGATGAGCCCAGGGAGCAACGCGTTGACCCTGATCTTGCTACGGAGCTCGAGGGCGAGACTCTTGGTGAAAGTGTTGAGACCGCTCTTCAGAGCAGAGTAAACTGATGCGCCGGGCACCAACCAGTTGTCTAGCGCGAGCGCCGATGAGATGTTGAGAATGCATGGGGTCTGGGTGCCGCTGTCAGACCGTTTGAGCGCTTGCGAGCTCTTTAGAAGCGGCTTTATGGCGAGCTTGGAGATCGCTATGGGTGCGAGAAGGTTCAAGGCGATGATGCGGCTAATATCGGCGGTGGAGAGCGTCAGCAAAAGCGCCTGGTCAGTCATGCCGGCACAGTTGACCACAATGGTGCACCCTGTGAGGTGGGGCTCAATGGTGGCGAGCTGGTGGGTCTGTGTAAGGTCAAGCGAGACAAACTGGTGGTGCTGATGCGACGAAAGCGTGGGAAGCTGCTGGACGTTTTGGGCGAGAAGGCCGCTATCGCGTGCCACCAGCACCGTGGAGCATCCCTGTGCCGCCAAAGAGGCAGCTATGGCTTTGCCTAGGCCTCGTGAGGCGCCAGTAACGAGCGCCTTGTGGTGCGAAAGCATGTGTGAGGTACCAGCTACCGCGAGCCTACCGCCAGGTATTGTGCAGTCGCCACAAAGTTACTGCGAGCCACCGCGACGCACCACAAACCACAAACTACAACTCAGAGATGAGACGTAAATTAAGCTAATTGGCCGGTCTCGTGGCTTGACCCGCCTACTCGCCCTGTAGCAACGAGCTCAAGGCCATGATTCCAAGCACACCGTAGCGGAAATAGTTATTTTCCGTCAACAAAATAGTGATGTAGCCCACTTTGGGCACGTACCCCCACACGGTACCCACCAAGTCGGTACTCTTGTTCAAGTACGCTTGCTTGTGGGCGTACAAGCCCAAATCATTGACAGGGTTGTTGTCACCTTTGGTGAGAAGCAACTGCTTGGCGTCGTTGTGGTGCTCACGCAAAACACGATGCACAATGGGGATGGACTTGCCCCTGACTTCGTAGACCACCACGTCACCCACGGAGTTGCGATGATTGCGGTTCCACAAGAACAAAACGTCACCACGTTGGAACGCTGGCTCCATTGAGCCCGTAAGTACCACCACGATGGGGGAGTGGGAGTGCGCCACAACACCCAACGTCTTCCACATCATGAACGCCCCGGTAAACACGTACGCAAACGTTAGAAGCTGCGCTAACTGCTGGCGAATATTCATAGGTGTCGTTTGCGAGCGCGGTGCAAAACTGGTGCGAAAATAGTGCCAAAGTGGTGCGAAAATGCTGCGAAAATCAATCTGAATTGCACCAATTTTGCACCAAGATTGTTTCAAGTTACCGCGAAGTCGCACCCACAAATCACTGCAATTATTAGCAACCAATGAACCAACAACAAGACTCACAGTCTGCACAGGCATCACAACCGCCAAAGACCACTGACACCAGTCAGTCACCCCCGCTAGTTCAACCGGCTCCTCAAAAACACCCGCTGAAGTCGCTCATTACACCGCCACCACACCTCAAAAATCAAACTGTCAGCTTCTCCGACTCAGATAACCTGGAAAGACTCCGCCGGTTCACGATCTCGGCCCAGCCTTCCTCGGTCAACATCGCCACCACCGTCACCACCGACGTGGGTCGCAAACCATCGGTATCGTCGCCTAAACAAGCCTCCAGAAACAACTCGGGCATGGGCGACTTCCTCTTTATGGGCCCAACCAAGCCACAACCGCTGGTGGCAACAACTCACGCGCAGGTGCTGCTGAGCGGCTCCAGCAGAGTGGCCCTGCCCGTTGAAGGTGTCAAGCCAACTTATGCGCTCAACACCGTGAAAAGAACCCTCATATCGTCACCATCACCACCTCCTGCTTCCCAGCCGGAGTCTCTGAAGGCTATAGAGATGCCCTCCCGCAAAAACAGCTTGCGCAAATCCAACAAAACCGTGGTGGAGTCGCCCAATGGGCCTCCAGTCCCCTTTCAACAGTTTCTCTCGAGAGAAGACGACGGGAAAATCCATATTTTACTTGCTTGCACTGGGTCTGTGGCCACCATCAAAGTGCCTATGATCATCGACAAATTGTTTCAGATTTACGGTAAGTCTAAAGTCAGCATTCAGTTGGTGTTGACTAAATCGGCTGGACATTTTCTCAAAGGGTTGAAAATTCATAATGACGTGAAGATCTGGCGTGACGAAGACGAATGGGCCAACTTTAACGAAGGCTTTAGTGACTATTTCACCGCTACAAATCCACCAGGCAAGAAACATAAAAATCCCTACGATAAGCTTATCCTACACAATGAATTGAGACGTTGGGCTGATATTATGTTGATTGCGCCATTATCAGCCAACACGCTTGCTAAAATCGCCAACGGAATCTCCGATAATTTACTTACACTGATTGTGAGGTCGTGGGGTTGGACCTCGACTACAAGCACGGTCAATTCACCACAACTTTCAGCAGCAAAGAAGCCTATATTGGTGGCACCTGCTATGAATACATTCATGTATACGCATCCATTGACAGCTAAACAGCTTACGATGTTGTCGTCCAACGAATTTGGCTTCGGAATGGAAATACTTAAACCAGTGGAAAAAGTACTAGTATGCGGTGATATCGGAATGGGGGGTATGCGAGAATGGCTGGATATCGTTGACATCTTGCGCAGACGTATTAATGGCATCAAAAGCCCTGAAAAAAGTGAAGTGGAGGGCATCGAAGAAGAAAACGAGGATGACAACGATGACGACGACGACGATGATGATGACGATGACGATGATGACGATGACGATGATGACGATGATGACGATGACGATGACGACGACGACGATGATGACGATGATGATGATGACAGCAATGATGTGGCCACGTCTACTGACGACAAAGACATGATGTTTGAGATCTCCAACTCATGATGCACCCTGGCTACTGCAACAAGGTATGGTCAAAGTCGAGATGGGCCAATGGCTCGAAGGCTGAGTTCAAAGTCAAACCTTTCAGGGACACGAGTCCGTTGATGAGGTGGAGTTGGTAGATGTTGAAGTTTTCTACGAATTTTTCCAAGTCGTCACCGTTTTCAATGCAACGCTTCACGAGAAGGTTTGTTTTATGGTTGAGTACAAACCCCACGGCGTACAAGAGTGAGTCGAACAAGTCGTCAAGCTTGCGGATATCTTTGTTGGAACTGTTGAGATACTGGAGGACCAGTTTGTCATAAAGGAGGCCATCTTTCAAAGGAAGATTCTTTGGGTCCCAGTCAAACTCCACGGGAGACCTTTCGGTGTTGTTGAGCCAATCAAGCACCAAGTTCAACCGATTGGGTTTTGCGTGTTTGGATTTTGTTTGGTCTTTGACGAGGAAACGGTTCAAGAAGAACGACGACATGCGTGGAGCACTCATGGGGATGAGATGACAATTGGGCTTGACAGATGACGGGGATGCTTTGGCCATGGTATAGTAGGTACCGTACAAGGCATTTTCGAAAGTGAAATTTTTCAACACGATGGGAAGCGTTGAAGTTGCGTTATTTGAGCGGGTCCTCTGAGTCTCTATGAGGATGACGTCGGGGTGATGGTGCACGGGCCTGGAGAAAACCAATTCGTCTAGCACCAGGAAGGCAAGCTCGTGCAAGGACCGTTTGGCAGCGATAAGATGAGCCACGTCGTTATCGGGGTGGTCGAGGTCTACGAGGGAGAACTTGGACGACAAGTCCCAGGTCGACCAGTCGGTGAAGTGCACGCGGGGCTTGTTGGAGACAATGGCATAGTTGTTGATATCAGGAATGGAAATGTGACAATAGGAGAAATTTTTAATGCCGACGTCGATGGCTAGCACCGACAAGTTGGGCGGTAAAGCAGCAAAGAAGCAATTTGAAGCGAGCAAACTGGCAATCTTAAGCAGCTTGGTGGACTTCGACGGGGCGCCACATATCAGCGACAACAGCGATAAGCAGGCGTTCGAAGATCGGAGTAGTGAAGACATGGCTACAATCTAAAAATAGAAAATGGCTATGGCACAATCTGACCGCAGTGGGGGCGGGAGAAATCTCCTTAACGCGAAACGCCAGGGCCACTAAGGCGGGCCAGTGCAATAGCCACCAAAAGCGTGGACGAGCTTGGGACGGTGTTGCTGTAAGCGACGGGTGGACGATGGTTACGGGCAGTGAGCGTGGCAGCAGGAAGACGTCACACCAGACGTCACAGTCACACCACGGAATGCCATCGAACAGAAAAGAAAGCAATCAAGTGGCTCGTCACAGCACTGCTCAAAACGGCAAAATTAATTCGTGTTTCGCAAAAAATTAAACACGGTTGGGCGACGAGAAAAAACGCTGGCGATTTCGAATATAAAAAGGCCAAAATCCCCTGATTTTTCTCACCTCAAAAATGCAATTCTCCACTGTTTTTGCTGCTTTCGCTGCTGTCGCTGCTGTTCAAGCTGCCAACGCTTCCAACGGTTCTAACGGTACTTCCTCTTCTAAGGGTGATGCTGGTAAGATCGCTGGTGCTGGTCTCCTCGGTGCTGGTGCCGCTGCCGGTATCGCTTTATTGTTGTAAGCTTACTAATAGAATTTGTACTTATAAATAAATAATTGACTTATTCCTTTGTAGTTTTGGTTTGTGGCTTCGCCTTGGGCCCCCAGTTCTTGGTGGGATTCTCCTGGTACCGCACGAGCTTGATGCTTCGGAGCTTGTTGACTTTGGCGCTCTCGGCGGTGTCAGCGCTGAAGTCAATGGCTGGCTGTGGCTTGTCGTGCAACAGCTGCAAGATCTTCCATCCAATCATGTTCTCGTTCAAGTTGGCGTTGGTGTCGATGTGGGCCCGGAGCTGCTCCACTTTCTTGACGGTCTTGTCCGTCTTGGGCACGTCACCGCTGTCAAATTTGCTGATAAGCTCTCGGTTTTTTTCGACCATCCACTGCTTGTTGACTTGCAACACCACCTGCCACGGGGCGTTGGTCTTGATACAGTTCTTCTTGGCGTGGGTGAGCGACACCTCGTAGCCCAACCCGCCCACGGCTCGACAGAACTCGTTGATGGAAATGGGCGGACTCTTGAAGTACGACGAGAGCTGGTTCAAATTGAAGTAAAACGGCGCCTCGATCTCGTGCCTGGCCACCGTCAACATCCCCTTGATACGGTCTCTGGTCTTGTAGACGTCGTCGCTGGCCTCCAGGTTGATGTGGAGGATCCGGTCGATGAAGTCGTGGCTGTGGATGTTCCCACCGTACATGGGCCCAGCGATGTTGAACGGAGACTGGCAGAACTCACACTCGGCGCCTGGCGCCACCAGCCGCGGCGTCTGGAACTTGTCCTTGTTCCTGTTGGACTCGTGGGGGATCTTGCGGCCCATGAACTGGTTGTGTTTGCTGCCACACCCAATGCAGTGGTACGTCAACATCGTTGTAGACGCCAAACTCTTGACGGAAATGGGGCTGCTCTTGACCCGAATGAACAACCGGAAGTAGTAGTCGATCAGCAACGAGAGCAACGGCTCAATGGTCTTCTTGTACTTGGCTGCAGTGGTAGCGATGGTGTTCAAGATGAGCCGGATGCCCACCTCGTGGTTGGCCTCGCTGCCGATGAAGGTGTTGCCGAAGTTGTTGCCGCCGTACAACGAGAAGCACTTCTCGGGGTACCCTGAGCCGGCAATGACTCCGGCGTCGGTGCAGGTGACGAGCAAAAGCCCATCGTCTTTCAAGCACGCCAATGCGCTGTCGATGAACGGGATGGCCGTGCCGTACGGGTCGAGGTCCACCACGTGGAACTGGCTGGACGTCGACGCCATGTACTTGATGGCGTCGCCCAAGTGGGACTCGACTTTGTCGTCCATTTTGTTGTAGGCGATGTTCTGGTCGATGACCTTGACGGCGTCTGCGAGCAAGTCGTTGGCCACCACCTTGGCGACGTTGGGGATCTCGTGGGCGTACCGCAACGCACGGAGCCCCGTGGCGCTGAGCGCCTCGAGGATCTTGATGCAGTCTTGCTTCTGCTCGCCGTTGGCGCCTCTTTTGTTACTCTTCTCGACCTCAGTCCACGCCTTGATGGCCATCACGCTGAGATCTCGGTTGAACTGCTGGATGTGGTTGTAGAACACCTTGTCCTGCTTCGGGAAAAGGATCTCGGCCATGCCTTCCTTGACAATATGGTACTCTTCAGCCTTGACCATTTTAGCGACAGATCTGAGCATCATCGCGAAAACCAAATGCACCACTCGAACGATTCCCGCCCCGACGACACCGCCGACTACGAGTCCTCGTGCGACTCCTCGTGCGACTCCTCGTACGACTCTTCGTGCGACGACTCGTACCAGTTGACGGCGCAGCAGCAGTGGGAGGAGAGCGTGCGGCAGATCGAGGCCTTGGTGTCGCTCGTGGTGTTCCCGTTGATCGGGAAGTTGTTGGGCAGACGCTTCAGCAAAGTGGTGTGGCGCCACGTGGCCGCCTGGTGGTGGCGCTAGCGCTCGCTACGTTGATTACCCAAACCTTTATTCCTATTTTACAATGACTCAATTAACGTCGCAAACTCACTGGTCACGTTTGCAGTGACAAAGTCCATCAAGTACCGCAACAACGGCTCAACGAGTCCCGTGGACACCCGGTGGAGGATCTGATGCACAATCTTCAAGTATTCGTCGGCAGAAATAAACGATTCCGACGACCCCGACTGCGCTGACCCAATGGAGAAAATCGAGCTGTTCTCGAGCGACGGCATCGTCACAAGCTCCCCCGTCGTCAGCACCTGCTCTCGTATCACATTGAACACTTTGATCAAGAGCTGTAGCATTATCTTAAACACAAATAGCGTGTCCAAATGAATATTGATCTCGAGCTTCTCAATGAGCAACTGCTTGCTGTTGAGCTTGATGGGCGAACTGTACTGGCTGATGGTCGACGTCAGCAGACTGTGTGATATTGACGTCTCGTGCCTGCCGATGTCGAAGCTTTTCAACACTAGGAGCAAGTTCTTGATGAACTTAGTGTGGTAGAGTGGCTGCGAGTTCCCTGCCATACTCATGTAGTGCTTGGGAGACTCCTGCGACGCTGTGTCTGGTAACGAGGAGCCATTGCCCTTTGCGAGGGCTGCCAATTTGGAGTTGAACGTCTGGTTCAGGCTCTGTTGCGCCTGGTACGACTCCTCGTCTATCAGTAAGGCCTTCAAAAGGTTGCCGAGTGATATACACAACTTCAAGAGCCTCTCGCTGTCCAAGGGGATCTTGGTGACTTGCAGGTGAGCATAAAGCTCGTTATAGTTGAGTTTATAGAATTTCAAAAACTTCTTGGGGTTGTCGGCAGCTGAGAATGGAATTGTGTCCAACAACGTGTTGAATGTGGCCACTTCTCGGTCCACAACATCCACGAAGTTCATTGCAAAATCTCGATAAAGACAATTGTCAGATTCCCAAACAATTCGCGTTGAAATGTCAAGTGAAATTTTCAAGTCACTAGCAGCCCACCATGATGCTTTTTGTGTATATCACTGCCATGCTGGGTGTGTTGGTGTTGGTGCTCTTGTTTGGGGATAGTCCCAGTTTTCGGGGCACTTTTATCCAGAAAACAAGAAGGTTTATCCTCCATGCCAACGCTCTAGTGGCGCAAAGAGTGGGTCAGTGGACCTCAGGACCCGTGGCGACCAGGCTCTCGTGGTACGTGAACTGGTTTGTGCCGCTTTTCTATGTGTGTGTCCTCACATTTCTTCTTTATCTTTTCTTCAGAGATACATGGTCCATTGTCGACCACAGTTATAAGCACGGCTGGCGCCAGTGGTACATTTACGCTAGCATCGCCACTGTGTACGGTAGCACTGGTGCCAGCATATACAGTGACCCAGGAACGCTTACAGTGGCCAATGCTGCTCGTGCTAACAACCAGTTCCACGCCAACGAGATCATTTTCTTCAAAGACAATTACTGCAGGACATGCCAGTTGCCCAAGCCCGCCAGGTCCAAGCACTGCTCCACGTGCAACAAGTGCGTGGTTTTGTTTGACCACCACTGTGTGTGGATCAACAACTGTGTGGGCTACTACAACTACCGGTGGTTTGCCCTTTTCCTTGTGGCCAACATCAACATGCTTGCGTACGGAGCCAGGATCTGTGCGAGCAGCCTCCCGCTGTGGCACTTGGTGGCGGTGGCGGCAATCGACAGGCGGCACAAGAACACGGTGATGCTTGTGGTTCTCTGTACGATATTTGTGGCAATAGCGGTGATTTTCACAGGGTTCCAGGTCAGATACGTCTACCTTGGCGTGACGACCAACGAGCTCGACAAGTGGGGGGAGATCGAGTATTTGGTGCAGCTCCAGGCGCTCTACAGAATGGGCGACCAGTACGTGGAGCGAGTGGGCGACCAGTTCATCGATCTCCACAGCGAAACGGTGGTGCTGGTGGACAGGGAGTTGACACGCGTCGAGTCCATGGACGTGCTCCACAACGAGTACGACTTGGGGTTCTACAGCAACATGAAGCAGCGTTTGTGTCCGGTGGCACTTTGAGTTTAAAGTTAAGGGTCTGGCGCGCGAGGCAGAGTTTCACCAGCTAGTGCCAAGGCTAAGCGGGCTTCGCACTACCTGCTCGTGGTATCATGCCAAGCCACTGGCAACTTACTTAAGTGACCCTGTTCGCACAATTGTCATTAATGTCGTTGGAGGTGGAACCACCGAACAACAGATTTACCAGACGTGTTTCCTTCAACAGTTTAGACCCAGATCCTGCAACGGTTCCACGCTCAGAGGTGGATTTCTCTGACTACAATTTGGGGTACGGTTCCAGTGTGGTCAATGATATATCCAAGATCTACTCCAGCACCTACACCAAGTTCCGCAAGAGACGTCGTAGTATCACTCCTGCCAAGTCCATTTTGAAGAATACCCTAAGTCCCCAGCAATTACGCTACAATATTTCCAATGCTGAAACTTTAGGCATCAATTATCACCAAGATTTGGATGATTTGGGCACGTCAGACGACGAGATCGATGTGGGGGCCGAAAAGAAACCGCCAAAGACTCGCCGCAAATCTTACAGTGACATGACAGACGAGGAATTGATGGCTCTAGACCCCCAATTCGCAAACACCGGCACTAATTTAGACAAGTTCAAGTTCGATAGCCAGAGCACCTACTACCGGCCTGAGCAACGCCGATCGTCCACCGTCAGCCCCATCACCAAGACCGTGCCGGAACTACCAGAGAGCCACAACTACAAGGGCATAAGCTTGACGGTGCAGCACCAGGATTTCTGTGACAGGAGAACTGTGCTCACGGTCATCAACGGCAGACGACATACTTGGAACACCATTGACTGGTTGGCGCAGTCGAATTTCTTGCATGACGGGGATTTCCTTATCGTTGCAACTCTCGTGCCGTTCAAGTACAGTTCCAAGCCAGAAATGCTACGCAAACGGTGTGAACGGTTGCTTGAGTACCTAGTGAAAACGGTTACTGGCGGTCTCGCACTCAAGATTATGGTGGAGTTTGTCATTCATGAACCAGTTGCTGGCAACGGAAACAAGACGATGCTCCATAATTTGTTTCGTCACTATAACCCCAATTTAATGGTGCTCGGCAACAAAAACACGAGCCTCAATTTCAAGTACCCTGTCAAGATGAAGGAGACCACTGCGGGAAAGTACTTGGTGAAGTTTCTGACCTATTTGGTCAAATACTCAACTGTACCGGTGATACTTGTGGGGAACAATGCCATTCACGCTCAGGCTGGTCCTGCGAATTCCAGAAAAGGGTCGTTTGTCTCGGAGATGTCGACGTCCTCCATTGCGTCAAGCAGCGAAAGTGATGGTCCAGCTCCCGTGGACTATAGTGCGTTTGATCTGTACCAGAAAATGATTCAAGCGATTTCTGACCGGTCCCTCTGTCAGTCTCGCGAGTACTTGGCCCAGCTCAAGCAGCACCAGCAGCAAGAGTCGAACGCCGCCAACCCGCTGGTACCGCAGATCAAGTTTGACGACTCTGTCACTTTCGACTCCAAGATCCACTCCATCTACAACTCGCAGTTGTCCAAATCGACCTCGGACAACTCAGACAGAATGTACAAGGTCAAGTCGTTGTTGGACACCGACAAGAGCGAGAAGTCGGTCACTTCAGACGACGACTTGAACAGAACTACAACGGGGGAACGACTCACCCTCAAGCAAATCAAGTCCAACTTGAAGAAAGAACCTGTCAAGAAACCAAAGAAGAAAAAGAGTTTGTGGAAGAAAATTTTCTAGTCTCGCTTTGCTAATGAACATGACGACGAGATGACGCTGTAGCAGTAACGATGCCACTAAGGCCACCAAGTTTAGCAACACCAGCCAAAGGGGGACCAGGCCTGGACCGCCCTAGGTTTGAAGCCTGTTTTGAGCGTGTCTTTACCAATTTACAGCAACTTCGTTGCTAAACCGACCGTAACTGATCAGCACGGCATTTTGAGCGATAGCGTCTCATACAAAGTGTACTTCGAAAAAGGTGGTAATTGCAGTTTTGGTGGTTTTTGCACTTGACAGCACTGAAAATGTAAAAAAACTGGGATTGTTGGAACGAGTATTTTTTGGTGGAGGACCATCACCGCCAGGCCAACCCATTATGATGTGGCGTAAGTGGCGTGGTGACGTGGTCTGGCTGCGGTGGTAGGTTTAGCGGCGATGGTGCTATTTGTAGTGCCATGGTATGGTACGTGGCACCGACATGTCCTGTCACCGCGAAGGTGCCCTAAACTTACGGCGAAGTTACCCCTACTCTACCACCGCAAACACACCGCGAACTTACCACCAACTCAGTCAAATGTACCGCGAACTTCTTTCCAACTCAGGCAAATTCACCGCGAACTTCTTTCCAACTCAGGCGAATTCACCGCGAACTTCTTTCCAACTTTACCCTAACCATGGAGTCTGTTGAGCCACAAGTCAAACAGGAGAATTCGGCCCCCGTTCTAACGCACACGTACTCCACGCGGTCCAAAGTAAAGCGCCATGCCATAGTCAAGCCGCGTCTTCGGCCTGTCAAGTTCAATTCTGCCGATTTAAGCCTTGGGACGCGACCACCAACACAAGTCCTCGTGAAAAATGTCAACGGCATCGACCTCTACGTGAGCGAGGAGCACCCCTTCAACAAGCGGGGGTTCAAGTACCGCCCGTGCAAGCCCAACCCCGAGTTCCCGCTGAATTTGTACTCCACCACCGACCTCCCGCCGTACCAAGTCAGGCCCAGCTACTTCGACAGGTCGGCAGAAATCGTGTCAGACGATAGCGGCACCATTGTGCTGAATAGCTCGACCGGCTGGCGCAGCGTGCGGTCCAACGTCGGCGTCAGAGAGGGCACCTGGTACATGGAATTCCACATCATCAACGCCAACAACAACAAGGACAAGAGCCATGTGCGTGTGGGCATTGGCAGAAAGGAGGCGTCGCTAGAGGCGCCCGTCGGCTTTGACGGCTACGGCTACGGCATACGAGACATTGGGGGCCAAAAAATCACGCTTCTGAGACCTAAAGAGTTTATGAACGACGAGGGCTTCACGGACGGTGACGTCATTGGGCTCCTCATCAAGCTACCACCGCTCAAGGACCACAAGCAGCACATTTTGGGAGACGCCAAAGTGCACACCGTCAATTTGCACGACAATATAGTCCGAGACCAAATCCCCATAAAGTACAAAAACTCGCTCTACTACGAGCAGTTCGAGTACACCGCCACCGAGAAGATGAACCACTTGCTCAACCCAGTCAAGTTGTTTGGGGAAAAGGCCATCATGGAGATGAACAATCCGACTTCAGTGCCCACCATACCTGACTCCAAGATAGTTATTTACAAGAACGGCGTGGAGGTCGGCACCATGTTTGAGGACCTCTATAGCTTCTTGCCGGACTTGCAGCAGCAGCTGAATCCCGATTATAAAGACTCTGATGATGGCACTTTGGGCTACTACCCAATGATCTCCATCTACCACAACGGAGTAGTGCAGCTCAATGCGGGCCCCGAGTTCAAGTACCCCATACAGCAGGACCACCGTGCGCTCAGCGAGCGCTACAACGAAGTCATAACGGAGCAGTGGCTATGGGATATCATGGACGAAGTCGAGTGTGAGTACCTCGATGCGATCGAGAACGCTGCCAAACAGGAGTAGGTCTTTGGATCACACTGGGATGTTTGCGGGGTCGACTCCAATGACAGAGTCGAAATCCTCATCTATGGCTTTCGTGCTGCGGTACACAGCGAAACATTTGCGGTGGAAGTTCTTGGACTGGTAGGCCACGCCCAACGTAACGAGTTCGCCACACTGTTCGCACGCACTGATAGACTCGTACGCAGCATTGAGGTACTCTTTGAGCTCATGCACCGTTTTGGTGCTCATGGCGAGCTCACCGCGAGTGGTAACGAGGAACCAGCCATCGTTGATCAACCGACTTAGAAACAACTGGGCGTCTTTCTTGCCCAGCTTGAGCCGGGCCACTTTGTTCTCTGTGTCCACCAACCTCGCCTTGAACCCGCTGGTCACTATATCTTCAATAATAGACTTAATAAGCTCGATCTCTTGCGGTGCGTACCTCGTAAACGACACGCTGGCGGCGTCTACTTGCTTGTTGCACACGAGATACACCACCTCGCCCGAGACCTCGCTGATGGTCTTGTCTATGGCGAACCCATGGACGTTTATCTCGCGGTTGATGGCGTGAATCAACGCTTGGGCCGCCAACTTGGTGGTTGGGGGGTCCAAAACGTCGCCGTAAAGCTCACGAATCAACACCGCCACTTTCTCATGGAGCTCTGCTTCGCCTACGTGCTTGACCAGACGCAAGTACGTGAGCAACACGCGGTGGGCGGCGTCGTAGCGGTCGAGCAGGTCGAGTTCAAAGGGCATATTTTCGCGGTAGCTCAGTCGCGTTTGTAAACAAGCTGAACCATAAGAGACCAGGACGTAGAACGAGTAGTGGAACGAGCACGCGGTACGCGGTACGTGCTACAGACGTAGAGCGTGTGACACATACCCCACTACGCCCCACGCTGGCACCGCCTCCCGTACTACAGACAACAGGGCCACGCTCGTGCACTGGCCAATATTCGCCATGATTTCTTTGACTATTTACATTCTGTGAATTCCACACAAACTGCCAACTGATCGAACTCAAACTCGACCTAAAGTTTGCTGGCGCCCAAGCACAAGTTGGTGGCCTTTTCCGCCATTCCCAATCCCGCCTGGTACCCGTAACCGCCAGCGCCGTAGTTGTGGATCACGGTGTGGGAGCCTATGACCTGTTTCTCGATCCTGGCACCGCCTTTTCTGTATGGCCTCAAGCCAGTAGCCACCTTGGCAACCTTGCCCTTCAAGACCTGCGGGAACAACGCGCCGGTACGTCTCAAGATGTCGGCGGTTTCTGCAGCAAAAGTGTCACCAGACCAGTTGTTCTCTTGCACGAACCCACCCAAAATGACTTCTCCGTCGGAGTCCGGCCTGGGGATGATGTAAGTGGCAAAGTCTTTGCCCCAGAACATCCTGTTCTCCTTGATGTGTGGCGCGTGAGTCACTAAAACCTGTCCTCTCACGGGATACATTGCCTTGTCGTTGACCAAGTCGTAAGCGCCAATACCAGAACAGTTGAAAGTGGCCACTGTGGATGAGGAGGACGCCTCCAACACACTCAGAAGCTTGCGCTGCTCAAACCTCACGCCCTTGTTCTCCAAGTACTGCTTGAAACTGACCAAAAACTCAGGACAGTTGAAGTTCCACGTGATGTACTTGACGCCAAAGGCCCTGCCGTTGAGCTCACCCTCAGGAAGGATCTGGAAGTCTTCGAGGTACTCCTTGAGCGAGTCTATCTTGGCCTTGGCAGGCACATAGTCCCAGAACTCGGTGGTGGGGAGCTTCTCGAGCCCGCACTGGTTGAGCTTGTTTCTCAATTTGTGGAGATTGGTGTACGTGAATTTGTCATAGAAGAGCGTGGCTGAATCGTTGGGAGAGATACACGAGAAGTTTCCTCCCGCCCATGGCGAAGTGTAAAGCCTTGAGGTGTCACCTGGCAAGTATTGGGCCACGACTTTAATGTCATTTGCAGCTATTCCCTTTTCGATCAAGCAGTAAGCGGTGTACAAACCGATGATGCCTCCACTGAAATTAGTATGGTGTCAACCAGAAGAAGGTCTACATACCCCACAACGACGTATTTGTCTTGCATTGGGGACCATAGGCGGCCAATGGCGCCTTTATAAGAATCGCGCCTATCAACTTACCGGTTTGGGCGATGAAAGTCGTAAGATCGCAAACGGCTTCTCACGTGGAAACTCTGCGATAACACGATATGATCAGAACCAGATCGAGATTAGGGTGTTTGACGTGCCGAAAGAAGAAGTATGTGTCACAGTTACCCAATAGGGCCTCCGACTAACCGCCAGGAAGAAATGTGACCAGACCAAACCGACGTGTGGGCTCTGTTCCAGAAGGAATGATGTCTGTCTATGGCCTGAACCGGGCCCTAGATCGAAACCAGCCCGTAAAATCGTCCCAAAGTTCATCATCTACCACGACAGCAAAGAAAAAGCGGTAGTGAGCCCCAAAAGTGGCGCCAAAAGCCCTACTGAATACGCCAAGTTGCTCGAAGGACCGGCCTTTGACTCATTTTTACAAAGTTTGACATTTCTGCCAGCGTCACCAGCACCAACATTTCCGGAGTTGCTTGACTCGCTCGAGCACCTGATGACGCCGTTATACCACAGCCCCTCGCATCCAATCGTGGTGCCGATGAACGCAACAGAAACCGACTACTTCAACTACTACTGCAACTTTGTGGCCCCCAACATCTCTGTGGTTGAGCCAGAGTATAATTACTTCCTCAAAATTTTTCTCCCCATGGCATATGAGGACGAGTCTATCATCTACGCCATGGTAGCTTGGGGTTGTATCTTCAGACAGTACGCTGACAACTTAGAAGTGTCTAAAAGCTCAGGTGCTCAGTATATTACCAAGGCCCTCCAGCTGGTACGAGCGAGGAACAACTTCATAACGTCTCTCACGACCTACATCATCTTGATGTGCATAGACATCACCACTGGTGGGACCTTGGAGTGGTCATTTTTCTTGACCAACTGTTACGACTTAATTAACGAAATGGGCGGATTCAGCGTCCTTGAACAATACTCTGAACAGGGCAAAGCTATTGCTGAGAACTTTGCTTTCTTTGACATCTTGGCATCCCAGTCCAACGAGAACGGCACCTACTACCCGGTCGTGGAGTACAACAGCATTTTCAACACCAACAACATCGGCCATTTGGACCCGCTACTGGGCTGCACAAGGCCATTGATCTTGATCTTGGGCGATATCATCAACTTGGTAGTGGAGGCCAACAAGCTACCAAAGGATAATTCCCGACAGTACTACCAGGGCATGGATGTTATCTTAAACAAGACATATGATGTGGAGAAACGACTACTCAACGCCAAAATCTACGAGACTGACTACCAGGTGTTGGTTAACAACAGAGAGGAAGAGTTTGATCTTCACTGCAGCATGTTCGAGTTATACCGCTTGACTATAGAGCTTTATGCTCGCCAGGCTATACGAAAACTACCACCATCTGTGCCAGAAGTGCAAGTTAGGGTCAACAAAGCGATGGACTTGATCGAGTTTTTGATCCACAGTAGGCTCATGTCTGGGTTGTGCTTCCCATTGCTCGTAGTTGGGGTTAATTCTGTCACGGCAGACAACAAGCGCACTTTCAAAGATCATTTAGGCACGCTATCGTTGAAGTATGAATTCAGCACCGTGCAAAAGATCAAGCAGATAGTGCAAGAAGTATGGAAGTCAAACGATAACGGGAGGTTATCAGTAGACTACTTCGACATTACGAGAAGGTTAGGATGGAAATTGAATATTGGACGATAAAATACAAGCTAAAGATTGTTCCACAAACCTCTTATAGTTTTCTTGATACCAGGTTTCATTTCTGGTTCTTCGGACTGATACTCGCTCAGTGAGTTATGTGAGCGACGAGGGTGGAGGGAATGATGTGAGTGATGTGAATGGATTGGGATTTCGAGATCGACTCTGTCGTTGACGAAGTCCATATCCTCGTAGGAGATGAACTTGCTCTTGAGAAAGAATTTGAACAACCCCCACATAACAAAGAATAATGGTAACATGATGTACAAGTCAACAAACTGACCAGCGTCAAAAGGTTTGAAGACTGTCCAACCTTGAACTAAAATCAACACTATACCTAAGCCCATACCCACATAGTTGATGTAGGGGAAGAATGGGGACTTGAAAGGTAAGTCTAACTTCAGATTGCCTTGCTTCAACCAGCCCACTCTGAATCTATATTGGGAGTAGATGATACCGGTCCAAACAATAAAGGCACTGACACCAGCAAGACCCACAATGTAACTGTATGCAACGGCAGAACTACTGTTCATGGCCAACAAAGAAAGGAACCCAAGTAAGTGAACCGTGAAGGTGGCTATGTATGGCACACCACTCTTGGTGACTTTGGCGAAAATTTTAGGAGCATAGCCGTCAACTGCAAGTCTCATAAGGCATCTGCCACAGAAGTAGACTGCACTGTTAATGGAGGAGATACATGTGACCAAGATGACGGTGGTGACAAAGTAACCGGCATTTGCCCAACCGGCGTTGACTAAAGCGATGGTCATTGGTGAACGCATGACTCTGTTGTCAGCAGATAAAGCAGGGTCATTCCAGGCGACGGTTATTCCATAAGTGATGGAGATTCCAAAGTAAACGAAGAAGATTCTGAACACCGTCTGGGTGACAGCTCTTTTCACAGCTTTCTTGACGTTTCTGGACTCGGAGAACGTTATAGACAAACTTTCAATACCGGTGTAGAAAACACCAGCGTAGACGAAAGAGTTGGCGATACCTTTGAAGCCGTGAGCCAATGGATAATCTCTGAATGGGTTTCCTGGAGAGTAGCCTTTGATACCACCGCCAGCGAAAACGATAGCGAAGATATAGAAGCCGCTGATGAACAAAATCTTTATGAAAGCAAGCACATACTCGACTTCACCAAAGACGTCGACGCCAAACATCTGGTAGATGGAGAAGCAGAACCAAAGGATCAAATAGTAACCATAGATGGGGACTTTGTCACTGTAAAAAGTCAAGACAGACGTCACCGAGACGTACTCTGCAATGATGTTACAGGCCCACAAGAAAGCATAGTTCCAGCCCAAAGCGGCCCCGAAAGCGGGATCCACCCATCTGGAAGCGTGGGTGTTGAAGTTGAAGTCGAACATGGAGTTCATTTCACCGATGGAGAGCATCATGATCATCACCAACACACCGACCACTGCAAAACCGGTTATAAGACCCACAGGGCCTCCCGTATGCAAAGCATTACCCATTCCTATGAACACACCAGGACCTATGATACCAGCAAGGGCCATCATGGAGATGTGCCTGGTCTTCAAACCTCTTTTGACACCAGATCTGGGATCATACTTTTCCCTTTCGTGAGTTTGCTGTGGAGTGACTTCTACCACGGAACCGAATTTTTCAGACATGGTGAGTTGCACATACGGCGTGGGGTTTATATAACGGTGACTCTTATCGGTCGCAATACTGACCAACGGCTATCGACATCATCTCCTGCCCAAATAGGAAAGATGGTAAGCGCAATTCCTGAGCAAATTCCATCTGGTTAGCGCCATACAAATATTGGCCAGATTCCAAGACAACCTAGTCATGACTTCTTCCACGCTTGAACAGCTTTTGGTTGATACGCCGATCGTCGATACGCATAACGATTTCCCTTATCTTTTGCGGAGTCAGTTGCACAACGAGTTTTTGTCCGACGAAAAATTTGACATCAACAATTTGACGTGCCACACCGACTTGGCAAAGTTGGTGAAGGGGAAAGTTGGAGTGCAATTTTTCAGCTGCTTCATCGAGTGCAAGGATCCGGACTACTTGTACCAGGATTTCAACAAGCCCAACTCGGCGGTGAGGGACACCCTCGAGCAGATTGACTGTGTGAAGCGTCTTGTGAACGCCTATGACAAGTTTGAGTTTGTCACCAACTGCGACGACGCTTTGAAAGCATACAAGGACGGCAAGATAGCCATTACTTTGGGAGTGGAAGGATTGCATCAAGTGGACACTTCATTGGCGGTGGTCAGATTGTACTACGAGCTAGGAGTTCGGTACATCACGTTGACGCACAACTGTGACAATCCGTTCGCCACGGCTGCGTCGTCCATCGTTGGCGGGTTGCCTGACAAGGGCTTGACCGACTACGGCAGAGACTGTGTTTTGGAGATGAACCGTTTGGGCATGGTGGTGGACTTATCGCATGTAAGTTTGCAGACCATGAAGGATGTTTTGGACATTGCACAAGCGCCAGTGATGTTTTCTCACTCTTCAGCGTACGCCAAGTGCAACAACGAGAGAAACGTCAGGGACGAGATTCTTGTCAAGGTCAAACAGAACGGTGGAGTTGTTTGTGTGAATTTCTACCCCAGTTTTCTTGTGCAAAACAACAACAGCGAGGACTCAGTGACCATCGAGGACGCCGTTGACCACATCTTGCACATTGTTGAAGTTGCGGGATGGGAACACGTTGGATTTGGGTCAGATTTCGATGGGATCGAGGGAGGACCCAAGGGACTCGAGGACGTTTCCAAGTACCCCGATTTGGTGCAGAGAATAAGAGAGAGGGCGCAACCCACCGACGAACAAATAAGCAACGTAATGGGCGGGAATGTTTTACGAGTGTGGAAACAATGTGAATTACGGTCTCAAACCATGACACGCAAGCAACCAAGCGAACAAAATTGGCCACAAAGGGAATGGAAATTCTTTGACTACATTAAAGATCTCCCCGAACTTTATCCTGGATCTTACGAGGCTAAAACGAATGTCTTGGTTGACAGCCAGTCGTTAGTGATGACGTCTGAAAAGAAATAATCTGCAGTTACGACGATATAGTCCGCCCGACATTCGTAACCTGTCATCTTGAGAGAATCTGGACGAACGCCTTATTTTGTAGCACATTCCAGTCACAGACACTGCCCAAAATGAATTATTTGCAGGTTAAGGTTACCCTCGGTTTTAATTAACATTAGACTAAAAGATACACTACGGGTGAATTGCTGGTTGTTCGTGATGTAGATGACGCAGAAAACGGGGCGTTTGATTCGAGCGTTGCCCGGGCCAGTAGATCTTTTAGCCCAACTAGCAATGTACCTTGCTGAAGATGGAGATCGTCAATGCACAAACGATTATGGTGCGACAGTGATTGCTGTTGACGAGGTTGCTTTCGGGCTAGGGGTAAATCCATAGGCAGGTGCTGCCGCGAAGGTGGGTGGATGTGAGTGAATTTCAAGTGATAATCCGGTAACATTAAGCAACCGGATTTCAGTTGTTTATTGTTAATCAATGTGGCAATAGAAGCATTAAAAATTCTATTTTGGATCGTTTCAGGTTACCGCTTCATTCGATGAAATATAATAATCGTTTCACTTACGACCGATCGTCTGGTGGATCTTCCATTCCGCCAAAGTTTAATTACAGTTTATGTCAGGTGGTCACATTAAAGGTAAGAGAGTAACAATGTTTGTAAAAAATATTTTGGGTGAACATGTGATTTTTAGGTCGGTGACTGGTTTGCATAACCTGCAATTAAGGATCTCAGCGAATTTTCTTTACTATAGGACGGTTTCAGAAAATAATTATTGGGCCACACAAAAAGTCGAAATTAAAATCCGGATTTCCACCGTTAGCTGAAATTTTAAAAAAATAATGCTTATTATTTCCTATTTGGGCCGTCTTATGCAGGGAGATTCGATAAGGCAACGATTGTGTTTTTCGTCTCACGTACCTTGCATAGCCTAAGATTTTTCACCCCTTCGCCTGAAATTGCTGTCGACTAAACTGGCCGCCGACCGTGATCATCGTGCCTAGTCCGGTCGCCTATGCTTACTGCTGTTGAGCTGTGGTCGGATTTGGCCCAATTCTTGGCGGCCCATCTTCGTTTTCCAATGGTTGCGAAATCACAAACCACAAATATGCTTGGATGGTTAAGCACTTTGGTCGCCGTGGCAGCAGCGGCGGGCTCCGTCACGCCATGCAACCCAGCGCTACAACGAGACTGTTTTGCCGTCAACCAGGCGCTAAACGGCGAGATTTTTCTCCCGATGCTGGCGCTGGACTTGAAGGTGTTCGCCAGAACTGGCGCCGTCAGCGCAGGGCCGCAGGGCGTGCAGTTGACCCTTGCCCAGCGGCTCCAGAACCCGGTGTTGACGTCCCTGGTGTACTTGTTGTACGGCAAAGTCGAGGCAGAAATCAGGGCGTCCAGCGGGCAGGGCATCATCACGTCGCTCTACCTCCAGAGCGACGACTTGGACGAGATCGATTTCGAGATCTTTGGCGGCAACCCGCACCAGTGCCAGTCCAACTTCTTCGTCAAGGGCAACACCACCACCTGGGACAGAGGCGTGTACCACAGCACTCCCCATTTGTTCGAGTCGTGGAACAAGTTCGCCGTGGAATGGACCCCACGCCGGGTCAACTGGTGGATCAACGACCGCTTGGTCCGCTACGTCGACCACACCAACCCGCACGGGCTCCCGCTGTCGCCAATGGCCCTCAAGGTGAGCGTGTGGGCCGGCGGTGACGCTGAGAACGAGCCCGGCACCATTTTGTGGGCTGGCGGGGCCACCGACTACGCCCAGTTGCCGTTCACCGCCACCGTGAGAAACATCTACATGCACGACTACAGTCACGGCCAGGTGTACTTCTACGGCCACCGCAACGGGCACTGGGTCGACTTGACTGTCAGTGACGACTTGCCTGCAGCTAAGCTCGTGCCCGCTCCAGCGCCAGCGCCAGTCACGCCAGCGCCAGCGAAAGCCTACGCCCGCACCACCTCCAGCGCCCCACGACACCTCCCACCGCTCCTCCTCACCCTCTGCGCCGCAACCGCCTACGCCAGTCACCAGATGTAGCTTTGCGTGTCCCCACCAAAACATCCCATCCGGCGTCGCACAGTCCGATCAGTTGATGTCCCCCAGCGCATACTTAACCGAGCAATTGCCACCCCTCGCCAATGACCGTCGACGGAATTAGCAGTTTATCGCTTGTCACCGACAACGAGCAGCTGTTCGCCAGCACCGTCGAGTTTTATCTCAAGCTTTCGTTCAAGATCGTCAAGACCTACGACAAGCACCTCAACTCCCTGGCTGCCAACGTGCACGCAGGCATCTCCAACGACTCCGTCAAGGAGGTGTGGGTCGAGTCGTTCGCGTTGCAGGACTTGGACCCCAACGACAACCTCGTGCCGTTCCAGGAGCTCCACATCTACAAGGGCGACGGGTGCGAGAAGTACAACGACAACACCCTACTCAAAATCAGGTACACCAACGTGCCCGTGGTGGACGCCAAGCGGTTCCTCTACTTCTTCACCACCAACATGGACAAGGCCAAGCGCGTGTTGAACTACACGGGCCCCCACGACGAGTTCTCCGTCCAAGACCCCTTGGGCAATACCCTCTACCTCACCAACAAAGAGCTGTTTGCCAGCTCCAAAGTGTACCAGAACTACCAGGAGTTCATCGAAGACCGCAAGCAGGCGCTTCTAAGCCTCCAGAAGCCCCTTTCTCAGTTGGTCAAGGACGCACAGCCAGTCAAAAAACGTATTGCCGTGATGACGTCAGGTGGTGACGCTCCTGGTATGAACCCAGCCGTGAGAGCCGTGGTGCGTGCTGCCCTCCACTACGGGTGTGAAGCCTACGCCGTCTACGAGGGCTACGAGGGCCTTGTCAAGGACATCATCAAGAAAATGGAGTGGGAAGACGTCAGGTCGCTCTTGAGCCATGGCGGTACCGCCATCGGTACGGCTCGTTGTGTGGAGTTCAGACAAAGAGAAGGCCGTTTGTTGGCCGCCAAGCATATGATCAAGAACGGAATCGACGCTTTAATCGTCATTGGTGGTGACGGTTCCTTGACTGGTGCCGATTTGTTCAGATCAGAATGGCCCTCTTTAGTGGAGGAATTGGTGGAAACTGACGTGTTCACTGAAGACCAAGTCAAGCCTTACAGACACTTGACCATTGTCGGTTTAGTCGGGTCTATCGATAACGATATGGCTACTACTGATGCCACTATTGGTGCTTACTCTGCTTTAGACAGAATCACCCAGATGGTGGACTACATCGATGCCACAGCAGCCTCCCACTCCAGAGCCTTCGTTGTGGAGGTTATGGGTCGTCACTGTGGATGGTTGGGTCTTTTGGCTGGACTTTCAACCGGTGCCGATTACATTTTTATTCCTGAAAGACCTCCAAAAGCGTCTCAATGGCAAGAAGACTTGAAAGCTGTCTGTACCAGACACAGAAAGTACGGTAAGCGTAACACTACTGTTATTGTTTCTGAAGGTGCTATCGATGACGAATTGAACCCCATCACATCAGAGCAAGTCAAAGATGTGCTTGTGGATCTCGGACTCGATACCAGAATCACCAACCTTGGCCATGTCCAAAGAGGTGGTACTGCTGTGGCTTACGATCGTATGTTGGCAACCCTTCAGGGTGTTGAAGCTGTCAAAGCAGTACTCGAAAGCACACCAACAACTGATTCGCCAATGATCGGAATAAGAGGAAACAAGATCGTCAGGCAACCATTGATGAAAGCCGTTGAAGTGACGAAATCGGTTGCTACCGCTATTGAAGCCAAAGATTTCGATAAAGCCATGAGTTTGAGAGATTCACATTTCGAGCAATCGTACAAGCAATTCCTCTATACATCACGTTACGATGATGAAAGTCAACTTTTGCCAGAGGACAAACGTTTAAATATCGGAATTGTTCATATTGGAGCATCATCCGCAAGTCTTAATGCTGCAACAAGAGCTATTACCTTGTACTGTTTAGCTCGTGGACACAAGGCTTATGCCATACAAAACGGGTTCCAAGGGTTGATTGAAGAAGGCAAAGTTCAGGAGTTGTCGTGGCTTGATGTTGAAGGGTGGTACAACAAGGGAGGAAGTGAGATTGGAACCAACAGATCACTTCCAAGTCAAAATTATGGTAAAGTTGCTTATTATTTGCAAAAATACAACTTGAACGGGTTGGTGATAATTGGAGGATTTGAAAGTTTCACAGCATTGCACCAGCTTGATGAACAAAAGAAGAATTACCCAATTTTCAGTATACCTATGATTGTGATCCCTGCCACCGTTTCCAATAACGTTCCTGGTACCGAATATTCACTTGGGTCAGACACATGTTTGAACCAGCTTGTTGCCTATTGTGACGCAGTCAAGCAATCAGCCTCATCGTCCAGAAGAAGAGTGTTTGTTGTTGAAGTGCAAGGAGGCCATTCTGGATTTGTTGCTTCGTATATCGGATTAGTCACCGGGGCCATTGCGGTTTACACGCCTGAGAACAAGATCGACTTGAGGACGATCCAGGAGGATGTGGAGTTAATCTTTGACATCTTCTCGAACGACAGAGGAGAAGACAAAAACGGAAAGATGATCATCAGGAACGAGCAAGCGTCCAGTGTTTACACCACTGACCTCATCAGTGAGATCATCAGGGAGAATGGGCACAACCGATTCGAGACTAGAACCGCCATCCCAGGGCACGTCCAGCAAGGATTTACCCCCACGTCACAAGACCGAGTCCAAGGAGCCAATTTTGGAATTAGGGCGGTGGAGTTCCTTGAGCAGAGCCACAAGCGTCACGGGGAGCACGATGGTCAGCATGTTGTCATTGGATTAATTGGGTCCCAAGTGGAGTGCAATTCTATCAAGGATTTGTACGAGAACGAGACCAACGTCAAATTGAGAAAGGGGACCAAAATCCACTGGGACCACATGGCCACGATCAACGACATGCTTAGCGGCAGATTGAGGCTCAGGTCCAAAGCGTAAATGATAAGCATAAGCACCGCAAGCAGTCCAACCAATAAATATTTTTTAGTGTGATTAAAATGCGATTGAAATGCAATGGTTATGAAACATTCTTAAGCATATCCGGTTACATCATGTAATATTTTTAATTTTCCAAACTGTAAAAGTTTTTTCCTTTTTAATTATAGGTGGGAAATTTTCTTCTGTTGATCTTGATTTTCAAAGCGTTTTAAATTTTTTATAAGAGTGACAGTTTTTTCTGATCAACAAATTGATTGATTTTTTTCTCAAACACATGAATCTTTTCGATGTCCAGTGCTACTGAAACCAAGAATGTGTCAACTGGCCCCGACGAGCACCATCCGCCAATCAAGAAGAATGCATTTGTCCACAAGCTTTATTCCATGCTCAACGACCCCAATTTAAAACACCTCATCTGGTGGAACGACAACAACGACCAGCAAAACACCTTCAGTCTCTACCCCGGCAAGGAGTTCTCCAAAATACTAACGAATTTCTTCAAGCACGGCAATGTGGCCTCCTTCGTGAGGCAGTTGCACATGTACGGGTTCCACAAGATCAGCGACAACAACAATGACAACCAGATCTGGGAGTTCAAGCACTCGTCTGGCAAGTTCAAGAAAGACGACGAAGAATCTCTCATTTACATCAAGAGAAGATCCAGCAGCAACAACAAAAACTCCACCAATAGAGCCTCCACCAACACTGCGTCGTCCCACGCCCGTGGCGGTGCTCCCGTCGAGGTGGCAGCGTACCCACCGGTCTACCAGCCACAGGTCATCTACCCATACTACGTCAACCCGGACTGGCACTTGCACCAGCAGCACCAGCAGCACCAGCAACAAATACCGATGATCAGAGGCCAGAGCCCCATGGTCCACCCACACCCTGTGCTCCCAATGCACCAGCCACCGATGCAGCTACCAATACACCCACCACATCCTCAACTTCTAGCACACCACCAACACCAGCAATTTATTCAGCCCCCACCACCACAGATTCATACCCCCAGCTTCGTCGACAGAGAGCCAGCACCCAAACGGATCAAGCTCGAGTCGCCCACCTCGTCAGTTCTGGCGCCAAAGAGTCCAGATGTCCAGGTGCAGCAGTACAACCCGCTACAGTTCAGAAAGATCTGGGAGAACTCCAACAATCAGACCACCCGACCAAGAAACCCTTCACTTCTCTTTGACCCCTTAGCGTCATCGCCCCTTTCACCATCGAGGAAGTTCAGCGCTGCCAATAACTTGGTAGACCTACCACGAAGCGTCCCCCAACAGAATTTTGTCAATGCTCCTCCAGGCAGAGAAAGAATTCGTCCGTCGCTTATTGAGCTCTACAGCTCTAAAATGACGAATCCTGCTCCCACTTACCATAACGAACCCACCTCTAATAACAATTCAATTTTTTCAAACAAATCATCAATAAGTTCCATCCGTTCCGTCAACCGAAACTCAATTAATGACAATGACAGTTTAATTCCTCACGAACCTACCATTTACAAATCAGCTACTTCACACCCCACCCCAATTAACAAAGTTACGATTAACTCTTTGATAGACGAAGAGAACGATTAATGAATTATCCCTATTGTATTAATAGACACCTTTTGCGCCCATTGTAGTAAAAATCCGAGCCAAAATGGCCTTATTCCTGAAAAAATATCCGTCAAAACAAAAGTTTAGGCTTTTTAGCCTGATTTGGTTTAGCGTCCTCGTCGTCTGACTGCACTGGTTGTCGAGCTGTGGCTTTGCCCTGTTTGGGGTTTTTAGCCGTTGTTTTGGGGGCTGTTTTTCTCTTGGTCACTTTCCTAGTAAGCGTGGCTAAAGCTGCAGGTTTAGCGGTTTTCTTCAACGGTTTTTCACTGTTGATAAAATCGGCAATTGTCGTCTGGGCCTCAAGCGCTTTTGTGCTAAGTCCTCCCTCAACTATAGGCATACTTAAATCCGGGGTCTTGGTGGCTACCGACGTCGTCCCCGGTAGAAGCCAGCCCTCGACTTTGTGGTTGTTGGCCTTGACCGCCTGCTGGAACTTGAGCTGGAGAATCTCCTTCTGTTTTATCTCCTGTCGTCTGGTGGCCATCGGTAGTTTTTCTGGCGCGCTCTGCAACTTCTCGATGCCTGTGGTGGTGATTCGGTCGTCAACGCTCTTGTCGTGCGTGGTGGCCATGGAGCTTCTTGCCGCCTACGGCAACGTGCGGTCGCTCCAGATCTTTGTGGTCGAAGACAATTTCTCTTTGGGCCATTTTTACGGCCATCAGTCCAAGCCCTGGTGTGGCATAAGCTGTGTAGACCGTACAAGTCGGCTCATTGGCTCGTTGTTGGGCCTGGACGGCGCCCACGTGTTCCCGGTCGCCTCCGTCCGGCTCTTGGGGTCGCAGCACTCCTACAAAAACTACGACAACTTCAACTACAACGCAAACGTAATCGATATAGAACTAGGCACGCCCTCCCACTACGTGTGTCTCCTTTACAACCCAGACAGCGTGGCCAACTACCTCAGGCACGTGTTGGCGGCCTCCTCGCGTGTGGTGTTCACCTCTGTGACGAACATGCCGGCTTTCGTGGCAGGTTTCGGCTCCCAGCACGTCGTCGTGGTCAATTTCACCGACGCCAGCGCCAAATTGGACTTGGACTTGCTCATGTACTCCAATTTGTTCAACATCAACCGAGGAACCGGCGGCAATCGCTTCCAGCTCCCCCATAAGATCTTGTGGTTACCGTATTTCCACACTATTGTGCCTCCTCACCACCTCCCCCACCATCAGGCTACCGCCGTGGGCAACGCTGCGTGGTACGACGTTTTCCACGACCAGTCGACGGTGGACATCGACCTCCACGGGTGCGTGGGGCTCTCCAGCTACGCTCTAAACTTAGTCCATCATCACTTGAGCCCCGACCACAAGCTCTGATCATGCTGCTGTTGCTGTATATGAAGCTATAGTACACTAAACGGGCAAGGTATTTATACCAGCCAAACGGTCAATAGTGGGGGCCACTAATGGGTGACGTAAAACGTCTCCAATGTACGGAATGGACCGCAAAAATTGGATAATTGTTCCGAAGAAATCGCCAAAGAGTCCTAAGATACCAAAGCTTTCAACGATGAATCCAATGAACGATCTTTTCATCAAAATAAGAAGAATTCCTGCAGCGAAAGCGATGGTTCCTCTTATTTTGGTGGGACGAGTGAAAAATGCCATTGTTCTTTGTGGTCCAATGATCAAGACGATGCCAATAACGAACAAGATGTTCCCCAAAGCCAAGAACCCACTGTCAAAGAACGTCATGATTCCAAGAATGAAAAAAATCACCCCAAAAGTGGTGAACCCAACTCCAAATTCTGCCGTTAGTAACTCACGCCACACGTCACGTCATGTCACGTCACTCCCACGTACTTTGTCTCTCAGATAACCAAATCATGGTGGGCAGTCTATCAGTGAAAAGAAAACTTGTCAGTAGCGACGCGACTGCGACGACACTGCGACTGCGAGGGCACCGGGCGCTGATTTTAGTGCCATGGCCGCGAACCAGAATTCGCACTAAATTGTCTACTTATGGGAACGAGTCACCACAATAACGACGCTTATGACGACATAACGCCCGCAGAGGCCCCGCCCTCGTACAACGAGGCGATCTCCTCCAACAACACATACACAGGCACCAGCTCCACCACCGCCAGCTCGACGCAGCCGGTTTTTTCACCACCGCCACAACCCCCACAACGACCTCCCACCGCCAATAGCACCACCACGTTCGTGAGACCGCCACAAGCACCACCACGCCCATCGTCCTCCCGTCCTGCCGCAGGCTCGGACTCGCTGGACCTCTACACCGCCAACGAGCAGCTCCCGTTCCGGTACCCCAAGGGCTATTTCTGCAAGAAATGCAAGAATTCCGGCTTCAAAACAAAGTACACCAAGTACTGCTCCACGTGCTGGGACAAGTTCTACCTCCGTGAGCACGCATTCAACCCCAATCCCAAGCTCCCCTTCAAATACCCTCGCAAATTCTACTGTGAAAAGTGCAACAACACCGGGAAACGATGGAAAAACAACAAAACATGCAAGGACTGCTACGAACGGTTTGCTCCACGCAACGGTGGCTCGCTGTACTCCAGCAGCCTGTTTAGCAGCCCATTTGGGTCCAGCACCACCACTGTCTACAACAGCACGACGACCAACGTCGTCAACAATGCGCCACTCAGAGTGCAGCCTGGCGACCCCCGGTTAGGCGGCACGCTATGCGGACGGTGCAGGGGCTCAGGGGTGACGCACTTCTTCCTAGACACCGAGTTGTGCCCTGTGTGTCTGGGCGTCGGGCGCATTTTGACAGCACCAGCGCCTGGCCAGTTCGGGATCCCACCAGGCTTCGGCGCCCCGCCAGCACCGTTTGGGCCCTATGGCGGCTATCGCTAAACTGCAGACGTTTTCGGCTAATTTAACGAATATTCATTATGATTAATTGTGACTATGGTATGATGACATGCTTGGTCTAGTTGTAGTTTGATGGGTACTTGTAGTCGGTGAGCTCGTAAAAGTTATCCTTGACGTTTCTAACCGACACGAATCGGTTGAGAATGTTCCCACTGCCAGCTTTGTCGTTAGTACCCGACATTCTGGCCCCACCAAACCACTGCTGGGCCACCACGGCTCCTGTACACTTGTCGTTGATGTAGAAGTTTCCAGCCGCGTACCTGAGCTTCTCTTCTGCTAAGCGAATGGCCCTTCTGTCCTTGGCGAACACTGAGCCTGTCAAGCCGTACTTGGTGGTGGAGTCGATTTGGTCCATCACCTCGCCGTACTGGGCGTCGGGGTACACGTACGCCGTCAACACAGGGCCAAAGAACTCTTGCGACATGAACTTGTGGCTAGGGTTGGTTGACTGGATCAAAGTGGGCTGCACGAAGAACCCTTGCAGCTTGTCGTACTCACCGCCCTGCAAGACGTTGAGCTCTGGGTCGGACTTGGCCTCGTCGAGGGCGCTGGCCAACTTGTCGAACGACTGCTCGTGGATGACAGGGCCCATGAACGTGTGGAGGTTGGAAGTGTCGGTGCAGTTGCCGATGGTCATGGTCTTCATGGCGTCGATCAACTTGTTCTTGAAGTCTGGCCAGATAGACTCGGGCACGTACAACCTCGAGAGGGCAGAGCACTTTTGGCCCTGGAACTCAAAGGCTCCTCTCAAGGTGGACAACACTGAGTGGTCAATTGAAGCTGAAGAGTGGATCAAGTGGAAGTTCTTACCGCCAGTCTCCCCCACGATTCTGGGGAAGTCTCTGTACTTGTCGTTGGCAACGTTGTTGGAGATCTTGGAGTACAACAGCTTGAACACTTGGGTGGATCCAGTAAAGTGCAAAGCAGCAAACTCTGGGTCGTCCAACACGATGTCTGTCACTTGGTTTGGCTCTCCAGGAATGAAGTTGATGACTCCCTTGGGCAAGCCAGCTTCTTCCAAGATGTTCAATAACAAGTAGTTGGACAAAGCAGCGGTGGCTGATGGTTTCCACACCACAGTATTACCCATTAATGCTGGTGCACCCACTAAATTACCGGCAATAGCGGTGAAATTGAAGGGTGTAACGGCGTACACGAACCCTTCTAACGGCCTGTACTCTGCTCTGTTCCACACACCGGGCGCTGACTCAATTGGCTGCTCGGTGTACAATTCTTCAGCGTACTTGACGTTAAAGCGGAAGAAATCCGCAAGCTCGGCCACACAGTCGATCTCTGCCTGGAACACGTTCTTTCCCTGGCCCAACATCGTGGTGGCCAACATGTCGTAGCGGTACTTGGTGGAGATCAAGTCAGCCGCTTTCAAGAAAATAGCGGCTCTGTCAGCCCAAGGCATGGCTGCCCACTCGGCTTTGGCGGCTTTGGCGGACGCAATGGCTTTGGCAACGTCCTCTTTGGATGCCTGTGACACGTTCGCCAAGTTGTGGGCGTGTTTGGCGGGGTTGACTTGAGGAAGAGTTGCTTCTTTGTAGATTTTCTGGCCATCGATGACCAACGGGATCCGGAGAGCTCCAGAGTCGGTGTACTTGGTGAGCGAGAGTCTCAACAAGTCCCAGTCCTTCTGGTGGTCGAAGGAAAAGTCCTTAACTGGCTCATTTTTCAAGGCCTTGGGCACCTTGTTGAACGCTAACTGCGACACACACCTCACGTTGGCGGCCACGGCGACTCTGGACACTTGGGTGGCAAACTTGTGAGCTCTGATTGAGCGGGCGGCTCTGAACGAACTTCTTAACATTTCAGTTTTGGACCGATTTCGATGCCTTTATATGCAATTAAGTGGGGGGGAAATATCAGGCGAGATAATCTCAAATGGAAATTAATAGCGAATTGGGCCATCAAACGTCTTGTGGTTTATATGCAGGTGGGTATCAGATATCACTCGGTTAATAAGGCTTATTTGGTGCTGTAATCACTTCTAATGTCTCTCAATAGGCTCTGATGGTGATTTGGTGTATTGTATTGGTCAATGTAGGATTTTCCCCGTGTTTTTTCACGATTTTTCACCGATTCTCTGTAGTTGCTCCTCTATTTCTCTGACCGACAGCTCAATTTTGGTCTTGTTGGCTGCAAACGTGGCCTCATTATCGTCGAGCTTGCTGTTCACGTCCTGGAGCGTTTTCTCCCATTTTCGGGTCTCTGTCTGGATGTTCACCAAGACCTGCTCGATGTTGTCGACGAAATCGACAGAATGGGCGATTTGACTGTGCACGTTGTTCAACTGCTGGAGTCTCTTGACGAGCAATGGGGCTTTCTTCTCAAAGTCGGCGAGCTGCGGTAGATACTTGACGAGTTCATCGATCTTGCTGCGCTTAAATGCACCGAAGGTGTCGGTGTGGCTCGATTCGTGCATGTCCTGCTTGAGCGCCAACTCGCTTAGCGTGCTCTTGACGTGGTCCAAGTTGTACTGCGGGTTCTCGATGATTTTTAGTTTCCTGGAGATGTCGTTGATGATGTTTTCCACCGACATTTCCGGGCTTGCCACGATGTTTTCACCGAGCCGGGACTCGAGCCTCGCTACCTGTTGCTCGAGAGCTATCAATTGGTCCCAGTTGGTGCTGGACGACGACACAGAGTCAAATTCAATGCTCTTGTGCACGTTTTCGAGAAGCTTTTTGACTCTGCTGGAGTACACGTCCGCCTCGTGGTGGCCGCCGTCATCCTGGGGCGCCGCAAGCAGCTCGGCGAGCTCGATGAGCTGGTCGGTCTTGTCGCTGGCGGGCTGGTGCTCGCTGAGTTTGATCTCGTGGAGCTCGCGCTGGATCCGGCTCAATCGCTGGTCCACCGTCTCGCCAGACCGGTAGATCTTGTAGCCGGCGGTCGCAAGGTCGCGGTCGCTGACGGCGTCGAAGTTGATGGCGCCAGTGACGGCGTTGGCGTTGAACAACTTGAACGCGTCGCCAATGTTGTGGGCCACGATCTCAATGTCGTCGTCGTGCAGGTCGTCGTGGTGCACTGGGGCCACGGGCTCGTCCACGTCCAGCGTCTCGTACACTTCGGGCTCTTCGATGGTGTCCATGTTTGTGGTGCTCATGGCCTGCGATCGCGAATGGGCCTAAGTTAGTGCGTAGATTAGTGCGAATGGCGCGAGAATGGGCCTATTTTACGGCGAACAACGCGAATGGACCTATTTTTCTGCGAATGACACGAATCGACCTACTTTTACTGCGAGGTTCCCACCGCTCGACCTACCTCCAGGTATGATTTGTCATTGACTACATACTACCGCCAGGCTTCATGTCATTGACTATAGACTACGAGCCACAAGCCCAGCAGCTCTGGGCAGAGGATTCATAGTCCTAGCGCTAACCATAGCCCAAATTCTCGTAGTTGGAGTCGACAAACGCATGCTTCAAGTACGAATTCCAGATTGCATTGAGCTTTGCGGACTTCTTGCCGGTTTTGAGTGGTTTCCCAAGTTGTCGGCCCAATTTGAGCCAGTCCTTGACGAGTAACGACTCCATTTCGTACTCGTCGGTGCTATACTCGTACTGGTACTCAAAGGGCGCCCCCTCGTTCACCAGCGTGAGGTTGACAAAGTACTGCGTGTATCGTATGGGGCTGAACGTTTGGGGAACGTAGGCGGGCCCTAATGGGAGATGTGGTGGTTTCTTTGACGGCACGGTCTTGTCTCGCTTGACAGCAACGTCTGCAGCGTCTGCTTCGTCGAGACTCCGCATAAGCTTGTTGACGCCCACAAAGAACTCGGACCACGGAGCAAACTTGGTTTGTGCTGTTGCCAACTCCTCGAGCCCCGTCGTGTTGTACTCCCACACACGAAGGCCTGGGTTGAAAGTGGGAATGACCGAGGGACTCACATGCGCTATGGAGTACCGCTCGCTGTCGACACCGGACTTTCTGGGCTTCTTGATGGCGGCGTAGTACGACTCTCGCAAACTGTCAAGATACGACACTTTATTGTTGGGCACACCGCCTGCAATCCGCATAGGAGGCTCTTGTGTGTATGTGAAGTCGTCGTGTTCATCTTCAGTGTCCAGCTCCCATTCTGATTGAGTTTGTGAGTCTATATCGAAATCTGGGATTTCAATGTCTTCCTTTTTGTCCTTCTTGCCCTTTTTCTGTTTCTTCTTTCGCTTTTGCTCTTTCAACGAGTCCTTGAGCGACTTGTATGCAGCCTTTGCGTCCAAGGGAATGTAGTGGTCGATGTTCATGTGTCCATACAAGCCACCAATTATGACGTCTCTGTACTCGTGGGTCCACAAGATGTACTTTCTCAAGCACGAGACGTCGTAGTTCTTTGCGTTGGGCGGGACGTGGCCCGACAACCACACCTTCATGTTTCTGGCACGCATCTCCTTGAGCACGACGCCGAGCCACACGAACAACTTGTACCCGGGCTGCTTCCTGTTGTCGCAGTTATCGACGAGCGGGTTCAGCTGGAACCAGTAGAGCGTGTTGATGCTGAGCACCGCCAACTGGTTGGGGATCACCTCTTTGAAGAAGTAGGCGCCTCTGTTGAAGGTGTGGAGCTGCTCTGGCGGGATGAAATTGTTCCAAATGAGGTACAACTCTCTGGTCTGTAGCGTAGGGCCTGGAGCGAACAAATTGTGCGGGTAAACGTCGTTGTTGCCCAAGGACGGCACCACGTCCACGAGCATGTCACGCGGGTCGTTCAGATGCGGGTTGTCGAACGCCTTGTGCATGATGCCACTAACATGTTCGTTCATTTGGAAAATCTGGGCCTCTGTTCTGGGGAATTTCCGGTCGTTATCGTGCCGCACGTTGTCGCCCGTCCACACCACGAAGTCGATCTTGTCTCTGAGGTTGTCGTGGATCCACTGGATGGTGTGGTTCACGAGGATTGGCGGCGAGTCACATCCGAGAATGGCGTCGCCAAACTTGCCAGCAGACCCTTTGCCGCCGTGGCACATGAGGTCGGGCGACGATCCCTGCTGGTAGTTGGGGTCCGGGTGCATGTCGGTGATGTGTAAGAAGCGGCCATGGATGGTTTTGGAGCCGATTTGGATCGGGCTGGCGGCGGTCAAGTTGAGGAGGGACAACTGGTCGCGCTGGGAAGGCGAGAGCGACAACGTCGACACATGGGGTGCAGCGGGTGGCGACGGCCAGTACGACCAAAGGAGCACGAGAGCCAAAACCGGGGCCACAAGAAGAAGCGCCATGGTCGAGGGTTCGCGTGTGCCAGCCAAAAATCCTCAGGGTTGTGGAAAAAACCCAACGTGTCCCTACCAACCCGTAATTTGGTTTCTTTAACCGGAAATCAATTTACCGGATTAAAATCGTGTGGTGAACTCGCAACGAAACAGGCACTTCACTAATATTACCCAAAACGGCAATGGCTCTCATTATATTCGACCACAATAACCGACTTATCGCGTTTGTTTGTTTACCTCTTCAGGTCACTGGGTCTTTTGGCCCGATGTTGGTCGGCGTCGACGGGCGGCACGAGCCAGCGCCAGCGTCAGTGTAGCCAGAGCCCGTGCCAGCGTGGAGCCAGTGTCGCGCCCGCGCCCGCAGCGCCCACCGTGCCGGCCCTCGCCCTGCCTCCCTGTCACAAACACGATTTGGCGGTACGTAATTAATTAAATCGAGTTAGTGTTTTAACTGTTTGGGAATTATTATTATTGTTATATAAATAATGGAATCCCATCAAACAATTCCATTGATCTGATCTCATGTCTTCAGTTTACTTGCACCCCAAGCTCTCCAAGCCCAGCTTGCCTCCGTTGTCGTCGTTGCTCAAGGACACCTACAAGCTCCCCGAGCTACAACCGTTCCCCTTCGCCAACGGTGCCACGCCAGTGACGCCAGCGACCGCCACGCCGGTGGTGCCCGTCGCCAAGCGCAAGCTCAGCTCCAGCCCCAACGGCAACTTCAAGGTGGCTGCAAAGAAGAAACAGGAGAAGTCGTTCGCTTTCATCAGCCACTCGCCGTCCACATTCCCCAACCAGGAGCCGTCCATCGACAACGCGCCGTTGGCCAGAAGAAAGCGAAGAAGAACGTCGCCCAACGAGCTCAACATCTTGAACGAGGAATTCAAATTGGGCTCCACTCCAAACAAGCTCAGACGAATCGAAATCGCAAACAAAGTGTCCATGTCCGAGAAGGCAGTGCAGATCTGGTTCCAGAACAAGAGACAGAGCTTGCGCAAGCACTCGGTGGTGGAGAAGGAGGTCACTGAGCTCCCGCCCACGCCCAACTCGTCCCTCTTGAGTGCCACGCCCAACTCGTCCGTCATCAGCTCGACGCCTGTCAAGCCCATGCTCACCAAAGCGCAGTCGTTCACGTCGCCAGACTCGCTCAGGATCATTGCAACTCCAGTCAAGCAGAGAGCCATGTCTGCCAACCCATTCACATCCACGCCCAACACGTCGTTCGACGAGTCCATCGACGAGTCCATCGACAACACCTTCAGCCACAAGAGCGAGAACAAGGAGAACTTCCCCAGGAACAAAATCCAGAACCTATTGAACCAGGCGTCAGAAGAGAGGAAACCGCTCCAGAGCCTCGACACCAACAAACGGTTCAGAACCGACAGCGAGTGTGCCGAGAACTTGTTGTCCTTGAAGGGCGGCAACTGGCAGTAATTGTAACATAGTGTATATAAGACAAGACTAATGAATACTACGACATGTGATGAGTGGGCTTAGTATGATGATTGTGCTGACTAAGGCATTGGTGATTGTGCTGACTAACACATTGACGATTGTGCTGACTAACACATTGATGCACATTGATCTGAGTGGGCACACTGGTCCTGATTGGGACAATGACATTGTTGTGGCTACGACATTGTCAGTGTAGATACTGGGCGACATTCTGACGACTTGGTGGCTCCCAGTCGACCTCCAGCAACGACAATGTCGCTCCACTGTCTCCCTACACAAACTCTTTCGTAATATATTAGATTACAATATTTAACGACCACGGGAAGTAGTCTTGGTGTGTTGACCTCTGACCTTTAATCCCCAGAAGTGTCTGATACCACGGTGAGATCTGATTTTCTTTAATTTCTCCAAGTCATCTCTTAATTTAGATTCCAAGTTGTTGGCCAAGACGTGGTAGTCCTTACCGTCGACTTGGTCTTTTTGTCTGTTCAAGAACCAGGCTGGGATTTTATAGTTGGTTGGGTTTTGCATGATGGTGACAACTCTTTCTAATTCTTCTTGGGTCAATTCACCAGCTCTTTTGGTTAATTCAACATCGGCTTTCTTACAGACCAAGTTGGCGTAACGACGACCGACACCTCTGATCTTGGTCAAGGCGTACATGATCTTGATTCTACCATCAATGTTGGTGTTTAACAAACTAGAATGTTAGTATGGATTGGTGTATAAATGCTTGTTTTGGCGCCAGAAGATTCACACAAGGTTGAACCGCAGCTTGCCAACACGCTGACATGTGTTTGCACTAAGGAGAATTGCTGGGAAACCTTTTAAAGAGCTTTGAACAATTTTTCACCCGCCATTACAGGAGCGAAGTGGCTCAAATGAAGCCCAAAAGACACCAAAACTCGACACAGGCTATATCCCTGCCTTCTGGTGTACTGAGTGGCATTTTTGACGGCATACGTGGCCGTAGGCGTGAGCACACCTGGTGCCATAGGTCTTGAAAAACGCTAAAATGTGCCGATTATCTCTGGAAAACAAGTCATCTGGTTGTGTGGACTGCCACGAATCGAATGGGGTGAAACATACCGTAAAATGTGCTGGAAAGATCCTTCTTCTTGGACAACTAATGACATCTTTGAGTGATGAAAAAACGGTAATTTTTTTTAGTTTTTCTGAGAGCGCTAGTCGTTTTGGCATCAAAAAAAAGGGTGTGCGAGTCATGTGCGATGCGGGCTGCAGCCCTCGTATGGAGTACAACAGGAACACTAGCAGTACGACACACACGTCAAGCGTTACGTCAACGTCACACGTCAACGTCACACGTCATCACACTACACACTCCAGCTCCGCTCTGCTCATGATATGACATTGACTATTTACATAACGGTGTATTTACCGATCATCCACTGCAACGCTTCCAACTCAATGACGATCCGGTTGGCTTTCAAGAGGTCTCTCACTTCCACGGCGTCTTTGATCAAAACATCGGCTTTTTTGCTGGGGATTTCTGTGGCCAGCAACAAATTGTCTCTTTGCTCGTTGGTGATGAACAAAATATTCAACTTGTTCCACTTGTGCTGGTCTATGAACTGTCTCATGGTCTCGGGGTACTTGTACTTGAAGTCAGCCACCACTGCGTCGGAGTCGCTGGCGGTTTTCCCGCCCACTATGATCAAATTGCCCTTTTTGTACTGTTCACTCAACGCAGCGCTGAACGCTTTGTGATAGATCTTGCTGGGCAACTTCGTAGACCAATCGTGGGGCCCGGTGATCACATGCGCCTTGACGGCGTTGTCCATATGGGGTGAATTGCCGTCACCAAGACGGGCTTTACCTGAACCCTTTTGGGGCCTCAATTTCTTGTGGGAAAACGGCTGGTCGCTTTTGGTGACTGCAGTGGCAGACCCGACACGGGCTTTGTCGGCTTCAAACACCACAGCGCTCCATAAAATGTCTCTTCTGGTGGGGGCATCGAGAAATGCCGCGGGAAGAGCCACAAATTCGTGGGGCTCAAGCGATGGGAACGACCTCACAGACCCCAAAGTGTACTGGGGAGGCTCCATGACACGGAACTTGGCGGATGTGGCCAACCGTCTGGCGCCCGTTCTAAACATAGTGGTTGGATTGGAAAAATTTCAATGCGCTCTTTAGGTGTTGGTGAAGGCACGTCATGTTCACTATGGTGATGCTGGTGCTGGTGCTGGTGCACTGGCGTCGTCGTCGCTGTCCACCACAAAGTTGTCTAGATCCGGCTGGAAATCCTCCGAGAGCTCAATGTCCTCGTAAACGGGCGCATATGCGTTGTGGGCGTCTCCACGAAGCTTGTGGTACACTCTCGATAGCAATCCTGGCTGCTTGAGCCGAACGGTGTCGTCGTCCTGCTGCACTTGGCGAAGTTGGTCGGCCCACTGCACGTTCTTCTTCCTGTGCGAGGGCCCGCTCTTGATAATCGACGTGGGTCTGGAGTTGTAGGTCGAGTACAACATGTAGACGCCCCACACCAACACCACGATCACCACGAACTGGATCACTCTGGTCACGCTCAGGGTGCCGCTGTCTGCTGGGAGCGGCGATGCAGAAGACGAGCTCGTAGAGTCGGTCGTAGTCTCTTTATCGTCAGCCTCAGTCTTCGTCTCGTCAGGCTGGGTCTCGCTGGGCTTCTCGTCATCGCTGTGGCCGGGACCCTTGCCCAACGGGTACGTGACGATGGCGTCCTTCTCCTGGCCGTCGAACGTGCGCTTTTCCACGTCGTAGTCCCGCGTCAACAAATCGATCAAGCTTCTGGAAACCTCAGGCTTGTCAAAGGGCACCATGTGCGACGAGTCAAACACGTTGACGAACGTGAGGTTCCTCGCGGTCTTGACGTAGCCACAGTGCTCGTTATCGTACATCCACTCGTACTTCAAGTCGCTCTTGAACCCGGTGTCCCCGTTCCAGTGCATCTTCTTGATGAAGTTCTCGGTGCCGATGTAGTTGCAGATGATGTCCCTGTTGCCGTTGAAGAGCACCACGGGGATCTTCTCCAAGATCCCGGGCAAGAGGTCGACCGAGAAAGCACTGTTTCTGGCAGAAAAGTGTCTTCCCACCGCCCCACTGCACTCGCCCCATTTCCTGTTGTGGTCGAGGTTCAATTGCGACTGCACGAGCGGCTGGTTCAAGAACGGCGTCACGTTGGCCAAATCAGGCGGCCAGTTGGACCCGCATGCAGGGTATGAATCTTTGAGAGTGTAGTCATAGGAGTTGTAGCACTGCTGGTCGGCGGGCCCGGTTCTATCGACGGTTATCTGGAGGATTTTGTCCAAGATACTCTCGCAGTGGGTGCTGATGATGTCAGACTGCAGGGCTTTGTCGTGGGCATGAGCGCTGTTCAACGAGTTTTGACACTTTTCCTGTTGCTGAAGCACCACGTCCAAATGCGGACTCAGCTTGTCGATGATGCCTGCAGCCAAACTAAACGGGAGATACGACAAGCTCTGCGTGCCTGGATCGATCCACCCATTGCCGATGAGCAAGCCCTTAAGGTTATAAGGGACTGCGTGGTTCTCGTTATAGTCCAAAATGCCCTTGGCGATATACGGGATATACTGACCGGCATAAGACTCGCCTGCAAAGTAGATTTCATTGTTCCGGTCCTCGGGGAACACCTCGAAGAATTTCTCCATGAACCGGAGAAACTGCCACACAATTTGGTCGAGCTCGGTGTCGTAGTCTTTGGAGAAGGAGAAGCCGACGTTTGCAGGTTGGTCCACAAACACCATGTCGCCTGACTTATGCCATGAGCCGGAATTTAATTTGACTTTACCCTCGTTATTAACTCTGAAAGGTCCAGCTTCCATAAGAGCACCGTCCATTGACGAGCAACCGGGCCCGCCATTGAGCCAAAAAATCGTCCGGTTCTTATACCGGGGCTCTATCTCGGGGTCGGAATACTTCCAGAAGAATAAGTGCGTGTTGTTGGCCTCGTAAAGCTTCAATTGACCGGCAAACATTAGTGGGATCTCGTCCGAGGGGATATTCTCGGTGTCATACAATCCCGGCAATCCGGTCACAAGATACTTCTGCTTGAGCTCGCTTACCTGACGTGGTTTAAGCGTCAAAGCGGCTGCACAAACCGCAAACCACAACTGCAAAATCCTCATTGCCATCATTAGACGCAAACCATGCATTCAAACTGAGCGCGCAACAAATTAGTGCCACTGCGGCCTGCGACTACAGCGGCTAATCTTGCGGCAAATACAAACGTTTATAACTGACGGCTAATTATGGTTCAATGGCTCAACGTTCCAGATGTTCTCGGCGTACTCGTCAATGCACCTGTCACTGGAGAAGAATCCCATGTTGGCCACGCTCAAAACGGACTTCTTGACCCACCGGTGGAGGTGGTCAGAGTCGTTGGCATCCCCACCGTGGTGCCCGTACACCTTCTCGAGCTTGGCGTGGCACTCTAAGAATAAATCGAAATCGTCTGTCACGAGGTAGTGGTCTCCGTGGTACCTGATAGAGTCAATTAATGGCATGAATTCTTCGTTGTTGCCAAAGTAATTGTTCTCAATGGCTTCAAACACCACTGCCAACTTCTCAGGAACGGTAACGCCCTTGTAGTAGTGGTTGTGTCTCAACTCGTCCACTGACTCGGCCAAGTTACCAAACAAAAAGATGTTGTCCTCACCAATCTCCCTGGTGATCTCAACATTGGCTCCGTCAACTGTACCAATAATCAAGCCACCATTCAAGGCAAACTTCATGTTGGATGTACCGGACGCTTCTGTACCAGCAGTCGAAATATGGTTGGACAAGTCGGAACCAGGCGCAATGATTTCTGCTTTGGAAACATTGTAGTCGGGAATGAACACCACTTTCAACAAGTTGTCAATCTCTGGATCATTGTTAACAATGTCACCAACTTTATTGATGAGATGAATAATTGTTTTGGCCATGTAATAACCAGGTGCTGCTTTACCACCAAAAATCGAACACTTGGAGATATAGTATTTCTCCTTGATCTCTTCGATAGTCTTGCCCTCACGAAGCAATTCCTTGATGTGCAAGTACCGGTAAATGACGGCGAAAATGTTCAATTGTTGTCTCTTGTATTCGTGAATACGCTTAACTTGCACATCGAACATCACAGTTGGGTCAACATCAACACCTGTTTCTTCCTTGATCAAGTCGGCTAATCTGCGTTTGTTGTGGAACTTGATATGATCCCACTTTCTCAAGAACTCGTCATCGTCAATGAAAGCTTCAAGCTTCTTGAGCTGGCTTAAGTTGGTCAAGAAAGTGTAGTGAGGGTCATTCAATTTCTCTGCAATGAAGTCAGATAAGTGAGGGTTAGCTTGTCTCAACCATCTACGTGGTGTGATACCATTGGTGACATTAATGAACTTGTCAGGACCAAAAATTTTGACAAAGTCTTTGAAAATTGTTGTCTTGATAAGTTCAGAGTGTAACTCAGCAACACCATTGACTTTATGGGAGCCAATGATGGCGAGATAAGCCATTCTAACAGATCTAACATCACCTTCTTCAATGACAGAAACTCTTGTGAGGAGATCACGTTCTTCTGGGAACTCGTGTTCAACCTTCTTCAAGAAGTAGTAGTTGATGTCAAAGATAATCTCCATATGACGGGGCAATAATCTGGCGAGTAAAGAAACAGGCCATTTCTCCAAAGCTTCTGTCATCACTGTGTGATTAGTGTAGGCGAAAACCTTTGTCGTGATATCCCAGGCCACGTCCCAGTCTAATTCTTCAAGGTCGACCAAGATTCTTTGGAGTTCAACAACAGCAAGAGTTGGGTGAGTGTCGTTTAATTGAATGGCCACTTGATCGGGGAATTTCGACCATTGGTTCTTGTGGTTCTTCTTGAAACGACGAACAATGTCGTGCAAAGAAGCACAAACCCAGAAGTACTGTTGCTTCAAACGAAGCTCTTTACCACTTTCGAAGTTGTCATTGGGGTACAACACCGAAGTGATACTTTCGGCTCTTTGCTGGGCGGCAACTGACTGTTGGTAGTCACCAGCGTTGAATTTAGTAAAGTCAAACTGGCTGGTTGGAGCTGCGTTCCATAACCGTAAATTGTTGGTGTTTTCGGTATTGTAGCCGGGAATTGGGTAGTCCACAGCCACAGCAAGAACTCTTTCGCCACCACTCCAGACTTTTTTCGGTTTTCCGGTGTTGGTGTCGTAGGTTTCGTAAACGTAACCGTAAAAGTCAATTGGGATCTGGATTTCAGTTCTCTTGATTTCCCAAGGATTGGAGTACTTGAGCCAATAGTCTGGTGTCTCCACTTGGTACCCGTCGATGATTTTCTGCTTGAAGATTCCGTACTGGTAGTTAAGACCGTAGCCCCAGCCCGAGTAGTTCTTGGACGAGAGCGAGTCGACAAAACAAGCGGCAAGTCTTCCCAAACCTCCGTTACCGAGTGCGGCGTCGGGCTCCTGTTGCAAGACGTCTTCAAGACTGAAACCAAGCTCTGAGAGCGAAGCACGAGTATTTTCACGGGCATTCAAATTGATTAAGGCGTTGTCCATGGCCTTTCCCATAAGAAACTCGAGCGACAAGTAGTAGACTCTTTTGCCGTCGTGGATTGTTTGCTTCTGTTGGGTGTTTGCCCAGTCAATGATCAATTCGTCTCTTACAGCGATGGAAGTGGCTTGGTAGGCGGCTAAATCGTCACAATTGAACATGTTACGAGCCAACGTGGTCTCCACATGGGAAATAAACGATGCTTCGAAGGTATCCTTGTCGTTTTTGGCGGTTTTCTCCCGCTTTTTCTCCTTAACATTGGCGTTGAAAGGCTTCAACTTGGAGTGCTGAAGCCAGATTTTCTTCGAACCCTCGGGAATTGAGGCATCAAGAGCAATGATCTGGTTGGGGGTGAACCCGGTGTTGGTTCTCTTGAGTTTGGGCGAGGGCAAGTCCACTGGTGTAAGGTAGTCGCCCATGGGGAGTGTGTGGTAGTGGGAAATTGATAAGGGTTGCAAAAAATGAGGGATTAAGTATCAGGTGATCAGTGGAGCTGGAATTAGCGATGGGAAAAGCGGTTAGCGAAACTTCGGTTACAAATTACAGGTTACACGGAGCCATTGACGAGTACTGCAATGCTCAATTGATGCCCGGTTAGTCGGTTTGTATTGAATCCACAGGTAACAGCGTTACCGGGGACGAAAAAAATGTTTAATTCGGCCGAGAAACGGGGGTTTAACCTGTAAATGAAACCTGATTAAATCCTGAATTAGTGCAGGTTGCGTCAATTCCATTACAATTGTTGGCAACACACTGTGCTTTGCTATTACAGTTTAGCCGGAATTATAATATTAACCCATTTCCGAGTGATGGACCCTTGGCGCCGCTTAGTGAGGGTTCCATGTATTCCGGGCAGATCCATAGTTGATAGTACGTCGACCAGGGCTACAACTGTTTGGCTAACTGAAGCAACGCAGCCGGTGGCTCAAGACATTGTGGTGCTGGATTGTTGAGCCTAAACGTTGTTCTGGAAGTCTACAGCTTGTTCTGGAAGCGCTGTGGAAGTTTCGTCGAAAAAGTCGCTACAGCACCGGATTTAGCAGGTGCAGCCAACCACTTAAGTCGCTAACCTTCAGTGGTGCCGAACACTTTGAGCTCACTTTCATCGACATGCTGGTCTCTCTGATACATAAAGGCGTCTTGACCCGCTTGCGGGCCCTGCAGATATCAAAACCCGATTTCGCCCAAAGAAAAAGCTGCAAATCTGGAGGTGCTGACGAGAAGCTTGCGTGGTTGTTGCGTTGGTCTACCGGAATGTGAGCTTGTGCAGGGTCTTTGTAGATTCTTTGCAGGGTCATGAAAGAAAGGTGTTAAAACGGTTCACTTTTGGCACCAACCTCACGTGCTGCTCTGTCCTTGGTAGGCTCAGCATTTTATGTGGTGCTGTCCAAGTAGCAATGGGTTTGGATACAGCTGCTGCAAGTGGGATGAACGAGTTTCAACAAGATCTGAAGCCAGAAAATCGTTGACAGTTCATGACATTGACAGTAGGTGACGTTGACAGCTGGTGACGTTGACAGTTCATGACATTGACAGTAGGTGACGTTGACAGCTGGTGACGTTGACAGCTGGTGACATTGACAGCTGGTGACATTGACAGCTGGTGACATTGACAGCTGGTGACATTGACAGCTGATTGTATCGTAGGCTGTCTGAGTGGGAACGGTAGAATCTTGAGGAGTGCAAGCTGGGCTTTGTGTGGGCTAGTGCATTGGCTGAGTCAGCGTCTTTCCCAATCTGAATGGCGTTGAAAACTCTAAACAGCACCTTGAACAGTACCAGTTTTGTCTCCAGTGACGCAAGGGCGCTGGCAAATCTTGATCTTGCAAGTGTCGCTTCCAAAACGAACTACCAATACCATCAATGTGGCATTGACCAGATTATCAACTCCGATAGTTTTGACGTATTCGATGCTCAGGTATTAGGCCAAGTGAAACACAACCAGCCAATAGTATAGTAGCGTATACTGTGTCAAGGACAAGCTCAGTATAGTGTTATGATGTGCGTGGAAGAGTACAGGGTGAAGTTCGTGAAGAGACCAGTTCTGGATATCGTAGCAACTCAAAACGAACGGAGCTACGCTTGACCCAAAATCCTCCAAACATGTACAGGTGCCCAAGTTTGATCAGCATGAGAGGTACAGAGGTTGACCTCAAGTTTGCATAAAATAGAGGAACACAGCGTACACCACCACTCCCAGAAAGTGCTCTGAATCCAAGACACCTGTATCAGAAGCTGCACCCAAGCAAGACAACATGACTGGCTACAACACCTTTGTGGAAAGAACTCACTTGATAAGAGTCTGCGTCGGGTTCTTCGAAGTTGATGACTGCTGTGACTAAGTCTACTCAACGGCCAATTTTTAACAAGAGAAGGTTGCTGATCAACTGGACAAGAGCCTTAATTCAATGACCACTGCACAAGAAAATCTCCTGTTGGATACCATCAAGTGGCATAGAATGTTGTAATGCCCAGAAGCATTAGGAGTGCTCAAAATATCAAACCCACAACATCAAACACCATCATAGCAGGTGCACTGAAGGAACTCTACAAAACCTTCTTGGCTCAATCCAACATTCTGGCTCAAGAAGTCGTTGTACAACTGCTCGTCTAATTCGTTGAATGTTGCATCTCTGTAGCTCTTTCCAAGACTCTCAGCTCAAGATAGTGGCAGTAAGAGTAAAGACCAGTGTAACTCTATGAAGCCATAGTCATCGCATTGAGTTTACCAGCAATTCATTGTTAGCGGTATCTTTCATTTAGTGACGAAGCTGCTGCATTTATCATATCACTGGAAACGACCAGGAACTTCATTAACTACCAGCAATGAGGACTTCACGTACAACCAAGACTGCCATTACATTAGAAACATCATGTTGATGTGGCCAGGCACACATAACACGAGCACAATGACGAAAGTGACTGGTCTCAAGCCAACTTGGCCTTTCAACAGCAGAAGTAGTCATAGCAGCAGAGCTGAGAGCTGTCACAGAATAATGTTGCTTGGAGAGTACAGCTGCACATTGTGGAAAAGTCCAAAGCAAACACCAAGCACACTCAAATGGAAATGCCGAACAAATTTGATGATTCTGTGGTAGTTTTCGTCGTACCTTGATAGCTGGACGGTCTCAATACGCTACGAATCTCAAGATTCAACATTTAAAGATCTGTCTGGAGGTACAATCCAACGGTACTGGAACAAGACTTTCTGGAAAAGGATCTGTAAGAGTTTATTGCATGGAAGCTCTTCTTCTCCATGAAAAACAGTCAGTGACCGAAGCTAATAAGCCTTATGCCAGAAAAAATGTGTGTTGTTATCGCTGGATAATCGAAACCCTTTGGCATAATTTCAGTGAAGACCTCAAAGACATAATACTACCGTGGCTTGTCTTTGCGTTGACTTGTTCCTTATACTCAAGAACCAAGGCCCCAAAAGCTGGCTTTGTACCTATGTCTAGATTTGCACTATTGCATCAGTGAACTCAAATCGACAATGTTGACTTGATTGACGCATTAGCTGCAGATTTGACTACCAGCAGACTTGTGCAAACGATTGTTTCGCTGATGAGCATTCTTTCGAGTATAGCTTTGCTATTGGCTCAGGAATGATGCTTTTAAAGAGCTTCAGGCGCCCTAGGCTGCTCACTTGTTGCTGGTTCCATTGTCTGCTTGGTGCTCACAGACTTCTCCTCTGCTTTATTTGCCCACTGCAATTCTCTGAAACATCTCCAAGTTGCACAGAACGTCGATTGTGCCAGCTTTTACGTGGGCTAACTTATCATTGACTCTTTAGTAGCACAATCAGCAGAGTTGTTTATGCCAATAATCTGTGATTAGAATCCACTGTCTCGTTCCCGTTCAACAGACAAGAAGAGAGTTGCCTCTTCGACAGAATCAACACTTTGAGTCTTCTGTTGCACTTGAGTCTTCTGTTGCACTTGAGTCTATGTGTATGTCAATCTCTTGATTGTGGCAGAGCCCCACACCGACTCTCCACCCCTGATCAGATGGTTACAATGTCTCCAGATACTGTTTGCAGTTTGCGGTGGCATGCGTCGTTCCTTTGGGTCATACTGTGTTCTTCTATCAATGCTGGTGGTGGCTGTCTCCGTCCACATGAAGTTCCTGTCCATGGTATAAACTATCAGGAAGAAAAACACACTGGCTCAACAGGTGTCCACTTCAGAACCACCTATTACTTCTCCAACAAAATTCATCAGCAACGCTACCAAACAGGAATGATTTAGTCATTGGTGTAGTTGCAAATGTCTACTGGCTACTTGAAAGGCTCAAGCATCTGAAAAAGTTTCATTTCTTTGGGGAACCAAACCCTTTCCACACGGTTTTGATATCTTTACGGCAGCTCAAAAGGTAAAAGTTATGGTACCCTAACTCCCAATGTCCCCGAAGAAGCTGGAGGACTCCCACATCCCAAGAAACTATTTTGGTGGTTTCTAGGTCCTCAAATCCTTCTTCGGGATCAATATTGTTGAACATGGTAGCACCAAATCTTGCCTTCACTACCTTTTATCGGTGGTTGACACTCACTTGAGTGCAGTATAAACTATGGATCAAATATCAAAATGTGATGCCAGCATTCGTATCGAAATGGGATCAACGACGATAGTCTCAGCTCCTCTAACAGATTGTTATTGGGGTAGCTACAGAAGAAGAAGACCATTCAGTTGCTCGCCAGGGAAGACCAAACATAGGTAGCCAGATGCTCCCCCGTTTACATTCTTCCTCGAGAAGCATGGCCCCAATGGTATTTGAAGCAACAACTCAACATTCCACCCAACTCCATCCTATCACTTGGAATGTCTTTGCTTGTACAGGTTGATTCAAGATTCAGTCAATTTCAACGCTGGTGACCTGAAAATGGTCCACTCGTTGCCATCGTACTGGTCAGCAGAGCACAAAGGCTCTAGACAGTGTTGGTTCGATTCTAGTGAAAGGACTCTGGCCCGAAATTTTGTTTTGATGGTTGCAGACATCGTTTTGTCATGAAAGTAAGGCTTCAATTCTACAACGAGCTTCTATCTGATGTGCCTCAAGCTGAATCCAAGCAAGACCAGCACATCAGTCGTACGAGATGCAATAACGGCTGGGGATCCAACATCGGCTTTTGTTGCAGTATTTCTCGATGTACATCGGATACTGATGATAATGATTAGCTATTAATATGGACACTTGTTTGTCGCTACAACTATTGTCAGGCGTTCTTTGAGGGTCCATAGCTGTCAATTCTGGTCCATTCTATCCTCTTAGTTAAGAGCTTCTGGTGTCGAGAACAATTCTACAGAGTCAATCAAATGAGGCATTAGAAACTTCGTTTGATTTTACTTGAGCAAGAGATGTTTATGGTCTCAGATACTGGTGATAATTGTTTTTCACCACAGTGTCGAGGCTGAATGGCTGTTTTGTCCATTTTGTTGCAATGTAAGAATATCTGGCCAGATTTGAAGTGAGCTTCAAGGCTCTTTTGGGATTTTTACTCACAAGTGTCATTCTTCTGCTTACTATCTGCAAAGATCCTATTCTAACTTTGAGACAAAGCTTTTGGTATGATGCGTGGTCTGAAGTACCAACGTGAGATTGAAATGGAAGATGATGGGAGGTATTTCAAAGTGGTACCTGGCTTGGTTCCCTCATATCACAGTGCATGACATTTCTGCTATAGATATCTGATAGAACACCTAATTCACCAAAAGAAAACTGAAAAAGCTACGAGAAGAGCAGCTGCTAGCGCTAGTCGACAAACTTTTCACCATACAAAAAGTGGTCGGGATTCATTCACATCCACAACTGTAATAGATGTGGAGCCTTTAGCAACTACCAGTTGAAATTACTGACAAGAAGCAAGTGGCTCCAACAAGACTTTTTTCCTATACTTGCCATGAGCGAAAAACTCTGTTGTAAATCAATACTTCAGTGATGAGATTGTTCTTGAATCGAGGTAGTACCACTTACAAAATTTCACTCTTTAATCAAGCCAGCAGAATCTGGAAAAGCGAGAACCTACCTTCATAAATCATGATTTGTTCAGGTGTCAAATTTGAACATTATGCCTCACATAATTGCTTGGAGTATATATTAAGCTACTATGAACTCTTTGACTAGGCCTTGAAGAACGTGAAAGTCACGCTAGTTTTCCTGAGGTCAACTTCAGAATTCTTCAAAGTGTTTCACAAACTTTGTGGTTGTATTCAAGATTTTAGATGCATCTTGCTGTGGTTCACCAATTCAATGGCTCAGTAGATTCACAAAATACGGTTTTAATTTTGGGAAATCTGAAGCTGTTTCAACTTTGCACCGTAACATCTTGTAGCTGTTTTGCCTCAAATCTCCAGGTCCTTCTAGAGCGTTTAATCCACTTCTGGATTTGGCTCCAATACATCAAAATTCATATCATCATACGAGTTTGAAGTTGCTGCAATTGCTGTCAGAAAATTTGCTACCATGAGACTTCTTTACATCCAACCATAAACTCCTATCTCATATTTGGAAACCACATCTTGCAGAACTTGGTGCTGAAACCCATGCAGGTTGCGCCTGTGCTTTTTTCATTTACCCAGTTATGCCCCCTTGATTCTTTGGAAGCTATAGCTATTTGCGCAAAGGTCTGTAGTTCGAAATCTGGAGTTTTTTTCCTTCTCGACTTAGCCATCGAATCTTGAGTCTGAGATGTTCTGTTTATTAGTCTGGAAAAATCTTTTGACTTTTGGGATTAGTGTCGAAATGAATCTACTGTACAAGAGTCATCGCATACATAGATTCCGAAAGCTCAAATCAGTAGTGGACTCGTTAAGATCCTCAGTATCTTATGAATCTTATGACTCTTTGGATTTATCAGGATGCCCAGTAATCAAAATGAGATGTTTTGACTCCTAAGAAAAGCATATGTGGTTTTTGTTTGGTAGAAAATGGATAAAAGAAATGTGAGGACTGCAAATAAGCGATCCGGGTTTGTGAACTCAAACAGAATGGATTTGAGTGTGTACATCATAACAGTGCAGAAACTCGAGTCTCCCTTGGATCTCAGCACCCGCTTGCCATCAACCAAAATTTTGCAAAGTTACTTAAAATCATGTATTCTTGAATGGATATGCTCTATCCCGTTCCCAAAAGCTCACTTCAAAAAAATTACCGGTCAGTAAAACGCAAATTCCAGTTTCATTGGACTAATAACAGGGACATCACCGTTCGTCGTCAACATTGAACTATGAATTAAATTCCTGGGATTTTGAAACCGATCTCTACTCTCATAGTCATACAGCTGATTTTCGTTCCAACGGAATCATAGAGTTAAACCAAAAACTCTTGAATTTCGTGCTTATACCATAGAGCTATTCATTCTAAGTTGAATGGAAACTTTATTTTAGTATGTCAACATTCTTTTGAATGGTTGAATGTAAGGTTCAATGCTCTCTGTAGAGCCCGTAAAGCTATACATAACTACATCCTCTGAATATCAGAAGCGTAAAGAAGACGATATCTTAAACTGATGCAAAAATAGCCACTGGAAGACAAAGTGATATCTTCCTGGCAGAACTGGACACACAAGGTCATTACATGATTACAGCATTACTGATTATTCAACGTGTGAAAAGCACAGGTTGAGTCTGAAAAATAGTCGAACCAGAACGGTTGAATGTAAAAGATGGTGGGAAGAGGCGGAAATTAACTCTGTTTCCTTAGTTACCTTCTGATACTTCTTGAATTGAGCTCAAAAGTGTTGAGGTCAGCCTGAACATTTCGCTCTACCATACTAACAGTTTTCAGGCACAAACTATTCCCCGAATTCTCCATTGCTTTTAGTTGAATCATTGGTTCTGGAGTAGATTTCTCACAATGCCTGTAGTAGAAAGTCCTCTGGTGGACATAAGTAACCTGATTGAATATTGGCAGCATTACATTACTTGATCTATGATAGATGGAGCATCTAAATGGTATTATCATCTTAAGAAATCAAAATTAGGTGCACTTTGATGACAGGGATCTTGAAGTGTAATACATCTTTCAAATTGTTCTTCCTTACAATGCCAGTACCTGGTAGAATTGTCAATGGCGACGGCGAACGACACTTCTGTAGATAATCTAAGTGAGTAGGATGACATCTCAGTTTACTAGTCGAGATTCTTTGTTCTCTTTGGTGAAATCACATTTCAAAGAGGCCCAGTTCAGAAGGAGAAATTGGTATTGGGCAGTAAAGTTTCATTAGTCTGGGGAAAGGTCAACGAGGTCGCTAAGTGTGGTGATTTTAGTAAAACCAGGAAAGGTAGTCGCAGGTTTAGTAAGATACTAAAACTTCAAAAAATCATCAACGAATGCCACTCATTTCCTGCTTCTAAACTTGCGTAATGAGAATAGTGGTTTTTGATCAAGTATGTGGTCTGATTAGTTCAAGAATGTTAATGAGAGATTGGTGGGGTCTAAGATATGAAACCCAGTTTTTGGCACCCAGGTTAAGCTTAAGAGAGTTGCGGTGTTTGATTCAATTGAGAATGATTCAAACTCATTATTTTATGTAGTTTTTACAGCGCAAGCACCAAAAGAAAACAAGTTGTTCGATATCGGCACCAATACAGGTGAGAGGTTTACTTAAAGAGGTTATTATTCTTCGAGGATTAAATCCATCGTCAAGTACTTGAAGGGATTTCACATTCAATCATAGCTCGATCGTTATCGAACATGTATAACTAACATCCCGATACTGTAAGCGTAAAATTTTCATTTAGAGCTATAATCCCAAATAAATGATAATTCCCTTCAGCTATCTTCCTTGGTTATTGATGTTGTATTACAACTGTTGATCACAGGGTCATGAAACTTGATATTCCGAGATGCATCTATTTACAAAAGATTTACCCTCATCCAGCTCAACGTAAATATCCGTTTCATATTGGTACCAAAGACTCACTTTTGGACCCACAACATCTAAATCATCTGAATGATAAGTTTTTTGGCGAACTATCACCAGTAGCCCACTAAGAAATTAGAATTAAAAACAATAATACCATGACCTCTAGTGATTTCATGAAAACGCATCATATTCTCAAAAGAGTGCTTCCTGGTAATGTTAGAATATAAATTGGAATGAAAATTATGTTCTTTGAAGCCATCTCCAGTTGTACTCTCAAATGGGTAGTTCCAAATTCTCCCCTATTGGTAATCTGATGATTCAACTCCATTGTCCAGAATCAAGGTGTAAATTAGTAGTAGTCTCTACTCTATCATCAATGATGTATGTATAGTAATTCATAAAAGGAATCAATCTAATATACATTCCAAATCAAATTAATGGAACCAAGTGCAGTCGACCTAAACTCTGTTGGCAGCTTTGCTCAGATCAACAATCTCAACCTGCAACTGAAAGTTACGAACTCAGAGTATACAATCAAATATTGTTTTAGGGGCCATATTGCAAATTTTCTTCTGATGATTCATGAGTGACTGGCGAATGTTCGTAACCTCAGGACATCATGTTCTTGATTTATGTCATTCTTGTTTCGATAGCAATCAATTAGACAAAGATTGGAAGCGGCTAAAACGAGAAGCTCTCGTCATTTTTTACAAACTTTCGATACTTTGAAAGGGCTGGGTGCTCAACTTTTTCATTGGATGGTACAGTAAGAATCGAACCTACATATTATTATTCGTGATAGATGCCTTGTCATTGTGCTATGCTCCAAATCAGGTGGCGTCTGTGAACGGAACATCGAGAGTATTTTGGTGATATTGTAACTAGGATACTTTCTTGTTCTAATTTGAGTAGAAGTAATAGCTAGAAAAAGTGTGGCATTATCCACTAGTGTAAATTATTTTCATTGTGTTGTTAAAATAGCTAATGAGTTTTTTTGGTTTTCGTAAAATTTACAGTTGCACAAATTTTCAAATCGCGGAAGACTTAGAAAAGAAGTACCTAAAAAAGCTCCCACATACGTTAATATAACAATCCTCATCATACTAGAACTTATGTCCGTTTTCCACCATGGAATTGGTTCTTATCAACGCACAAATCATCAACCTAGTTCTACAGATGGGGGTGTATTTTGGGATTTCGTTGTTAACAGAGGTCACAGTCGGGTGAACTAGTAATAACAGAACAATCTGAGAAACTTATCATGCAAAATTACGTTTGAACATCTTATCTACCAGGTATAATTCTGAAGGTGGAAATTGTTCTCAACTTGACCAATACGAACCTTCTATCTGGAGTATTTTGAAGTGTTCTGATAAGATTCATAACGAGTATCGAAGAAGCCCTTCCAATAGTGAACAAAAGTTGGCAAAAAATTGCACACGAAAACAAAGTATAAATAATTATCGAGAGACTGTTCGTCGAGTAAGTTTCCTCGTCATAACAATTAAACAGAGACTCTTATCAACAAAAACTACAATTAAGGTTCACTTCAATGTCGATTTCCATACTATCTAGATTAAATAATCCAAAGAATTTTCTATAGATCGATAGTAACACTATAGTCATAAATCAAATCCTTGTTCATTGGGTTGAATAGATACAATCCCTTCGGGCAACCTCATGATTAAAAAATTATCAAAGGACATAGGGCGAAACAAAACGGGTTTGGGTGACTCTCTTGGTAAAATCTCTAGACTGAAAGCTGGCATTCTTGCTATTCGAATGATCAATTCCTTTGCCCAGTACAGGAGTCAGAAAGACTGAACTTAATTATCTCTTCACAAGTATTTCTTGTGTATCGAGATTCCAGCATTCTCACATCGAAAAGAAGAACTGTGAATTTTTTTCAGACAAGAAAACCACATCGTTACACATCAATTTAATAAAACTAGAGACAATTATGGTGATTTTCTCTGATCGTTTCAGGGATTGATCAGGCATCAAACCATCTCCATGTTGAATGTCAACTTTCCTAAAAAAGCTGCTCCAATGATAAAGGATCGAAATAAACTCTCCAGATAGATATTTATTGGAAAAAATGAATCGTAGACTTGTTTCCTTAAGGTATCTTCGTTCGTTCATCTATCAACTACATAATTTTCTTATTATTTCCTAAATAAAATGCTATATGCTTGCTCGCCAGGCTCGTTATGAGAGTACACAGTCAAACTCTGCAAGTAGTAAAGCAATCTTCCAACATACCGAGGAACTAAGGTATTTTAAACAAAACAAAAGTGGAAATACCACACCCATTCAGCCTGCGAGACATGGAATTTATCAAACGCAACCGCATTAATCCCAACAGATAAGAGGTAGCTGGATTTAGTATTTATAAGGATTCTAACCCTTAACATGACCTGAAGATGGATGGAGCAATTGTCTCCCACCTATTTTAATCAAGAAGATACTCTATAGCAAAAACTGAGACGATGGATGCTACGCTGCAAATGCAAGAATCATGAATATGATAATGACATTATCAATATCGCTTGAAGGTGATTCAAATGACAGAATACACGTCAAAAGGACAGATTTGGGATCAGGCCACCAACAAAATCATTTATGAAGTTTTGGATTTATTTCAAACAGAGGATATATATTCAAAGGAGAAGGATGAACCTATGTAATACATAAAATGCGAGATCGTATTCTAACTACAACCATTCCTGTCATTTTAATTATTAGAGTTGGAGACAAAATTATTGCTAGTGACTTTCTGCTCAACGAACTCTTAAGAATACAGTAACCCTCCAAATTGAGTCAGCAGAAACCAAAGTGCACCGAAAAGTGACCCAACAAAGCACAAACTTGACCATTGAGCCCACCCACAGATGTTATGTGAAGCACACCATTCAAAGATTCTGATATTCAAATCAAGAAATCACTGGCGCCAGCAGAATTTCTAGATTTTGAAGCCTGAAAAATTGCTCAGATGTAGTTTGTGTTGAAGTAATAAGTTGTAATTGGCAAAATCCATTTTGTATTCTCAGGTCTCAAAAACTTAAACACAAAATATATTCAATAATGTTCGAAAGTAAAGAGGAAACTATGTAGTTATATAGTTGTAGAAACAAAAGAAACTCTAGAAGAGCCACAGCCAGCAATGCTGGCTGAATTATCACGCCTTGATGACGTGATTAATTTAGTGATGAGGTGTTATCAAAAATGGACTAATTGGGAACTAGCCAGCACACCAATTAGTCATCATCCAACAGTTTGGACCTAGATGATATATCTGGAATCAGATTTCAGTTATTTGTGAATCAAAAGGGATGCTTTGGAGCAAAATGAGAAATAGTTCATATATTGATCTCACGATAGTGTGGCTGACTCTGTACTTGATGTGAATATCCTATAAATATGCGCAGAGCACCTTCGATCGAATGGAAAATATGCTGTCAAATTTAATGCAACCAACAACATCCTTTCCAATTATACTGTCGAAAACACCGTTCAACAACTTAACGGCAATACCGCCTATTACTATTGGCGTCGTCGTTTAACTACTTCAGCTCTCAAAGCTCCCACTGGATTGTATCTATGTGAACAGCTCTTTCAACGACTCCAGTTAAGACCAGAATCTTACTGATGGACAACGTGCTGCTGTTTTTGTAACATTTGATCGTTAGATTGATGAACTTATTGTTAGAACTGGTGATTCTACTTTCCTTGAGACTTTGGACCCTAATCCAGATGAAAGTCGTGATAGAAAAGACCTTATTGACTACTTGGACTCATGTGTCGACAATTCCAACCTCAACTGCTTCGTGACACAGCCAATTTTTTAAAACAAAAGATGTGCCTGGGACTGTTCGGAATCATTGCTAAAATTCGTCACCGTGTCAAAACAGTTCTATTAGGTCCATTCAAGTACACTTTTGATTCATTTAGCTTCTTGTTTGTGTTTTTGGGCTGCCAGAATATGTCCAAACGCAATTAATAAACATTTACCTAGACAAGAGTCCATCTTGAGGTCTTCTCTGTGGTGTTCCAATGAATTCAGCCGAATCATCTGTTATCTGAATATTGTTTTTGACACTGGAGCTACTGTTCATCTTACTCTAAACAACCACTGGCTACAGAGATCCACTGTGAAGAATATTTCGGACCCTGCCCATGTTTTTGGCTCCCGTACTCTTAGACTTCGATTGGAAAATGTATTTCTTGAAATTACCAATGTTTTATATGTGCCATCTGCTCCTATTACCTTGTGCTCGGTGAAGACTCTATTAGGTCACACTGACTTACTGAATTGCAGGCTTTCATTCGATGTTACTTCGGTGTATCTTGACAATCTTAAAGTTGGATTTAGCCCATGTTCTGGGCTCTACTACTGTTTATTACCACCTGTGTGTGTTCATCAGAATAAGGCACATGCTACTAGCCTTCATTCTATTGTCCATTCTTCGTCTGAGAACTAGAATCGCCTCATGAAGAGGCTTCCTTCGAAGTATTTTACCAAATTTGCTGGCGTGTGCCCAGATTGTACCAAGGCTACTATGACTCAATCAATGCCTAAAACATCCATCACTGATCATCTGGCTGTTGAAAAGCCCCTTGAATTGATCCATGCTGATGTAGCTGGACCATTTCCTGAAGGACATGCATCTGAACGCTACCTTCTTGTTATTGTTGATGATTATACTCATTTTGCCCTGGTATTTCCCATGAGAGCCAAGTCTGAGACTGCTTCGTTCATTCAGAAGTATATCCAGGCTGCTGAAGCTCTTTTTGCTTCGTCTAACCACAAGGTTATGGCTTTCAGAACTGATAATGGTGGAGAATTTATGTTTTACTTAAATTCTTTCAAGAAAAAGGAATCAAACCTCAGTATACTGTTCCTGGTAATTCACACCAGAACGGTACAGCTGAACGGATGATTAGAACCGTCCGTCACAAGGCTAAGACCTTCCTTTTTCAAGTATCACTTCCAACTGAGTTTTGGAGTGAAGCTTCCAATTTTGCCACTTATGTTATCAACTGTCTCCCTTCTAGGGTTATTAATTATGAATTTCCCTACGAATGGTGGCATGGGAAACTACCATTGTTTAAAAATCTCCATCCCATTGGATGTCAGGCATTTGCTCATGTTCCTCCTTCAAAACAAACTTCCAAATTGAGTGCTCGTGCAGTTGAGTCCATATTTCTTAGTCTAAGCGACTATAAACATGCATATCGCTTGTATTGTCTCCCTGATCGTACCTGCATCGACTCGAATAATGTGAAATTCGATGATCTGAAATTTCCATACAAAGATTTTGATAACACTACCACTTCCACTGCTACTTCAACATCAAGTGTGGTACATCAGGCTCCTTATTATGCACCTCCTAAGGGTGTGTCTGCTCCACTTCCCACTCAATCCCTGTTTGAACCAGAATCCACTACTACTGAAACTGAAAATGAAAATGAAAATGAAATACTTTCAGAACTGCCAGAATCCCCTTCTAATGAGCTATCATTGTTTGAAGGAGAAGGAGGAGTTTCCGATGGTGTCATTCAAACCGATAATGCCTCTGAACCGGATTCTACAACACGAGGAGGATAAAATATGGAGCTAGACGACATGGCTGATGACTGGTTCATGGCTAATGCTCCAATATCATCTGAGCTGGAGAAACTGCCTGCACCAAAGTTTGTCTGTGATCTCAAGTCTGATCCAGACTTTGATATACCTCCATCACCTGAAGCTGACAATATAGCAAAGATCCATGTTGAAGTAATAAGTTGTAATTGGCAAAATCCATTTTTTTATTCTCAGGTCTCAAAAACTTAAACACAAAATATATTCAATAATGTTCGAAAGTAAAGAGGAAACTATGTAGTTATATAGTTGTAGAAACAAAAGAAACTCTAGAAGAGCCACAGCCAGCAATGCTGGCTGAATTATCACGCCTTGATGACGTGATTAATTTAGTGATGAGGTGTTATCAAAAATGGACTAATTGGGAACTAGCCAGCACACCAATTAGTCATCATCCAACACTCTCCCTTAACGGCACATCACTAGACCTGAAAGATGAATTAGCTTTTCAAATTGTGGAGCAGGTAATGATTTTGTTAAAATATCTGCGAGTTGCATTTGAGTGCTCACTGGAGCTAACTTCACAATTCCTTTAGCAGCGTAATCTTTGATAGCATGAACCCTGATATCTATGTGCTTGGACCTTCCATGTTGTATATCCTGGTTTGAGAAGGAAATACATGACTCATTGTCTTCAAGAATTGGAAATGGTTCTTCTATAGTAATATTGAGTTCTTCGAAGATCTTTCTGAGCCATAAATATTCTTTGATAGCTTCAGTAGTACTCATTATCTCAGCTTCAGCAGTTGAAAGTGCTGTACTTTGTTGTTTGCGACTGCACCATGAGATTGGACTTCCCCCATATAAGAAAACATAAGCCAGAATTGACTTACGGTCTTCAGGTTCAGATCCCCAATCACTATCACAATAAGCCTCGAGAGCAGGATTTCTGGTATACCTTAAACTAAGTGATTGGGTTCCCTTAAGATATCTGAGAACCCTTTTGGTAGCTGCAAAATGGGACATAGTAGGATCATTCAAGTTTCTCGTAAGTCTGTTCACAATGTAAGCAATATCTAATCTGATGGTGTTAGAAGCAAATAGAAGCTTACCAACGATAGGTCTATACTTGGTAATCTCTGAGAATGGTTGTGTGTAGTCAAACTGCAAGTTTGGCTGAGCTGGAATTCTTGCTGGATTAGCATCAGTCATTGGATACTCAACGTGTATCTTTTCAATATAATCCTTAATATGAAGGGCAATTCCGCTTTGAGATTGTTCAATATCAAAACCTAGAAACTTAGCAGTACCCAAGTCTCTAACTTGTATTTCAATTGAGTCCTTAATTTTCTTAATATTTGCAAGATTCCGACCGGATATAAGAATATCATCAACATAGAGACCAACAATAACGTTACTTCCAACGAATAATCCATTAGCTGATTTTAATTCGGTGAAACCAATAGATAAGAAGAATTTCTTGATCTCCTTATTCCAGCATAGTGGAGCTTGTTTGAGACCATAGATTGATCTGTTGAGCCTGCACACCTGGTCAGAGATGTTATCTTGAAAGCCTGGTGGCTGTGGCATATAAATCTCCTCTTTGAGATTGCCATTGAGAAAAGCAGTTGAAACATCCATCTGGTGGACTTGGTGGTAGTAGATGGCAGAATAAGCAAACAAGAGCTTCACCGAGACATCTGATGACTGGGCTGAAGGTTTTTTCATAGTCAATACCATGCTTTTGCCTGTAGCCCAAAGCAACTAGTCTAGCTTTATATTTTCCTCCATCTTTAATAGTAAATACCCATCTGCAACCAATAGCTCTTTTCTTTGTTGGGAGAGAAGCCATGGTCCAAGTGCCATTTGCATCGTGAGCAGCTATTTCACTATTCATAGCTTCTAGCCATAGTTTGGCATCGGGTCTAGCCATTGCTTCTTTGAACGTATTTGGATATTCACTTTTTCCAAGCTTTGCTTTCAAAATCATAGGTCTGGCTGGATCATAATCCATATCCAGTGAGTGATCATCAGTAGAAAAGTGTTGAGCTTCATAGTCAGTGATCCATTCGATCTGTGGTCGTTCATAGATTTGGTCTACCAGCATATCTGATGTGCTTTCATTGATAGATGATCCACGGTTCGAGTCCATATCCATTCCTGATAAAGACTGGTACTCATTAGTACCGTCAGTCATGTGATCCCACCGGTTGTCGTCTGAGCCATCATACATAGCATCAGAATAATAGTCAGTGGTGCTAGCTATGGTCAGAAGATCTTGTTCTAAGTGAGTGTTTGACAATACAAGAGCATTTGAAGGCTCAATTCTCTCCCTATTGTCAAGCACGAGTGAATTGGACAGTGGTAAAGGCTGAGAGGCTCTTGGGTCAACTTCGGTAGAGACACTCTCAGATGCCCGGGGACTCGAAGACAGGGTCTGTGGGGGAGCTGGGAGCATCCCAGGGACTGGAGGAGGGGAGCTAGTGGTGTAGGATTCAATAGGAGTGGACATGGGCAACTGGTGTTGATAGGAAGGAGCAGGGGGAACTGGAGGACTGGAGGGAAGTGTGATTACCGGATTGGCTGGAGACGACGACACAGAGGACGCAGGGAGGGATTGAACCGACGACATAGCGTGCAGCGAAGACGACAAGCTGGGCAAATAGTCCAAATCCATCGAGGAAGTGTCAGTAGTAGGAGAAGGCATCGGAGCCTCTAAAAGTGCTGGAGAACCGAGCATACTAACATCAGAGACAGAGGTATTACCACTGATCACTGGGGAGTCTATTGCAACATCAGAAGCAGCATCTGCAGTAGATTTAGTGGCAATTTCCGTAGATGGAGGTGGTGCAGGTGCACGAACACCACCGAAAGAACCTGCAGAGGCTCCGACGGTGGTCATGGATGGACGTGCTGCTAACAGGATCTTAGTTTTAACAGCAGGAAAGGAAGAATCAATGTAAGTAGCCTGTGAACTAATGACAATTTGCTTGGTTTCAACCACATAAAACCGAGCAGCATGATGGAACCTAGAGACACCGAGGAAGATTCCAGCAAGCCCATTGGCAGCAAAGTCCGATTTCCGGAGCTTCTTGGGGAGATGAACAACAGCTTCACAACCAAAAGGGTGGAAATCACCATAGTTGGGTTTGATAGAAAGATATCTAGTAAGTGGAGTATCAAAACCAATGGCTGAAGAAGGAAGTCTGTTGGTAATATAGGCTGCATGAAGGCATGCATCGGCCCAGAAGTCAAATGGTAAGTGAGATTCAGCAATAAATGTACGACAACGGTCTTTGATCGTACGAATCATCCGTTCAGCCATACCATTTTGATGACTGTTGTAAGGAACAGTTCTCTGAATGTGAATTCCGCGAGAAGTAAAGAAATTGGAAAGAACATCAGACAGAAATTCTCCACCATTATCTGATCTAAATTTGGTTAATTTGAGCTGCTTGCTGGAGAATAAGGTCTCTTGTGACACAATAAAGCTCATAATAGCCTGAGCCGCCTCACTCTTGGCTTTGAGAGGCACCAACGTAACGTAACGAGAATACCCATCGACCATAACAAGAAAATACAGATGACCATAGATACTAGGGTTGTGAGGGCCCAGAAGGTCAGCATGGATGATTTCAAAAGGTCTAGAGGCCTTCAAATCAGCCAGAGTGGATTGTTTTGGGATTCGATGAACACTTTTTGACGTGAGACAAACAGAACAGGGGGCGTTACGATGCCTCGCAAATTTCTCGAGCAGGGGCACCTGGGATCTGACTTTTGCTTCAATCTCGGGACCAACGTGGCCCAATAATTGATGAAGAGTCAAAGTTGAAGAAGCAGCATGAAGCACAGTGGGAACAGGACGGGTAGAATCAGTAGTAGTAAGACCATCGGGTGCATCTTTGACCTCATACAACTTGGAAGCTGCATTGAGCTGAGCAAAGACGACGCCGCCAATACGAACTGTTCCCAGAGCATCAATAGAAAGTTCAGCGGTGGTAGTAAGCTGAGTGTGAACACTCAGTAAGAAAGCACTAGCAGAAAGGATGTTGACAGAGCTGTCAGGACAGTAGTAGACCATTGGCATCACCACAGTGTGACTACCAAAGGTAAAAGGAACAGACCCGTACCCAGACGAAAGAAGATGGCCTGAAAGACCGGAAACAGGGGTGGTACGGGTAATAACAAAATGGGAAAACAAGGACTTATTGTTAGTAATACTAACATTAGCACCGGAGTCAAAAATAAAAGCAGGAGAAGAAAAACAGACACCGGTAGCAACATAAACAGTAGGAACAACAAAGGGATCACTAGACGAAATAGACAGTTCGGTAGGTAACGAATTGGCCTTCTCAGAACCCGACTGCTTAGACTCTTTAGCCTTACCAGGAGGATTCTTACGAGCACCATCACGTTCAAAAGAATACTTGGAGGTACACGCATTAGCCAAATGACCCCATCCAGTGCACTTGTAGCACATGGGATCCTTGAACCGACCACTGCCTTTAACAGCAAGGACAACGGGAGCGGGCTGGACCGGAGCGTCTAAGGACCCATACCGCTCAATAAACGGAACAATAGTCTTTTCAAAGTCCAAGCTCACTGGAGTAACCTCATTCAAGATGGAGTTCATCGCAGTTCTAAGTTCAGGCTTGGTAGCAAGGAGAAGTCCGGTTGCCCACATGGCATCACTCCTCGAGCTAAGATCAAGAAGTTTCGGATCAATATCCCTTAACCAGTTGAGAAGATCCATGGAACTCATGGACGACAGATTGTTAACAAGATCTCTCATAAGAGTGACCTTCAGTTCAATGTCATCCTTCAATGGAGTGGTATGGTACCGCTCGTTAAGTTTAACAAGAAAGGCCCGACCACGTGTTTTCCGATAAACTTTCCGAACACTTAAGGACACGTGGTGCTCAATCAACTGCTGAATTAAACTCTCAAGAGTAGAGTGGATCCCAACAAGCTGTTCAGGTGGAACAGTAACGTCAATAGTGCCATTGACAACATAATTTTTAAGATCTAAATGGAAAACTCCAATCAGTTCTAAGAAATCCTCATACCACTTGGGGAAAGTCAGAAAGTCTCCATTGAATTGGGGACAGTCGGAAAGAGGAACCTTAGGACGGCTCATAACCTGTTGAAGTAATAAGTTGTAATTGGCAAAATCCATTTTTTTATTCTCAGGTCTCAAAAACTTAAACACAAAATATATTCAATAATGTTCGAAAGTAAAGGGGAAACTATGTAGTTATATAGTTGTAGAAACAAAAGAAACTCTAGAAGAGCCACAGCCAGCAATGCTGGCTGAATTATCACGCCTTGATGACGTGATTAATTTAGTGATGAGGTGTTATCAAAAATGGACTAATTGGGAACTAGCCAGCACACCAATTAGTCATCATCCAACAATCCAAACGATAATCTAACAGCTTATCTAGTGAATGGCCATCTGACGCTTCCTCAATCATACAAAGAAGCTATGGACAAAACTGATGCTAGTCTCTGGCTAGAAGCGATGGAAAAAGAGATGGCCTCATAAGCTGTCAATGAAACCTGGGATTTGACTGATTTGCCAGCAGATAAGAAGCCTATCAATGTGAGATGGATCTACTCTATCAAAGATGGAACGAAATATAAAGCCAGGCTTGTTGCCAAAGGTTTTACTCAAAAGGAAGGAATTGATTATGGTGATATCTTTGCGCCTGTGATCAGGTATGATTCCCTGAAGATATTGCTTAGCCACTTGGCTGTGAACTGGTGGAAGGTGTATCAAATGGATGTGAAACCCGGTTTGATGCATTTTATGTCGATGATATCTTTATTCCAAGCAAAGTGGTAGGGCTAATCCAAAAAGTGAAAATTTGTCTCAAACAAGAATTCAAAATGATAGATCTAGGATTGGCCCACAAATTCCTTGGTATATGATCCAAGAAGCTCAAATCGCCATCATCCTTACTGCAAAGACTAACAAGATATTACAGGACTTTGACACGCAGGATTGAATGGATGCCTGACTATGAAGCCTTTTTCGCTGATGATCAGTCACTGGATATCCAGCCAGACCCATGATGTTGAAAGCAAATCTTGGAAAAGCGAATATCCAAATACGTTCAAAAAAGCAATGGCTAGACCCGATGCAAATGGCACTTGGACCATGGCTTCTCTTCCAACAAGGAGAAGAGCTATTGGTTGCAGATGGGTATTTACCATTAAAAATGGAGGAAAATATAAAGCTAGACTAGTTGCTTTGGGCTACAGGCAAAAGCATGGTATTGACTATGAAAAAACCTTCAGCCCAGTCATCAGATGTCTCGGTGAAGCTCTTGTTTGCTTATTCTGCCATCTACTACCACCAAGTCCACCAGATGGATGTTTCAACTGCTTTTCTCAATGGCAATCTCAAAGAGGAGATTTATATGCCACAGCCACCAGGCTTTCAAGATAACATCTCTGACCAGGTGTGCAGGCTCAACAGATCAATCTATGGTCTCAAACAAGCTCCACTATGCTGGAATAAGGAGATCAAGAAATTCTTCTTATCTATTGGTTTCACCGAATTAAAATCAGCTAATGGATTATTCGTTGGAAGTAACGTTATTGTTGGTCTCTATGTTGATGATATTCTTATATCCGGTCGGAATCTTGCAAATATTAAGAAAATTAAGGACTCAATTGAAATACAAGTTAGAGACTTGGGTACTGCTAAGTTTCTAGGTTTTGATATTGAACAATCTCAAAGCGGAATTGCCCTTCATATTAAGGATTATATTGAAAAGATACACGTTGAGTATCCAATGACTGATGCTAATCCAGCAAGAATTCCAGCTCAGCCAAACTTGCAGTTTGACTACACACAACCATTCTCAGAGATTACCAAGTATAGACCTATCGTTGGTAAGCTTCTATTTGCTTCTAACACCATCAGATTAGATATTGCTTACATTGTGAACAGACTCACGAGAAACTTGAATAATCCTACTATGTCCCATTTTGCAGCTACCAAAAGGGTTCTCAGATATCTTAAAGGATCCCAATCACTTAGTTTAAGGTATACCAGAAATCCTGCTCTCGAACCTTATTGTGTTAGTGATTGGGGTTCTGAACCTGAAGATGGTAAGTCAATTCTGGCTTATGTTTTACTCTATCATGGTGCAGCCGCAAACAACAGATTACAGCACTTTCAACCGCTGAAGCTGAGATAATGAGTTCTACTGAAGCTATCAAAGAATACAAGAAGTGACCTGATAACGCTACCACCACTGGAAGGCTCTGGAAGTCCTGAGAGACCCGAGACCTTCCATTGAAGGATATTGTAGAACTTAGTTCGTGTATAAATAGGTTTGCATTCTCCTCCAAAGAAAATAACTAATTTTTTCAATATATGCTGTCAAACTCAATGCAACAACCAACATCCTTTCCATTCATGGACACTGTTGAGAGCACAGTTCAACAACCGGGATAGAAGTGTAGTAAGTGGATCATCTGGTGGTATCATGATCAAGTACGGTGATCCTTCGGTCAAAGAGAACAAGATTATTTTAATTATTCAGTCTAAGTAAATTCTTGCAGATACCCAACATGTGAGATTTGCTATTACGCGGGCCTCAAATAACTACTTTTTGGCTTCAGTAACTCCTCTGATCTCTTCATTAAAGAGAATTTTATAAGAATTCATCATTTAACTGTCAAAACTTCATAGTTGGATTTTGACTAGTTTTCTTACGTGTTCCCTAAGAAAAAGGTTTTCTTGGTTCAGGAAGGCTTAAGGTTTTCAAATCTCCATGAATGGCAATTGCTTTATGGATTACGGCGAGGTCATCTTCTAGGTGTCTTGTGTTCTTCATCAATATCGCTATAGCCTTGTTTCCTTCACCACAGAATGATAGTTGTTAACTGATTACTCAACATTGAGTTATTGATGATGATTCTCACAGTAGTCTGAAGGTTTGTTGACGTAGCAAATGACGTTCTCAGAAGTCCATCTAACACTCCTATGGTTTGTTGTTGAGAAGTAAAGTGTTTGCATTATCTTCTACGCTTTAATGGATATTCTTTGACCCATATCAGTTGAACAAAACAACCAAATTGGACGATTTTGATCTCTTGAAGACTACAAAAATTCTATCTTGGATATACTGCAAAAAACAGCGACATTAACATTCTGTTCAATGTTAAAGCCAGTGTAGTAAGAAAGTGCTCTTGGAATATAATCTTTTGCTATTTAATTTTGAATCATTTGCGAGTGTTTTTCAAATAATACTTCTAGTTGATTGAAATTTTCCAAACACTTGGAACATCTTCAATAAAGTATGTCTCAGTGTTTTAGCGATACATGAACTGGAGGGTTGGCCGAGTGGTCTAAGGCGGCAGACTTAAGATCTGTTGGAGGGTTCTCCGCGCGAGTTCGAACCTCGCATCCTTCACCATTTTTTTGCTTTCATGATTTTTAGCATTCAAGCCCTCACAACTTTCAAAATTTCAAAATGATCTGCTCCAATGTAATGTGCTGGAGTTCCAAACAAATTATAGAAAAGGGCTTATTATTCTTCGTATTACAATAGATACGCATCAATGTTCAAGTTCCATGACCATAAATTGAAAAGGGCACACTCAATCCTCTACTTGATTAGCCCTGATGTGCTCTTAAATCAAAATTGTACCCTTATTCCTCAACCTCAGACAGGATCTCTGCAATATCATCAGTGATTAATTTTTTTGCGATGAATAAAAGATTTAGATAATTCTAGTATTTGCAAAAATTGTTTCTTGAAATTCTTAAAGATTGCAAAATAGAGGACTCACAGATAAATAGTAAAAAGCCAAAAAAACTTCTCCGTGTGAAGAATTGAAGTAAATTAGAGTGAAATTGATCTCTCTTCAAAGGATGCATCACTGAAGTTGTAAAGATTATTGCTCGATGCAATCAATCACACAACGATGCTCTGGCTGACCGCGAGAATAGGCAAGATGAAGACGCGTTTTGAATACTGATTTGTTAGCACTGGGATAGGTCATCTAATAACTTTAGTTGCTATCCGCAAACCTGGCAAGAATCAAAATATGATAAACAGTATACACACTTAACCAGAACAGCCGCTAGCATGTACCATATCTTTTGAGAGATTTCAAGAGGGGCTATGTGATTCACGCGAAGATCCAGTAATAGGCTTATAGTGCATCATTATCATTATTTGAGACTTCTCCGCCCCTCAAATTTGTATTAACGCACACAAGTCCATTATAGTGAAGCAAAGAAGTGATAAAATCATTAATGCACATAAATTCACAATAGTGAAAGAAAAAACAGATGGCACCTGTATTTTTGCTTCAATCAATAGTCATTATCAAGGTCACCTATCCATCATAAACCTTTTTTTGTTGTTGCAAGATATTTTAGACGACTTCAATTTCGAAATTCTTTATGCGCAGACTTCAAATTGGTCCAGCATTGTATAATGAAAGAGCGAAAAGTCTTCTATAAATTTGGGAGAGTGTTTATCAAACATTGAAGCCCGGAAAGTCTCACGACAATTAGTTTCTTGTACTATAAATTGGGTAATTACTCATTTGACAAAACGATCACACTTAATGGACCAACGTTTTACTTGCTATTGATTCCGAGGCAAGGAGCTTATGATCCTTGATCGTCATCTCCTCAATAAGAAGAGCATAAACAATAACGAAGCATACACTGAAAACGAGGGAGGCGAATGATCCTTTTATGTGATGCTCTTTCTTCAAACAGAAACTCTGATCTTAGAGGAATACACTGGTTTTGACCAGACTGATGATGAGATAGACAGATGCACCAAAAATGACAAAGCTTGGCAGTTTCAAGACGAAAGTGAAAGTCAATACTGTCTCCAAGCTGTTCCAAGCTGTTGTCGCGATCCCAAACGGTAGCTGATCTGAGGAATCACAAGTATCAAATGCCATGCGAACCGTCAACGATCAAAATGGTTATCGAGGAGATGCGGTAGACAACGGCAATACAACTGACATCTCATTCCCACTAGATGGCGACCAGGTTGCTTAATTCACGAATGTGAAGCGAATTCGAACTATCTCTACAGTGTTGAACTCCGCTTCGATTTTTCATTATTGTGATCTGTAATGATCTGAAATACCAAAAAGTCGTGAAAATTGGTTCACCGTTACTTGTATGATCCCTGTTGGTTTCTGTCTTAAGTTACTCAGATGTGCAACTAGTTCTTCAAAAATTAAAAATAGTTCTGGGAAGTGAGAATGGTTCAAACTGTAGATGCTCCTATCTAGGTGAATTTTTGTGTGAGCGACTTTAGCATCTAGTTTTATGAGACATAGTGACTTGCGTTGTGCTATGCTCGAAAAGAACCAGATCCACTAATGTACCTTTTGTAGTTGAAGTCAGGCAATTCTAACACAGGAACAGACATGAATCCTTCCTGTGGTAAATTATTGGAGATTACAAAACTAGCCAAAAGCTCCGTTCAATCAAGTTGGTAACCTTATATCACTTTCCGTGAAAATCACATAGGAGTACACATCGAAGTGCCTAAAAAGAGATCGTTCCATGATTGCTTTTCGAGTTTGAGAGTTTCAGACATCTGTTCGCCCAAACAACTCAGCTTTTGCCCACAAAAACGGCCAGAATCAAGGTTCGGGATCTGCCAAACTTCAACTCTTATCTCAAGTTGATTTTCGCTTTCGTTGTGCCTGTAAGAGGAGATCAGGTGGCCGCTGTCAATTAATCATGAGTAGAATGTGAGTTGAGTCATGAACCCAATCGAAGCAAGTCTAGTTTTATTAGGTACACAAATTATGGTCATTGTAAGTAGGAGTATGAGAATAGTACGTTCAGCCTTCTTGGTGCCAGTTTACCCCAAGAGGACGAATAAAGTGATTTATTTCAGTGAAATGTCAATCTACTTCTGTGTAGCGTCAGTAAAGGCGCAGGCCTCGTGATATTGTAGAAGAATTCTCTGATTCGAGGCGAGCTTAGCTCGAGATAAACTCGAGATTATGTATTTGGTCTTTCTCACGGTTTAGAAGATTGCTGACAGTATTTTTCAATCACTTTTGAGATAAGTCAACAATGTTATATGGCTCTGCCAAACTTGGTGCAAGATTGAGCCAAGGAACTCCCTGTTCTGTGTGCAATTGTTTGATCTCGTTCTAACTTTAGCTAATGGACAAGCTCAGAGATCGGCATGAGCATTGATCCTGTTTCTTAAAATGCTACCAACTCTTTCTCTATGGGAACTGAACATGGTTTCATGGTCAAGCACTTCTTCGGGCCACTTCGAAGGATGAGATTAACTATCTATGAACCAAATTAGGTAGACGCATGGCTTGGGAGTGAAGTTGATATCCTCAAGAACTCTGATAACAATTTACGATGACTTTAATTAGGGTTGTCTTATACTTTTATTTGATAAAGCTTTTGCTTTTATGACATGCATGGTATGGTAGACCAGGCCCCAGAATTAATCACAAATGGTTGCGTGGTCTAGTTGGTTATGGCATCTGCTTAACACGCAGAACGTCCCCAGTTCGATCCTGGGCGGAATCATTTTTTTATTTTTTTCTTTTCCAAAGAAACCACTACATCATTTATTTGACTAATTTGCGGAGTACCATGTCATGTAATGTGTTGTATCGCAAGAACTTGCCAGCTTCATTAAGAGATAAAGGAAGAACTGGGGTGAAAAAAATTAACCAGAGTCTGATCTCTACAACAAAGACTCCACATGTGATTGCATGCACATAGATGTCAGTGTAGGAGTCAACAGTGAGAACTAGCAAGACATTGATGATGTGTAGAAGGAGCTTTAAATGGAGTATTTTTTGAACCATCATTTGTGTACACTCAGAGAGCGGGATTTGCTTCGTACGAGCTCGTTTGTCGTTCTATACAATGAGAAGGCACTGGACGAGAGGACCCAAGATGCATCTCAATGATTTGTGCAAAGTTGACTCCACTGTGTGAACGAGGACCACAGTTGGTAGAGAACAATGTAATTACTGGAGTAGTAGCTAGTCTTCCATTGAGCGTGATAGGGAGGGAGAAGCTGGGCCGAGTCGATTGCCTCAACGAAGGTAAGTGACCTCTGGGGACAGGATACACGAAAAGACTTGCTGGGTGACACTTGCATGCATTGTCTTTGTGTGAATCAATCTGATCCATTATTCAATTTGAAATGACAATGGAACACTAATAGAAGCTGCAGAGAAGACAATAGGCCACATTTAGCATCTCCAGCTACCTGTAGGGGTTCTGTAGTACAACAGCAATCAAGCACTTTACATTAAGGCACCAGAAACACCATGAAGTTTGCATGAGCTCCTCACGCAAGTGGTCTTGTTTGGGTTGCGGGTTACTAGCTGCATTCTCCAGGCTCCTGGTGCATGCTGCATCGACGAAAGGAACGACAAGACGTCAAAGCAATCGCCTGGCGTTGACACAGTGCCAAGCGACAGTTTATCCGGTGAAAGTGGACCGAACGGCTGTCATCGACCCAGCCGAACGACTGTCCCGATCATCAACTCATTCACTGCGAGCACCTCGCGCCGTCACGAAGCTCTCTGTTCGTTATTGTTCGTCAGGCGAGCGGCTCACCTGATTGTGCTGGTTATCACGCATTCGCATTAACACACAAACAGTGATAGAGTAACACCCATGAGTTTCTACATTGTGCCCGCTGTGTCGTACCAGACGCAGCAGAAGATGAAGAAGAAGAAGGACGATAAGAAGAAGTCCAGAAAGAAACATCACGATTCGAAACCTTCAGCGGTGACTTCGGCTGATGCCTCTATCAAGACTCCCAGTATTCACGAGGAACCATCGGACTCGGTGGCGGAGAAGGAACTGAAGCATTCACACGATACTGCAACATCTGCTGAATCCACCAGGGAAGAATTGGCTCCAAGGCCCGCGCCTGTCAGGAAGAATGCCTCCTTGGACTCTTTGTCGTCTAACATTGCTGCTAAATTCACCACCAACGCAACCCCCGACAAGAGAGACTCGGATATCTCCGACCTCAGGAGGTCAAGTATCTCAACTAACACCTCGGGAATGTCCAAACACCGTCAAAGGAGAAACAGTGTGTTGTCGGGCCACAGTTCTCGTCTCGAACATCCTCTTGAAGACGAAACAGACAAATCCGATATCCCAAAGCTATTCAAACCAAGCTTCACAATGGAGCAGGACAAGGTTAAAGAGTTCGTGGCCATCACAGACCTAGAACTGTTGAATTCTTTTGAGTCTCTCTCGAAAGTCATGTTCACTCCGCTGTTTCAAGTGTTTCGCTACAACAACTTCCTTGATATACTATATGGTCAACATAGCAGTGATCCTGTAAACTTTGCCGGTATCAGGTTCAACTCCATCTCCAAATTTATTCAACGCTACAAACTATTCGTCCACAACCGTGAACCTAATTCCGGACACTCTGATATAAGGGAGATAGAAGCATTGTTGGCATATGATCTACTCAAGTGCAGGAAATATCTTCGGAACGCTATAATGGCTTCCAGCACTTCTGAAAACAGTAATCGTCATCCTATATTCTGGTGTGAAGAGCTTATGGAAGTCAACTTCACAAACTATGTGCGGTTTATTATCGAGTTACCGTCTAGTATACTACTGATACCACACGAAAATCTTGATGAGGTGCTGGCCACCCATGTTCACTTCAAAGCCCTATTCACTAAAGTCCAAAAGGATGTTCAGTTGCTCAAAAAGGATGAAGTCGGCGATGACTTCTCAAATAATACCAGCTCTGTGGCTTATCTACTACAAGCAGTCACAAAAGTCTCTTATGATTTCATTCTTTTGGAGAAATATCATATCAATATTTTGACCAAACTTGGAGGAAACTTCTTGATTGACTCCCAAATAGTCTCCAAGCTATTCACAAAATTCATTGATAAACAAAAGGAAAGCAACCAACAACTGGTGAAAGTTCTCTTCTATAATGTCTATTTCAGTCTGCAATATGCATGGTATCTTGGGGTAACTATACCATTCTTGAGAATAGTGGAAATGAATGCTTACGCTGAAGACCCCAAATACATTCAAGACCACGAGAAGTACACTGAAATGGAAAAAAAGACACCCAAGCGAGATTTCGAGGCTCTGGATAAGAAACTATACGAAGAGTATTTCTCTAAAATCCATCTAGAGAGTTATAGCAAATTCACAACACTCACTGACCAACAACTTGTGAAGATGCAGAAGGAGATTGAAGAGCAAAATGGACACTTGATTGAGGTTTCATCCCACAAGCCACGCCATTTCGAGTTCTGCTCTCAGTCGTTGTCGACGGTGCCTGATGAAAGTTATGATGTGATTCACAGCCGAGATTTAGTATTTCAATTAACTGAAAACAACTATCGCACTATACTAAGACAGTTCCATCGGGTGTTGAAGAAAGGGGGTGTGTTTGACTTCCCTGTGATTCTACTGGGGATAGGAAACATCAGTAGGCGTGATCAGCCACACACTGTTGGGTTCCCTGAATTCCCTACGAGGATAGGATTAGGAGAGCCCGAGAACCGCCAAACTATAAGTAAGTTCTATGAAGTGGTATTAACCGAACTTGCTGCAATCTTTGGAGAGAGCAACGTGAAATATTCAGTGGTGCTACTCAATACAGTGAATGAGGTGAACAACTTTTTAGCCAAAGACATCGGATTGAGGTTATCAGAAATAGAGGGAAGAATCGAAGAATACTGCAGGCAGTTTGATATGCATGATGACTCTAAAGCTGATCCTGATATTCATTTATTTATGCCTATAAGAGCTGAAAAAGTTTAGTTTGGTCACGACACTAGTTTTTTTGAGTCATCGTGAGATTGAGATTATTCAGTTATTCATGAAGACTGTTCACATTATTGACGTCAAAAGTGGCAATCTTCAGTCACTTACGAATGCCATAAAGAGAATTGGAGACTATGAAATTGTTCTTGTGGAAAATTTAGATGATTTCAACAGGTATAATGACCAAATTGAAAAGTTGATCTTTCCTGGTGTGGGAAACTTTGCCCACTTTGTCAAACAACTTCACGATAGAAACTTGATAGAACCAATACTCGAATACATTGAGCAGGGAAGAGCATTGATGGGTGTTTGCGTGGGTTTGCAGACTTTCTTTGAAAATAGTGAAGAATCCAAGGACGAAAAGTACAAAGGTTTGGGCTACATTAAGCTCAACTTGTCCAAGTTCAACAAGAATGACCCTAAATTCACAAAGCACGGAATCTTGAAGTCTGTGCCGCACATCGGTTGGAACAGCGTCCAACAAATCGACGTTAAAGGGTCCATCTTAAAAGACAATCAAGCATTCTTTGGGATTAACACTAAGAACAAATACTACTTTGTTCACTCATATGCTGCTATCATTGATAGTGAAGCACAAAAAGTGCTCGACGACGCTTCTAAGAACGGTTGGAGTTTCGCTTACGCCTCTTATGGCTCAGAAAAATTCATCGCTGCATTGTCCTACAAGAACTTCTTTGCTACTCAGTTCCACCCTGAGAAGTCAGGAATCGCTGGGCTCAAAGTGATCAAGTCGTTCCTCGAGAGTGAAGAAATTTCTGTGGTGTCTGCTAAGGATGTGCAAACCCAAGGAACAGTTGAGACTACCTTGGGAGGTTTAACTAGAAGAATTATTGCTTGTTTGGACGTGAGAGCCAATGACCAAGGTGATTTGGTTGTTACAAAGGGAGATCAGTACAACGTGAGAGAAACTTCAGATGGTGAAAGCGCTGTGAGAAACTTGGGTAAACCAGTGGAACTTGCAACTAGATACTACGAGCAAGGTGCTGATGAAGTGACATTCTTGAATATAACCTCGTTCCGTGAATCTCCTCTTAAAGATTTGCCAATGTTGGAAGTGTTGAAAAGAGCTGCTGAAAAAATCTTTGTTCCATTGACTGTAGGAGGAGGAATCAAAGATATGGAAGACCCGGAAACTGGCAGAACCGTCCCTGCCGTCGAAGTTGCTGATTTGTACTTCAGATCTGGTGCCGACAAGGTTAGTATTGGATCAGATGCTGTTAACATTGCAGAAAGCTACTACAAGAACAACAAAAAGAAGACAGGAAAGAGCTCGATCGAGACGATTGCTGCTACATTTGGTAATCAAGCAGTTGTGATATCTGTGGACCCCAAAAGAAAGTACGTTGCATCACCCAGTGACACGAGTATGGCCACCATTGAAATCACTGACGAATCTAAATACGGACCCAACGGCGAGAAATACTGTTACTATCAAGTGACATCTCAAGGGGGTCGTAAAGTTCATGAGCTTGGCGCTCTTGAGTTATGTATTGCCTGTGAGGATCTTGGAGCTGGAGAGATTCTCTTGAACTCTATTGACCATGATGGGTCCAACAGTGGCTACAACCTTGAGCTTTTGAAGCAAATCAAAACAAAGGTGTCTATACCTGTCATTGCCAGTTCAGGAGCAGGCAAGCCTGAGCACTTCAAAGAAGTGTTCGAGATGGAGTGTGGCATCGACGCTGCTTTGGGCGCTGGATTATTCCACAGGGAAGAGTACAAAGTCAACGACATTAAGAAGTACTTGCTTGAAGAGGCTCACATGGACGTCAGGTTGGACGACGAGATGAAGTTATAGAGTATCAAATAAACAGTGTAACTTTCAACTTCGATTTTGTAGTACCAGATCTCATAACCTGGCTGCTTTTTGATAAACGGTTTGAGATACGGTAGAAATCGCAGCTGAGATTCGGCTTTACAAGAGATGGAGGTGAACCGCAAGAACTCCATGGAATCCACCGGGTCCATTGACTCCAGCGAAGAGTCTATTACCATTCCGGTGATTGTGCGACCTAAAAGGTCGTCAGTGATTCAATCAACGCTCCCGACATTGTTCAGCAGTTTGCGAACATCCGACTCCAATGAGTCTCAAGACCACCGCAGCTTCCTCCGCAAGTTGATCAGCTCGTCCAAGTCGTCAGACTCGTTGGACGAAGATCTACGCTCTCAAAGAAGCTTATCGCCCAAACCCAAAGAGGCACTCGAGCCGCTTGACCCCAAGTCAACAGACGAAGAGCTCGAAGTCAGCTTCTTCAAGCACATTGGCCAAACACGCATCCCTGCTGCGTTCCTCAAGGACGGCCTACCGCTTCTCAAAGTGTCACAGAAGTCCAAGAAACGGATTTTTTTTCAGATCGATGTCACCAACTTCCTTTTTGTGTGGCACGTTGCAAGCACCAAGACGCCGTCTGCTAGCGATCTCCCCCGTGTGGGCAACAGAAGCAGGCAGAACAGCTTGCAGCGAATGTTCTCGTCGGGGTCCAGCGCCAGAGTCAAGTACTACACCTTTGGAATCGAGGACATCAAGCTGGTGATGCTACAATTGGAAGCCCGTCATTGTCGAGAGGAGCTAAGCGTCTCTAAAGAGTTTGAGCGGCAGTGGCTCACGTTGTCGTATTTTGACCACAGTAAAGATAAAATAAAAACCTTGCATCTTGTGGCAGACACCGAGCACGACGTCAAGAAGCTCTACTCTACGATCATGAACCTCCGCAAGCTCCGCAAAGAGCTCTCGCAGAAGTTCTTGATAGACATTGAACATCTAGACCAGCACCAAAGAGGTTTGGTGGTGACCTCCACCGAAGATACCCACAAGAGAAGTGCCAGAGAGTATCTCTCCTTTGATGATATCCTCAAGTACACCAAGCGACTCAATATCAATGTCAACAACGGGTACCTCAAGTCCATTTTTGATGGCCTCGACTGCAAAACCGCAATCAATGGCACTAAGGTGTTGAACTTCGACGAGTTCAAAACTTTTGTGGCCATCCTTAAACGAAGAAACGACTTAATGAACATATGGAATCGCCATGTGGCTGACTTGTCAGGCATGACCCTTCCAGAATTTACTGCATTCATAACAAACATACAAAGAGAGAAGTTCACCACCGAAGACATCCAGAAACAGTTCAACAAGTTCTCCGATGGTGACAGTATCGTGTGGACCATCGAGAACTTCAATGCCTATCTCTTGTCGAAATACTGCAGGCCATACAAGGATACGTTGTTTGATCCTCAGTACTTCGACATGCCTCTTACAGAGTACTACATTTCGTCTTCCCACAACACGTACCTCACAGGACGCCAAGTGGCGGATGACTCGTCGGCTGATGCATACGTCAAAGTCCTCCAGAAGGGGTGTCGCTGTGTGGAGATTGATATCTGGGACGGCAACGACACTGGTACTGGCGAACAAGGACCAGTGGTGCGCCATGGTCGAGCTTTCACATCATCAATCACACTCAAAAATGTACTAACTACCATCAAGCGATACGCCTTCGTGACCTCGACATTTCCACTCATATTGAGTCTTGAAGTCAACTGTTCTAGTGAGAACCAGTTGAAGACCAAAGAACTCCTTATTGAAAACTTGGGCTCGTCTCTAATTCTTGAGCCTATAGATGGCGTGCACCTCTTGCCCAGCCCCAACGACCTCCAGTACAAGATTCTCCTCAAAGTCAAGAAGACCAGTCCCTTCTCAAACTTGATCATGACTGAAAGTGGCACCCTTACTGCATCCACCTCCACCACCAGCACTTCTTTCAGTGAGGATAATCTCTCAGCATCGCCTCGAGGAACCCGGTCGTCTTTCAGCAGGAAGAAGAAGAGGGCGAACAAGGTTATTGATGCCCTTAGTGAACTAGGCGTTTATGTGCAAGGAGTCCGGTTTCGTAACTTCTCGTTGCCGGAGTCTAAGACGTTCAACCACTGCTTCTCGTTGAACGAGAAGATCATCGATGCCATGTTGAAGGATCCTGTCAAAAGGGCTTCGTTGGACAAGCACAATCGGCGGTACTTGATGAGGGTGTATCCTTCCAAGATGAGAGTCAAGTCCTCCAATTTTGTCCCCATCAATTACTGGCTACATGGTGTGCAGATGGTTGCAACAAACTGGCAGACGTACGACTTGGGGCAGCAGATCAATGAAGCACTCTTTGAAGGTGCTGGGAAGTACGGATATGTGCTCAAGCCTATGGATATACGAAAGCCGCTATTGAAGTACACTATGAGGAACAACACATATGAACTCAGAAAGACCACCTTTAGTATCGAGATCATAAGTGCACACCAGCTCCCCAAACCCAAGCATGGCGATGACAAAATCAATCCCTATGTCAAGTTTGAGATTTTGGGGGCCTCTGAGATCGATTTTGATGATCTGAGTCGGACAATTTCTACGTCAATTGTTCCAGATAACGGGTTCAACCCCATTTGGAACCAAAAGTTTGAAGGATCATTGAAATCAAACGAGCTTATCTTTGTCAAATTCTCAGTCAACACTTCAGCGTCGCCCACCATGATCAGCGACCCCAAAACGTTGGGATTTTTCGTCAGTAAGCTCGACTTCCTCAAAGAAGGATATCGGTACTTGCCCCTCAATGATACTCTAGGCGAGGGCCTCATTTACTCCTCGCTTTTTGTCAAAATCAGTTACTCCACTGCTAGATAAAAAATCGCATCTCAGCTCATCACAAATTTTTTTTCAACTGCCAGATGGGAAAGATTACTGTGAGCGACAGCAAAGGTAAGCAACGTCACAATCCGTTGTACAAGGACATATCCAGTCTTGGTGGAGACTTGAAGGCCACGCCCAAGAGCAAGAAGTCGTCAAGGTCGTCTCACCGGGAAGATGAAGGGTTCTTGGATGCCAGCTCCTCAAGAAAAATCTTGCAGTTAGCCAAAGAACAACAAGAAGAACTCGAAGAAGAAGAGAATGGAACAAAACAAGCCAAACCATCGTTCTTAGAGACGTTTAGATCACAAGCTAATGACGAAGAAAGCGATGAAGAAGCTAGTGAAGAATATTCAGAGTACGAAGAAGAAGAACATTTCATTGACGAAGAAGAGCTCGAAGTGGATGAAAAGGATGCTGCATTATTTGAGAGTTATTTCTCCGGTAACAATTTAGGAGGTTCAATAAATTTAGCCGATAAGATTATGGCTAAAATTCAACTGAAGGAAAACTCCGCTCAAACTTCACAGAGACCCGTGGATGGAGTCAATTTACCTCCTAAAGTCATTGCTGCATACGAAAAGATCGGACAAATCTTAGCAGCATACAAGCACGGCAAATTACCCAAACTTTTCAAGGTGTTGCCTAGTTTGAAGAACTGGCAGGATGTGCTTTATGTTACCAACCCTGAGGGTTGGACTCCACATGCTGTTTATGAAGCTACAAAGTTGTTTGTGTCCAATCTTACTGCTAATGAAGCTCAAAAATTCATTGAACTCGTGTTGCTTGAGAGATTTAGGACTAGTATTGAAGATTCGGAAGACCATTCAGTCAACTACCACATCTATAGAGCCATCAAGAAATCCTTATACAAACCCAGTGCATTTTTCAAAGGTTTCTTGTTCCCCTTGGTGGATTCACATTGTTCAGTGAGGGAAGCTACTATAGCTGCCTCAATTTTATCGAAGGTTTCAGTTCCAGTGTTACATTCTTCGGTAGCATTAGCACAGTTGGCCAAGCGTGAGTTTAAGCCTTCTACTACTGTGTTCATCAGGGTGCTCATTGAAAAGAAATATGCATTACCATACCAGACGTTGGATGAGTTAGTGTTTTACTTTATGAGATTCAGAAGAGCAGCAAGCGAAGACACCATGGTGGATGATGAAGACAAAAAGGAATTACCTCAATTGCCAGTGGTGTGGCACAAAGCATTTTTAGCATTTGCCCAAAGATACAAAAACGACATCACCGATGACCAAAGAGACTTCCTCTTGGAGACTGTCAGACAAAGATTCCATCATGCCATTGGTCCTGAAATAAGGAGAGAGTTATTAGCTGGAACTCCTAGAGCTCCATCACAACCTACAAAAGAAGCAGTAATGATCGATGCCTTTTAGCTTAATGTATACTAAGATTAAATAAGTTCCATAGTTGTTCTTTTTCTAGCGTCTTCACAGAGTTGGTCAAAGTCGGCAAACAATGCGTAGTAACTTTGCACAACCCCAATGATAGTCAATGCCACACACGAACCTATCCAAAGTCCATGTAACGTGCCACTCCATGGTGAGTAAAATGAAATGTAGATTGAGAGTGGGAGCCCCACAATGTAGTACGAGAACATGTTGACAATTCCACCAATCTTTGTCTGACCTTGTCCTCTCAAACACCCAGCAGAATTGGCGTTCATAGCGTCCGAAATCTGCATCAACGCTACGAGCCACATAACTTGCTCAATGGTTTTGATGACTCTTTCGTCCTTAGTGAACATCTTAGCAATTTGGGTGTCGAACAAGAAAAGTACCGTGAAGTTCAAGAAGGAGATGAATAACCCAAAGCACAAAGCAACTTGAGTAGATTTTTTAGCAGACTGGGCCAAGCCTGCTCCCAAGTAGTTGGCAATACGAGTGGAAGCAGCAATACCAATAGCAAAGGGGACTTGGTAAGTCAAAGATACCATAGTAGACCCGACTGATTGTGCAGCCAAAGCAACAGTACCCAAATAAGATGCAATAAGAGTCAAGATTTCAAAAGCAAGGAACTCAGCTTCCAACATGATCCAGCCTGGGATAGCGAGTGACACCAACTTGTCCCAGTTCTTAAACGCTTGGACCACATCGAGTCCACCCCAGCATGTGAGCGGATGGAGTCCTGAATTAGTTTGTTCCGGGGTCACAAAGTATACCGTCAACACAAAGAGCCCACAAGCCATGATCCAGTAATTGATAGCCACAGCGATAGGAGCACCAAGGTATCCAATATGCAGCACAAGCACGAATGTCATAACAGCATTCAAAGGAGCAGCGAAGAGCAAAACGTAAGTGGAAATGTGGTAAACACCTTGAGCTTGCAAGAACCTTTTACCACACTCAAACAAAATGTACGCTGGGATACCCGGGGCGATGTATTGAAGGTAGACGGCGGCGAGTTTGGCGGTTTCTCTGTCAGGAACAAGAAGACAAATGAGGTTGTAGCCAAAGAAGACCCACACCACGAGCATTGGTAGTATAACAGCAAATATAAGAGCAGTACACTTCTGGAAGTAGGCACCCACCAAGACATAGCGTCTTGCCCCGAAAGCCTGTGGGCACAAAGTGTCTAAAGCCGTAGCAATACCTTGGATTGTAGCGTAACCAGTGATGTTAGCAGTCATGGCTCCCATGGACACAGCCGCAAGTTCTGTGGCCCCCAATCTGCCCACACTGAGCACCGACACGGTGGAAAGCGAGTTCTGGAGCAAGAAGGTCGCCACTAACGGCACTGAGCTTGTGACCAAGGCTCTAAGCTCGAACCACGACGAGGCCACAGCGATTTTGTGGTCCACAACTGCAGACTCAAAAGTCTTTCTGATCTGGTCCTCGTCGCCCGACACGTCTATCCGGGCATCCTTGAGCAAGTCTCGCTCTTGACGTAGAACGTCTTGCTCCACCAACGACATTCTGCGGTTGGGGTGCTGGGGGATGAGAGGCTGCTGCTCCTGGTCGTCGTCGAAAACGTCCTGCGGCCGGATGAAGTCCTTGGGCACAAAGAGCCCGCCTTTGCCAACGGACCCGTACACCACAGACGCACGGCGCTGGTAGTCGGAGTGCGTGAACTGGTGGGAGTACTCTTCAGGCATGGTAGTTTTTGGTATCGCGATGCCACAAACATAATGTACATAGGACCCTTATATAATACACAGCTACTGATCCGAGATGTTGGCCAAAAGCTGGGACAAGCACTTCTTGGTGGCGGCGTCGTCTTGGAGTATAGCAGAGAACGTTCCATCTCTCAAGGGCTCGGGCAAAATCGTGGCTAGCGCCTTTCTGGCCTCTAAATTGTCGCTGAGTCTCATGTAGCAGCGGACCACATGCTTCAACAACCTTCCTGTGCTGTTGCTTTGCGTCTGGATGGCGGTGAGCTGGTCGATCATCTTGGAGAGCACGCCTGCCACCGTGTGAAACCGCTCGTAGGTGGTGCAGATGTACGAGAGGCCCTGGTCGTCGAGCAAGATCTTCTGGAGAATGAAGATGGCCACCGTCTTGCTGAGCTCGGACAGTATTTCCATGATGTTCAAGCACAAGGGCACGATTTCTGTGGTGAGGAGGAAGTTGATCACCTCTGGGGTGTCGTTCTTGACCAAAGCGCCAATGACTCCGAGCGACGTCAACCGGAGGTACTCAAACGGGCGCTGGCGGGCGTTGGTGCTGAGAAAGGGGTATAAGTAGAGCGGCAAGTTGGCCTGGAGAAAGAGCCCTCTGGTGTGGGAGTTGGAAGCAACGCACTGCAAGAGCGCCAAAGCATTGCACACCTGATTGGACACGGCAGCCGTAAGAACTGGTCTGTTCAAGTACGGGTACACAGAGACGATTTCTTCCAAGAGAACTGTCATTACTCCGAACGAGTTCCAAAGTACAAGGGCCAAATCATCGTACTGTTCTCTCTTTTTACCGAGCTCAAGAAGAGCTCGCTCTCTATTTGTTCCAGTAACGAGTTCAGAAACCCACTGGTAGATCTGATCGTCGCTTAGAGCGGGTTTCTCTGAGTACATGGTGGTGGAAGTTCAAAAAAAGTGAGTAGGAATATTGAGATTCGCTACTTTGAATTTTGGGAGTGTATAAAAAAGAAGCGACCTCGGTGAGGATCGAACTCACGATCTTAAGATTAACAGTCTTACGCCTTAGCCAGCTTGGCCACGAAGTCCTTTGCTTGATGGAGATTTCTGGCGCTCTACCATCATGTGTACAGAGTAGTGAGTGTCTAGAGTTGGTGTTAGTCTTGAGTTTTAAGTGAACTTAAACTTGCATTTGGGTGGAGTTCCACTTTCCTGTGTCGAACTGCTGGCTCTTGAGTGTTGGTCCACAGTGTACATGGCAGAACTCAGCATTCCACTACGTCTTCACAATCTACAGAGGGTCCAAATCATAATTGCATTACGCTAAACTCATACTTTCTCGGTGGACCGCTTGGATCTGACCTCCATGTCGACGTCACTGTCGCTGTCAGCAACCCTGATTGAACCACGGTCGACATTGATGGAAATATCTCTGTGGAACCTCTCTGGACCAGCAATGATAATGACAATCATGTAGACGAACACAGCACCACTGAAAATACCCATAACTTTACCGTAGTCGTAAGTTGCAGCTGCGGTGTGGGCAGTTTTAACAGGGAACTTTGTGCCTAGTTGAGCCTCAATAGTGATGGAAGCTGAAGATGCCAAGTTACCAAGCTGGTACACAATACCACTCAAGAACGATCTGTGTGTGGCATTGACCAACTCAATCAAGTGCAATGGTGCAACACCCCATGCTCCCATGACACCAAAATTCAAAAAGAAGTAGCACCCAGTAATGGTAGGAATGTCGTCCACAAAGAACGATGGGTAGAGGAAAGCACCTGCAAACAATGCACACACGATGATGGTCAATCTTCTTCCGAGGATTTCAGTCAACTGGCCAAAGAACACACCTCCTGCCATTGCACCCAAGTTGACCACCACCATAATGACAGTTTGCTGGTTTGGAGTTGTGCCTCTTTGGTTTTTCAACATGGTAGGGTACAAGTCTTGGGTTCCGTGTGACATGAAGTTGAAGCCTGACATCAAAAGAACCAAGTAGATGAACAACACCCACTCGGTCTTGATAGTGGTGAGGATAGACTTGTCAAAGTACTTGGACATACCAGTTTGCACGCCGTTTCTCTTGGCCAAGATCTTCTTTTGCTCCTTCAAACGAAGGAACGCCTGGGTCTCAGGAAAGAAGAGTCTCCATATGATCAAAAGCACTGGAGGCCCAGCAGAAAACCAGAACAAACTTCTCCAACCTTCACCTTCTTTGTAAGTGTGTTGGAAAGCTCTGAAGAAAACAGCAGCTAACAAATAACCAAAATTGTAGCCTGGCAAGAAAAGACCCGATAAAATAGATCTAGCATTGACAGGTTGGTCTTCCAAAGCAGTATTCGAACAAAGCGGGTAAAAAGCACCCATGAAGATCCCAAAAAGGGCTCTGACCCCCAAAAATTGGGCGTACGTCTGAACAAACCCGGTTCCAATCTCTATAATAGTAAAACAAACACAAACAGAAATGAAGGTCCACTTTCTACCATAATAGTCTGCCAAAATCCCGAAAATGGCAGCACCTATCGATCTAAACATCAACACCAACGTCACACCCCACGTTATGTCAGCGATACTGACCCCCAACGTGGCAGCAATCTGGGGTGCACTGACAGAGACACAGAAGAAGTCCATGGCGTCTACGGTCCAGCCTAAGAAACCAAGGAAATAGAAATTCCAGCCTCGTGGTGTCACTTCCCTCAAACCAGGAATGGGGTTCAACGTCTGCCAAATGGTTTTGTCCAGGTGTCGGTATGGAATGTCAAACAACGTGGTGAGTCTCGTCTTTGCATAGCGTGCAATAGACTCCTTGGAGAGGTCGGGCTTCTCGTTGAAAATCTGCTTTTCAGCAGACTCAAAAATGTCTTGTGTTTGTGGCTCCATTTGCACCAGTGAAAGAATACCACGACAATGGGAGGCTTTTATTTACAGGCCCAGTGTGGGGCATTTTTCGGAGTCCCCGTATTTTCTCCAGCCTGGAAAAACTTGACGGAATATTCAGTGACGTTTCCACCAACCTTCGCTCGAATAGGAAACATCTGGCTCCAAACTCCATTTTGCACAATTATTTTATCCTTGGCTTACTACTTTCATTGCGAGCGGGGGGCCGCCCTCACCTTCTTTGGCGCGACGCATCGACGGTGCGGGTTGTCATCTGGCTCAGGCGTATCACTGACCTGATCTTGTTCAAACTGCTTTTGTTGGTGGGTTGCAGTTTACGTTTACAGGTTCACCACCACGAGTTTCACCACCACGAGTGTCACCACCACGAGTGTCACCACCACGAGTCTCCACCCCCGGACCCATCATGGTCTCGGCAAACTTCAGCGTCGTGGGGTCTTGCTGACACAAAATCACTGATAAGAATAACTGGTTAGAAGTTGCTACCAGTGCTCCACACCAATAATATCGTGGTGGTTGTTTACTTGCGCCGGCGGAATCCGTTCGTCCCATGACTCAAGCACACACGATCGGTGCTGTCATTTTCTGTGTCATTTTCTGTGTCATTTTTGGGTGCTGGTCGTGGTACCATCGCCATCTGTCCCAACACGTCAACTCCGGGATGTTGGAGGCCAACGGGGAAATGGTGGAGGAGAACTGCTGACAGCGCTGCTAACAATATTTTACAACCACAGCAAAGTGAAAATTTACACAATCTCGGTGAAAAGGTCGATGAGACTCGAACTTGTATGTCCGACACAATGGCCCATTTCACCGAGCTGGCCTCTCCCGTAGTCCACCAACTCCATACAGTGACCTGTAGCTACAGTAGATTGTACACCAGGAGTTAATGACATCAGAGTCTTTGATTCCAATTAATTTCGTTCGACAACATCTCTCACCAATAACCACTTTACTCCAGTCTCTGATAATTGCAAAAAACATAACTTTTATCTACTATACAAACTGCTCCCCAACTACGCCTCGTCTATGTCGTCGTACTTGTCGATTCTGTCCTCGGCGGCGTCTTCGTCGGTGATTTTGACTCCTCCACTGACAGAAAATTGTCCTCCTGCTCCAATTAACTGAATATCGTAGTGTTTGGTAGCAGTGTTCACGATCCTTGTAGGCTCCTCCACGTCCTCGTCAAGTGGGCCAAGCCCAGGCCCATAAGTGTCTGCAAACCCCCAGGCGTAAACAAACCCATCCGTGGTAACCGCAAACGAGTGATGACTTCCAGTTCCAATGGCCTTACACTTCACTTCGGTGTCTTTCTTGCCAAACTTGAGCTTCGTGGGCTCTGGAACCGCACGTACATTGCCATGCTCGTCTCTAAATGTACTCTTGGGTAAACTGTTGCTTGGAATACCAAGCTCTTTCATATCGTACCTTCCCCAAGCATAGACGTCGCCTGACTTGGTTATGGCCAATGAATGATGCTCTCCACCGACTATTTCCACAATGTCCTTCTGGCACAATGGGGTGATCTTGGTTGGTTTCTGAATGAGAGATCCGTCCTCAAGTTGTCCCTGGTCGTTCGTGAGGGCACACTGTCCGAACTGATTAAGCCCCCACGCATACACATTGTCGTCGTGGTCGATGGCAAAACAATGGAAGTCCCCGCTGGCAATGTACTTGATGTTGTACAAGCCAAATTGTTGTGGTTCCAAAGCTTTGTAGCGATGTCTCTCTAAAATTTTCCGGCCCAACTGGAATTGTTGGCCATTTCCCCAAGCGTACACAATTCCCTTGGAGTCTAATGCCAAAATGTGGTCTTTGCCTCCAGCTAACTGGACCACGTTATGCAATTGAGTGATTTTTAATGGAGTTTTCTGTAACTTGATCTCGTCAGTTAAGAATCCGAGCAATCCTTCATTGTTACGGAAACAGCCCCATGCCCATACTTCCCCATTCTCCAACAACACTGCGCTCAAGTTGTCTGTTGCACAGGCTTGAACGATCTTCAAATCTGCTGGCAAACCCTCGACCATGCCTGGAGTGGATTCTGCTTCATTCAAATCACCATCTTCGTCGTCACTAGCGTCGTCGTCCATGCTCTTGAGCACCTCCTTGGCTTTAGAAGTGTCACGGCCCAACACACCTGAGTCGTTCCCACCCCAAGACCAGAGCTGGTTGTGGGAATCGAGGGCTAAAGTGTGCATTCCACCTACGGCGAAATCGACTATTTTACCGTGGATTCTTTCCTCTACGAGGTACGGGTTCAATCTGGGTCTCTTGACTTCCTTGTTCTTGGCTGAAGGTCCAAGTCCAAGCTCACACATCGATCCTGTGCCCCAAACAAACACATCAAGCGGCACCGATCTGGCCTTGCCGATGTGATTGAGGTCGGGCAACTTGGAGTACAGGTGGAGCACGTTCGACAACGTCATCGACCGGTGTTTCTTGGCCCTGCCATTGACAGGACTGGCGTTTCTTTTTCTTTGTAACCCAACCATTGATGTGACTACTGAGAATTTTTCGTGATTTCGTCATGACACTAACACTAACCTAACATACTGCAGTTGCTAATTGAGAGGATTGCAGTTTGGAGCAGCGTACCCTTCCCGTTTGTGGGTCCACTTGCTGCGGGTCTCCACGAGGAACCGTGCTGACTGCTGGATGAGGTACCCCAACGATCCAATGGCTCTGGTGAGCGATAAAACAGCAACCAACCAGAGAATGAACACCAAGTAGATGTTCCGAGTGGTTTGCCCTGGCTCGTACACCTGCAACATCGTCAAGATGAACACCAAGTTGCAAACCATCCACGTAAGCACCACTTTGGTCCTCACATCTTTGGCGTAGTCCTCTCCATCAATTGGCTGAGGTGCTTCCTGCCTCGAAAGAACTTTACGGTTGGACCTCTTGGCCCTGATGTTGTACAACGTCTCAAGGTAGTTCTCGTTGACGTCCGAGTCGATCACAACCGCCTCAAATTCTCCCTCTTCGTTCTTTTCAATAATGTACCGGTTGCTCATGTCCTCTTTAAGATTGTTGTCACCTTTAGTACCCCACGAGACATCATGCGTGTTGCAGAATGCAAAGATCTGAAGCGTGCATGTGTACGATGGGATCATCAAAAAGTACTGCACCGAACATGTCACCATATGCCATGGATCCAAGTACAATATTGACATCAAGGCGTACAACCCGTACGTAGACAACAATGAGACAACGATACTGATGAACACATAGTTGTTGGAGTCACCAACACCAAACTGTTGGATCGTATGTGCCACAAAGAAGAACCCAACTATCAAAGCATACAATCCACATATCGACAATAGAATAATCAACGTCTTGAAAATGTTTCTGGACCCTTGTGGTCTGTTACCAATAGAAACCACAAACAACGACGTCAACACACAGATAACAAGATAGTTAAACAAGGTAAAAATCCAGAATCCTCCTCGATTATCCATGGTGGTTATCAATGAACCAGTCAAAAAGTAAAAAGTCAAGTAGAAGTTACTCAACGAAAAGAATGAAAATAACACCGTGATGAACTGATAAACAAATTCCACATGGAACCAGAACTTACGTGTGATCGAATGGTCTGTACTCCAGATTTTCTTGAAGTTCTTCAATGAATATAATGCTGCGAAGAATGCACCATTGATCCACCTTCTTCTCTGAGAGAGGAATTCAGCAACAGATTCAGGTACGTCAGTCTCTGCAGTGGCCAGTTTAACAAATTTCAATACCCAATTTTCATTTCTTTTGGCCACTAATTCCCAACATAAGATTCTATCTTCAGCCAAGTACATATTGGCTTCGAAAAAATTGGTTTTGGTATTAGAATGTTGCTTCGTGGTATTCAAAAGGTCTTCTCCACGGAAGTATGACGCCAAAGGACCTGTTCCATCCTCATGATTGGTCAATGCAATGTATCTATACGCAGATAATGCACCTGGTAACACTGAAATGTAACCAAACAACGACTCCAAAGGCTTATCCAAGATGTTTGACATTTTGTATTCAAAGTTTTGTGATGCCACTAATGGATTCAACAAGTTCATCCACCCCTTTCCCTTCATGGCTTTGATTTCACCAGCGGCTCCAGCAACATTGGAATCTCTATCGAATGCTTTCCATAAATTGTAAATGGCATGGTTATCTGGTTTGGTACCAACATCAAGAAGAACCACGACGTTGGGATCTAAGATAGGGCAAAAGGCATTGAACAACCATCTGTGAGAATTGATCTTCTTTTGGTTGACTTCTTTCAAACAGAACAACACTTGAACTGGGGCTAATGATTTTTCATCACCTTTGAACTTGAGGTTTTCATCAATGGAGATTTGAGTGGTATATTCAAACATGTGAGCTTTGACTTTCTTGTTGTTGACGTATGGTCTTGCCAAGTTATCTTGATAAACACCAGTGGCTGTTAACAATTGTAAAACACTCTCATTGACTTTGTTTCTACCATCTGCCACAATAACCACCTGAATTTTCTTCCAACTGTCTTTCCCCCATACAGAAGACTTGCTTCTAGTACACAAATGGGCGATATTCTTCATCACTGCATGCATGGTTCTAGCAAATGCCTGCTCATCTTCGTTATACATGGTGATACAGATGACCAATTCGGTTTCTCTGCCGTACTTAGCGTTCCTTAATGTGAACCCATCACGTACAAAGTCATCCGGCTCTGATGTACATGCCGTATATGTCATGTTCGTGAATTCACCAAAGGGAGACTCTGTCTTGGTCAAGACTTTTTTGAGTTCTTGTGGGATTGGGTTCTCCAACACCAAGTGTCCAGACTGGCCGTCCATGAGTCTGATTTTCCTCTTTCTAAGAGGCTTCTTCTCGGCGCTGGGGTGGTAGCCTCCCTTGATATTGTTCATCATATCTCCATCGATGGAAGTGGTGAAGTAATTGTCACTTCCCTCAGAAGAGCCGGCGTTGGACGAGTGGTACGCCGTGGAGTCGGAGTACAAGGACTTCTGTTCGTAGTCGTGTCCCTTTTGGTAGGAGTCGTAGTCGTAGCTGTCTCTACCGTTGACAGTTTCCTGATCTGACTCCTCAAAGGGGTTTGCTTCAGCGTAGGTCTCTGGACTGAAGATTGGCTTGGGGGTTCCAAGAACCTCTCGCTCTTGTGGGAGCTGTTGACAGATTTGGCGAAGAGCTTGGGAGAGTTCAATTCGATGGAGTTGGAGTCTGAATCACTGATGCTCAATTCCACTTCTCTCTGACGTTTGGGAGATTCTCTTGAAGCAAACTGGGCCCGGGCAGTCAACCCACTGGAAATTGGACTGGTGTGACCACCATCAGCTTTATTGTACAGTAAATTTGGGGTATTATGGAGCAAAATATTGTTAGGTTTGGGGTTTATCCTACCACTTCTGGTGAAAATGTCTGGCGACTGTCTTGTAGGACTGACAGATTGTGGGAATGCTAAAAATTCGTCGTTATCATCGTTATCATCAATTGCCAAATTTGGCTTATACCTTCTAGGGCTATTACGATCAACGAAGGCTGATTTGGGGTATGAAGGCTCTGTTTTCTCCCTGAAAGGGTCGTCTTCGTCAAACGATCTGGACATGTTTTCAGTAGTGACAATGCACAAAGTTTTATAATGGAGTTGGCATCAGTGTTTGTTTTGAAAAATTCCATTTTGGGACTGTTCCTAAAACAGACTCATTGAGTAGTGATAGCGAACTGGAACAGCGACAGCGGCGTGGCCAATTGTAGAGCGTGCGCCACTGGACACACTGGTGCACCGTGTAGCGGCACAGACACGCTGGGTAATTCTACAAACTGGCGCTGTTTGTGGCAATCACCCTCTGTGCTAAAAGTTACCTGTTGCGCTCACAGTTGCTCTTGCTGCTTGTGTTGACGTTGTCTGGCCACCAGCAGCCCTACATGCACGACACGACGCACAACGCCAGCGAACAGTCGTTCTTTTCGTTATGTTTCCTGTACATCACCAGCTCAATTTGGTGTAATCGCACCTCGCTTGTGGCACAGTTTCGTTACAGCTCTCACACCGTCCAGCACCGCCCAGTTTAGCCATGCCAGACCCCGAGTCCCCGCCACCCCGGCTCCTGCTGGTGGCGTCGTCGTCGCAAGTGTCGAGCGTCGGGTTCACCAACTTGAAGAAGCTCAACACCAACTCCTCTGCCACCACCGTCAGCTCTGCAGCGCTGAAGAACCCGCTCACGAGGCTCTTCACCAAGAACAAGTCCACCACGTCGCTCGAGGACGATCTCAGCGACGAGGACCGCAGAGGGTTCCTGCTCAAGAAGGGGAAACGTAAGTACAAGAACCCCAAAGACCTCACAATCCAAACAAACCCCGCCAAAGACTCGCCACCACCCGCCGCCAGACGCAACACCGTCACGTCGCCCGTGGTCACGCTTCACAACCTCTTTCACAGAGGCAGCACGCTCACAGACGTCGCTGCAGAAGACTCTTCCAGAACTACGCTATCGCTCTCTTCCAACAACTCCAATTCAGTGCTAGTAGACCCCAGCTTCGCCCAATTGTACAAGTTCACCGACCCCAAGTACTCGTTGGAGGAGGACGTCAACGACATGGAGATCCACAAGAAGATCTTCTTGCCGGCAGATCAGTTCATCAAGATGAAACAGCCTGTTCCTGCCCCGCCTACGAGCGCCAGCTCCGATGACGGCTACAGCAGAGATAACATCCGGTTCTGGACGATATTGACCAATATGACCAAACCGTTGTTTCTACCCACGCACCAGAAGCGACTCTCCAACGGCTGTCGAGTACCGTTCTTGAACAATACCGTCGAGGATATCAACAGCTACGTGGAAGAGACGTACCTCCAGAGCATCTCGATCCGGGACGACGAGTCCAACGAGTACAACTCGCGAGAGATAAACTCAGACTTGGTCAATTTCTTCAATCGACAAATCAGTATTTTCAGCTACGACTTTGAGAAGTTCGACAAGACTATAGTGGACGACCCTATAGCCAAAGAATGGCACCGGATCAGTGCTAAATGGACGTATTTCAAGCGGAAAATTCTATTTTTCATGCTTGACAGTTTTAGCTCGTTCAATGAGCACTACATTATCCTCAAGTTTGACATCTCCATCGAGAAAGTGCTACTCAACAGCTTCAAGGATATCATTGTGACGCCATTCTTGCGGCTCAGAAGTGAGTTCAGTCTCGACTCCAAGAAAGAGTCTGACCTTCTCAGGGCAGACAGGGCTCTTCTCACCAATCTTGCCCACTGTTTCGGGATGATCAACACTGCTCAGGATTATAACGACGACAACGCTAACGACACCCTTTTTATAGACGCCTTTGGCTGGCTAACGAAATTATAAACGATCATCACCACCACCAAGCTGTGAATACGCACGCGGCAGCGACAGTTTTTATTTGTGGTAGTTGAGCAAGTTCGTCACGATGTCGTTCCCGTCCCACTTGATGCAGAATCTTCTCCCGTCGGAGGTCAACTTCATAGCCGAGAACGAGTTCATTGAGATTCTCCCCCGGTACTCCATGAAGTCCATCGACTTGATAGGCACCAAAATCCCTAGCCTTCGAGCTTTAAGACGTGCCAAAGTGCCGTTGTGGGTGGCACTTATACTCAAGTCGCAGGGCAAGTGCAACATCGTGCCGCCAGACTGGCTCAATATGATTTACTTGAAGGATAAATACGATTCAGAGGTGAAACACCCGCTAAGGTTCAGTGATCTTCCCTGGAATTGGCTAGAAATGATGAAGATCCTCCTTGCCAAAGCGCCAGACGATCTCCCGGACCCGTCACACCAGCTCCGATCCATCATGCAAGACCTCAGAGAAATACGATTGGTCAAGTCTTCCAAGGGTTTGAAAGCCCTCAACGAGAGTAACATTCGTTTGGACGGGCTTAGTTTAATGGAGATCAATGAAATACGTCCGTTTGTGTTGACTGTGATGAACAAGTTACGACAACTACACGATGCCGTCGAGGAAGAGCAAGAATACGAAATCGACGACGAGGATTGAGTCTGTGGCATGGCAAGCCACAAGCACCGACACTATGGCGAGACTGCCGTGAGACTGCCGGATACGGTAGCGACACTGCTGACACAATGACAGTGACACGTCTAGTGACGCGCCAAAGCGCCATCTGCCTCTCTCCCAATTGCTGTCTCGGCTTGACTCACAGTGCGAGATATTTTTCATTTATGAGCAAGTACAACTTGGCAAGACACTTGGTCTCGAACATCGACAAACATCAACAAGTCACCAACGCCAAGCGGAACCTCATTCTCTCCATCTTGAAGTCCACGGCCACCAAGAGAGAAACTCGTAATTACCTCAACAAGTACCAGAATCAGTTCAGAGATGACAAAGATGATATTTCCTTGAACAAGGCCAACCAAAGAAACTTGTTTATCACGAGATACTTGAACAAGCAGAATCCCTTCCTCAACATCTACGACGAGGACGAGACCAAACTCGAGAAAATCCCCTTGAGAATCGCTATTTTCAAGATCCAGTACAATGCTGTCAAACAAAAATACTGGCCAGGCATGCGTGAGACGTTCAAACGACTCAAAGATTTGGGAATCAGTCCCATAATAGTTTTGGACTACGAGCATGAGCTACTTAATAACTTCAAGTTGAACGAGTCGTTGCTCATCACTCAAGAGAATCGGTTGATGAACCAAATGGGGTCGTTGAACGGAGGCATTAAAATGAGCTTCATAAGATCCCTCTTCACAAACAACACTGATGGTTTGAAGATCAACAGTTTGGAAGAACTTCTCATACCACTCTATCAGGATTTCATGCCTGTGATTGGCCCGGTGGTCTACAATGAAACCACCGGTACACAGGAGTTTGTTTCCAGCGACGAAATCCTTATCAGTTTGTGCCGGTCACTTCTTGCATCCAAAGACTTGTTGTCAATAGAGAAAATCATCATGATAGAGGAGAAAGGTGGAATTCCCTCCATTGAACGAAACCAAACGTCACACGTTTTCATTAACTTGTCACAAGAATACAGCGACATTGTTAGTGAGCTATTTATTGGGTTCTTGGAGCCAAAACTTCGAGACTTGCATCTCAACAACTTGGACGCCATGAACAATATTCTCACCATGATAAGTTCCATTACCCAGAACGACGAGACCACAGGAATAATCACAACTCCTCACATCATGTCATTGAACGATGACCAATTGAATCCTATCATCTATAATGTGTTGACCGATCGGCCTGTGATATCTTCGTCGCTCCCGCTGTCGTTCAAAAGGACTCCACAATTATCTACCTCAATATTGAAGAAAGGTGTTAAAGTACAGGTACTTGAAGCAAGAGATTACAACAAGAAGTTCACACTCCGGAACCTCATAGCAGACAAGATTCTTGACGAGGACAAATTTTTTGCATTAATAGAAGATTCCTTTGGCAAGAAGTTGAATCGTGAGCAGTACATCAACCGAATCAATGAGTCTTTGGCGACTATCATCTTGATTGGAGATTATGACGGAGGTGCTGTCATAACGTGGGAAGAGCATAATGACAAAAGAGTAGCATACCTCGATAAGTTTGCTATTGCCAAGAGGAACCAAGGGCTACCAGGACTTGCAGACGTTGTGTTCAAGCTCATATTACTTCTGCACTCCAAGGAGCTTATTTGGCGGTCTCGTAAAAACAATCCTGTGAACAAATGGTACTTTGAGAGATGCATGGGCTCGATGTCACAGCCTGACTCTCAGTGGAAGTTGTTCTACACTGGCGAGGTGTTTGTTACGGGGCGGTTCAAGGACGACGCCGACCAATTGCAAGTGTACTCAGACATTTGTGAGAGCATACCGCCGTCGTTTGTATAGTCACATGAAGAGACACAGAGTTGAAGACACACACTTCACCCATTAATTACAATTGTACTCATTACTGTACACAAATAAACAACGTGTACAACTCAACACAAGTAAACAACCTGTACGACCAGTTTCATACTTGCACTCAAGCACTCTGCTCCATCCAAGGAAATCGTGCACCATCACCAACAAATAAAGAACTGTATAGAGCCCCAACTTTTTTGCACCCACCCAATTTAGGGTTCAACAATTGCGATTTTTGATGAGCCAAATCAGGAACAGGTCCACCGTTAAAACGCAGAGTAAGCCCGAAATGGCCAAGCTACTTCACTTCTACCACGAGCTCGATGAGTGGCAACAAGACAATCACTTTATCCGTTCCGGGTACGTCAAAGAGACCAATTCGTACCGTAAAAGCTTGCATTCTTTGACTTATATCCACAATGAGACCGTCAATATCTACACCCACTTGATCCCGTCGTTGTGTGTGTTGGTGTTGGTGAACATGTGGACCAGCTACCTCAGCCACGTCGACCGTTTCGATCTTGCGTGGTGGGAATGGGCCAATTTCAATCTTTTTGCCGTTGCCCTCACGTTCTGTTTGGCCATGTCGTCAACGTTCCACACTTTGAAGTCTCACTCCCACCAGGTGTCGAGATTTGGCAATCGCTTGGACTATTTTGGTATCATTATCCTCATCACATGCTCGCTCATGTCCATCATCAATTTCGCCTACTACAACGAGCCCACCACCAAGTACGGCTTCAATGCGATCTTTCTTGCTCTTGGCGGCGTGTGCACCTTCTTCACGCTCGACCCAAAGTTCTCGTCCAACGTCTACCGTCCAATTCGGTCTACGATGTTCATTCTTTTCGGGTTGTCTGGAGCTTTACCTGTGATCGTGGCTGTCTACAAATTTGGGTTCCACGAAGCCAGCGACCGATCTGGCTTCAAGTACTTGGTGGGCGAGGGGTTCTTCTACATCTTGGGCGCCGTCTTGTACGCTGCCAGAGTGCCAGAGAGGTTCACTCACGTGGACCAGGAAACGGAATCGCTCTTGAGGTCCCCAATCGCCGGGAAATTCGATATCTGGGGCCACTCGCATCAGATCTTTCACGTGTTTGTCGTAGTGGCCGCTTTCTGCCACTGGAAAGCGCTAGTCCAGTGTTTCTTGTACTACCGCAAGTACTTGACTTGATGAGGCTCAGCGCGAGCTTTTCTAATGCACTTGATCATTTTGCCATGCCATGGCATATGGAAAGGAGGCATTGGTCTCGGAGACCAGCCGAGTGAATGGCACCTTGCCAGCTTCCAGCTCGATGGGCACGACCATCTCTGTTTCAAGGACCACATTACTCGCAGTTTGACAGTTCTCCAGCAGGATCCCAGCGCGTTATTGGTGCTTTCTGGTGGTCAAACTAAACTCGAGGCCGGACAGCTCAGTGAGGCTCAACTGTACTACAACTTGCTTTGCAAGCTTGTCGAAGATAAGACGCTTCTTGAGCGCGTGGTGTTGGAAGAGTACGCCAGAGATTCGTTCGAAAATGTCCTTTTTTCCATTTGTCGCTACTACGAACGCCAACACTCATACCCTCGGGACATCACCGTGGTGGGGTTCGAGTTCAAAAGACACAGGTTTGTCAACCTCCACCTTCCTGCATTGAAATTGACTAAAAACGTGGTGTACATTGGCAACTCGCCGACCCCAGACGCTGACCACGAACAGTACTTCGCCGACTTGGACCAAAGCGAGTATCAGTATGCCGTGAAACTCTTTGAGGACGACTGGTACGGGACCAAAGACCCATTGAAGAAGAAGAAGCAGGCAAGGAACCCTTTCAACAGGCACCACCCGTACCACACCACCAATGAACCACTCAAGCCGTTTCTTTTGGCATTGGAGGACACCAGCGTGGCGCAGGAAACTCTTCAGGCGCTCTTGCCGCCATGGACCCAATGACCGTGCCTGAAGACTACAATAAATTGCTAGAGATACTTTTATAAATACTTGACCTATTTTCTGTTGAGGGCTCTTCTGGCTTGAACGGCTTTGCTCAACTTGGTTAACATATCCACAGTGGTTTCCCAGCTGACACAGCCATCGGTGATGGACACACCGTACTTCAAAGCGGATTTGTCTTGACCAGCAGGTGGCATACTTTGCTTACCTTCGTTGATGTGAGATTCGATCATGACACCAATGATGGCCGATTCACCAGCGGTGATTTGCTCGACAACAGAGTCCAACACTTTTGGTTGGTTTCTGTAGTCTTTGCTGGAGTTATCGTGAGAGCAGTCAACCATCAATTTGATTGAAGGGTCGCTGCTTTTGGCAATAGCTTCTTTAGCGGCTTTCACGGATTCAGCATCATAGTTGGTGATTTTCTTACCACCTCTCAAGATGATGAAACAGTTGTCGTTACCTTTGGTGGTGGTGATAGCAGCCATACCATTTTTGGTGACACCCATAAAGTGGTGACCTTTTGAGGAAGCTTGAACAGCGTCAAGAGCGACGCCCAAGTTACCGTCGGTACCGTTTTTGAACCCAATAGGGAAAGATAAACCAGAGGCCAACTCTCTGTGTAACTGGGACTCGGTGGTTCTGGCACCAATAGCTCCGAAACTCAAGAAGTCAGAAAAGTACTGAGGTGAAATGGTGTCCAACATCTCACTACCAATAGGAATTTGAGTTTTACCAGTCAAGTCGGAGTACAATTGACGGGAGATTCTCAAACCTCCGTTGATATCGAAAGTGTTGTCGACATTTGGATCATTAATCAAACCTTTCCAGCCCACGGTGGTTCTTGGCTTTTCGAGGTACGCTCTCATGATGATCAACAAGTCGTCTTCGAGCTCCAAAGAGAGCTTCTTCAAGCGAGCAGCGTAGTCGAGAGCAGCATCGGTGTCGTGGATAGAACATGGTCCCACAATAACCATGCATCTGTCGTCTCTTCCTTTGAGGATTTCTCCAGACTCGATTCTGGCCTTGATGACGGTGTCGAGCGAGGCTCTGGAGGCGCCAATCTCATGTTGCAATAACGCAGGTGGAATAAGTGGATCGTATCCAAGAATACGTGTGTCGTCGTACTCTTCAGGAATAGGTGTTTTACTCATTGAGGCAGTATGGAATTTTTCAGCGGGTCTCACCATTTAGTCACGATGGAGTGATTTTTGCGTGTGAAAACCGTGAAAAATGCCTTATCGTTTTTTGACTGGTTTTCCAGGGCAACAACGGCAACTGGCAACTCTTGCTTGGCTGCAGTGTTTGGTGCTAATGACGAAATGCCCAATTTGGCGTCGGGCCTTGGGGCCTAGATAGGCGCAGGAAAATGTCGCGCTTGCTTATGACTGAGACACAGCGGACTTTCTGGGCCTTTGTGGCTTTTGGGTTCATAAACAATGTTTTGTACGTGGTGATACTTTCAGCGGCAGTCGACTTGGTAGGAGCTCGAACTCCCAAATCGGTCGTGCTTTTAGCCGACATTTTACCGGCATTTGTCGTCAAGTTAGCCGCTCCTTTCTTCATTCATCTTGTTTCCTACAAGCAGAGACTCTTCAGTTTGGTGTCACTCTCCACGGGCGGCATGTTGTTGATCAGTTTATCGGGCTCCAGCGCAATTGGCGCCAAAATCTTCGGAATAACTTTGGCATCTTTGTCCTCAGGGTTGGGGGAGTTGACGTTCTTGCAATTGACGCACTTCTTCCATGAAATCAGTGCCGTGGGCGGGTTCTCAACGGGGACTGGTGTGGCTGGAGTCGGCGGTAGCTTTATCTTCATGTTGTTGACCAACATTTTGCTGCTCCCGGTGTGGGTAGCACTCCTCTTGTTTGCCCTCGTTCCAAGCGGGTTCTTGGTGACTTACTATGGCGTACTTCCTCCTTCTCACTCAGGAATATCGTACCAGCGACTCTCGGACCAACTGCCTGCTCTTGGTGGCTTGAAGGAGCACTTTACCAACACCATAGCCAACATCAGGCCGCTTTTGAAGCCTTACATGATCCCGTTGTGCACAGTGTACATCTCAGAGTACGTGATAAACCAAGGAATAGCTCCAACGCTCCTTTTCCCACTCGATACACTCCCCAGGTGGCTCTTCGCCTCATACAGAGACATTTACGTGGTTTACGGATTCTTGTACCAGTTGGGCGTGTTCATATCCCGAACCTCCATCAATTTTGGCATCAGGTTCAGGAAATTGTACGTGTTCAGCGTTCTCCAGTTCCTCAACGTTTTGATCCTATTAGTTCAGTCGGTTAGCGACACGCCATTTGGATCTATCTGGCCCTTGCTACTTGTGGTGTTGTACGAGGGCTTGTTGGGCGGCTTCTCCTATGCCAACACATTCCTAAGTGTGAGCGAGGAGTCTCGTGATGCAAGAAGAGAGTTCAATATGGGCTGCGTGGGAATGAGTGACAGTTTTGGAATAGCCATTGCTGGGTTGATAAGCTATGGGTTGGAGACAAAGCTCTGTGACATTCAAGTGGGCAACGGACGAGACTGGTGTAGGAGTGGATAAGTTAAGCTGGAGGTCTGGATGTGGAAAGTTAGTGACTGGGATTTCCACGCTGTGAAGGGAACATGAGTGAAAAGTTGAGACCATCGTACAAGATCGACCTTCCAGAACACATAGGATTCTCAAACTACGTTTCCTTGCATTCACGGAGAAAATTTGCAGTCGTTGGGCTGAAAAATTCACTAAAAAATCAAATATCTCGAGCTGCGGCCAAGATGACAAGACAGAATCAACACAGTGGATGAACTGAGGAGTACTGGCGCTGAATCAATAGCCAAATCTCTTATCGACGTGAAAACGGCCAGTGTTCACTGGCAGTATTCACGTGGTGGGCTGTTCGAGACACTAAAGCGCTTGACTTCTAGGAAAAACACCACCACCGCTACGATAAGCACTCCAAGAGACCCCTCCACTACAACGTCTGCACCACTACACTTACAGGTAACCTACAGGTAGCCGATATTTCCCCTTTGGGCTATACACTAACGCCATAATTAGTCGTGCTCAATGCCGATTCTGACTCAATCGCAGAGCCACAGTGATAACAATAAATCCATGAAACTGGTTTTTCGTCGAGCCATGTCACAAGTCCCAGTATCGTTGCACAATCCGTATTTCCACTTGAAAGAAGGTGAGAAGGACATTTGGAGTCTTATCAATGAAGCAGCTCAAAAGGCTACTGCCACATCTGACCGTCCAATTTTCAATTTAGGTCAAGGTTTCTTCTCTTATAACCCACCAGAATTTGCCATTGAATCTTTGAACCACTCTGTGACCCTCCCGCAGTTCAACCAGTATGCTCCTGCAAAGGGTAACCCCAATTTGATCAAGAGTTTGACTGAAAAGTACACTAAAGACTTCAAAAGACCGATTTCTGCTGACGAAATCAGTGTTACTACTGGTGCAAATGAAGGTATGTTTGCTGTGTTCTTTGGATTTTTAACTCCAGGCGACGAAGTCATTGTATTTCAGCCATTTTTTGACCAGTACATCCCCAACATCGAGATGACTGGCGCCAAAGTGAGATATGTTGATTTGAAGTACCCAGAGAAACTCAACACAGAAACTGTGCAAGGCTCAGACTGGGAGGTCGACTTCGAAGCTCTCGAAAGCAGCATTAACGAAAAGACCAAAATTATCGTCATTAACACTCCTCATAATCCTATTGGTAAGATTTATACCGAGCAGGAACTCGAAAGAATTGGTAAGTTGGCCATCAAACACAACTTGATCATCTTGAGTGATGAAGTGTACGAAAACTTGTACTACACCTCGAAATTTCCTAGACCTGCTGCTCTTGAAAGCTTACCTGAGTTGAAGAACAGAACGTTGACAGTTGGATCTGCTGGTAAATCGTTTGCTGCCACTGGTTGGAGGATCGGTTGGGTGGTTGGGCCCAAGGAGTTGATCAAGTATGTTACTGCTGCTCATGTTAGAATTTGTTTCTCAAGTCCTGCTCCATTGCAACAGGCAGTGAGTGAAGCTTTCACCAAAGCTGATGAACTCAACTACTTTAAAACCACCAGACAAGACTATATTCACAAGTACAAGATCTTTGCCAAAGTGTTTGATGATTTAGGACTCCCATATACTGTTGCTGAAGGTGGGTACTTTTTACTCGTGAATTTGCTGAAAGTCAAGATCCCTCAAGACTACCAGTACCCTGTGGAGTTCCAAGAAAAGACCAAGGACTTCAAGTTGGCATACTGGTTGATCAACGAGTTAGGCATTGTTGGAATTCCACCCACGGAGTTCTGTACCCCCAACACCAGAAGGGGTCATGGATTAGAGAACTGTCTCAGATTTGCCGTGTGCAAGGACAATGAGATCCTTGAAGGTGCAGTGGAAAGACTCAAGGAATTGAAGAACTATTTATAGACGAACCAATGGGGACGAATTTCTTGAAGCAGTATGTGATTTCACCGAATTCGTCGTCGCCTGTTTCCATTTGGCAGTCGATCTCTTTGAACGACGTTCCTAATACACGCCATAGATCGTCTCTTTCCGGTTGATAGTTGTCTCTGATGGGTAGCTGGATAACTATTTCTGTAGTGGGTCGTGCAAAGTGGCTGACGACGTTGTAGATGAGCTGGGGATGGTCTGGAGAGTAGAGCGGGTCGCTGAGCACGATGGTGCCAAACTCAGGGTCTCCGTGTTTATCAATGAACAGTTGCGGAGACGCCCAGTCAAGCTCGTCGATCACGCAATCAAGACCGTTGAGGTGCAAATTTTGACGTAAATTTGGCACAATAGCTGGCAAGTCCGTCAAGTAAACGTCTTTGCACCCTGCAAGCAATGCCACAAACCCCACGAGCCCCGTGCCAGCACCCAACTCGAGCACAGGCTCTTTGAGCACCACCTGCTTGTCGATGAGTTTCTGACTGAGTATGAGGGACGACCCCCATGTTTTGAGGCCTAGATTGTCGTTGGTGAGCGAAGGTTCCTTGAGCATGACGTAGTCGACGCCGATGTTGTGCATGTTGTTCAACTTGATTTTTCTGACGATTTCCGGTTGGGCAGTTCGGCCACAATTCTCTGCGAGTCTCAAGGAGGCTTCCTTGACCACCGCCAGCCGCTCGTCTGAGCTCATCCAGTCCAAGTCGCTCGACACGATCCTGGTGAGCCACTCGTTGTACTCGCGCATCTGTTTGAGACCCGTGGCGAGCAGCGGCACCGCTTCAAGCCTTGCGATGGTATTCAAGGCCACACAATTCTGTTCAAACCACGCCAACGCCTGGGTCGCTAGCGCCACCAGCACGTCCTTGTCGCGGAGCACGTCTTGCAGCAGCAGCAGGCACGAGAAATTGAGCACTTCGTTCATCGCTAGGAGCTTTAGCGTCACATACAATGCGGCAAACAGCGGCTTGAGTCGAAGCATCGGGAGATCAAGCCAGTGCAACGCCTGTTCCTCGTCAGATTCGGCGGTTGTGGTGTTCAGCGTCGGTTCGGGCTCGCTAACACGCACCGGCACGTCATGGTCCTCGAACGGTTGCGGCGTAAAGAGAGAAAGAGGATCAAACGTCATCGAGAAAAAGCGCTGCAACAGTTTGCAACAACATTCAAAGTTTCACAGTTTTCTATTACACATATCCTATATACCGTACCATGTCTTACCATCAGAAGTCGGTGACTCTGCCATTGAACGACCAGTCGTTGTGTTTGAGCGGGTCTTGCTTGGGGCCTCCGATTTCACCAGTTTGCGGGTTGACGTCGCCCTCAAACTCGGGGATCGTCTTCAAAACGCTGAAACTGCCGATGTCTGTGCCGTCAGTAGTGGCCACACTGTCGGAGGCAGCACCAGTCTCGGAAATTTGGCGGTTGTACTCGTCGATAGCCGCTTGAGAATTGGCGATTTTCTGAAGCCTCTCAAACTCTTCTTGCTGCTCCTTGGGGAGTGGAGGTGGGCCGGGAGTAATCTTAGGCATGAACTGAGAGTACGCTCTGACAGCCCTGACACTTCCCCTTAAGTTTCTTAACATTTCCGATCTCGTTTTAGGTGAGTTTTAGTGGTAAGTTTTAGTGGTGCGAGTGCCAATCAGTGCCACTAAATCTTCGCTGTAGGGCGAGAAACACCCGGTGGATGTGGTGACAGTGTTTCGGGGCTTGTCGTATGACCTTTGTAAGCGGGAGCTGCACTCCACCGCCATTGACTCCAAAATAGTAAGCCGTTAGCGCTATGGCTAGGGGCGTAGGCCGTCGTGTGAAGGTGCACCTCTGTATTATTCGACATATCGTCTGTGCAGCCCCAAGCATCCCCACACAGTTCTCGAGCTGCTGGTCGACCCGAACTAGCAACACTTCGGGGGCGAAGAAAAAACCGTTCAAGGCATCTTCTAGAAACCAGTCCAACACTTTGGTCGGCGGTAGTTCCACGAGTGTGTCGTTCACAAGATTCAACTTGACGTCGTAGAGACTCGGCAGGGTGTTGGTGAGAGCCATCACGGGCCCCTTGAGGTGTTTGTGGCCAAACTTAGTGGCGCAAACCTCGAATATAATTCCGACAAACGTCACCGCCAACTCCTCCACCATCTTCACACACGGATCGCACATAAAGTAGGCAAACACACACATGGTCAATTCCCTTGTGACTGGTGGCACTTTGAACTCGTCAATTAGCTTCTCAAGCTGCTCTTGTGCTGCCTTAGTGAGTGGGATCCTAGATAGAGCCTGGTTGATCTCTTCAGCGCCTCTTTCCTCTGGTGGCTGGAGACCAATGTGACCGTGAGACAGAAACACAAACCCCTCCTCCAAGCACAAGGCGATGTCTTCGAGTAGATCACAAGTTTGTGCTTGGAACTCCATTTCTGTTTGTAACCAACAGAACGAATTTTTGCTGTGCTCTTTGAGCGACTGGATTGGCCACGTTGGCAGAGAAGCTTTCGGGCGTGTTGTGGTGGCAGCTTAGCATATCGGGGTAAAGGAGTGGTTCAGACTTTATTTGTCGTGGTGGCATTTGGGTGCAAAAATAGCTAGTTGTGTCTGGCTCTGAGCAACAGTCCCGATGACTGCGTCGTCCCGTGTACCTCATTGAGGGGTAACTAGCAGTACAACTTTCAGAGATTTCAGGTCTGCACGGGCTGCCAGATTCAGCAGACATCTCAAATAGCGGTTCAGTCATAGCGATGAATTGTACAAACGCAGGCATTGGGACTGTTGGGTTTGTGGTGGTGAGAGTCACCGGCGTACTCGTCACTGTCACCACGTTGACATGACCAGTCGCATTGACATCGATGCCAACACTCATGTCAAACCATCACCAACCCCAGTGTCACCAGCTCCATCAAACGATACCCCTGACACATCACAAGCACCATCAGCTCTCCTTCCATTTGAACCACCCTCACCAATGCCACCATCCACTCCACCAATCACGCAAACGGCCTTGCTGACCCATCAACCCCAGTATCTTATCAGGCGCCAGACCCCAAAATAGGAAATTTTTTCGACAAAGCGGAATTGGTCTTGACGTATAAATTGACACGATGTGGACCAGCTCTTCATGTCGTTCACTCATTTGAAGATCGCCGAAAACAGGCTCATAAACACCATTCATGAAACTGCCCAATGGGGCGCAAAAGGCGTTTGGGGGCCCGAGTCAACCCAAACCGGTGTTTGCAGATTGGCCCTTAGTGACTTGGACAAATGTGTCAGGGACTGGTTTGTTGCTGAGACCAAGAGCTTAGGGTGTGACGTCAAGATCGACAAATTGGGAAACATCTTTGCCATTTATCCTGGTAAAAAACCTGGGCTTCCAACTGGTGTGGGTTCCCATTTAGACACACAACCAACAGGAGGACGCTACGATGGGATCCTCGGAGTCTTGAGCGGCTTGGAGTTGTTGCGGACCATGAAGGATAACAATTACGTGCCTGAATACCCCATTGCAGTGATAGACTGGTGCAATGAAGAAGGTGCAAGATTCCCCATGTCTATCATGGCTTCTTCTGTGTATGCAGACCAGGCCAAGCTCGAAGACATTTATGCCTTGACACTGATAATCGACGAGCCAGTCACTGTCAAGCACGAGTTGGAGAGAATTGGGTACTTGGGTGACACCGAGTGTTCGTTCAAGGTCAACCCTATCAAAGCTCACTTCGAGATCCACATAGAGCAAGGCCCCATCTTGGAGGACCAAGGTAAAGAGATCGGGGTGGTCACGGGTGTTCAGCTGTACAGCTGGAATAAAGTTAGGGTGGTGGGTAAAGCTCAACACACAGGTACTACACCGTTTGGAGCCAGGTCTGACGCTTTGCTTGCCACATCAAGAATGATTGCCAAGGGCTACGAAATCGCTGCAAAGCACCAAGGATTGTTTAGCGTTGGGGTGTTGGACCTCGAGCCAAAAGTGGTCAATGTGATTCCTGAAGTGGTCAATTTTGTCATTGACATCAGACACGTCACTGACGAGGGCCAACTGTTGATCTACAAGGAAGCAACACAAGCGTTCGAAGAAATCGCTGCCGCCTCTGGAAGGCACATCAGCGTGGAATTCGAGAACATCCAAGTGTCGCCGGCCATCAAGTTCGACGACAAGTGCATTGAGTGTGTGAGGACGTCTGCTGCGTCGCTCTTTGGCAACGACAACATTTTGAGCATCACCAGCGGCGCTGGCCACGATAGTTGTGCCACCAGCGCCTTGTGTCCCACGTCGATGATTTTCATTCCGTCGAAAGACGGCGTGAGCCACAACCCCGAGGAGTACAGCACGCCGCAGCAAGTGGCCAACGGCTTCCAAGTGTTGCTCAACGCCGTGTTGAAGTACGACTCGCTTAGAACCGATTAGTGTCAATAAACAAATCTCATCGCAGCATCGCATCATCGTATCATGAGTTTCCCCACGAAACCTCCCCACCCCAGCGCCGTCCAGAAGGACCCCCTGCTTCTCGAGGGCGTGGACGAGCGTGTAGTGCTCGACATGGAGACCAACCAGTGGCTTTTCAGCGACGAAAAGGACGGCAAGCTCGTGGAGTACCAGTTCAACTACATCGTGGAGAAGTGGATCCCGTTGAGTAAGCACGCGATGGAGGAGGAGGAAGACAACAAGCAGGAGATCAGGCGGCTCAAGAAGCAGCGGCTTCAAGAGCTTCGAGACCGGATCAATGAGCACAAAAAGAAGAAGAACTCCGGTGTGTTTGTGCTGACATTGCCAGACGTCAGCCACAACGAGGTGGTGGACTTGTTCTCGAAGTACGGGGCGTTGGCAGAAGACGCTGGCGGCAAGCCTCGTGTCAAGCTCTACTATGACGAGCACAATCAGTTCAAACACGAAGCGCTAGTGGTGTACCAGAACGACAAGTCGGTGGAGCTAGCGATTCAGATGATGGACGGGTTCAAGTTGAAGGGCACCGCCATCAAGGTGGAGCCTGCGAAGTTCGAGACCGACCAGGACAAGCTTAAAGAGATCAAACAGAGACTTTGGCTGCGTATAGTGGTGATAGAGAACATGTTTAGGCGGGAGGAGCTCAACGAAAGCCTCAAGGAAGACATCGAGCTCGACCTCAGAGACGAGTGTGAGCGCCTTGACGTCGCAGGCTTGCTGTCGGTGCAGTTCTACCCCAAAGACCTGGTGGTGCTGGTGAAATTCAAGTCGGCGGACCTGGCGTCGTTGTGCACCGCCAAATGGACTGGCCGCTACTACGACGGGCTCGTGCTCAACGCCAAAGTCTACAACGGTGAAAAGTTCACATAGCAACGTTCACTTGAATCACGTTAAAAACTAACGTTAAAGGTTAAACAGTGTGCGCCGGTCAATTACTCCACTCAACAAATTCAAATCCTAACAAACTCAAATTGTTACTTCAGCAACCCGATGATATCACTTTCTTTTGCAGCGGCGTTGGTGACAGCTCCGTTCGTGGTCGCTTACAGAACCCTTCAGTACTTCATGGTGGGAACCCCTTTCACCAATGACGTCATGAAATCCTCGTACCTCCACACCATCACCTTCTCCTTGGGACAACACTTTATGCCCTGGTTGACGGTGCAGGATATCCTCAACCTCCTCTACAAGCCAGGAGCCCAAGTCATTGCCAGCTTGAAGTCGTCTCTCGGTAAAGACGTTCCCGGTTATGGTGACCTTTTCACTAAACTCACCGACGACGAAGAGTTCCTGTGCGACAGCGTGTGGATGTCACACTACAAGGATGCACCCGTAGTGGTTTTCTTTCATGGAGGGTGTCATGCAATGCCTCTCATCGATTCTCAAGTCAAATTGATGGCTTCTGTTCACCAGTACTTTGCCAAAAACTCCAAACCGGTATCGGTATTGGCCGTCGACTACCTGCTCACTAGTCAAGGTAAATTGTACCCTCACCAGAATAACCAGTGTGCTTATGTTTACGACAAGCTCGTGGATGCAGGTTACACCAACATCGTGTTGTTTGGAGACTCTTGTGGTGGTCAATTGGTGATCAACCTTCTCCGTTACATCACCACCACAAAACACCAGGTGTGGCCCAAAGGCGTAGTGCTTGTCTCCCCATGGCTCAATGCATCAGTGAGACACTTGGTCGGTTCGTTTGCTGATAATAGCAACAAGGACATTATTGGTTTTGACGCTTTGAATTATTTTGGTGATGTGTACATCAACAACGATCACGTTGGCCTTGATAACTCGGTGGAGGTCAACATTGAAGCCAACCAACACGATTTTGATTGGCAATCTATTCCCAACATTAAAAAAGGCAACATCTTCGTCATCTATGGTGAAAACGAAGTGTTGAAAGACGAAATAGAGAGCTGGCTCGAGTACACTGGTATTCTGTCCAACTATCCCGACCATGTGGTGCAAGAACCCGAAGGAATTCACGACAGTTTTTCTCTTACTGAAGCTTTAGTTATCTCGTCTCTTGAAGAGTGGTCTGGTCACTTCTCCACAAAGAGAGTCTTAAAGTACTTGAACGAAGTGTTATGAATGGTTTGTTTAGTTAATAAATGTCTCCGTTCAAGGTCTGTGCTTTTTGCCTTAACCTTTCAATAGTCTTGCTCTGTTTCTCTAACATATCCCTGACAGTACTAAGACCTTTGTGAGAAACCATTGGTTGCGAGTCTACCAGCGTAGTTTTGATGGTTTGCTCGATCGTTTTCACCTGTGCCTGAAGCAGCTGGACGTGGGACTCAAGTTTGGTATCGATCTTCTCGTTCATGGTGTTGATCTCATCGAACCAGCTCTTTTCCGCTTCAGATAACGGCACGTTTCTCTTGACCTTCAATTGCTCTAGCTTCTCAATGATGTCCTTGTGTATGGTGCTGATCCGTGAAGAAATTTGCGCTTGAGCTGAACGAAGCTTGTTGAGTTTCTCCTCCATCTCTGCACTCACTTCTTTGTCCACCAATTGTTTCACCTTCCCAACTTGCATCTTCAATGTGGCCATGTCGGTGGAAAGCTGCATGGCAAGTTTGATAAGAACTTCAGTGTAGCTCCCAATCCTCTCGATGACATCGATAGACCAAGAGTTGATCGATTCCACTTTATCGACGTTTTCCAACTCAAGATTAGGCAAAGAACCTGGTTGAGCACCAAGAGATTTGAGCCTATGAGTCAACTCATCCAAAAGAGGGTTGATTGCTTGTTTGGAGTTCTGGGATGATTTGGCTTGTGGTTTGTCTTCAGTCTTACGCTTTGGAGCAGACTTGGGGGCACTCTCTAACTGCAACAACTCGAGTCTCTCTTTCTGTGAATGTCTGCCGGGATGAAGATTGAACTTGACCGCATACTTGCCAGTGAAGGTGATATCATCATCCACGATTGTCACAGAGGATGACTCACTGTTTTCAATGCAAGTGTACTCATTGGAGACATCGATGTTCTCACCATGGACTCCCACAGCTAAGCTATCTGCCCAGCTCTTGGTATCAACAATAAGAGTTTGTTCATTTGATTGGAGAATAATTCTGTTGCCAAAGTTGCCAGACGTAATAAACGTATTGCAGTCAACTTTCATCAGTGGTATTTCATCCACAGCGGCGACGTCGATTCTGAACAAGTTGTGTTCCCAGAACTGTGCTTTCAAAGTCTCTTGGGAGACAGTGGTGAGAGCTTCAGAAGTGTCTTCGTCATTGTCCGAGTCATCGATGTAACCCCAACCTACCGCAGGTTTGGTGTAAGTTTCATGTTCCTCGATCGCCAATTCCTTTGATTCGTTTGGCTCTGGATTCTTGGAGTGCCTGAGATCATTGAACATTATTAGTGGTTTCAACTGTGCCAAGTAGGTGACAGAGAACGGAGTGGTGTTGTAGCTAGTGGCTACTAATGCAGATGCCTGGGGGTTAGACCCTATGAAATTGATATGAGATGCACTTTTCAACTCAAGGGTGGTGTCAAGTGGGCCTTGGACCACAAGTGGTTCGGTAGCCATATGGTCTAATTTCAAGAAATGAGACGCCTTGCCTGAAGCAGAGTAGCGGGGTTCAAGGATAGTAACTCTCTCTTCAGCCTGTTTCTTCAAATGGACATAAAACCGTAGTTGTTGGTATAACTTGTCTGTATAAGCGTCACCGCTCGATGAGGGAAACTCCGAGTGCAAGAATTGGATCAAGTCCAACGTCTCAGAGCACAGCTCGAGTATTTGGTCTCGAGAAGCCACAATCGGCGTTCCTGGAAACACAAATGGGTAAATTGCAAATAGTTTGCCAGAGGCAGACGCTATGTATAACGTCAAGGAGCCACTCAAGTTAAGCACCGACCCGAAACTGATGGAGACGGCAGTCTCGTTATTGAAACCCTCGAAGCTGTTCAAGTCAATGGTGTAGATGGGACTCAATGACATAAGGATGTTGTAAACTCTGATGATGCTTTTATCGTCAAGCACCACAAGACATGAGTCCAGCGCCGCAGAAGACATCCACACTGCCTCCAAGATGGGGGCATCTAGACCCTTGAGACCGTACAGTTTAGTGTCGACGACGTGGCTGGCGCTATCGCAGAGGTTTGTTGGAAGCGTGAAGACGGTGATTTGACGAGCACCTAAAGCGGCAAGAAACGTCCCTGAATTGTTCATCGTCATCGACTCGATGGTGAAACTCTGTGGGTTTGTGATGAGGTAGAAGTTTGATGAGTGGGAGTTGATGGTGCAGCATCTGATGCACGCGGCTACAGAAAAGAACAAATCTTTATTGTGCCTGACAATCAACCGGCTAGGCGTCCACAGGGAGCCTGTCGACGCAAACACATTGTCAAAGATCTTCTGGTGTTTAATGGTGTTTGCAAAGTCGAACTCCATGGTGTTGATGGTGCGAAATTTTGGCGTTGAATTACACCGTTGGCGCTGCGCTCGCGGTAACTGTACTTGACCAACTAAGTGTAACTAATTGTACGATTCGAACAATTGTGATGGCTTGTAGAGACCAGCCACGTAAATGGAATCTGGTACATCATCAACAGACTCAAAGAACTTGCAGGGACTTTTCTCTGCAGCTTCCAAGGGTGAGTCCCTACTGAAAAAGTCTCTTACACTCTTCATGAACTCAGAGAAATTGCTTGAGCTATGCTTGTGGGCCATTTGACCCTCTGTGACCTCTGAGTACTGAGAAGATCCCGACAAAGAAGGTGCAGGCTTCTTGAGGCTGCAATTGGACGCTTTGTGTCTAATCATTTGTGTTCTTTCCCATTTAGCATGGCTCTGTTTGGGCAAGACCGACGAAGGTGCCCCTATTTCGTACAGGTGGTGGTACCTGTCGACGTAGTCGCTAGGACTGACACACCTGCCCGTTTTGGTCTGGTATTTTCTGACGCTAGGAGGAACTCTCTCGAAGCCAGTTTGTCTCATTGTGGGAACAGAGTACGGATCAAGGGCATATGGATCAAGTGTAATGGATTTCCTGGTGGATTCTGAGAAGCTGTCGGAAGAGTAGTAGTTGCTGGTTCTCTTGAGCTGAGAAGCCAAGTCTACTTGGGTACTGGAGTCAGATAACGGAGACTCAGTCAGGCTTTTTCGGCCCCAAAACCACCTAAACATAGGTCGTTTCCGTTCACCAAACAACGAGACGGTGTGTGTTGCTAAAGGCTGTTGTCGGCGCAGTAGGCGTCTTAAGGACTCCAATAGTTTCATTTGTGACCAAAACTGAGGACTCCATTTACTTTCATTATGTTAAGCCACAAACAGATCCTTGACACAAACACAATGCCCACAAGCCACTGATCAATTTCACTTCCAGGTCGTCGACCAAATGACAAAAGGACAAAATGTATTTTTTGCAACAATTTCAATTCAACCAGAACTTTTCGAAATTGGTCCAAACTTCGGCACAATCATCACAGAACTATCGACAACCCCAAAACCAAGTCTTACGCCCACAGCAGCACAGACCCAATTTTTAGTCCTGGATTATTTGCAGCCAGTTGTCGCACAAAATTTTCAGTATGGGAAAACAGTACATCTCCACCAACACCGCCGGCGATGCCCACGAGTCCGACATTCTTGACGTGGCCGTGGCAGACAGGTATACGATCACTGTGTCTGGAGACGGATACGCCAAGTTCTGGGACAACAAGAAGGACGAAGTACACGATCCCAAACAGTTCGTTGTGAGCCATCTTATTAGTGAAGCAGGGGTGCACCACGTCAACATTTACGAGAACGTGCTTCCCCTGTCTCATCTCAAGGTGGTGGTTGTTGCATATGGCAGTTTTGACGGGGAATTGAAGGCCCAATTCTACGTCAACGACGACGTCTCAACGTTGAAAGACTTAAAGGTACCGCCTGCAAACGATGTATGGACCCCAATTTTCTACAAGGATCCAGAATCTCAAGAAGACTTGTTGATTGTCACCAGCATCAAGGGAGGAATCACCACCTATCACATGAAATTCGACGTCAAAGGTGACACTTTGCTGGATATAAGTTTCGAGAAACTCAGAGCAGTGAACAACGAGGGCTCGTTTCCTAACTCAGTTGACGTCTCCAGTCGCAAAAGCCTTGCGGTGGGGTTCACCAACGGAGACGTGCTCCTCTACGAGCTCGACACTTTGAAGCCAACTTACACTTTCCATTCAACAGATTTGGTCATTTCCCACAAGGATAAGTTCTCCAACTCCATCCCACGAGTGGTGAAGTTTCTGCCTGGAGGAGCATTGCTTGCTGTTGCCCGTGATAACCAGAACGCTGGATCTATCACCTTGTATGATGTTGAGTACGGTGAGAACGTAGGAATGTTGACGAAACCATCACATTCTTCCAAGACAACAATTGGTGGGTTTGCCCACGAGGGCTGGATCATGGGACTCAGTTTTGACGACGCCGGAGAGTTTCTCGCCAGTTGTGGATTCGACAAAGTCGTAAGAGTGTGGAACTTAAGCAACCACGAAAGAGAAGCAACCATAACTTTGTCCACGTCGGACTACGACACCGTCAACGAAACTGAAATGGATACCAGTGTTGCCAGTGGTGTCCAGTTCATCAAGAAAGGTGTCAGAGGAGGCCTTGGAGGTGACAGTAACCTGGGATTGTGTGTGATCAGTTTCGACAGAGGTGTGAGGTGGTACAGAGAGGCAGGTGGTATTTAAAACGTGCATTGAACTAAAGGGTAACTAAACTGAAGATTAAGCTGAAGACTTTTTGATCTGGATGGCCTTGCAGTCTGCTGGAGCCTCGTCTTCATAATAAGTCACAGCCCAGAGTCTTTCAGAGTAACGGTATGGATCAAAAGTGACGTTGTGGCAGGCGTAGAAGTTTTCACTAGACCCATTGAACACCAAGTATCCAGTGTCGTTGAAGGAAACGGGATCAGCACCGAGCACCGAAATTTGTGGAAGGTTACCTTGAACATTGAAGTTCTGGGAGAACCCTGAACCGGTGGTAAAACCTAGAATTCCACTTTCGTCGTCATAGTGCAATTGTTCACCTGGTCCTGTCAAGAACAAGTTGTTGATACCTGCACCTTCATGCAAGGAGGTGATGGGCTGGTTGTTGACTTCAGCGTCAGATGAAGTTGTGCTTAAAGTGATGTTGGTGAAAGTAGCTTGTGCGGCAGCTAAGAATAAGGCTAAACCAAGGAATTGCATTGTTGGGTTTTCAGGTACCTGTTCATCGGTTTAAATACCTTTGCAGCCAGCTATAAATAGCTCGTTTCAAGAAGTTGCTTGTGGAGAACCATCACGATGAGTGTGTTGAGGTATTTTGCAATCTATTTTAAGGTGAGCGTTTGACGTCATAGATGTTCCGCTTAAATAATCCGGGGAATATACAGGTATTTCACTATCAGAATGTGAAATTGACACATTAAATGATGACGTAGGTACTGTCTGAGGCACGTTGGTGCCGTTCCGGCTTGGAGATGTGAATCTCGACTCAATTTCCAGAAGCCTGAAGGTGCTGCATTGTTGCACTTCTAGAACTCCAATCACATCAGAGTGCATGGCTTAAGAGTCAAGTCTTAGGGATAATCTCAACACCAGTTGTGGTCTCTCCTTGCGAGAGAACCTCCTTTGAATCGACTTGTACTCCACGTCCAGAAGACTGTAAGCGTATGAGCTCTCTTCCATTTGGTTGACTATCCACGTGATCCACAAATAAGCAGGTGGTTTCTTACCTTTTTTCAACACCATCAACACTTTGCCAGTCTTGTCACGGATGACAACCTCGTGGATGTACCGCTCATCGTCGTAGTACCTTGGATCGCTCGGTGAAATGTAGCTACCGTCTGCGGCGTACTTGTAGAAGGAAACACCATCGAGAAAGAACACCACATCACCGTTGCCAAGGGTCAAATCGGGACACCTGTACCCAGTGAACAGACTCATGCACAAAGTGTGCCATTGGGGCGGTCTATATAAGTTTTCAGGCTGTTGTTGAGTCTGCGAGTGCCCATTGTTTCGCTTCTTTGTTTGTGGAAGCTGACGTGGCACCAAACAGAACAGCCAGGAGGCCCAGGGGAACGCCTGCACACCAATTAGCCGATTCTAGGGACTGGTGTGGTAGCGTTGCGAGCGGTCAAAGGGGAGCGGTTTACTGACATTTTACTGGGGCAGGCTCGGGCCCAGAACAACGCTGACATTCAGCACCGACATGCGGCATACGAAGAGCAGCATACACGGAGTTCGACTGCGTTTTACCGACTAGTTGCAACGCGTCTTGATGGTGATGTTTGTTTGGAAGTTGCATCGCACAACACAAACGCGATTTGAGTATAAATGGCAGAGCCCACTGCCAGCCAGATCGCTTTAGCGCGAGACCAGCTCACTGCAAAGTTGGCCAAACTCACAACGGCAACTTCACCAGACATGTGCAAAAATTTGGTGGAAGAAGCTGAAAAATTGGCGGAATTTGGCTTGACTGAAGCTCAACTCCAGACGTTGTTTGATATAATTCTTGATTTATCCGGGAAATACGCTGTCCCGTCGCCATTGAAGCGTCAGATTGTCAAGAACATGTTGGTTCCCGACCGCAGCTACGAGTTGCCTGTTTCTTTGGTGTATCAAGTGCTCAGTAACATTGGAGCTCCTAGAGTTTACTTTGACAAGGGGACCAAGAAGAAACTGAGGAAGATTCCCATCACGCTACAAACCGCCTTATTGAACTGGCTCATCTCATCACTCCACTTGTTTGGCGAGTCAGTGTTCACCGCTTTGACGTCGCTAACTCCCATGCTATTCAGTCTCTTGTCATTCGAGTTCTGTCGGCCGCAGATCGTCAACCTCTTGTTCTTGACGCTTCTCAACGGGCTGAACTACAAAAGAGGGCTTCTAGATGACTGGCACATCCAGATGGTGGTGGACTTGTACAATAAGTTCCCTTTGGATGATAACTTAAGAAGCTTGCTAGTCTTGTTCAAGTACCTCAAACCGAACCTAGATTTTTCCAAGTACAACTCCATACACCTGCTAGACAACCTAGGTGGAGTGTCATCCACTTTGAAGTATCCAAACAGCAACTATTTGAGTAAACTCAATGAGCTCAAGTTGCTACAACTGCATAGCAGTATTGTCACCAAGACAGATAACTTGATGGAGAACATCTTGGGCCAGTATAAGCAGTTCAACAAGTACAAGAGAAGAAGGGTTAAGATATCCACTGAAATTGACAATCTTGATATCATCCACTTCAATAAGAACTCAGGTCGTGACAAATCCATCTACGATATCCAATCACTTTCATCCCTCGTTGCCCAATTGGACAATATCAAGTTCTTCAATGTAACCAAATTCTTCAGGAAACCTTATACCAACAAGTTCGAGTCGAACTTCATTGTTATGAAGCACTTACTTCAACCGCAAGACACCAGTTTCCAGAAAATCGACCTCTTTCTCCGAGTCACCTTCCAAGAGAAGAGCTTGTTGCTCACCGAACTCACCACTATATGCACCAATTGCATCAAGCTACTTCACGTGAACCCACTGCTCATCAATTTGAAGTCGTTATGGGACTTCATTAATTTCACAGTGCAAGTCCAGTCTGAAGACCTCGATATTCTTGAGTTGAGACTCAGGTTCCTCAAGTTCTATCCCTTCAAGATAACTGACTTTATCAGCTTTTTCCACATTGTTCGACAACGACTCAAACCACAGATGTGGAAAACTCACGTCAACCACACCGCAAGCTTCCAAAAGGTGTTTAATCAGCTCTTCCAAGGACTCTACGATATGTTCATAAGGTGGTACAGATCCTCAAAGGAATCATTATCGTCTATTAGCTCTATCCTCATACATTTGTATGATTTGGTTCAGGAAACCATGCATTTGTTCACCATCAGAACGAAGCTCAGTTTCCTCAAATTGATGAGATTTGTGTGTGACTTGGACACTTCAGCCTACAACAGCCACTTTGTGTCTAAGTCAGCTTTGTTACCACCACCTATAGTCTACCAACTCTTGTTCACAGTGAACCCATTGGTGGTTTCCGAGCTTTGTCGATTATTGGCCTACAGCAAAAGCTTCAAGTTCGATGACGAGTATAAGAAGTTGCATAATGGCTATGTAATGGATGTGCTCAACTTTATATGGAGAGATAAAGCATTTTTTATGGAGGAAAACACCTCGAATAACGGGATGCTCTTGCACGGTGACTTTCTTAGCAAGTTGCCTGTGCTCAATGTGTTTGGCTACTCGAGTTTAGTCAAGATACACACCATTGGCAACCTTTTTCACAACGCAGCATGGTCCTACATGATAACCCATTTGGTGTGGGACATGGAAAACGAAAAGTCGGATATCGCCAGAAGGCACCCGGGCCCCGTTACAGAAGAGTCAGTGCTAGCAATCAGCAATGACACCAACCACAAGTGGCTTGACACCACTTACCACGACTTGAAAGTCACTATACTCCAGAAACTAGACGAGCAGGGCTACACGGGACTCGCAGATCTACTTTTCAAGTCACTACGCAGCTTATCTAACTCTAGAACGACCTAGACAAGCATCATGCCTTGACTTCACTCCTGTTGGCTGAAAAGATAAACATTCGATCGAATGAAAAATTATTTCGCAGTCTGTCTCACTCCACTGCTTGAACATGTTCACACACCTGCCACTAGGACGGACATGTGTGCGAGGATGTCAACGTACAAGAGCCCTAAGGAACCACTCCACCAAGGGCTTGAAGTCTCTTGACGAGAAATGGCGTAAAAAATGGCTCGAAATCACCAAAGGAAAAGGTCTAAACCCCAAAAAGTTCGATGTTGCTAATGATGCCGAATCATTCTACGCTTGCTCCATGTTCCCATACCCAAGTGGGATCTTGCATCTCGGACACGTTCGTGTTTACACCATCAGCGACGTATTGAGTCGATTTAAACGACTCCAAGGCTACAATGTTATCCACCCAATGGGATTCGATGCATTCGGTTTACCTGCTGAGAATGCAGCTGTCGAAAGAGGTGTTAATCCTGCGTTATGGACTCACTCCAACATCGAGAAGATGAAAGTGCAAATGGAACTCATGTTGGCTGATTTTGACTGGGAAAGAGAAGTGATCACTTGTAATCCTGACTACTACAAGTGGACTCAGAAGATCTTCCTATTACTCTACGAGCACGGGTTAGCCTACAAGAAAGAAGCAGAAATCAATTGGGACCCAGTTGATGAAACAGTTCTTGCGAACGAACAAGTTGACGCAGATGGTAGATCGTGGAGATCAGGCGCTGTTGTGGAGAAACGAAACTTGAGCCAATGGTTCATGGGGATCACCAAATATGCCAAACAGTTGGATGATGATTTGAAATTGTTAGACCAATGGCCTGAAAAAGTGAAGTTGATGCAAAAGCATTGGATCGGACAATCTCATGGAGCCAATATCAGTTTTTTAACCACCAATCCATTTACACCCTTCATTGAAGTTTTCACCTCGAGACCTGACACTTTATTCAGCGTGCAATTTTTGGCTTTATCTTTGAGCCATCCTTTGGTTCGAGAAGCAGCAAGCACGGACGAAAAACTCAGAGAGTTTCTCGACCAAGAACATAGTCAAGATTCGAAAGATGGCTATTTGCTCAATTTCAAAGTATCAAGGCCAATTGATACCAAAGGGGATGTTAATCAACAATTTGACATACCCGTGTACGCTGCTCCCTATGTCCTCGACACTTATGGAAGTGGTGCTGTGATGGGATGTCCTGCTCATGATGAAAGAGACTTTGAGTTCTGGAAGTTGCACAATCCTTCAGTGCTGCCAGTTATGACTGTGGGACCTAAAGACTTGAGAAGTGAATGGTCGTTACCATACACTGCCAAAGACGGCATACTATACGACAATACGACCATTGCTAATGGTGTTGAAACTTTGAATGAGTTCAAAGGGTTAACGAGCAAAGAGGCAGCAGCTAAAATGGTCTCTTCACTCGAGTCACATGGGCTTGGAGAGCACAAAGTGAATTTCAAGATCAGAGACTGGCTCATTAGTAGACAGAGATACTGGGGCGCCCCAATACCTATCGTTTACTGTGATGATTGTGGTACAGTTCCAATACCTGAAGAACAACTTCCTGTTTTATTGCCAACAATTGAGGGAAAGTCTTTTGGAAAAGGTAACCCCTTGAACAACATCGATTCATTTGTCAACACCTCTTGTCCTTCCTGTGGGGGCCATGCAAAAAGAGACACCGATACTATGGATACATTCATGGACTCGTCGTGGTACTTGTTCAGATACTTGGATGCAAAGAACGAGGAAGCTATATTCGACTTCGACAAGGCCACCAAGAACATGCCAGTTGATATGTACATTGGAGGTGTCGAGCACGCTATCTTACACTTGCTTTACACCAGATTCATTTCTAAGGTTTTAGCAGATGCTGGCTTATGGGAAGGAAAGGCTATGAACAATGAGCCCATCAAGCAGTTGGTGACCCAGGGAATGGTTCAAGGAAAAACTTTCACCGACCCAGAGACAAAGAGGTTCTTGAAACCCGAGGAAGTGGACACCTCTGGTCCTGAGCCAGTCATCAAAGCTACCGGGAAAAAACCTAACATTTCGTTCGAAAAGATGTCTAAGTCCAAGTATAACGGGGTTGATCCCCAATACACCATTATGAAGTACGGAGCTGACGCTACAAGAGCACACATGTTGTTTCAAGCTCCTATCTCTGATGAGTTGAACTACACCGAGGAGACAATCCAAGGAATTGAAAGGTGGTTGAAGAAGGTCATGGCTTTGGCTGAGACCATTGAAACTCGTGATAATACCGCAAGTAAAGCGGAAATGTCATCCTACAAGAACATTGAGATCAATGGAGTGGTCCACGATCTGATAGAATTGACAAACGAAGAAGTCAAGGTGTTCAATGAGGTCAACACATACATCGACAAGATCATCAAGTCTGTCACAGTGGATTTATCATTTAACACTGTTATATCAGATCTCATGAAGTACACCAACGTGCTCACCAGCGTTGCTAAGAGCAAAGAGCACTTCAATAAGGACATCCTCACAGATGCTTACAAGAAGCTTCTCGTGATTATGTCGACCATAACGCCGAGTGTTTCAGAGGAGTGTTGGGAAATCCTCCACCGCCAGGCTAACACTCCCTGGCAATCGATTCTCTTAGAGAGCTGTCCTAAACCTCAGTTCATTGAAAGCAGCGTTACCAAATACAACGTGTTTGTCAACGGTAAGGCTCGACTTCTGTTCAAAGGTTCCAAGGAGTTAATCACAAAGGACGAGGCATACATTCTTGACCAAGTGCTCGTCCACCAGGAGATCCAAAAGTTTGTGGACCCAACAAAAGTCACCAAGATGATCCTCAAACCTGGCTTGATCTCCATCATCACCAAACGCTAGACACCACACTTGTATATACTAACAACCTACGCGGTCATACTTGCAATGCAATGATCTATTTACACTATGATACAATATTTACAGTTGAGGCCGCTCAGTAGCGTCTCTTCATCATGTACTCTCGGAAGTCTCTCTTTTTGATCTTACCCTCGAAGCGCTCTTGAGCTCTCAGAGCAATGCCTCGAAGCGTGCGGCAGTTGGCATCACTGCCAACCTCAACAGACGCTTTGTACAAGTTGTTGAGCTGCTTCCAACTCCATTTGAATTGGTACTCTGTGCTCATGACAATTGCAAGAGCGTCGTCGAGTAGTTTCATGTTGGTGAGACTCTGGACCATGGCATTGGCAAACTCAAAGTCCAACTTCGCCTTTTGTGACACTCCAAGACTCTTGAACTCGGCGCTCTTCCGGTAAACACCTCTTTCTTCCCACACTCGCTGCGCCAAGGGGTAGTCCATGTTCCTGGAAGCCGCCTTGAGCGCTATTATGTAGGTGGCAGTGGTCCTGTAAACCTTAACAGAAGACTTACCAGCTATTTGGTCCAATACTGGCGACTTGGTCAACTCAGATCTCGAAGTCTCGTAATCGTCCTGTATTCCCAACTCCGTCAGAGTGGTGTCCACTTTGTCAGGGGTGTCTTCAACAATGACTCGTGTGCTCTTCATTGACGAGTCCTCGACCAACTGAGAGAACTCGTACCTGTCTTCGAACTCGCTCAACGTTCCGTACTCTGCCCCGATGTTGAGGTAAGTGTTGTAGGCCTCAGCGTTGATGAAGGCAGGCTGGAACATGAGCGTGTGTGCCCACAACGCACTGGACTCAGCCATTATTTCTTGTGGGGTCGTCAAATCAAGCACAGGGAGAAAAGGTACGAAAGCTTGAGGCGTTGAAGGTGTTTGGAGACTGTCTGACTCGTTCAACAAGTTTCTCCTGAAGAATCTTCCTTTTTCGTGCATGGTGATCACAGGTGGGTCTATATTTGTGATCTTTGTTCTGGAATATGCCATCAACAAGAAAGTAAACGATCTCTTGGTCACTGAGCCTGATGCAGCAACCTTCCTGTACAATGCTCTTGCCAACGTCAAGTCACCATCCTTGGACGCCAAGTAAATCATATAGTCAAGAGTGTCGATGGTTGGAGTCCAATTGTTCTCATAGATCTCGAACATGAAATCCCACGCCTTGTACTTAAGAACTTTCCTCAGGGTACATCCTCTAGCGAGAGCCACCAATATTTCTTGGTTGATTGGCACCCTCGAAGTGATCATTTCCTGGTACAAGTCCAAGGCCTTTTCTATGTCGTCGTTGTTAATGTACGACACGATGATGTCTTGATACGCTTTGGTGTTGGGTTTCATGCTGACTGAAAGGAACTTCATGGAGTCAAAGACTGACACTGCTTGCTTGTGGTCTCTGGCCTTGTACACGGTCGTGGTGAGAATGTTATTGTAGACATTGGGTGAAGGGTTGAGCTTATGCTCTTTCATCTCCACCAAACATTGGTTGAGTCTATCTAGGTTGTTGAGTTTTCCAAAGTATTCCACGAGCAACTCGTAGCTGTCTCTAGACAATACACCATTGTCGCTGGTCTCTCGTAAATAAGAAATGAAACGCTCAACTTGGTCTTGGGCCTGTGGAGAAACAGTTCCTCCGACAATGAGACTCTTGATGAAAGTGTTGGCTAGTTTTGGTGAAAGAGGCACGTCTGCGTCAGCCAACATCTTCTCTATGGTAGGGATGAGTGGTGGAAGCTTGTTCAAGGGAATTGCATAGACAAATTTACGAATATCTCTCTGCACCAAGTCTTTGAAGCCACCACTCATCTCCAAAGTTTGCAACACAAGACCCCAGTTTTGGTTCTTCTTAGACACGAGGTACTTCACGGCTAAGCCTAACCTCTGTTCTATACTTTTCGGTAACTCTATTGCTGAAGTCACCAAAGATGCAGTGGAAGCATCGAATGGACGAGACTCTGTCAATGCCTTTCGATCTGTGGGTTTGTCATCTGAAAGAGCAGCGTACACTTTTTCAGACTCCTTTTGGATTTGTGATGGTAATGGAATCAGATCAAGTTCTTTCTTTTCAGCTTGTTCCTGTTCTTTTCGTTTCAAGAAAATAGACACGTTTTTGGTAAGAGTACGGAGCTCTTGTAGCTTCCTTTTGTACTCATCATCACGGGCCTTTTCAGCCCTCAAGGACTCCTTTTCGGCCCACAGACGTAATCTCTCGTCTTTCTCGTTGGGTTTCTTTTTGCGTTTTGTGGTTGCAGCAACAAACACGGTTCTCGAGGCATTCACAAACACTGGAACGCTGCGACCCGGAACGGGACACTTCACACGAAGGGCTCTCGTTCGTAGCGCATTTAACATAGATGAAGTTGTAATATGTGAGATGAGCATCGCGACATTTGACACTAGTGGTGAGACCAGGAATTTGAGTGGAGCCCAGCGGGTTGAATTCGGTGGACATTTCCAGTGGCTGGAGCCAGTTGGATTGAGGACAAATGGCTCTACTTAGAATACGATTCCTTCGAAATCTGTGATTTGAAAGTGTTTGGTCTGAAGGGCCACAACAGCACGTAGAACTGTAGAAAATGTGGCAGAAAAACACCGGGGGAGCGTGATATAGCACCAATGAAGGGTTTAGGAACACTTTGAGCTTCGTGCAAGAGCTTGTGTGGTTAAAAAGTGGTTGAAAGTCGCTTTTTGCTCCAAAACTCCACATCAGTCACCGCAACAATGCCGTCACACAGCCACTGAACCCACTACCAAGTTTATACACGCTTAATGAGCCCTTGGTGAGAGCAGCGGTTCACGAAGTACGACGTGGCTGCAAATTAAGTCCTGGGCCAACTCTACTGAGGCGCAGGAGCACCAATTCTCTCCCATACTCCACTACAAACTCATGCATGTACAATTACTCGGCACAGGTCGCCACGAGCGACTCATCGTGGTACATGCCCGAACCGTGTAGCACTGGTTGGCAGGAGCAGCAACGAGGCTACAGCGACATAATCACAGCGTTCGCGACATGATCGATCAACTACATATGTCATCAGTAGGCGGTAGCGGACGCAGCCGCTCACATTCGTTGGTTGCTCCGGCCAGCGGGGCGTCGGTGTCGTCCACAGACGTCAGCATGAACCCGCTGGGCGTTGGAATGGCCCCCTCGCCGGTTGGTGCCCCCGAGCTCTCTCATGACATTCCTCCAGACATGCAGGTGCTACTCCAGGCGTTGGAAGACGACTTTGCTCGTCGTGTGATCGACCAATGGACGTACATCAACAGACGTGAAGAGATCATCTCGCTGATCAACAAGTTCCACCAACGACAAGTGGAAGAAGCCATGAAACTCGACCCTGAGTCGCTTGAAAAGCCTGTTTATCCCCGCCGTGCCCCAGAAAGAGCGCCAGCAGGCAATGTGTGTGACCACTTGGTGTCTGTGCTCAAGGATAGATACGATAATTACAAGTTGGACCAGGCATTTGTGGTGCTCGACAGCAAAGGCAAAGAAGTTAACACCATTACGTGGGAAAAGCTATACTTGAAAGCGCTTCGTGTGGCCACAGAAATCAACCATAAACTCTCAATGAGAGGATCGGATACTGTGGTTCTAGTCTACAAAGATGGAGAAGTAATAGAGTTCGCTGTGGCTCTTTTTGGATGTTTCATGGCTGGTGTAACTGCTGTGCCCATTCACCAAGATGTTTCGCTAACTGAGGTGATCGATATCATCAATTTGACCTCTTCAAATCTCTTGCTATACTCGGAAGCAGTAGCCAAAGAGCTCGAAAGACTTAATACCCCAACCTCAAGGATCTCATGGCCCTCAAAGCTCACCAAATGGAAGACAACTGATTTCGGTTCAGCAAAGAAACTGGACGTCTCAGTATGGCACTCAAAGAGCAACAGAATCGAAAAGAGAGACCTCGCTTATGTTGAATTCTCAAGATCTCCAGTGGGTGAGCTCAGAGGGATTGCCCTCTCTCATCGCACCATTTACCATCAAATGAACTGCTTGAGTACACTGTTGCTGACATCACCAAACTCTGATGGCCTCGTGAGAAACTCAAAGGATTCCAGAAGAGCCCGCAAAGTGTTTCTAGCCACTTTGGACGTTCGTTTCTCTATTGGGCTCATCATCGGTATACTCTTCACTGTACACTCAGGCAACTTGCTCATTTGGGCTCCTCAAAAAGTCATGGAAGTCCAGGGTCTCTATGCCAATATAATCTCGAGATTCAGAGCCTCCTTACTTCTCGCTGACTACATAGGTCTTAAGCGAGTGACCTACGACTATCAACAATCACCTAATACAACCAGATATTTCTCTAAAACCCAACGTGTTGATTTGTCGTCCGTCAAATGGGTCTTGATAAATGCCTTGACCATTGATGGTGAGTTCATGGAGATCTTGGCTCATCGTTTCCTCCGACCTTTGGGTTGTGCAGCCCCAGAAAACACCGTGATTCCAATGTTAACTTTGAGTGAATACGGTGGTATGGTGATTTCCATGCGAGATTGGCTTGGAGGTGAGAATGACGACGCAGATGCTACAAGCGGTGAATTATCATCGTTGCTCATCGATAAAGAAGAACTCACAAGAAATGTGATAAAAGTCGTCGAAACTAATCCGACCTCTGCAGATGATATGGGAAAAGATACTTTGAGAGTAGATGCTTTTGGCTACCCATTACCTGATGCCACACTCGCTGTTGTAAACCCTGAACTGTCTATCATCGTGGGTAAGGGGGAAACTGGTGAGATCTGGATCGACAGTCCCTGTCTTTCAGGTGGATTCTATGGCCTTCTCAAAGAAAGCAAGTCAATATTCCATGCCAAATGTCGAGATGCAAATGGTGTTTTGGATATGGATTTCTTGAGAACGGGTCTCTTGGGTTTTACTTACAAGGGTAAGGTCTACGTGTTGGGGTTATACGAGGATAGAATTCGTCAAAGAATCAGTTGGATTGACCAAAAATTGTATCAGAAAATGGGAAAGCCTTTGGCTATAGGTAACGGAACCAGATATCACTATTCATCTCATTTATTAGCCACATTGGCAAGTGAAGTGAGGCAAATCTATGATTGTACTATATTCGATGTCTTCATCGGTAACGAATATTTACCTGTGGCTATAGTGGAAGCAGAGGTGATACGAAAAGTGATAGAAGATCCCAATAATACCAGTGGAAACGGTTTGAAAAATGAAAACTCTGGGCCAATGTATGATCCAATACCGCTCAACGAACCGGTGTTGAACTCAATTGCCCATAAATGTTTTGATACCTTATTCAAACACCATCTCTTGAGATTGCACTGTGTAATGGTTGTCGATTGCGACACTTTGCCCAAGATCATGAGAAGTGGAGGCAGAGAAATCGCCAACATGTTGTGTAAGAAGAGATTTTTAGAGGGGAGCTTGAAAGCTGAGTTTGTTAAGTTCTTCGTGAAAAATTCCATTAGTATGATTCCCCATGGTGAAGATGTGATTGGAGGGATATGGTCTCCTTATGTTTCGGAGTTGAGAAGTGTTGCATTAAACAATTTCCCTCAACAATTGAGCACAATGACTGTTAAAGACAAGTCAATTGACGAAAGAACAGGCGCTCCTCTTACCGATTTCAAGAGCATTGTGGACATTCTCAAATTCAGGGTTGCAAATTCTGGAGACTCCATTGCTTTCCAAAATTTGGACAATTCTGGTAAAACAAGTAAACCTCTAACATGGAAGAAGTTTGAACTCAGGATTTATGCGGTGGTGTCGTACTTGATTGAAAAAGCTCAAGTCTCGCCAGGAAAGTATGTGATATTGATGTACTCATTATCAGAGGAGTTCACTATTGCTGTGTTTGCATGTTTGATGTGTGGTATCATCCCAATTCCCATGCTCCCCTTTGACTCCAATAGGATAGGTGAGGACTTTCCAGCTTTTGTTGGTATAATCAAAGACTTTGATATCGAAGACATCCTTGTGAATGAGGAAGTTGAAAAGTTTTTGAAGAGCGGACCTGTTGCTGACAACTTAAAGCGAGTCAACATCAAAAAGTATAAAAACTTGAGGATCAAAAACAGTACCAAACTCACGAAGGTGTCGAATGTCGCTTCCTTGAACTCAAAAATTGCAAAGTATCAAGCAGCAGTCAATTTCCGTGATGACAAGACTGTAGCATTGATATGGTTGAATTTCACATCTGACCACTATCGTGTTAGTGCTACCTTAAGTCATAAAAATATCATTGGGATTTGTAAGGTCTTCAAAGAGACTTGCAACTTGACATTCCGTTCATCTATAGTGGGATGTGTCCGACATTCTTCTGGTATTGGGTTCATCCAGTCAGTTCTTTTAGGGGTTTTCTTGGGAACAACTACATACCTATGTTCCCCTGTGAGCTATGCAGAAAACCCATTGGCACTCTTCTTGTCTTTAGCTCGTTACAAAGTGAAAGATGTGTTTGTGACTGAGCAAATGTTGAAGTATGCCGCAATCAAGTTCACTCCCAAAGGATTCAACTTGTCGTCTCTCAAGAACATGATGATCAGTACAGAGGGAAGGGTGGAGATCGACTTGTTGAGGAAGATTGCCAAAGTCTTTCAGCCAACTAAATTGAGTGCTGCATCGATGTCCACAGTATTCACCCACTGCTTCAATCCAATAATATCTACAAGGTCATACATGGCTGTTGCTCCTGTGGATCTTTACTTGGATCCTATAGCATTGCGCCAAGGGTTCATTTCAATTGTCAACCAAGTGGAATACCCCAACGCTTTACACATCCAGGACTCAGGAATGGTTCCTGTTTGTACAGAGATTGCAATTGTGAATCCAGAAACTTGCAGAATCTGCAAGGAAGGAGAATTTGGTGAGATCTGGGTCCTGAGTGAAGCCAACTTGACTGGATTCACCAATGGACCTAAAGGACCCGTTGATAATTTCACCACTGGTCAGTTCCTTGGCAAAATTGTTGACACTGATAATGATAGGACATACTTGAGGACGGGAGATTTAGGGTTCTTGCACCACATTTCTATTACCAAGAACAGAAATCAAAGTGTGTCGGCTGAAGAGCCAGAGATTTCCTCTTTCCAGCCATTATTTGTGTTGGGGCGGATCTCCGACACTTTTGAAGTGATGGGATTACATCATTTCCCTATTGACATAGAGAACAGTGTTGAATTGTGTCATGAGGATATTTACAAGAACGGGTCTTGTGTGTTCAAGTGTGCAGACTACATTATAATGGTGTGTGAGTCCAAACGAAAGCGAAATTTTGCATCACTCGTGCCGCTAATTGTCAACACGGTGTTGAGTAAGCACCACTTGGTAGTGGATATTGTTGCGTTTATGAAGAAAGGTGAGTTCCCGATTTCACGGTTGGGGACAAAGCAACGTGCAAGAATCATCGATGCTTGGGTGCAAGGAATTCTCCCCATCAGCGCCCAGTACGGAGTCAACTATGGGGAGAACCTGATGATCCAATTGGTCAAGGATATCGATCTGGTGGCTAGAGATAACCCCATCACTGGACTCAAGAATCCTGCTTTGTCGTACTACGATGAAGTGGACGACCAGCTGTCGATTTTTGACGCCAACAGGCAAGGCTTGCTTCTCAACAAGGACAAAGAAGACTACGCAGAGCACAAGGCCACCTTTCAAATGTGACCCACGTAATGAATGTACTAATTTTAATAATGCACTAATGTACTAATGTAAATAATGTACTAATGTACTAATGTGACTGACGTATTAACGTACTAAGGTAAATGTATCAATGCACTAACGTACTAACGTAACTACTGTAACTACTGTAACTAACGTAATGGAATGGCAGAGACTATCGCGATAAAAATTCTCACTATGTCTGGGAGATCAGTTAGCCCCAACACCGTGGAGCACGAGTCGCGCCCATCAACGTTGAGACGTCTTGCCACGTTTCTACGTAACGACTTGTTTCTGCGTAAGAGACCTCACCAGCCACCTGTCCCTGACAGCGCAGATATCGACGAGTTCAGCGATCGCGTGCCTGACAAGCGTCGTCGCCTCAGCGTTCAGCATACTCAGACCCTCAGACAGTACATCCCACGTACCAGCGTCGACTACGGTGTCGGCTCGACCAATTACGAGTCGCTCGTTAATCGCATAGTGGAAGAGGACGACTCTAAAAACAACATGGAGCGCAGAGCTACGTTTGCTGATGATCTCGATGTACCTGTACGACTCGACAAGTACGAGTCACCCATTCCCGATCTCAATGTGGTACGTCGACAGCTGTCGGCCATGATCGAAATGCTTGAACAGTCCGATACCGAGTCTTCTATTGATGTTGCTCCCATTTACACTGATGACGAGGGTAACTTGGTAAGACCGCCATTCATCAATTTGGATCCCCGTGAACGGTATCAGCTCATCCAATTGAAGCGTCAAATGGAGTTGGCTCGTCTGTTGCAGCGTCAATTGAAGTACACTGTTGATCCCAATGAGACTTCATCCAAACTACTCCCCTCTAACAAGGTGGAAACTTCTACCCAAACTCACGACATTCATTATTTACGCAACAAGCTCAATTTCAGCTCATTAGTCAAGAGAGATCCGCCAAAAGTGAAGAAGAATTCTGGCGGTTTCTTCTCTGGAGACTTTGCTTACGATCTCGATGAAACTCCTGACCCTCTGAAAAACTCGATGTCTGGGTACTTGGGTGATGTGAGCAAACCAAAGTTCCCTGAAACTGACAACAGTGGAAGGTCCCTCAAAAAAGTGCATGTGTCTCTCGATAAAGATTATTTGTCTAGAGCAGAAAATGTCTCAGACATAATAAAAGTGAAAGAACCACAACAACAAGAACCCAAAACTAAAGTCGAACCAAGTACAGCTTTCAAGTTCAACATCAACAAAGCCGATATCAACGACCTCATAAACAAAAGAAAACAGGATAACGAGTTGGCTCAAAGATCATCCAAGAGAAGAGCAAGTGAAAGTGAAAATAAACCACCAGCAACTAACCCTGCATCAATCCCAGAAAGTAAGCCGCTATTTGCGTCGAATGCTGGTTTACCTTCTGTACCTGCAACCGAGAAGCCAACCCCCAAGAGCAAACCAGCTGAGATCTCGAAGCCACTTTTCAGTTTTGGCAACGACAAGAAATCTGAAGAGAGCAAGCCTGAAGAGAAACCTGTGTTCAGTTTCAATCCTCCCAAAGCACCAGCAGCTGAAGCCAAGGAGACTCCTAAGTTCACATTTGGCGCTAGTCAGAACTCAGAAAAGAAAGATGATACCAAACCACTATTCAGTTTCGGTGCATCAAAACCCTCAGAAGAGGCACCAAAGCCATCCTTTAAGTTTGGTGAGACTAAGACACAAGAGCCTGCTCCTTCTCTCTTTGGCAATGGCTCTAATCTAGAGAAAAAACCAGCTTTCACATTTGGCAAGAAAGATGAATCTACGCCTACACCTTCCAATGAGGAAAGGAAGCCACAAGAAGCCAAACCTGTTTTCAGTTTCGGTAATTCTGTGACGCCGAAACCTAAGACGGATGAAGAGAAGCCAACAATTAAGTTTGGCACTGATAGCGCTACCAAACCTTTATTCAGTTTTGGAGACGCTTCCAAGTCAGCCACGCCTGCACCTACTTTTGGTGGTGATGCCAAGCCCGATTCCAAACCAAGTGTGCCTGCGTTCACTTTTGGCAAGACCGCTTCATCTGATGAAAAGGACTCTGATGGTCCTGCAGCTAAATTTGCTAGAGTGGTAGAGCCCAAGGCCACTACAACGCCTGCATTCACGTTTGGGCAAAGCTCAAACACCAAGCCTGTTACGGAAGACAAAAAGTCTACTAGTCCTGCTGGGTTTACATTTGGGAACAGTGGGACTGCAGCAAAGCCAGCCTTCTCGTTTGGCGGTGCAAGCAAAGAAGCTACACCAGGCAGTACTGGAGTGAAAGATGCAGAGAAGCCGGCTATAGGCTTTGGAGGCAGTGTCAGCAGCACACCAAGTTTCAATTTTGGAGCTGTCGAGAAGCCATCGTTTAATTTTGGCGCTACTTCCAAGCCAAGTTTCAATTTTGGCCCGGTTGCAGCACCAGCATTTGGAGGAGCAGCACAAGCCCCTCCTGCTACCACCAACGGGTTCTCTTTTGGTGGCACACCACCAGCATTTGGCAAAGAAGCCACGCCGTTCAACAATGGGTTCCAATTTGCTAATGGAGTCACCCCAGTGAAGAACGGACCAGATTTCGGGTTCAACAAAGAAGTGACACCGGGGTTCAGTCGCAGCAATACAGCCACACCTGAGTTTGGGGCAGTAGCCGGCGCACCAGGGGCACCAGGATTTGGCGGTAAACCACGTAAAATCGCACAGATGAGAAGAAGAAGAGGCATGTAATGTAAATGTACAATAGTAATGTGAAGAGTGTGAACAAAAGTGAACGAGTGTGTCATGAATGTGTAAACGATCATGTATGCAAACGAAAATAATAGTGCCAAAGTTTCCATTTGCAGCAATCACAGGCCATTCGCTATCGATAAACGAGCCTAATCGAGCAAAAAAACTATTTCCTAGTTGGGTCGCGTCTCCACTCAAAATTTTCATATGTCCACCAGCCATTAAATATAAAAGGACTTATCCCGAAAACTTTATTGGAAAAATGGTTGAATACAGGCCAGGAAGAATCCATTCTATCAATGCTGATCAGGAGATTGTGTTGAAACAATTTTATGCGTATTTGTTCAAATTTTTCGGCTATGACATCGACATCCCCAACGAAGATCTCCCGTTTAAGGACTGCTATGTTGCTTCCACAAGGACCATCGAGCTCAGTGAGAGTGGGTTTGCAGATTTGAACTATGGGCTCACCAGACTAGGCTCCAGAAATTCTGTTACTTCCAGCACCATGTCTCACAAGACCAGCGCAACTTCTTACTCCAACTCCACCAAAAAGCGTAAGGGACTCTTCAAGAAGGGTAAGGACCCCGTTAAGGACGAAATCGCTTCTTCTCCTCCTGACACGTCCAAGAGAATGAAACACATTTTGACCCAGTCGTCCAAAGAACAGTACATTGCGCCCAACATCGACCCAAAAGTGGCCCATGTGTTTGCCAACTACTATAAGCAGACGTTCGAGAACGCGGACGACTACATGAGCGACAATGAGGGCGACATGGACGACGCAGCCTCAATCGATACCTTCGTCACCGCAACCTCGGAAGTCTTCGACCCTGAAATTTCAGCATTCGTTTCCAGCGGGTCCAGTGGTGCTGCCTCGTACGACACACAGTCATTCCCTGTAAAGCCCAATACATCCATCGTCAGCGAGCTCCCTAAGTACGACCCCAAAGCTCTTCACGGTGCTTTTTTCGGTGCTGGCAGAAACGACGCCTTTGACAACTTTGTCTTGCGGTTCGTGAGGGCCAGAAAGTTCAAAACTGATGCCTGTATTTTGTTCATGTTGAAGTCGCTAGACTGGCGTTCAGCAGGAACTTTCAAGCCAGACGAGTGGGCTTTCGAAGGTGATGCCCCATCTTACTTGAGTGGAGAAGCTCCTGGTTTCATCAGAAACTTCACGTCACAGAAGTCGTACGTCAGGGGTTATGACAAGCAGAAAAACCCGCTTTTCTTCTTCAAGGCGAAGAAACACTTGATAAGTGAGTCTCCACTAGCTGACACCCAGAGGTTCGCTGTGTACACTATTGAAAATTGTCGATTCTTCTTGCAGGACATGACAGATTCGGTGGACACATGCTCAATTGTTTTCGACTTGACAGGATTCTCGTTGAAGAACGCCGATTACAATGGGATTAAGTTCTTAGCAGAGGTCTTCGAAGCCCATTATCCTGAATGTTTAGGGTCGATTCTCATTTTCAACGCTCCATGGATCTTCTCCACGGTGTGGAACGTCATCAAGAACTGGTTGGACCCTGTTGTTGCATCCAAGATCCACTTCACCAAGGACTTCAAGGAGTTGAACAAGTTTGTCGATAAAGAGTGGATTCCTGATTACATGGGAGGTGAAGACACGTACGACGGGCCTTACCCAACGCCAACAGCCAAAGACGGACAGTTGATGAAGAAGAGAGACTCGCAGTTTGTGCAGTTGAAGAGAGAACGAGACTCGTTGTTCTTGCAGTTCCTCACCGTCACCAAACGCTGGATAGAGTCCACTTCACAGGAGATAAGTGACAAATACTTGCAGGACAAAATCGATTTGGACTTCAAAATCGCTCAGAATTACATCAAGCTTGATCCGTACTTGAGGTACCCTGGATTTTATGATAGAAACGGTTCGTTGAAGGAGCTCAAGTGCTGATGGTGGTCCCAATTAAGTAATTGATATATGTCAGTCCGAATTAGGAAGGATCGCCCGTTTTTTTCTGAATTGCTGCCACCTTGACTTGAGCACCGCTAGCTCTGCGGTCGTGGTGACTGCTTGATCTGGAATGCAACTCACGTCAACGCTGCAGCTTGAGCTGTACTGTCCAGCCAAATCAAGTATTAAACATGCTACTTTTTTCCCGACGGACTTCCGCTTTGTAGTTGGTGTGCTGTGGCCTACATCAAGATCATGTGACCGACAACTTGGTTCGTTTGCCTCTGGCTGACACGCTTGGTGCCACCGTGTGCCACGCTGTGACAGACTGTGGAAACGGGACAGACCCTGCGGTGCGTTACAACACAGGGCTGGACACCATGAATGTGCTCAAGTCCTCAACAGGTCTGGGCGTCTCTCCCTTGGGGTACACTTCACGGAACATGGAGTACTCCACCAGCTCCCCGAGTGGAGCAGGAAACTGCTGTTGGAGCTCACACTCCACTTGGTCCAACTTAAACTTCTTGTCTCCCATTTTGTTGCACTCTTCAACAAGCTTTGCAAGATCTTGGTGGTGCTTGTCGATCAACTGCGAATACTCCTGTCCCATTATAAGCGCCAATGCCTGCTGTCTCACTCGATGCGAGTGGAGATTGAAAATGAGCCGGGAACTAGCACTAGAGGGAACGATATGGTTTCTGTAAAAGTGCAATAGTTGCTCCTTTGTGATCTTATCAATGTACCCAATGAGTCGTTCGTCATTCTGGAAATCGTAGTAGCCATCACTCATCCTGGCCCAAAATTTCCGTGCTTCTTCTGCCAAATTTTTTAGCTTTTGGCTCTTTTTATCAATGAGAGATCTCTTGAATGTTGCAAATTCCTCGGGGGTGAGCTGCTCAAGATACAGTTCCATGCTATCCAAGAACGCCTCAATCCTTCCGCAGAGGTAAGAGCATGGTCTCGTCGACAGGACTAAAATCTTGTAGCCCACAGTGGAACGAGTGTTGTACAATCCTGACCTCACAACATAACCCAATTGTTCAGTGGTCCGAAGGCGATGAAAGCACCTCTCCTGGAGAATGGTAGCAACTAGTTCAGTGTAGGCAACTGTGTCATAGTCAGTTCTATCGCCCAAGTGGATGCCATAGGATATACAAGAGTTGACATTTTTCTCATCCACCAAAAGCTTGTCCACTCTGACAGTCCCTTCTGGCTTGTGAGATGCCAACGATATGAAAGTCCTTACTTTTTGGCTGCTTTCGTCTATGGCGGGAATCAGCTCAAATGTCTTGTTGAGTAAATCTTTAATGGTACCAATGTCAGAATTGTCCAAGTTACCAACGAGTAATGACTCGATAAAGACCCCACCTTGCCACAACTCTTTCTTGACAAACAATTTCAAGTGCTCGTACTGGAGTCGTTCAAGCTTCTGCAACCGGTCGTCAAAGGAGTAGGCCTTTTCATTCACCATCAACAAGATATCGGAGTCAATCTGGTCGTAAGCGGTCAAGTAGACATGGTTACGAAGCCTCTGTTGCATCTTGGACTTTATAATGTCGAACGCTGACTCTTGCGGCACAAACGTGGTAAGTAAACGTACAATATCCTCCAATAGTTTCGAGAGTTTGTCGTTGTACCCATACACATTGAGAACAATTCCATCTTTTTGGGCACCAATTGCAAAAGACAAACCTGCTAATGAAGCGTAGTAAGCAACGTCGTTGAGCTCGTCCTCTAAAAGGTCACAGAATAAACACGTCATGAGGTAACAGCTTATGTCTGAGTTGGCAGCTGGTAAATGGAAGAAGGTGGACGAGCTCAACTTTGGTACCTCGAATTGGTCGTCTCTCTTGTACCAGAGCAGCATTTTATTGTTGTCGACAAGAAGCCTTGGTGACTTCAAAGGTGACTCCAGTTTGAGACCATGAAATTGGAAGTTAGTAGGGACAAAAGGGTTCAATTGAGGTAGATGAAACTCCTTGTGGGACTTTGCTGTTCTGAGCTTCTCGAGGAGATCATGTGGAATGTCACTCAAGTCGTAAGGGGTTTGGTACCATTGCTCTTTTGACGGGAGATGAGCAAATGTTTTAGAACTCAAGAAGATTCGAAGGCTATCGGTGGTTAGTTGTGAGCCGTAGGCTTCAATTTGCTTGGAGTCAAACTCGATGTGGGTAGAGGAGTCAAGAACATGCTGTGGTGGGATGCACGAGGAGAATTGGTGCAAGCCTCTTGAAATGGCTTTGACTGTATTGAAAGTGTCTGCTTTCTGCTTGAACCTGAACGACACTTCCCTCAATTGTTTCATCTCTTCGAATATCCATCTCTGTGGCAGCTGATGGCGGATCATTGCTAGATACTGGAACACGGCATGAACTACATCTTGGTAGTTTTCAAGACCCTTTTGCGTCAAGTCAACCAGTACTTCAAAGCAATGGTTGTTCTTGCATATTCTGTAGCTGCTTGCACTGATGGAGTTTACTAAGCCAAGTGAATGCAAGTAGTAGTACACAGACCCTTTACTTTCATGGCCCAAGAGATGAGAAAAGTACTGTCCTGGAATGTACTTCCATGCGTCTTCGTCCGACAAAACTGTGCTAAAACTAATCTCTAAGAGGTTTCTGTCCTTTATGGCTTGGGCAGTGATGAGTTTGCCCAATTGGGGCTTGTCAAACACTGGAACTTCGTATTCTGGTGCCTTCAACTGCAAGTTCTTTACAGGAGAGAACTTCTCGCTGACCCAAGCACATAGTAAGTCGAGCGGTTCGTTACCCAAGACCACGAGGTTCATGAGGTTGGAGGAATAGTTGGTTTTGTAGAAATCAATGAGTAAGTCTCGAACATTTTGACCTCTACTCGTTGGTATAGTGCCCAAAGTGTCAATGTTACCGGTAGTGAAGTAGTTGAACGGGTGCTTGGGATTGGATGTCAGTTTGTTCAACAAATAGAACCTTCTGCCATCGAGCTGGAGGTTTTTGTTGTTTTCGTGATTGACAGCGTTGATTTCTCGGTCTTTACAGGTTTCCAAGAACAATGGATCGATGAAGAATCGAGAGAGCCGATCCAATGCGCCCTCCAAGTGTCCTGAATTGACTTCAAACATGTAGGTAGTGTGTTCAAAGCTGGTGCTGGCGTTGGAACGACCACCATATTTGGCCAAATACGCCTTGTAAGCGTTGTCCTCAGGGTACTTGTGGGTTCCCTGGAAGAGCAAGTGTTCACAGAAGTGGGCCAAGCCCGGAGTATGGTAAGTTTTGTCCTTGTAGGCGCCTACATTAACGTCGATAGCGGCGCCTGCTCGGTCTGCCGTGGAGTCGTGGATGAGCAATGCAGTCAAGCCGTTGGCTAGTTGGATGAGCTTGTAGTCTCTGTTGTCTAGAAGCGGTTTGCGGAGATTTTCTGCTAGTGTTTTGTACATTTGGTATTTCTGTGATTTTTGCAAAATGTGAAAAATGGGGAAATCCAGGTAAAAATCTAGTAATGGCTTGTGATGGTCACTGGGGGCTCTAGGGTCGAGGACGGAGGTGTGAAAGGTCTAGAAACGTCTACAATGGAAGCGTGGTGACAAAAGGCAGCGACAAAACAGGAACCACAAAATTCGCACTGTATGTCACGAAGAAGCACCAGGCGAAACTACAGCGAGAAGATCGAGGAGCAGTACGAGGCCGAAGTGGAGGAGGACGCCGAGGACGACGAGCAGGAGGTGACTCGGTGTGTTTGTGGCCAGGACGAATTGAACACCGACACCATGAACGGGTCGGTGGCCAAGTTGCTCCAGAGCGAGTACCTGATCAAGATCGATACGGGGCTCTTCATCCAGTGTGACAAGTGCTCTGTGTGGCAGCACGGGTACTGTGTGGGGCTCTTCATGAACGGCGACGTGCCCGACAAGTACTGGTGCGAGCAGTGCAAGCCTGATCTCCATATCTTTGTGTTTGAGAGCCCCGAGATCCAGCGCACGTTGTACCGACCCGTCAACGACAAGCGTAAGAAGCTCTTGGCCGACAACGAGAAGTACTCGCGGCGCAAGCTCACGCGGAAGGATAGACGTAACTACGACTACGATGAGCAACTCCAAAAGGCATTGAGGGAGAGCGCTCTTGAGGAAGAGAAGCGAAAGAAAACCGACGTGGAGGACGAGGGCGAAGAAGACGAGCAGCACGACGCCAAGCTGCCGCCTAAAGAGGAACAGCCCAAACAAGAGCCACCAGCTGCGGTACCAGTCGAAGAACCAGAGGCCGAGGGAGACGAGGAGGACGAAGCCGAGGGAGAAGAGGACGACCCACAGCCTGAAGAGAGGAAAGAGATTAAGAAGAAAGTGAAACGAGTAAGGAAAAAAGACCAGCGCAAACCAAAGAGACAAAAGACAGAGAACCCTGAACCTCAATTCACTAAAGAAGAACTTATAAACAAGCCACTGAAACCACGTTTCGTCCACGAAAAATCGTCAATCTATGAGTTGAGGAAACGTATAAGTGCCATACTCGAATGGCTCAACCGGTCTCAGCTCGAGCTCGAGGATGAAAAGGAAACAAAGGCGAAAACACCCGAAAGTATGGCAGTTCCTAGCTCGCTCGAAGACAACATTGTTCGCATGCAGACGTTGACGGCGAAGATTCTTGATTGGGAACAGAACTTTGGTAAGTTTGCTCCCTAGCTCACTTGGTTGTACAACCTATCGAGCCAACTGGTACTGTTGAGAATCTCGTCTCCACCAATAACTAAGTTGACCTTTTTGTTGGTGTCGTTTATGTGCTTCACGACTCTTGCTTCTTCGTATGTAACACCACCTTTAATGTAAATGATTATATCCTGGACCATATTGGACGCCTGCAACGTTTCTGGCGTCAACGTCTGTAACTCGGAGAATCCTGCTCCGTTTTGACTGATGAAAGTGTTCAAAAACGTCTCTAGCTGAGGCTTGTACTGCAAATAGATGTTGTCAGTCTCACTGTGGTTGGAGTTGTTAAAGTTCTTGAAGAAGTTTTTGATGTTGTTCTGCTGCGTCGACGCTTCAGGCAACTTGACGTGCTTGAACATCTTGTGGAATGTGGTCATAAGCTTAATCTGCACCAACGAGGGAGTTTGGTCGTTGAACGTTGCGTCGTTCAAAATCGGTAAGAACGTGTTGAGGTGCAAGTCCTTGAAACGTACGGAGTAGAGAAGCACGAGCTTGATCTTCTGGTCAAGCGGCACAGCTCGGTTCCTCAACACTTCTATCACTTTGCTGGTGAGGTACTGCTCGTTCTCGAGGCTGCAGATAATTTGCTGCTGGAGCTCTCCGATCTCCCAGAGGTTCTGCTTCAAGATTTGTGAGTCAAGCTCCGAGATAATGTTCAAGTGTTTCAACACATTGGCCAGCTTTTTCTTGAAATCTGGCAACTTTGTCAATATCTTCTTGAGCTCTACCAAGTTGCTAGTTTTGAGATTTTGGTTGTTGGACTCTCGCTTGTACACCTCCACCTTCTGCTGGAACAACTCTGTCAAGTCACCGTAGTTCAAGTAGATCAGCTCTTTGAAGAACTCGTCCTGTTGCTCGTTGAGAAGCAATTTTTCCGTGCCAACGTCCACCATGTTCTTTGAGATGCCCACCAACTCGTGGATCATGGACTGGTACGTCCAGGGGCTCATCAATGGGGTGATGGGGTCGTTGTTGCGGTCAAAAAGGAGCAATATGGGAGCCACGTCGTAGTTGAGATTCTCAAACAAATTGTTGTTCAAGTTGGAGTTGATTTGGTACAACAACTCGCTCGACAACTTCTTGACGTTGATGGAGTTTGTTTCGAACTTGATGACAGGGAATTTCTTCACCGAAAGGAGCACACTGATGAGCTTGTTGCTCTCTTCTATCACAGACGTCAGATTAACAAGGAACAAATTGTCGTTGACGACGCTGTAGTCCTGGAAAAGCTCGACCACGCCGCCCACGGCCTCAAACCGGTCGCTCTCGGCCAACTTCTCAAGCTGGTGCTTGTTGACGATGTTGTTGAAGAACACCCTGTACTTGTTGAAGTGAGGATTGTGGAGCTCAGCCATGAGCCAGTCGAGCGACTCGGCCACAGGCTTGATGTACACGACACAGTCCAAGTGCTTCATCACGTCGAGGCGGCTGTGGTTGTCGATGAGCTCGATCAAGATGATATCGTGCTGGAGCAACTGCGATTGCGTGTAGCACATCGAGATCACCGCCATCGTGTGGGAGTCCACGAGGAGCACGCGGCCCTTGATGTCGTCGGTGTCGCCCCACTCCTCGCCAAAGAGCTTGTGGAAGTACGTGTCGTTGACAGCGAAGAGGTTCAATGTCATGATAATGATTCAGGTGAGTGCGATTAAAGAAATTACTGTAACGACGGTCAATCGCTTCAAAATGCTATAAATGCGCCTCGTTGACGTAGAACTTCGACAACGGCTCCACTGGACGCGGGATCCCGCCTTTGGGGAACGTTTGCTGGAACCGGTGGAACTCAATGGCGGTGCCAATGGACGGTGGGAAGAGCTCGCTCAATTGCGCCTCAACTTCGCCAACCGTGGCCGTAGCGCCAGAGTGTCTGACAAGCGCCTCTAGGTCGTCGGCGTACTGGGCCACTACTTCGGGGCTCACCGCCAAAATTTGCTCGAGCATCTTGGCTCGAGCCTGCGTCGAATGGAGATTGAGTATCACTCGAGGGCTGGTAGCTTCGGGATGCACGTACTGCTTGTAGAACGCAATTACCTCGTCTTTGGTGATCCTCTCGATCTCGCCAATAAGCTTGTCGTGGATATGGAAATCATAGTACCCGTCAATGATCATGTTCCACATCCTCCCAGACTCCTCAGGGATGTTCTTCAACTTTAGCTTCTTCTTGTCGATCAATGCTTGCTTGAACTTGTCAAACTTCGCTGCCTCTAGCTCTTGTAACTGCGACTCCATGCCCCTCAAGAAACTTTCCACCCTCGTTCTAAGAAAATTGCATGGCTTCTCCGACTGAAGCAACACCCGGTAGCCAATAGTAGTCCTCACAGGCCTGGTGCTGGAGAAAACAATGTACCCTAATTGCTCCTTGGTCCTTAACTGGTTGAAACAAGGCTCATGAAATATAGTGTCCACCAACTCAATCAATGCTCTGTTCTTGAGATCTGTGAGTGGACCAATATGGATGTAGTAGTCGATACTGGAGTTTACATTGTCCTTGTCACTCATAGTCATATCAACCGTAGTGATCCCGGACGGAATGTACGACTGCAATTTGATAATCTTGTTAATTTCGTCAATATTTTCTTCAACTGGTGCTAAACTGCTGAAGTTATCGAGCAACAAGCTCTCAATACTCCTCAACGACTCAGTGTTCAAGTTTCCAACCGCTAATGCCTCAACAAAAATCCCACTTGTCCACAAATGGTTGTCTAAGAAATTATGCAAATGCTCAACGTCTATAGTTTTCAACTCCGCCAACTTATCCTCAGAAAGGTACGTCTTCTCGTTCAAGAGCGTCAAGAAATTGGTATTGACTTGCTGATAAGGCACCTGGTAACTGAAATTTGCAAAGTCTTGCATCTCCTTGCTCTTAATATGCTCAAATTTGTCCTTAGTGGGCCTGAATGTCTTGAGCTTGGCAAGAACTTCAGTCAACAACTGTGCAAGCTTGTCGTTGTACCCATTCAACTTGAGTAAAATACTGTCTCTCCACTGGAATACAGAGAACTTTGAGCCAACCAAACTGGCATAGTAGTTCATGTCGTTCAACTCATCTTCGATCAACTCACAGTAAAGATGTGTCATGATAGAAGTTCTGATGTCACGATTGGAGCTGGGTAAGTGCAACAAGACCGACAAGTTGAGTTTGGGCATTTGGAACTGGTCGTCTTTCTTGAACCAGATTTGGAACTTATTGTCGTCTCTCAAAAGATAAGGATGTTTCAAAGGGTTATCCAGCTTCAAGCCAAAGATCTCAAAGTCTTCTGGAATGAATTTGTTCTTGATAGGGAAGCTGAAATCGGGGTTCGTTCCTGGTTCTTGTAGCTTATGCAAGAAAGTCTCGTGAATAGACTCATAACTGTACTTTGTACCGTACCATTTTTCTGTCAAGTCCAAGTTGTCGAACGACTGTGATGTCAACTGGATTCTCAAGTTGTTAGGGTTCAAGAAACTGCCATACTTTTTGATCTCTTCAGCATTGAACTCAATCTTAGTACTCAAATTAAGCACGTACTCAGGTGGGACGTATGGACCAAATTTGAACAAGGTGCTACTCATTTTGCTCACGGTGGATGAGGCGCTCTTCTTTTGTCTAAACCTGAAACTGACTTCATTCATTTTCTTGATTTCGTCAAAAATCCAACGATGAGGCTCTGCTTCAGTGATAAGCTTCAAGTACTGGAAGATGTACACCAAGACTTCTTCGTACCTGTCCAAGCCGGCAGGGGTGAGCTGACACAGGATATCGAAGACGCACGAGTTGTGACACACTCGGAGATCGCCAGCACTCAACTCAGTAATGAGGCCCAAGTTGTTCAAGTGATAGTAAATGGACCCTTTACTCTCATGACCCACGAGATGAGAAAAGTAGTTTGCAGGCTGGTACCTCCAGTGGTCCTCTTCGTTTAGCGGCACCATGAAGGTGAGAAGCAACTTGTTGGAGTTCATTATAGACTTTGCTTTCACCAACTTAGTGAGTTGATCTGGAGTGTAAACGATCTCGTTGTCGTAAGAGGGAGGCTCGAGCGACTTGTTAGTGACGCTGGCAAACATCTCAGTTGTCCAGGTTGTGAGCTCATCCAAAGACTCTTTGCCCAACACCACGAGGTTCATCAAATTGGCCGAATAGCAGTCGTTGTAGAATTGCAACAACACCTGTCTGACGTCATGGCCATTGGCCTTCGGCTCTTCACCCAAGGTCTGGATGTTACCGGTGGAGAAACTGTTGTAAGGATGTTTGGGGTTTGCGGTTGATTTTTCAAGTTGGTAGAACCTCCACACGTCATTCTGGAGGTTTTTCTTATTTTCGCTGTCAACAGCGTTGATCTCTCTGTCCTTACAGCTCTCATCGAACAATGGGTCAACAAAGAACTGCGAGAACCGGTCGAGAGCTCCGTGCAAGTGGTTGGCGCTCACTTCAAAATAGTAGTTTGTGTGTTCAAACGCCGTGTAGGCGTTGGAATAGCCACCGTGATGCGACAAGTACTCCGAGTACTCGTTCTCTCGCGGGTACTTCTTGGTGCCCATGAAGAGCAAGTGCTCACAAAAATGGGCCAATCCTGGCACCCCATAGTGGGAGTCCTTGTAGGAGCCGACGTTGACATCGAGGGCAGCTGCGGCTTTGTCGGTCGAGGGATCGTGAATGAGAAGCGCACGGAGCTGGTTGTCGAGCTCAATGATCTTGTACTGCCGGTCGTCCAACAACGGTTTGTGGATGTTGTGTGCAAGTACTTTCATGTTGCGATTGCGAGAACGAAAGTTGTGCGAGTTGTGGATTGGGTCGTCAGTCGTGAGGTGTGGTGGTACAGCGGTGGAGGTGCCGTGGTGCAGCAGTGGGTGCTAGTGGTAGTGCCGGAGGTGGTGATAATGGTGATAGTGGTGATGCTAGCACCTTGGTGGCAGTGAAGTGCATGTGATAATGGTGTTGTCAGACCCGTCAAAATTCGTCAGACCACCTCTTTCTTGCACACCACGTCAGAGTCGCCAAGGTCCTCTGTCAAAGTGTTCATGTTGTCCAAGAACCCGCTGATCAAGTACTCAAGACTGTCGAGCTTGGTGAATGCAGAGAGAAGCACCGGGTCCGGGCTCGATACCTCGATCTTCTTCAGCACCATCACCACCAGTTCGTTGTAGGTGACACACTTGGTAACGTAGTCTACAGGAGCGTACCTGTGCTTCAACAGAAGATGCGACAAGACATTATCGAAGAAGTTGGGCTGCAGCGACGAGAGTCTCTGATCCAAGTCCTGGAGCGTGGGTGGAGTGTCTGCGGGCGAGATGTTTGAGCTGGGAAGCTTCATATCGTCTCGTATCTTGTCAACGTAGGATTTCCCGTTGTGCACTTGGGCCCATGGGAGCTCAGTGACGATGTGCAATTTCTTGAGGTCCACGCAGACCTCTGCCTGGGACACGTAGATATCGATGGCGACATTGGGGGTCAAGCGAGGCTCGAAAGCGGTAGGGTCTGCCACGTTGGTGGGGAAGACTAGCTGAGGGTCCATGGGAAGCTGGAGAGCAGTTTTGGCGGTGTGAATGGCCAGCACAAGCAGATTGAGTAGGCCGATTAGCAGGTAGCACTGGTGCTGTTCAGGAACGAATTGGACCAATTGGTCGAGAGCTGAAGCGATTGCCGTTTGAGCGTCCGTTATTTGGGGGACCACGATGGGAGAAATTGCCTTTAAATGGTTGAAAATTTTGTTGAAATGGGGCTCACGGACTTGTAGCAGCAACTGCACTATGGAGTCACCATCACGAACGAGGATGCCCTTCAAGAATTCCGAATTTGACAGGGAAACAGGCAATTTGACGCCCTTTTGGGCGAGAAGAGTGGCTACAGCGGTCAAAGTTTCCGATACCAGCGTAAGATCCGGTAGAACTACATCGGTGACATACCAATGAAGCTCAGCATGAGCCGCCAGACGTTGAAGAGTCACCACAGTCATGGAAGATGGTCGTGCACAAATGCGCGACATCATCAGCAAACAATTATTTGTTTATTATCGTTATATACAGAATGCTGGGGCCTACCTCGAATGAGCGGTCCACGATGATGGGCCACGACTACAACTATCAAGATGATTTCAGAATGCAATTTCCCCCACAGCAGCGCGTCATGGTACCGCAGTACCAGAACAGAGTTTACCCCCAATCGCACACCATTGAATTTGACCTGGGGGCCAGCTACTTGCACTCCAAGTACTTGGAGCTGGAGATCATAAAGACGTTTGCGTCCAAGTCGGAGCTTGTGGCGTACGTCAAGAACGTCTTGAACGACGAGGAGCAGTGCAAGATCGTCATCAACCTGTCAAAGCCCAAGGCCATCTACTTCCAGTGTGAGCGTCTGGGCCTGTTTCGAACAACGGTGAAAGACGCTTCCAAACGTCAGCGAGTGGCCTACACCAAGAGAAACAAGTGTGGCTACCGTCTTGTGGCCAACTTGTACCCGCCAGACAAAGACAAGAAGAAAAAGAAGGAAATTGACGACAAGTTAGAAACGGAAATGTGGATTTTAAGAATGATAAACCCAAAACACAACCACCCACCGGAACCCCCAACTGGCAATAAGAAGAAACGCCTGAAATTATCCAGAACTTTGGTGGAAAAACCCCTACCAAGAACTCAGTATAATCCTGATGTCATGTACCAGCAGCAACAGGAATTGCAGGACCCCGAGGTGTTGGCGGCCATTGGGCCAGCGGCTGCTGCTGCCGCCGTGGCTGCTCTCCAGCCTCAGGTCGATGCTATTGATCCCAATGTCGACCCCAGTGTGCAAGAGCATGATCATTCGCATATGCGTTAGTGTAGATTAAGTATGTAATAGTATGTTTTGGAGGAGTGGCTGGTGGAGTTGCCTGGAAGTGTCACGTCACTGGTGGTGACGTGAGCTGTAGCAGTTTCGATGACATTTGAGCTGCAAAATTGACAGATGTTTTTCACCCAACCAGCCCAGGCCCGCCTCCGCCACTCAACAGTACAAGCTGCAGTTGCAAATGACGGGGGGTTTGCAATTGAGCAGCCACGAGCTCAAATGGGCGATTTGTGAGCCCGAACACCAGAAAAAGACGTCAAAATCCAGGGGGTTTTCCCCCAAACGCTAATGCGTCTGCCAGCAGCACCCCAATGCTCATCACCAGCACTCAAATACCCCTGAACTCCGCAGGCCGCAGCATACTTATGGCTATTTGTGGCATCATCGCTATCTTATCAATTCGCGACATCCCTCATGGTCTCGTTATTTGATAAGGCGAGAGAGAAGCTCCGCCGGAACAATTCAGACTCCAGTACGAAGTCTGGCTCGTCCTCGCGGCGGTCGCTCTCACTATCCCGAAAACTGAAAGATAAGGACAAAAAATCCGGTCTCAAGTTCCAAAATAGGCTGGCTCAAAATAGTAAAGACAGTTTTGGGTCGTCGAAGCGGAACTCCAAGTTCCTTGCAGACGCAGACAAGACTGCAGACTCCATTGAGTCGGAAATCAGGCCTTCAGCGCCGGACGTGGCCCTGAAATTACCCCAGCTGGAGCTGCTTGTGCCAGTGAAGCCCGAGCCAGTACCTGCAGCAGAAGCAGAAGCAGTCGCACCCCAAGCTGTCAACGTAGAGGAGGCTGCAGAACTGCTACAGCCACTGAAGTCGCCGGAAATACAACAGACTCAGCCAGAGCAGCCACAGCAGCAGAGTCAGCAGGAGCAGCAGAGTCAGCAGGAGCACCAGGGTCAACAGGAGCAACCACACACACCACCAAAGGACGTGCCAGGAACCAGCGAGCCTGAAGAAACACCTCTGGAAACCCTGCCACTCTTGCCTCGAGCACCGCCAGAGCTCGTTCGAGCCTCGTCGTACTTGACCAGCACCATCCTCTCTACGGTAGTGGTTGTCGGTGTGCTCCTTATTGTCGTGGGATGGTTCATCTACAAGAACGCCCAGGACATCGTGATGCAGTCGGTGAATCCACACTTCAATTCTATCCAGATCATGGCATTGACTCCACAGGGACTCGATGTCAACATCGACACTTCTATTTCCGTCAACTACTCCAACATATCCAACTCTCTCTACCAGCATGTGTTCACCATTGGCGGTTTTTTGTTGGCTCGCGTGGCTCTTAGGCCTCAGTTACCGGTGGAGATCACGTTGAACGACCAGAATAGCTTCAATGTCACCACGCCAGAACAGTTCTCTGTGGGGCTACACGACGGTGACACCACACGCCTCAACTTCAATTCCACGGTGCACGTATCAGACGCCAGCCTCATTCTGTTGCTCGACAAGCTCCTTGAAAACGACGAGGTCGAGATCAACGTCAAGTCCACTTTCAGAGCAGATATAGGCCTGAGAGGCATCTGGATCAGGAACAAGAAAGTCACCATTGACCAGGACTTTTTGTTCATCAACAACCTCAACTCCAACGTCGCTGTCACCAACGAAGCAATCTCTGTGAAAGACGACATGATCGAATTCGAGTCTCTCGTGCAGCTCAACAATCCTTATTTAAGTGACTACGTGATAAGCGAGAGCAGATTCGGCCTATACCTCCCCAGTTGTGATCAAGAATTGGTCAGGTTTGGGGAGATAGCCACTTCCAAGTGGAACATGTCCACCAACAACTTCTCTATCAAAGGCCTGGTCACTCAGATCCCATCTGCCCTCTCAAGGGAATGCAGCAACGGCTACAGTCCACTCAACAAGCTCGCAAGAGCGGTGCTTAGCCACGAAGCATCAGACGTCGTGCTTATTTGCGAGAGCTACCATCAAGACTTGCCCCAGTGGTTGAACAACATCATCAAGAACGTCAAGTTCAGAGTGAGGAAGCTCCCTGTCAATGGCATACGGCAACAGCTATTCAACTACACCTTACAGTCAGCTGACGTTCAGCTTGCACACCAAACTTTGGTGTCGTCCAATGTTTCCACAGACGTTCCCTTGGACTTGTCCCGCCTTCGGGCGCTGTTGAACACAGACTTCATCAGCGGGTCGGTGAGTGGGGACCTCTACGACGGTGTGTTGGCCAGCACCATCGAGATCGAACGCTTGAACGACACTGTGAGCCACTTGATCACCAGTATGGTCCAGGGCAGGAACACCAGTGTCACGTACAGCGTGATGTTGGACGGGGTGGAAGTGCGGTCGCCATTGGTCCAGGCCAAGTTCAAGGACTTGGAGGTGCAAGGACAAGCGACTGTGCCTGGGTTTGACGTGGGGAAGGTGGTAGACCTGTTGCAGGTGCAGGTGAAGCTGATCTCGCACATGCAAAGCACCAAACATGAGGTCCAGCTTGCTGTTGAAGCAGCGGTGAGGAACCCGACCAACTTCTCGTTGGACATCGACAGCGCTTTGGCGTTCGGAGTGACGTACAACGACACGCAGATCGTCCACGTTGACATGGAGCGAGTGTTCGTTCCTCGAGACGAAGAATTCCCGGTGCAGTTCGTGTTGACAGCAGCAAGAACAAGCGCCAACGAGCCGTTCTTGCTTGAGTTCATCAACAGGTTCGTGTCAGGCAGTGACAGCATCGGGTGTGGGCTTCAGTTCCAGTGTGTGGAGGAGCGAGTGCAGTTCCTCAACAGCGTGGAAATGCCTACGTTGAAGGTACCACCGGTTCGTTTCAGCGACCGGCAGACGGCCACGCCGTTTGTGCTCGAGTCCACCATCCACATCATTGGGTCTGACGTTGTTCTCGAAGTGTTGAACCCGATTGGCGACGTTGATCTCGAGATCGAGCTCCACAAGGTGATCGCCAGCTACGAGGGCATCGAGTTGGGGCTGATGCCGGGCACTGCGACGATCATTGCCCCGCCAGGCGTGAGCCAGACACAGCGGATCCCCATCAAGATGAACCCCATTGGGTTTGACATCTTGAAGGAAGCTGTCAATGGCAGATTGGCGGTGATGGTGGACGCCCAGTTTGACTTGACACTCGGCAGGCTAAAGTTGCCGTTGAACTACAGAGGCGACGGCGTGGAGTCCAACATCCGGTTGTGACAGAACCACTTCCTCAGGTGCACACGTCATCACACCTAGACCCATTTTTCAAGATTTACGTGTCCCCACCACAGAAACCCTCGACTAAATTTAGAACCAACGAAAATTTCCACTACACTCGTTTATTATGAACTTCAAAACATCAACGTTAATTTTGATTGCAGGGATCGTCGCCAAAGTGGCCGCTGCCCCTCCTGCCTGTGTGTTGGCCTGTGTTGCTGAAGTCACCAAAGACTCCCAATGTACCGGATTAAACGACATCCAGTGTATTTGTTCCGGCGAGTTCGACAAGGTCGAGCAATGCTTGAGAAACATCTGTCCTAACGGTGTCACCGACGAAGCCGTGGAAGCCTTCGAGTCTTCTTGTGGCGACATTCCAAGATCTTCCAAATCGGAATCTTCTTCTGCTGCTCCTTCATCAAGCGAATCTTCTGCTGCTCCTTCTTCTTCTTCAGCTGCACCAGAATCTTCCTCTGCCGCTCCTTCTTCCAGTGCTGCTCCTTCGCTTTCAACTTTGACTCCAACCAGCTCGGCTTCAGTTCCTTCAACTTCTGCTCCAGCTCCTTCAAGTCCAGCTCCAGCTCCTTCCAGCTCCGCTCCTGAGCTCTCCACCTTAACCCCAACAAGCTCGGCTCCTTTGCCAACTTCTGAGGCTCCTGCTCCTCCATCTTCACTTTCCCAAGTTGCTGGTGCCAACAACAACGGGGCCTCTTTGGGTGCTTTGGTCGGTTTATTGGGTGTCGCTTTGTTGTAGTCGGTAGGATAATAAAATATCATTTGCTTGGTGTAGTCGGCGACGTTCACGATGCTGTCGTTGGTGACGTTGACGGTGTTGTAGGGATATCACGTGACCTCTAAATTGAGTTATTTCAGGCGAGGATCATGTGATGCAACGAAATGTAAATATTTACATTTCTCCCGCCACGTGATACAGCAATAGAATGTCACGTGACAAGGAAATGTCATTCGATCAGTATCATGAGGTTGCACGAGCACGTGACCACAAATTGTCGCGATATCTATAATCACGTGCTCTCCGGTCCGTTATCGGTACTCCGATTGCTTATCAGTTCTCCGCGGCTTACCGTGGCTCACTCCATATAAATACTTTTACCACCGCCAGCTCGATATGAGTCCCGCCACGCAAACGCCACCGGTGCCAGCGATGGCACCAATCCCCTACACGTTGTACCACGGCACTTTTATACACACCCCAAAGCTCAATGTGTTGGAAATCCGTCTCAACACGCTTGTAGGCGTCACCGCCGACGGCGTGATTGATTTTTTGGAGGAGGAAGTCGACGGCAGTGATGAGGAGATCGTTGCGATGTTCCGTGCCAAACACGGCGTCGCTGAAGCTACAGACTTGAGATTTGTACGCAGCGCAAGTGCAAGCGAGTTCTTCTTCCCTGGATTTATCGACACGCACATCCACTCGTCGCAGTACCCCAACGTCGGGATCGGGCTCGACGTGCAGCTCTTGGACTGGTTGACCAAGTACACGTTTTCGCTCGAGAATTCGTTCAGCAAGGAGAACTGGGAAATGGCGCGAGATATCTACACCAAGATCATCAGGAAAACGTTACAAAACGGCACCACGTGTGCGTCGTACTTCACTGCCATCGACGGCGCGACGTCGAAGCTTTTCGGCGACTTGTTGCTCCAGCAGGGCCAGCGAGGGTACGTGGGCAAAGTGTGCATGAACTGCAACGACGCGTATCCCGCCTACGAGGAGCCCCTTGACGCGTGCCTCGAGTCGATGGAGCAGTTGCACGCGTACTTCGAGCAGATCAATCCTGCGGGCGAGATGTTGGTCCGGGCGGTGGTGACCCCACGGTTTGCGCCCGTGTGCTCGCGCCAGATGTTGAAGCTGCTAGGGGACTTCTCGAAGCAGCACGGGTTGCCCATCCAGACGCACATCTCTGAGAACCAGGGCGAGATCGCGTTGGTGCAGAAATTGTTCCCTGAGTGCCACGACTACGCGTCGGTGTACGACGACCACAACTTGCTCCAGGCGTCGACGATCTTGGCCCACGGCGTGCACCTCAGCGCCAGCGAGTGCCAGCTCATCAGGCGCAAAAACTGCTCCATCAGCCACTGCCCCACGTCCAACTCGTTTATCTCGTCTGGCGAGGCCCCCGTGAGGAAGTACTTGTACGAGCACCAGCTCAACGTGGCGTTGGGCACCGACGTGTCGGGCGGGTTCGACCCTTCGATTCTCGCCGTGGTCAAGCACGCCATTCTCGTGAGCCACCACTTGTCGATGAAGACCGCGTGCGACGCAGACAAGTTGACGCTCAGCGAGGCGTTGTACATGGCGACCCAGGGCGGCGCCGTGGCCGTGGGGATGCCGCAGCTCGGCAGCTTCGAGGTCGGCAAGAAATTCGACGCCCAGGTCATCGAGTTGCACGGCGCCCACGCCAACACCGACGTTTTCCAGTGGCAGTTGCCGCAGCTCGACGACTCCGCCGCCGACGTCAAGCTCAAGTTCGCCAACCTCGTCAACAAGTGGGTGTTTACGGGCGACGACCGAAACTGCGTCCAGGTGTACACCAACGGGCGCTTGGTGGTCGACAAGACCAACGACTGGGTCCTTGTGCAGTAGGCTGCTGCCAGCGCCAGTGTCCAGGGCCTGCTGCTGCCAACAGTGCCAGCTCAGACCACCAAGTCCTTGAGGAGTCATCCTTGGGCAATAACCATAAAGTGGACTGGACCCTACAACACCGTGACGGAATTAGGAGCTCTCATTGACCTCCTCGATACCTTATTGTTGGTGACATCTTCTTCGGTACCTTATTGTTGGTGACATCTTCTTCGATACCTTATTGTTGGTGACATCTCCTTCGATGAATTCCAAGTGATTTTCAGTCAATTGAATCAAGGAATTGAGAAGCTCAATGACACTTCTAAAGATTTCCTAGTTCCTAGAAACAATGAGTTTGTTTCTGATTCAATCCTTAGGAGTTTGGGGTAAATGTCCTGGTGGAAAGTTTTACCCAGTTTTGTCTGTGGCATACACATGGCATCATTTGGTGCTCCTAAGATGACGGTACACGGATAAACATACCGTTGGAGGATGTGAGTATTGATTTGATGATTGTGGGTTCAACGAAGCATTGCTCGCAGGGAAGTTTGCAACGGTTCCTGACCAACAGTGGACGGTCTGAAGTGTACGCCCCACGCTCCAGGCTCCACTACCAACACCGTCAGCTCGACTCACAGGCTGAGTCACTACGCAGTTGCGCCCGTCGCTCGTCTAATGGAGCCACACGCTGATGCTCGTCTTCGCTGTCCCTTCCAGTTGTCGCTGGCGGTCGTTCTGCCGCTGCTCCTGCTGCCACTCTCTGCAGAGCTCGCTTCACGACTCGACTCGTGCAGTGACTGAAGTCCCTGGACCAATTGGGCAAGAGTCAGCGATTTCTTTACGACTTTGCCTGGAGCGCCAGGCCTAGCAGACATTGCCAAGCCCGTGGCTGCCTGTCGTTAGCTGTCAAGGGCAGCTGTCAAAACTGCACTTTCCACTCTGATTCCATCACACATGTGCACGTCACAGTGCAAAGTCTTGAGCTCTGGCTTCGTGATGTGTTTTCGTTGTGCTCCAGCAACGTCCCACGAGCCATTGACCGTCGAAGTGTGGTGCTCTATGTCGTACGAAGTGGCAACTACTAGCGATAGTACGCAACAATATAAACCGGCAACCCGACTGTACTGCGGGACATTAGTCCCACCGGATAAACTTGTAGTTGCGGCAATCAGACACTTAACAAGACGATACGTATCTCGTAATCTGTCAGGTCGGAATTCAAGCAGATCGTCACACAAGATCGTCAGACACTTTCATTTACATGTTAGCCCCCACAGTATCTAAACTAATCATAGTGTCGATTTCTTACATAATCCCACTCACTCACAAATCCCTACACCATGCTGCTCTCTAACTACGGCGAGCAAAGTAAGTCGAGCTCGTTCGACAGCGTGGTGGCACGTACTCGACGCAGCGAGTCGCGTGCCAATATCACCCACTTACCGTCGTTGCCAACGGACTTCTGTGCCCGAAACGACTCTGATGATGACGTGCCAGACGTTTCCGGACTCTCCACCGACCACAGCGGCGGCGCCAACACCAGTTTCGTGGAGTTCGACTTGAGTGACAGGTCGGTGCACCCTCGGTTGCGGTCGCAAGAGCAAATCCCGGTGGGTTTAGGCGACTCTGAGCACGAGCAAGAACTGGAGCCAGCGCCAGCGCCAGCAACAGCGCCAGCAGCGGCGCCAGCGGACCCAGACGACGACTTCTTCAACGACAAGAAGGCCACGTGGAAGACCATGAACAAGATCACTGAGTTGGACTACTACGACGACCAGGGCAACCTCGAGTACAACCGGTCAGACATCAACGACCTCTTTGACGGCAAGAAAAACGTCGCTGGGTACACGCGTATCGACACCGAGGAGCAGGTCGCCAAGTACAAGCAGCTCGACAAGCACACAGACTTTCTTTTCGTCGTCAGCAAAGAATCCAAGGCGCTGGCGGCCTACCGAGACGAAGACATCGACTCAGACTCCGACTACGACGAGGAGGAAGACAACTTGGATACCGGAGACACGCTCCAGGCCACCAAGAGCATGCTCTCTGAGGCGCAGAAGTTCTCGTACGTGGGCATCGTCAAGTTGATCGTCAGAGACATGGCGACCGACTTGGCCAAAATCAAGTTTTCCACGTCCAACCGCATCGCCAAGCTGCTCAACGTCAGCCAGAAGAACTTCGCCAATTGGTCGATGTACGTGACAGACAAGATCTACTCCCACCTCGACTTGAGCGACGCAGAGCAGTCCATGATCAACAACTTGTGCGTCCATGGGTTGGAAGTGTCTGACTTGACCAGCTCGCTCAGGCTGGAGGACGCCACCAAGGCGCCCGACCAGTTGAAGTGGATCCTCGTGTGCGACTTGTTCTTGTTGCTCTTGAGCGACGGCTACTACGACAGTCGTTCCCGTTCGCTCCTCGTGAAGTTCGCTACCACCCTCCAAATCTCCAAGCTCGAGCTCTACCAGTTCGAGAGAAGACTCATCGGCAGCTTGGAGCTCGCGTCCAAGGACAGGTCCATCGAGGACAAAGAAGAGTTACTCGAAGACAGGCAATTTATAGACAAGAGGATCAAAAAGAACAAGAGAAGGAGACTTGCCTTCATTGGCTTGGCCACTCTCGGGGGCAGCTTGGCCATCGGGTTGTCTGCTGGTCTCCTCGCACCTCTAATTGGTGCTGGTGTGGCTGCAGGGTTGACCACCGTGGGTATTGGTGGTACCAGCGGGTTCCTTGCTGGGGTTGGAGGAAGTGCTATCATCACCACTGGAGGCGTGGTCGTGGGCGCTCGTGTGGGTGCCAACGCAGGCTCCAGGAGAGCGGCAGACGTCCAGGTGTTTGAGTTGAAACCCTTGCACAACAACAAAAGAGCCAATCTCATCGTCACTGTCAGTGGCTGGATGATTGGCCAAGCAGATGACGTCAGGTTGCCGTTTTCCACGGTCGACCCCGTAATGGGAGACCTCTATTCGCTCTTGTGGGAGCCAGAGATGTTGCGGTCGATGGGTCAAACCATCAATATATTGGCCAGTGAAGCTTTGAGCACGTCCATCCAGCAAATCTTGGGTGCCACGATCTTGACGTCGTTGATGGCGGCTATTCAGATCCCCATGGTGCTTTCCAAGCTATCGTACCTTGTCGACAACCCATGGAACGTGTCGTTGGACAGGGCGTGGAAAGCAGGAAAGTTGATGGCTGACACTTTGCTCTCTGGTAACTTGGGGGTGAGGCCCATCACGCTCGTGGGGTTCTCCCTCGGTGCCAGAGTCATCTACTCGTGCTTAATCGACCTCGCCAACCGAGGAGGCTACGGGCTCATTGAGAACGTCATCATCCTTGGAAGCCCCATCACCATCAAGAACGACCAGCTAGGTCTCGCCCGCTCAGTGGTGACGGGCAGGTTCGTCAACGGGTACTCTAAGAAAGACTGGGTGCTCGGGTACTTATTCAGAGCCACCGGCGGTGGGTTGATGACCGTTGGTGGTCTCTCACCAATAGAAGGGGTGCATGGCATCGAGAACTTGGACTGTACCGAGCTTGTGCAGGGCCACATGGCATACAGAAAGGTGATCCCCAAGATCTTGAAGATGTTGGAGTGGGAGGTGTTGAGCGAAGAGTTTACTGAGATCGAGGAGCCCGACGCCGAGCAAGGGGAGAAACAACGACAGCTCATCATCGAGTTCGACGAGGCTCGTGCTAAAATGAAGAAAGAAATGGAAGAAGAGCAATCCCACCGAGAGAAAAAGGGCTGGAAACGATTCTTCAGGCCTAAAGAGAAAAACTGGTGGTCGTACGGTGAAGCTTCCAAAGCCAAAGACAGCGATGACCCGACAGCCACCGAGGAGTACCATGTGGACGACACGACGGCTGCACAGAACATTCCGTTGTTCGATGTCAATGCGTTGATGGAGGAAGTGAAAGATATAGAAAAGTTGGCTCAACAAGACGATGCTACGCTTGACAAAGTACGTCAGCAGGTCCAGCACAGTGACCACCAGCGTGATACCATCAAAGACGCCAAATCTGAACCCACCATACCATAAGCAAAAAACATCCGGACCCCAATACAAAAGCGCAGACTCACATTTACGCCGGCGGCCTACAGTTCACAGAACGCGAAAAAATTTACTCATAGTTCTACTACCATGCCTACTATCGCTGTCGATAAGGAGGACTTGTACAAGGCCTTGGGTAAGACCTATACCACCGAAGAGTTTGATGAGTTGTGTTTCGAGTTCGGGATCGAGTTGGACGAAGATACAACCGACGACTGCGCTGCTGGCGAGAGACCCCAGTTGAAGATCGAAATTCCCGCCAACAGATATGACATGTTATGCTTTGAAGGAATCTCCCAAGCTTTGAACGAGTTCTTGGGCAACAAGCAACCACCAAAATTCACTTTGACCAAACCAACCACCTCATTGACGATTGAAAAATCCACCCTGACAGTGCGTCCTTACGCTGCTTCAGCCATCTTAAGAAACGTCACATTCGACCAAAGAGGTTACGACTCGTTCATCGCATTGCAAGATAAGTTGCACACCAACTTGTGTCGTAACAGAACTTTGGTGGCTATGGGTACCCATGACTTGGACACTGTTGAAGGCCCATTTACTTTTGAAGCCTTGAAGCCAGAAGACATCAAGTTCGCTCCTTTGAACCAAACCAAAGTCATGGACGGACGTGAAATGATGGAATTCTACGAAGCTGACAAACACTTGAGTCGTTACTTGCACATCATTAAAGACTTACCATTGTATCCTGTTATCTTTGACAAGAACAGAACTGTGTGCTCCATGCCACCCATCATCAATTCCAACCACTCCAAGATCACTCTCGACACCAAGAACGTGTTGATTGAGTGTACTGGTATCGACAAGACCAAGACTGAAATCGTTATCCAGACTATCGTTGCTATGTTCTCAGTCTACTGTAAAGAGCCATTCCAAATCGAGCCAGTGGAAATCATCTCAGAACACAACGGAGAATCCCGTCTTTGTCCTAACGTTGAACCAAGAAAGACCACCGCTGAAGTTGACTACATCAACTCGTGTCTTAACTTGCAATTATCGCCAGAAGACATCTGTAAGTTGTTGAAGAAGATGGCCTTGGATGCCGAGCCTTCCACCACGGACTCCAACTTGTTGGACGTCAGAGTGCCAATCACCAGAACCGATATCTTGCACCAGTGTGACATCATGGAAGACGCAGCCATTGCCTACGGTTTCAACAACATTCAAAAGACCAACTACAAGGGAGACGCCTTGGTTGCTGCGCCATTGCCAATCAACAAGGTGGCAGACATCTTCAGAATTGCATCGTCACAAGCCGGCTACTCTGAGATCATGGCGTTGACCTTGTGTTCGCACGACGAGAACTTCAAGTGGTTGAGACAAGAGGACGACGGTACGCAAGCAGTGAAGTTGGAGAACCCAAAGACCATCGAGTACCAAGTGGTGAGAACCAGTTTGATACCAGGACTCTTAAAGACCATCAAGGAGAACAGAAAGCACTCATTACCCATCAGAGTGTTTGAGTGTGGCGATGTGGTGTTCAAAAAGCCCGAAGTGGAGAGAAGAGCCATCAACCAGCGTAACTGGGCTGCCATCATTGCTGGAAAGACCTCTGGTTTCGAGTTCGTCCAAGGGTTGTTGGGCAAGATCATGCAAACCATGAGAGTCTACTGGATCGAAGACCCCAAGCAAAACCAGTCTAGAGGGTACTGGATCGAAGAAAGCGCCAACGAGACCTTCTTCCCTGGCAGAGGTGCCAAAGTTTTCTTCAGGCCTGCAGAAAACGACGCTCCAGTGCAAATTGGAGCCATTGGAGTTTTACATCCCGAAGTAATGCAATCATTCGGAATCCCCTACGCCGCTTCGTCGGTCGAGTTAAACGTGGAAGCTTTCTTATAGAATAGATAAAGTCGTTCATGCACCCAAATGGCTGGCGCTTTTGTAAACCTCACCAACTTCCGGGAATTTCGCACCTCCCTCCGTTTACGCAATGAGTGCAAGAGCCCCCTCCAGATCATATGACATGATCATGAAGCTATTATTAGTTGGTGATTCCGGTGTTGGAAAGTCGTGTTTGTTGCTCAGGTTCGTTGAGGACAAGTTCAACCCGTCGTTCATCACCACCATCGGAATTGACTTCAAGATCAGGACCATCGAGAGCAAAGGCAAGAAAGTCAAGTTGCAGGTGTGGGATACTGCAGGCCAAGAGAGATTCAGAACCATTACCACCGCATACTACCGTGGAGCCATGGGAATCGTGTTGATTTACGACGTGACGGACGCCAGAAGCTTCGAAAACGTCGAAAACTGGTACCAGACGGTGACGCAGCACGCCAACGAAGACGCACAAATCTTCTTGGTCGGTAACAAATGCGATGACGCCGATGGCAGACAAGTGAGCGAAGAGCAGGGAAGAGAGTTGGCTGCTAAATTGAATATTCCGTTCTTGGAAGCAAGCGCAAAAAGTAACATAAATGTCGATTCTATCTTCTACGAGTTGGCAAGTCTTATTCAAGAGAAGCACGTGGAGACCGAAGTGGAGAAAGGTGGCATTGATGTATCGCAATCCGGAAACCCTGTCAAGAATAATTGTTGTTAGGACTTTAATAAATGAGCAAAAGGTTGAAGTAGCTTGGAAGTAGTGAGAGTTGAAACACAGGCCCACGAAGTTACTCTTGATGTGTTTGATTCTGTATGTGTTTGAATTCTGTACGTGTTTGTACTCTCAATGTGTTTGTACTCTTTATGTGTTTGTACTCTTTATGTTGGTACTTTCAATGTGTTTGCACCTCTTCAAGTATTTGTACCTCTTCGTTGGTACTCTCAATGTGTTTGCACCTCTTCAAGTCTTTGTACCTCTTCGTTGCCTTGTTGTACTCTCTCTACTCTCACTCACCATGCTTGTCCACTTTCTACTCATTGATCTCCTCTCGCCTACACCTTCTCTAATATCATTTATTAATATGCTAAATCTTCTTTCCAAAGTACACCCATTGGTCGTCCAAAGGCTTTTCCTCTAACTCTTCCCATGGTTTCAACTCAGCTAATTCTCTGGCCAAGTTCAATTCTTCGTTAGCTTGAATGACGACCTCTTCGATCAAACCACCTCCAATTTTACTTTCGATTTCTTCAGATATTTCGTGTTGTTCCACTATTTGCAATCTGGACTTTGTCATGGCCTCCACTGATTGTCTATACACAGATGACTTTGGAAATTTTTGTTCGAGAAGCGTCAAAGTATGATTGTAAAGAGAGATAAGAGCAGGTCTAGGATTTGGATGTTGGTACAATCCAGTAAGACCAGTAGGGTTACCAGAAGCAGCCTTGACCAAGACCTCTTCGGCTTGTCTTAAAACTCTAGTGAATCTCATTATAAATTTATCGCTTCTGGTTGGCTCGCAAATATTGATGTAGCGGCCACTACCACAGTGTTTATATGCCGCACCTCCATCATTTGTGAACGCCAGTAGCCAACTGCTGTAGTCTACATGTTTCTACTTTCGGGAGTCTGATCAACTTAACAGCCACATGTGATACATCATAATTTATTCAGTTCTAAAATGGGAGGATCATTGGTTTTATACCCAGAGCACGCTTTTGCAACCACTTTTGCAACCATCAATGCAGGCTTTTGCAACCGTTTGCAACCATTTGCAACCATTAGCAACCACCTGCAGCCGTAGACATCACTTTAAAGCCCTTCAACCCAGCAGTCGCTGCTCGAACCATTGCAACACCGGGACAACAATGACCTATCACTATCGACTGCAACTACACAAATTCATGTCTTGTGTATTCTACTAAAAGTCACCACCGCCAAAGTCACCGCCACCAAAGTCGCCTCCGCCACCGTCGTTGTAGCCTTCGGCGTATGCATCATGCTGAGAATCACTGATGGCGTTACCAAGAAGCATACCTCCAAGTAAACCACCTCCAACACCCATAGCCATGGCACCACCACCGAAACCATTACGCTGGGGTTGTTGCTGTTGGAATTGTTGGGGTGGATATTGTTGCATTGGTGGGTAGCCCCCGTAACCTTGAGGTGGGTAGCCTCCGTAGCCTGGCTGTGGTGGATAGCCTCCGTACCCTTGTTGGGGGTACCCACCATAGCCTTGTGGCATTGGCTGTTGGGCCCTCATCGGAGCTTGATTGACTGGAGCGGCAGATCTGTTGACACCAGATGGCGCATAAGCTGGTGGTTGGTGATCGTCTTTCCAGGTAGTGCCCAGGGGCGCCTCCCATTGTGATTGCTTGGTGCTAAGATCAACATAGAACCAAGTCTTGTACTTCTCGTCGAATTTGGCTAACCAGCCGTCAGGAACCGTTGGCGGATTGCTAGGATCGTTCTTGCTCATAGTGGTAAAATGCGATTTCGTGATCCCCTATACGCTGACTGGGCGCAGTCCCGATTAGGTGATGGACTCCGGAAAAATCTCGGCAATCACTTCGTCAACGAGTTCAGCAACTAAATGCTTGTTGAGGAAATCGTTCTGCAAGCTGCTGAAAATGAGCTGACTGCCGTATTTGGAGTTTTTCGACCCAAAAATGGTGCTGAAACTGTCGTTCATGAAAATGTTTAGCACCGTTTTGGCCTCGTTCTTGGTGAGATTCCGCTCATACACACTCCTCACCACTGGTGGGTCTTTGAAGCGTCCGTTGGGGAAAACGACATTCTTAATGAGCACAAGGTAGTCCAACACTTTCTCTTCGGTCTTGGCTGCACCAACGACGTCGTAGATTTTCCGTTCGATGGTGGTGCCAAACATCTGCTGGAGAACAACCAAGAGCGCTCGGCCACGAAGCCAGCTTCGGGAGTTCTTGAGCTTGAATATCGTCATTAAGATGTCAACAATGGGCTTGACAAACACTTCCTTCTCGTCGTAGGACTTCAACTCTTTCTCCATCTCCTGGAGGTTCTGGAGGGTGTCTTCGTTCGGCTCGCTAGTTTTGGGCTTCTTCGACTTCAACAGCATCGTGGGAAACCCTCCATAAAACTTGTTGGCCACTAGACTCACGTTGGACTTCTTGTCGTTCTTGCCCAAGCTGAACTCCTCAGACGACAAAAACGACCGAAACACTTTGTCAGAGCACACTCGGTTGATCTGGAGTAGGTTCTGTAGATACTCCTCCAACAGCCTCTTTCGTAATTCCACTACTTGCTTCTGTTGAAACTTGAGCATCGTTCTCTTGGGAAACTTCAACAGGCTGACTTCGTCATACCGCTGTCTCAAGTACTCGTGAAGCTTGTAGAACTGACTAAACCGCCTAGCAACAATCCATCCAGCAGTTGCTACGTTGGGGCTGTCATTGGAGAACCTCTGCACCTCAATGATGTACAAAATGTACTCCTTGTTGTGGTCACTGCCACTGATGTATGACTGGATGGTCACTCGAGACTTGCCAAACAAACTGTTGTCGTTTTCTTGCACGATATACTGTTGTTTCTGGAGCTCTTTACTGTTGATTTCCCTCTCCAAACTGACCAAAGAGTTGCGCAATATCTTCAATTCCCCCATGTTGCTCGTCAGTTCGGCCTTCTTGATCAATGGCTCAAGGATGCGTTGCTGTTCGCCTAGTCTTTCGATTTCTTCATCCAATTTGTCGATCTCTTCCGCAAGTTTCAAGTTCCCTGGGGCAGCTAGCACCAACAGACCATCTGTCAGAGAAAGATCCATCGACCCTTGGAGTCTCGAGTCGGAGTCGAAATTGACAGAGTCGCTGTCGGTGCCAGACTCATCACTCAAATCATCAAAGATCTGAGAGAATCGATTGCTGCCACTGTCACCGGACAAAAATTCAGAGCTATCATTGATGTCCTGCTCCTGCTCTTGTGAGAGAGCACTATCATCATAGAAAGTCTGTGTCTTCATGATCTGGGTAAACGCATCTTCAACTGCTTTGATCACAAAGTCTTGATTGCGTCCTTCTTTCGGTTTGCTTGCACTTTGTGCAACAGCAGTCTTCCTTTCCATGAGATCCTGGTACTCCGGCGTTTTCATGAACTCTTTGAAATACGTCAGGCTCATCAATTGAAAAGAGCTGTCCTGGTACTTGGACAAGATATGTCTCACTGTCTGATACAACTCACCTTTCTTAATCAAATCGTCTGAGCGAAGAAACAGTTCAATCTGCTTGATATCATTGGGCTCGATATCTAGAGGGGGGTCCTCCTTGATGTAGTCGTTGAAAATGGCTTTGATGGGGTCAAAGTTAGAGAATCCTAGAGACAACGATAGTTTGTCGTCCAAACGTTCAAGCGACGAGTTCAAGTCCTCTACTGCGATCCAGAAGTTGAGTAGGCTGATCTTATCTTCCTTGCTCATGAACAACTTGAACTCCGAGAGACAGCTGGGTGTGCTGAGAGTCTCCTGTAGATCTATAGCCTTCACAGTGATGCTCTCCAATTCCTTTATCCGTTTCTCCACAGCGTCTTGCGCTTCTTTGAGTCGGGACTGAGAGTCATTCGGCTTAGTCGACTGTAGCAACTGCAAAGAGATGTAGACTCTCAATTGTTTCAACTCGTCCACATCTGTGGAATTGTCAATGGCATCCAAACATCTCTGGTATGATAGGGAGTCCATTGAGTCGGTGATGATGAGGTTTTTGTTGAGCTTTCTCTCTTGGTGGACTTGCTTCGTGTGCTCATCCAACGCTGCACGTAATCGTTTGACCTGGTCTCGTCGTTGCAAGTTTTCTCCAATGAGCTTGACGATAAGTAGGTTGAAAAAGTCACCTTCTGATACCATCTGCACAATGTTGGTGGTTATAGTGCAGGCGAGGATCTCTCTAACGAGAGCCACACCTGCTTCATTAGTGAGTTCTCCCGGCGACAAGAGGTACGGGAGGATTTCGCTGACTTTCTGGCGAAAATAGATCTTCTCGTTGGTGTCGTTGTGCGTGGTTTTGGTGATAGTTACTGCTGGGTGGATTTTTCCTCTTCTGTACAGACGAGCCACCTCTATATCGTAATCTAGGCCAGTTAGTTTGGCATTCTTGCCATGAACACGGTCCACGGCCTTGATATACTCGGTGTAGTGATCATTGAGGAGCGGCAAGACCTTGGACACGAGTAGTTTGGCCAAATCTATGGGCACCAATCTTTCTTTAAGGTGTCGAAACACATTTTTCAACTCCAATGCGATGCTCTCCTGGAACAAGCGGTCCTGCGTGACCTTTGTGTACCAAGAATCGATGAACTCCTGGATTATGAGGCCTATGAACTCGTCCAATGTCTCAGACACCAAAAAAGATTCTTCCACTATTGGTTTATTGAGTAAATCACCATCATTTTTGAGCAGCTCCACTTCAAGCTGCCACTGCAAAGCGTCCATGAACCGGAATCTCTTGTGTTTATGTTTGTGTTGCGGCTTGGGCACTTTAAACACAAACACATAGTAAAACAAAGTCCCCCAAGTCACGAGAATTCCTCCCAGGAAAAGCGTTAGGTACAACAAGAGTGTCCTTAGGCCCACCACAAACACCGCCACGTACGCCACGACACCCCACGCCACGTATTTAACGGGATGTGCTGGCGCCAGAATCCGGAACTGGGGCATAGTGCGACGAGACTTTACAACTATTAGTATTTGTTTTACAGCGTTATGTAGTGGCACTGGGCCTATGCAATTAGTGTGGAGGAGATCACTTTTTTTGTCTCTTGGACATGGAAGTGTCGGAGGGTGCTTTTCTTTTGGACGATTTGGGTGAGGCCTTGTCTTTTGGGTTTGTGTGTGACTTTTTATCTTTGGGCTTTTTGTCTTGTTTGTCCTTTGGATCCGCTTGTTTCTTCGTCTTGTCCTTATTGTCCTTCTTTTCCTTCTTACCTTTCTTTTCTTTCTTCTCTTCACTGTCCTTCTTTTCTTTCTTGTCTTTCTCGTCTTTCTTGTCCTTCCTGTCCTTCTTGTCCTTCTTGTCCTTCTTCTCCTTCTTCTCCTTCTTCTCCTTCTTCTCCTTCTTCTCCTTCTTCTCCTTCTTCTCCTTCTTCTCCTTCTTCTCCTTCTTGTCCTTCTTCTCCTTGGTCTTCCCTCCTACCACCAACAGCGACTTTGTCTGCTTATCAAACACTTCCTGTGCATCTATCTTGACTTCTTTCTTCACTGCATAGTCTGTTTGACCCACTGTACCTCGCAAACCTTCACCCTGCACAAACATCCTATACAACGGTGACGTCTTCTTCCTCATGTCTGTATCCAACTGCTTCTCATCGATACTGAAACTCACTCCATCGCGAGCTTTGGTGACTTCTAAATTCTTAAGATGGCCATCAAACAAGTTCTCCCACCACGTCTCGCCGTCCTTGTTGTTCCCGTGTCCCAATCCCTTAGTGTCTTTCTTGTGCAGCACTAAAATAGGCTTTTTAAGTCCACCTTTTTGCAATGCTTCACCTTCTTTCCAGCCATAGGACTGCAAATACACTTTTGCGTCCATTTTCTTCGAGTCTCAATAAACCTGGGGGCCTCTAAAACACAGTCTGCTAAGTTACAAGTGGTTGCGCTACTGGACCGTTCAAAAACTGTTGCTGCAAATATTTCACGCTTCGCCAGATGAGATAAACCATCGCGCGAATCTGGAGACCATTTTACTCCAGGGCCATGAGACTGTGGAACGATCCATTACTTCCAAAGTTTTTCAATTATGGAGAAGAATTGCACAACGACATAATCCAGAGTCTTCGTGAGGACCCATCGGTAGACTATGAAGACGTTTTAGATGCGCGTTTGGCCAAGGCAAACTTGTTCTTCTTCTCTCAAACAGAGATCAATGAGACCATCGAGGACTTGCTTTCCATGGAGTACACCGAAAAGGGAGCCCGACTCATTGACATATTTTTTGAGCGCTTACTTAGCGAATTGCCCCTCACTGTTTACTGGGTCCAGTATCTTCAATTGTGCTCAAAGTACAAACCCTCACCCAACCTTAAACAACAGTACAAAAAAGCCATCGAAGTAGCGTTGTATGACTACGAGTCCGGAAACCAGATCTTTGACTTGGCATTGCAGTTTTTCTCCCATCTCTACGAGGAAACCCAGGATTTCGAAAACTTCGACTACATGTGGGATTTGCACTTCCGGAGACTAGAGTTTCCTCACCGGACACTAGAAGAGTCCTTCTCAGAAACATCGAAGTTTGTATCTACCTACTTCCCCAACCTGTACGAGGAAACCATGTCCAATGCCAACAAGATTCACCAGCGGACTCAAAAGAGACAGAGATATTACTTGAAATATGAATTGGCCATCAAAAAAGACCCAAAATCCCCTGTAAACTGGCAAAGCTATATTGAGGCTCTTCTGGAGTACAGTAAAGACGACCACAGACCGTTTAGTGCCGTGTTCTACCGCTCGTTGTTGTCGGCACACGGCGATTGGAAACCTGTGTGGTTGACTTACATCTACCAATTGTACGAGCTGAATGATAAGAATCACGAATCAGAAGCTATTTCTGTCCTCAAAAAGTTCTGCAAGAGGTATCCAGACTCCTGTGTTCCGTATACTGAGTTGATGAGGCGTCAAAGAGGTGTGGAGAATTCTGAGAAGTCTTTTAAGGATATGAGAGTAAGAATAGAAAACATTGACTTGATGCACAAATCACCTTACAATGAATGGAAACACTTGGCGTTGGCGATTCTCTCGTATGAATTTTGGGCCAACCAAAACCAATTGCTTGACGCTGATATGAAGAGTTTTTACAACTTTGCTTTGGATAAAAGTGATAATCTCCATTCTGTGGAGAAGCTTATCATAGATATCTGTATCAAGTGTGCCCGAACGCAAGTGGCAAGGAAATACGTTCATGATTTGACCGTCAACTTCAAAAATCAATGTGATGTATGGCTATACGCTGTTGAGTTCTTTCACAGGCTCAGTGATAATGATACTGCTGTAAATTATTTTTATGATGCCATGGCAGTGATTGATGACATTGACTTTCCCGAGAAACTTATCGAGGAGTTCATTCGCTTCGAAAGTATCCACAGGGCCCCCACCAGTTCCCTAGATGCAAGTATTCTCGTCAGTAAGGCCAAGAAGAGATTGAGAATAAGACAGGAAGAAGAAGAGGAACCAGGCTCACCTCCCAGGCAGGAAACTCTCAAGAGACCCGCAGAAATGTCGCTGACCACGGCGAAAAGACTGAAGCTTGACACGAGAAATAGAGAAGACTTCTCTGTCAAAGTGAGAGGCCTCACACGAGAAACCACAGAAAAAGATGTGAAGCAAGTCTTTGCAGACTGTGGTGACATTAGAGATATCATGATTTACCAAGAGGGTGATGCTTATGAAGCCATTATTGAGTGGGAGCAAGAGTTAGCGGTGATGGCAGCCTTAACGAAGAGCAAGAAAAAAATCAATGGACAGCAAATAGAAGTTGAAAGACTCTTGAACTCCATAGTGTGGGCAAATAACTACCCACCAAGTTATGGTGAAGACGATATCAAAAGTCTTTTCAGCGGGACTGGAACGGTTGTCAGTGTCAGGTTTCCGACAAAAATGGATGGCAAGGAAAGAAGGTTCTGTTACGTGGAATACTCGTCCCCAGAAGGCTCCCATAAAGCCGTACGTGAACTCAATGGACACGAGTTGAAGGATGAGAGTGGAAGCTACAAGATGGAAGTGAAGATTTCCGACTCCAACAATCAGAAGAAAGTTCCTATCTTCAAGAGAGAGGTATACATCTGCAACTTGAGCTTTTCTGTGGGAGCGAATGCTATCAAAGAGTTTTTCCAGGACTGTGGAGCTATAGACAATATTGTTCTTCCCTTAAGTGAAGAAAACAAGAAGAAAAACTACAAGCACAACGGGTTTGGGTTTGTGGTGTTTCACTCAGAAACAGCAGTAGCACATGCACTCAAGCTCAATGGCACCGACTTGAAGGGAAGACCGTTGAACGTGTACCCTTCCAAGAAGAAAGACGTTTCGAAAAGTCTCACTGACGATAAGGCCGTCACAATCGGAAATTTACCAGAGAAAGTGACAACTACACAGTTGCAGAAGCTACTCGACGAGCACGGTCTTGCTAGTGTTGATATTGAGCTCACTGGCCCCAATAGTGCTCGCGTGCAATTCTCTCTGGTGGCAGACGCAGGCAGAGCGTCATTAAAGCTTGCGTCTTTGACGCTAAAGGGTAACACTCTTCACGTCAATGTGCCCAATGAACCACAAGCACGGTCTAAGCCACCTTTTGCTCCATCAGTGCTACGCAGGAGACGTCGTTAGCTAATCTATTAAACTGATGGTCGTCACGTGAGGGACAATAAAGCGACTTGAGGATGAAAATTTTCTCACTGAGTCACTATGAGTGCTAAAACAGAGAACACCGCTCGGAGAGACACTTTGATCGATATCGAGAAGAAGTATCAAAAGATATGGGCTCAAGATAAAGTCTTTGAAGTGGACGCTCCTACTTTTGACGAAGTGCCAATCGAAGACATCGATGAAGTGAGGGCCAAACACCCAAAGTTTTTTGGTACAATGGCTTACCCTTACATGAATGGTATCTTACATGCTGGACACAGTTTCACCTTGTCTAAGATCGAATTTGCTGTTGGTTTCGAAAGAATGCTCGGTAAAAGAGCTTTGTTCCCATTGGGTTTCCACTGTACTGGTATGCCTATCAAGGCTGCTGCCGATAAGATCAAGTGGGAGATCGAACAATTCGGTGAAGACTTCTCAGGAGTGCCTGCTGAAACTGAGGAAGGAGAAGTCGCTCCTCAAGCAAAAACTGCCAGTGAAGATGTCACCAAGTTCAAAGCTAAAAAGTCAAAGGCCGTTGCCAAACAAGGCAGAGGTAAATACCAGTTTGAGATCATGTTGCAATTGGGTATCACCAAGGAAGAAGTCGTCAAGTTCGCTAACACTGACTACTGGTTAGAGTACTTCCCTCCATTAACCGTGGACCATGTCAACCGTTTTGGTGGAAGAGTCGACTGGAGACGTTCAATGGTCACCACTGATGCTAACCCTTACTATGACGCCTTTGTCAGATGGCACATCACCAGATTGAGAGAAATCGGTAAGATCAAATTCGGTGAACGTTACACTATCTACTCCGAAAAGGATGGTCAAGCTTGTTTAGATCACGACAGATCTTCTGGTGAAGGTGTTTTACCTCAAGAGTACACTGGTATCAAGATCAAAGTCGACGAGTTTGCTGATGAAGCCAAACAATATTTGGCTGCAAACAACTTTGACATCTCAGACAAGAAGATCTACTTGGTTGCTGCCACTTTGAGACCTGAAACCATGTATGGACAAACTTGTTGTTTCGTTTCCCCAAAGATAGACTACGGTATCTTCAACGCTGGTAACGGTGAATACTACATCTGTACTGAGAGAGCTTTCAAAAACATGTCTTACCAAAAATTGACACCAAAGAGAGGTGAGTACAAGTCTGAAATTAACATCAACGGTAAAGCTTTGATTGGTTCTAAGATCACGGCTCCATTAGCTGTTAACAAGAATTTGAGAATCTTACCTATGGAAACCGTTTTGGCTACTAAAGGTACTGGTGTCGTTACTTGTGTCCCATCAGACTCTCCTGATGATTTCATCACTACTCAAGACTTGGCCAACAAGCCTGAATACTACAAGATTGAGAAGGAGTGGGTGTGTACCGATATTGTTCCAATTATCAAGACCCAAAAGTTCGGTGACAAGTGTGCTGAATTCTTGGTGAATGACTTGAAAATTCAATCTCCAAAGGATGCCATTCAATTGGCCAAAGCTAAGGAATTAGCTTACAAGGAAGGTTACTACAACGGTCACATGGTTATTGGTAAATACGCTGGCGACAAGGTTGAAGCTGCTAAGCCTAAGGTCAAACAAGACTTGATCGACGCTGGTGAAGCTTTCACTTACAACGAACCAGAGGGTGTTGTTATTTCCAGATCTGGTGACAACTGTATTGTGTCTCTTGAAGATCAATGGTACCTCGACTACGGTGAGGATGTTTGGAGAAAGCAAACTGAAGAAGCTTTAGTGGATCTCGAAACATACAACAAGGAAACTAGACATGGTTTCGAAGGTGTCTTGGCTTGGTTGAAGCACTGGGCTGTCACCAGAAACTTCGGTTTGGGTACCAGACTTCCTTGGGACGAAAAGTACTTGATCGAATCCTTGTCTGATTCTACCATTTACCATGCTTACTACACCATCTCAAGATTCTTGCACTCCGATTTCTTCGGTAAAGAGAAGGGTAAGTTTGATATTAAGCCAGAGCAAATGACCATGGAAGTGTTTGACTACATTTACAACTCTCGTGACGATATCAAGAGTGATATCCCAATCGAACAGTTGAAAGCCATGAGAAGAGAATTCATGTACTTCTATCCTGTTGATACTTACGTTTCTGGTAAGGATTTGATTCAAAACAACTTGACTTTCTACATTTACACTCATGTTGCTTTGTTCCCAAAGAGAAGCTGGCCAAAATCTGTTAGAATTAACGGTCACTTGATGTTGAACAATGCTAAGATGTCCAAGTCCACCGGTAACTTTATGACTTTAGAACAAGTGTGTGACAAATACGGTGCAGATGCTGCTAGAATTGCATTTGCTGACGCTGGTGACACTATTGAAGATGCCAACTTTGATGAGTCCAATGCTAATGCTGCCATTTTACGTTTGACTACTTTGAAAGAATGGTGTGAAGAGATCAAGAACACCCAAGACAAGTTGAGGAGTGGACCAAAGGACTCATTCTTCGACGCTGCCTTTGAGAACGAGATGAACGAATTGATTGAAGAGACCTATCAACACTACAAGGCCACCAACTACAAGGCCGCCTTGAAGAGTGGACTTTTTGATTTCCAAACTGCTAGAGACTATTATAGAGATTCTGTTTCCAGCAATATCGGTATGCACAAGGACTTGGTTCTCAAGTACATTGAGACCCAAGCTTTATTGATCACACCAGTTGCTCCACATTTTGCTGAGTACATCTACAGAGAAGTTCTTGGTAACACCACCACGGTGCACGATGCTGCATTCCCTAAGGTGAGTCAACCAGTTTCCAAGAGTACCCACGATGCTTTAGCTTATGTGAGAGACTTGTCTAGATCCATTCGTGAGTCTGAGGCTACTGTCACCAAGAAGAAGAAGGGAACCAGTGAGATTGATAACACCAAGCCAGTCAAACTTACGTTGTTTGTTGCTAACTCTTTCCCTGAATGGCAAGATAACTACATCGACCTCGTGAGAGAATTGTTCGAGGCACAATCTTTGAATGACAACAAGTTGATCAAGGAGAAAGTCGGCAAGGACATGAAGAGAGCCATGCCATTCATCTCTTTGTTGAAACAAAGATTGCAAGAAGAAGACCCCCAAACTGTTTTCAACAGAGAATTGACATTCAATGAAGTCGACACTGTCAAACTGGTGCTCTCCAACATCGAAAAGTCTCCAGTGAAGCTCGAGGTGGCTCAAGTGGAAATTGTCGTTTTCGAAAACGGCTCTTCTCAAGGTAAAAACGCCATTACCGGTGAAACCGTTGACATCACCATCAAAGGTAAGATCATAGATGCCGCTGTGCCTGGTGAACCAGGTATTTTGGTCACCAATATCTAAATAGTAATATAGTCGGTCGTGTACATTGAGCCAATAATTTGGTGAGGTTTATTGATTGAGGTTTCCCTGTAACTTTTACGTGTTTATCTTGGTAACTCACTTGTTTATCGTTTTGAAACCCCAACACCACGAGAATCTGCTGTTTGGTGTTATTTGTCACGGCCCACCAATTTTCAGACCTTTAGCAGCATTTTTTTCCGGACTTGTGTCACCTCGTCCCCATGAATAATCCTCCACCTTTGTACCCACTCCAAGGTCATGTGCCAAAGTATGACTGCAGCGTTGCCAACCCTACTTCCAAACTCTCGGACCTCTGGCTCCAGAAAGAGTACCAAAAACTCACACTAGCCACCCGTGAAAACAGGAAACGTCGAAACGACACCAACAGCGACGCCGAAGAAATAGAGTCGTGGGACGACATGATGTTGAGTGACACCGACTGTGGTGCCAACGGTGTCAGAGAGCATGCTCCCAAACGAAGACTAATGGGCGTTTCGTCCCCCATCGGGGCCTTAACACCTTCAGTACCTGAAGGAAACGACTTGGTCAGTGACGTGGAGTCAGTTACTATGAACGCCGCCTCAGATATCCAACGTGCATCTAATACCCCTGTGTCGGTGGTAGACGACTCACTGCAGCAACTACCTCTTCCATCGCCCAGTGCTTCCCCCATCCACAGCACTTCCAAGGAAGATCTAACCGATCCAATAGAGCAGCAATTAGCCACTATCCCCACCACGCAGATCGAACTCGTTGAAAAGATCCAGAATCTCTCCAAATTTTTGACCGACAGAAACCAAAATTACCTCATCTTCAAACTCCTCCAAGGCATTAATCGATCATCATTGAGTTCTTTGGGTAATATCATCCAGAATAGCTTGAAAAGAGACCTAATAAGCAATCTTCCGGAAGAAATAGCTTACAAGATTCTTTCCCAGTTGAACTACAAGACTCTACATGCAATGTCAAATGTTTGTAACAGTTGGTACAAACTAAGTAACAACACTTCTTTGTGGACAAAACTCTTGATAAGAGACCACTTGATAGATAGCGAAGAAGCTATTCAAAAGGAATTGGCTGACCCACAAAAGTTAATAGACGAGTGGTCAACCCCTTCGTCCCTGGATCAAGACATAAATATTGCCCAGCTTCTATATAAGAAGCGTCGCTTGATTTATGACAGGTGGATGGATCCCAACTATGAGCCAAAAAGAATCAGCGTTGCAGTACCTGGCCAGAGTGCAAATGTGGTGACTTGCTTGCAACATGACGATGAAAAAGTCATTACTGGTGTGGATGATAGACTCATCAATATCTATAGCACCAAAACTGGTGAGCTTCTAAAGGTCTTGAAGGGCCACGAAGGGGGGGTGTGGGCTTTGAAGTATACTGGAAACACCTTGGTCAGTGGTTCAACCGACAGAAGCGTCAGAATATGGAATATCAAGACCGGGAAATGTACTCATATATTCAAAGGTCATACTTCCACTGTCAGATGTCTTGACATCTTGCACCCAGTGAAGATTGGCGTCGATGAAACTGGCCAGGATATAATTTTCCCAAAGGAACCATTGTTGGTAACAGGATCAAGAGATCATAACTTGAACGTGTGGAAGTTGCCCCTTGTTCCTGAGGGAGACGAAGCAGATGAAGACACTCCTGAACCATTGACATACGATAGTGCAGACCCTGCAAATCCGTACCTCGTCAAAGTTTTGTTGGGACACAGCTCATCTGTGAGGTCAGTTTCAGGCTACGGTAACCTTGTTGTGAGTGGATCGTATGATACGACTTTGAGAGTCTGGGATCTCCTCGACAATGGTAACTGTAAGTACGTGTTGACAGGACACAGTGACAGAATTTATACCACTGTCCTAAACTTCAAGACTAAAAGATGCTATTCTGGATCAATGGATGCTACCGTTAAGATCTGGAACGTTGAGACTGGGGAACTTTTGCACACACTCATGGGACACAACTCACTTGTCGGTCTTCTTGAATTATCTGACGAGTACCTTGTGTCAGCCGCAGCAGACGCTACCTTGCGAGTGTGGAACCCAAAAACTGGTCAACATTACAACAAGTTAGATGGTCACACAGCAGCGATAACGTGCTTCCAGCATGATCCACTAAGAATCGTTAGCGGAAGCGAAAAGATGTTGAAGCTTTGGGATATCAAGACTGGCAAGCCTGTGAGGGATTTGCTAGCAGACATCACTGGCGGGATCTGGCAAGTGAGGTTCGATTCCAACAGATGTGTTGCTGCCGTGCAAAGAGGTCGCAATGATGAAGAGGAGACGTTCATCGAAATCCTCGACTTCAGCACACCGCTCAACAAGTAGTTCAATTCTAACATCATTCGAGGTAAACCTTGCGTAGTTGGTGGAGTCTTTGTAGACCGTCTTCCACGGTGAAGCGGGTATCGTCTGTGTCGAGTTCGATCTTCATGCTATCGTCGTCAACCAACTCACCGCCAGGGCCAATGAACCCTTCGGACGCCAACAAAAGCGCAAAGAGGTACTTGAAGTTGGCGGAGCCAGAATTGACTGTGCACCACGACTTGTGTTCCGCCACAAGATCGACCTCATGTTCTCCAGGAACGGCAGGTGGTGGAACTTTCGTTGGCGTTAAGATGCGGCTATAGGAGACGTCGATGTCGCTGTCGTGGTCCAAGAATACCCTACTGTTGCACTGAGGGCACACCAAAAACACCATTTGGTCCGACAAGTGGGTCTGCACCTTCAACTCCCATCCCAACAACGCCACTAGGTACACCCATTGAGGCACCAGATCAAGTCTGGTGGACATGTTCTCTTTGTTGTTCATGTAGTACCTGGCTGTCATCCAAAGGTTGGACACGCGCTTCAACTGAGCCACATCAACGTCCACCGACTCCAACTGGAGCTTGTGGTAGTTGTGCTCGATGGTGGTCAAGCTGTGGACCAAGCTGCGCAACGCTTTCAAGTAACACAGAATCAAGAGCGCATTGGTCTTCGCCATGTAGGGCCGCAAGTAGTAGACATCAGCGGGCGTCTCCAAGTTGCGCCACGCACAGTTCTGGTCGTGGCCCAGAGTGGTGATTTGGTCCAAGTAGTCGTGAGAGAGCTGGAGGTTCAACTGCTGGTAGTCTGCCACATCCAATTCGTAGTCGTCGTTGAACCTTAGAGTCAAGATCTTGTGGCAGTAGACACAGATCAACCTGTTGAGTCCGTGGCCACTCGAGAGCGCAGTCCAGCCGTTCAGAGCACACTTCAATTCTGTCACTGGATTGTGACAACTAGCGAACGGTATACGCCAATTCAGGGGCGTAAACGAGCCGATTCTTGCCATGAGGGCTTCTCTGCTGAAGGGGTCGAAGTCCAGTACTGCCAATGTCTCGCTAGCGTCGCCACGAGCAGGCGTGCGTTTGTGCTTCTGGTACTGATAGTGATTATTGTCCTTTATGGCCTTGAAATACTTCAAGTCCGGGTGGTTCTTGTACCGTTCCGACCCCTTGACGGGCGCAGTGTACTTGTTGTGGCGTGGCGAGGCCAATACATCGACACACCGGTCGAGCACTCGTGGGGTACTTCGTAGTAAATCGTCCATACAGTAGTGCGAATTTTCCACCATGTCAAGAAGGCCAGTGTTAGAGGAAGTCGACGATGACATCGACAATATGGACATGGACATCGCTCAGTTCGACCCGTCTCTTCGTACGCCCATCGCGGAGGTCAGGCCGCAACCACAAGTGGTGAGGTCGCAGGACGAGCCTCCTTTGTTTCCCAATATTCCTGTGCCACCACAAAGCGACGACAAGATTGCCGACCCCCAGCAGTTCAGCGACGAACAGAAGCGCGAGTTCAAGAGCTACCAAGTACTTTATCCCTGCTACTTCGACAAAAATCGGTCTCACAAGGAGGGCAGGCGAGTGAGCGAGGACAAAGCAGTGGAAAACCCACTTGCAAAGAACATCGCAGACGCCTGTAGGTTCTACAGGATCCCAGTGCTTCTCGAGCTCGATAAGTCGCACCCACAAGACTTTGGAAATCCAGGAAGAGTCAAAGTGCTCTTGAAAAAGGACGGTCAGCCAGTGGATCCAGTGATTAAGAATAAGAGACAAATTCTCAACGCTATTGGCAAGTACATGCAGCAGTACCCTACGACTTTGAAGAGCATAGGAGCTGGAAGTGGCCATCCTATCCCACCAGAGTACGCACAAGGATTCGAGCCAACGGAGTTGCCCAAGGTAAAAGGGTTCAAGATGAACTCGATTGTGCCAATCCACTCACCGCTCACCATGAAGCACCCGATGACCAAGGGAATCTACGACCCGTTGCCCGAACAGCCCAAAGTGGCGCCTGCTAAGACGCCAAAGAAGAAGATCATGAAGATAAGAGGGTGAGATGACATCAGAGATAATGAGTGGAGAGCTTGAAGATAGTGTAGTATTATATACGACCAGCCACTACTGAACTAGACCACGCGATGACAACCAGCCACCACTGGATCAGTCGTGGGTCTGCAACCAGCCACTTATTGCACTGGACTGTAGGTCTTTCTATATTCCTCGATGGACGCCAACTGCTCAGGCGAGATTTTGCTCTTCAAGTGGTCGACGATGTCGCTCAAACTCGAGATGCTGATCACAGGCACGCCGTACTTCTTGGACACGGCTTGCGTAGCCGAGATCTTGGAGTCGGCGGTAGTTTCTTGTCTGTCTAAAGCGATGATGCATCCCACAACAGTACCGTTAGCAGCGGAAATGATGTCGAAAGCCTCGTTGATGGCGGTTCCTGCAGTCATGACATCATCGATGATCAAGATCTTCTTATCGGCGATAGCGCAGCCGACGATATTACCACCCTCGCCGTGGTCTTTCTTTTCCTTTCTGTTGAAAGCGTAGCCCACGTCGCCGTAGTTTTCTGGGTCGAGCTCTGCGAGTTTCGACACGGTGATGGCGGCCAATGGGATCCCCTTGTACGCTGGGCCAAAGAGAATATCGAATTTGATGCCTGATTTGATGATAGCTTTGGCGTAAGAAGCTGCCAAAGCGCTCAAAAGCTTCCCGGTGTTGAAAAAACCCAAGTTGAAGAAGTATGGCGACTGGCGCCCGGACTTCAACGTGAACGAGCCGAAAACAAGCGCCTTCAGCTCCATGGCGAGATCTAAAAATTCAGCAGAGTACGATTCCATAGCGATTTGGTTTGGGATGAGCGCGATCCATCAAATGCCTGTTGCCGACTACAAGGACATTCTCGATTCGTTTGAACGCGAGTACAGACGTGACTTGGCGGTGCATTTGTACTCTTCCTTTCTTTTGCACAGAGTCAATCCTTTGTTTCCGCCAGTCAAATGGACTCTGTGGCCGTTACCAGTGGACCTTGTGCCTGACCCCAGGCTCAGCCAGGAGCACGTCGACCCTGTGGCTGCTCTGTGGACATCCGAGCCGACTCTTTTCACCGGTATCCGGAACGCCAAGCGGAAACAGCGTCTGGAACAGAAGCAGGCAAGGAAGAAGCGAGCTTTGGCTGCAAAAAAGCAACGCCAACCTACAACTGACACTCCCGTGGAGCAAAACAATGACACAATCATGGACCCAGAGCATGACAGGATTGGCTCTGATACTCAGCTAGAATTTCTGGTTGCTGCTGACGACACCACAGTCGCTACAGATCAAGAACACCACGACACAAGTGACGACGAAGACTCGCTGGACACACAGGACCCTGTGGACGCTATGGTGACGGCCCCAAGCACACAGGACAGTATTTTTGAGCAGTTACCACGGTCAGAAGCGTTGTCTATTCTCAACAGAGACTCAGATTCAGACTCACTGGAGTCAGAGCCCGAGCCTGACGAACGACCGCTGACAAAAAAGTCCACCACGGGGTTCTACTACTTGGCACTCCAGCGCAAGCCGTCAGATCACCGGTCGGAGTTGCTAGTGGAAATTAAAGGTCTCATCCACAAGAAAATACGACAGAAGCTTAACCAATTGAAAAATCATAAACGTAAGGACACCAGAACTCATTATGCAAACCGAGACGTCACTCTAGACTTTGACGGCGATCTTGCGGACCAAATGGCGAAAGACGTCATGGCCAAAGTCGATGGGTTGATCCAGACTTTGGGGTTGACGCTTTCTGCTTGGAAGAAGGACGTGCTCTTGAAGCGCTACAACTGGAGGGACGTGATGGTTGCTGGGCTCAGCAACCCTAAAGAGAGAGATGGTGACAAGGTAAAGAGCGTGCCCAAGGCCTATGAGAGATGTGAGCAGCTCTTCAACGTGCAGTTTCCCTACAAGTATGTGGAGGAGTATGACAATGGAACGTTCTCGTTTGCTGATTACATGGAGAAGATCAGGGCTAACACCACCAATAGCTCGACGAAACGAGCCATGGACGAACGAATACTAGCCACTCATCGGGACCATAAAGAGTCTAATGCCTCCAAGGAGAAACTCTTTCATCAGCTTTTGAAAGCCAAAAAAAGAGAGATCGACTTATCGTGGAACCTTGGAATCAACTCCATGCGCAAGGGTAAGAGGTCCAGAGTGCCTAGGGCATTACCTGGCAGCAGCAAACAAGAAGGGGTTGAGTATGCTCTCAAGAAGAATGGCATGAGGCTCGATCTACTGGAGTATTACTTAGACTTCTAATTATCATAACATTATAAACAAGGGCAATCATTAAACACCTAACCTCTTTTTTCGTAGGTGGAGTAAATTTCTGTGCTGAAGATAACATCCCAGAACTTACTTGTGACTCCGAACCCCAATTCATAATTCTTGTAATGGTGTTCCAAGTGGTAAGTCTTCAATTCCTGGAAGTATCTGGGTAAGTTGGTGTGGTGCAAAAAATAGTGAGTACAGTCGTACATGATGTATCCCAAAGTTCCACCAGCAAAACCAGAGCATGCTTGGTAGTATGGGAAGATGTTGAACACCAACTTGTAGAAGGGGTATGCCAAAATAATGAACAAAGTTGGTGGGAGAACCAATCTAAACTTATCCATTGGTAAGTAATGGTGAATTCCATGCAACACAAAGTGTAATGTCAAAAAAATTGGATGATCGGGTAAGTGTTGGTCCAAGTGGAACAAGAATCTATGCAAACAGTACTCTACCAAGGTCCATACAAATAATCCCATACACCAAAAACTGAAAGCAACAAGTTTGTGTTGGTTTGTCCATCCCAAATAGAAAAAGTATAAATTTGGAGGGATCCAACAAAGTGGTACCACCCACCATGGAGTCAAAGTTAAAGGTTCTAAGAAGTTACCAAACAACTGTGCGGATCCCTTACCGTAGTGTCTTGGTCTGTGAACTTGATCAAGGTAAAATTCTTTTGTGAAGTTTCCAAACAACACTTGAGGAAAGAGCGGTTTAGTCAAATCCAAAAACTTGTGTTTTTTCACATCAGCTTCGTAATCTGTTTGGATCCAAAGCTTATCGAGCTCTGGTAATTCATCATGGAACTCATCCATGGCGAATCCATTGTCTCCGAGTTTAACTTCCACTGGTGTTTTGTTCTTGTTATTCAACAACTCCTCTTCCTCTTCTGGAGTAGCGAGATATCCGATGAGCATTTCATCATCCAACATTTCATACGCTGATTCTGAGTGTTCGTGAGACATCGAATCTGCCATGATTTGGGTGATGTCTTGACCCAAGTATGGCAAAATCACATCACCACCTGCCGGATGCTCATCCAAGAACTCGTTGATATTATAAATCTTCCGATTGTACAAGGTGACCCATGCGTCTCCGTGTTTGTTGTGTTTAGCAACTTCCGTGGCAGACAAGAGTGGTAAATTTCTCATGGTTGAAAAGAATGGCTATGGTAAATTTCTAAATCATCAAAGGCGCGAATAGCGTGATAAAAATCATGCTATCGTTTAAGCGTTTGTGTACACTTCATTCGCATCAATGACGTCAAGATTGATAGCATTCTCTTGCAACGAGTTCAGCTCTTCGATGTCGTCGGTGTCCCTGGCAGGTGGCTCTTCATTCATTTGCTCCAAATGCAACGTGTGATCCACTAAGTTGAGGTATGCATACATGAAGTTGGAAAGAAGCACTTGCTCCCGTAACGATCGTTTAGGATTGGCCAACTTCAAATGAGAAAGTCTGTAGATTGCCCTTTCAACATGCACGGGGAATCTGTAGTTCAACATCACTAACGTTGAAGGACTTGGTGGTGGTAATGGGAACCCAAATGCTGAATCAGTGAACTCAATGGGTTGGTTGGCTCTTGATGTTCGTTTAATGGATTTCCTAAGCTTCTCTTCCACCTCAAGTGTAGACTGCAAGAGTTTATCTTCGTCTTCATCCGTTTCCTTCCCTTGAGTTTCTTTGGGTATGACGCTGGCCTGGTCTGCCTCGTTCGAATCTAGTTGTGTTTCCTCCTTCACCAGTGGCGATTTCTTTGAACCCATTAGGTCCTCGTCCACTTCCATATCATCCTGGACTGCTTCAGTATTCTTCTTGTCTTGTAGCGAGTTAGACGAAGTAGACCGCAATAACTTCAATCCAAGCTTATTCTTAGAGTCTGTTTCCTTTTTGGTCTTCTTCTTGAATATGCCAGACACTTTCTTTCCATGCTTGTCTGAATCCGATTCGTAGTCAACAGTCACACTCAGTTCACTAGAAGCAGGCTCCTCAGCAACAGAAACAGGAGTTGTTTTCTTCTTTTTGAAAAACTTAGTTATCACATTCTCCTTGCCAGTAGCCTCTTTAGTGTCCTTGGGACTCTTAGCCTCAGCTTTCTCTTCTTTCAATGACTCGAGTTTTGTTGTGCTGAAAGATGCATCTGACGAAGCCCTTGGCAAAAGCTTGTGATCGTCCGCCAGCTGACTAGCTCTTATGTGAATTTCAGGTGAAGATACTGACCGTCCTGCTGCCCTCAATGTTGATGAAGAGGACAATGACTTTGTCCCTTCGGAGTCGTCCGCACTTGCTGACCTCTTTTGCTTCAGGTTACTGTTTATATCAACTCTTTTGTCCTTGTCCTTGTCCCTCAACCACGCCCATGACTTTTTCTTCTTCAATGGTGTGTTTTTTGCCGGTTCTTGCAGAACTGGAGTTGTTTTCAGCAAAGGTGGATTCTTCTCCACTGATTCTTCCGACTGAAACTTATTTTGCAGCGTGAAATCTGTAGGAAACTTTTCGAGGTTGTCATCTTTAGGCAGAACATCAATGGATGACTGATCAGAGATTTCATGCGAATCGATCTCGTCAATGGTGGATGTCAAGATATCCTTGGCTATTGGTTCATCATGTTCCAAGGTACCAGCATCAAGAAGATCATAGTTCTGAATCTTGTTGTCGATGATCTGCTTCTCTTTGATCATCTCTGTCTCAATACCAAGTTTATCCTCATAGCTTATGTCTTGCAAAGTTTGGTCAAAACTGAAGTCTACATCAGCGTGCACTTCTTCTGGAAGATCATTAACAATGACAGGTTTGGAGACTTTCTGAACATTTTCATTTCGGTTCAAACTCTCCTTGAATTCGTTGATCTCAGATCTTAACAAATCGAGATTCTCATTCAACTGTAATGCTTTCATCTCAGGTTGGGCCAGACTGTGTGTCTTGGGCTCGGTAGTCGGTTTGGAATGGAACTGTGGAGTCTTGGATGGAGTATTTTGTGGGACATCAGGTAATGCAACAGACTCATACAGTTTATGAGCTCTATATGTTGGTTTCTGGCCTGAACGCAAGTCTTGTAAACCGCCAGGCCCAGCTTGGGAGTATGGCACGTGAGGCAGTGATTGGGAGCGATTGTAGCCAGGAGAAACGTTTGCAGGTGCAGGGTTATGCCTTCTGGAACGACGATGGTGTGCATCTGGCTGCGACTGTTGTGGAGCTGATGGATATGGATAGTTGGGATGTTGTTTACTCAGTCTGCCGTCTTTTGGATGTCTGTGTGGATGTTGACGATGCTGTGGTTGAACTTGGATATGTGGTTGAAGCTTCTGTTGTGGATGTCTTGATGGTCTTGAAGCTTGACTTCTCGAATGAGCCACTTGATTTCCTGTAGCATCGTAACCTTGTGGGATAGGGCTACCCATGGGGCTCTGATGTTGGTTACCGGATGAAGTCCTGCTCGCTTTAGGATAGTGCTTTTGACTACCTCCAGAAAGAGTTCTCTGGTACTCATGAGGTTGTTTCATATGTGGAAGGGTTTGAGCAGTGGCATTATGTTGGTTGTACTTCATTTTGGGTAACTTATTTTCAGGAGGGCTTGGGGTTGATGTTATGGAGTAGGGTGAGTCGGTAAGTGGCAGTTTCGGCACTGATGAAGATTCAACACTTGGACTTCGGTAGTTGAACAACAATTGTGAGTTCCTAGGGTTTATGGATGGAGATTTGTGATGCAGTGGTTGAAATTGTTTAGTTGGCTGGTGTTGCTGGGTGCCTGGTGGGAGTGTTGGAAGGCTCTTATTGAAAGACCTGGAACGGTGTGAGTTGTCACCCACCCCAAGATGCGATGGTGCTTGGTTCATTTGAGATATACCTCCTGGGTTCAAGCTGCTTCTAAGGTCAGCTAGTTTTCCTGCTCTCAGAGTTTGGAAGCGAGAGCCTGATGCTTGTGACTGGGTTGGCTTTCTATAATCATAACGCCTGGATCTTTTCAATGCAAATTCATTATTTTTAGAGTTTATGCTATCGTATGCGTAGTGATCTTGACTTTGTTGACCGTAGAGCTCGTCTTGAGAGGCCATTGGAGGAGGTGAGGGGGAAGGTGACCTTGGAGATGCTGTGAGTTCATCGATTGCGAGAATTTCAACGTCTGTGTACCCCAAAGACGAAGCTGAAAGGGTTCGAGCAACGGTGACAGCATCAGCAGAATCTCTTCCTGCCATCTTGGACAACTGTTCTAGCTCACTAGATAGCTCTTTCAATGACGGGTTGCTATATCTGTTCTTGGAATTGACATCTGTTCTCGGATACAACGAATCGTCTGATGGTTGAGATTGATCGGTATCAGGTTTGGAATCAGCCCTCGAAATTGATCTAGAAAGGGACGAGCGCCTGTTCAAGGAGTTCTTCCGTGACAATTGACGTTCCATCATCTCCTCGACGGTTGTTTTGACGTGATTCTTGAAATTGTCAGGATCAACTTCTGGGTGTAAGTTTGCTGGGACCCACAACAACGAATTGGCGTCCAACGGCTCGTCGTCGATCAGAGGGTCAGGCAAGTCGTGGTCTTGGGGTGGCGGGCGGTCATCAATGACTTTTATAGGGGAGATTGCAGGAGATGGAGTGGATGAGACCGATTTTTGGGGTGATACAGACGTGCTTCGAGACGAACTTGGTGATGTGTGAGCGGACCTGTTGTTTTTATACGAGTCCTCTGGCCGGGGGTCCTGATGCTGGATTAGATCAAGATCTTCCATCGGTAGATCAGGGTCGTAATTCATTAAGTGGCCGATTGACAACCTTTTTAGAGCAGCAACAATTTTCTTCTCTTGCTGCAAATCCTTCTGGGCAGATTCATAACTTGATGTGGGACGTGACATTATAAAAGAGTGACTATTAATTCATGAAATCTGTTGACAGGCGTGTTGGATCAATGCAGTGAACGCGATCAAAAACAACCTGGTAAAATCGCATTAACAATGGTCACATGATTGGGTGCAAAAAGATGTATATTCGTGGCTGTCACTGCGTCCCACGTCAGGTACACACGTCAAGTGTCCACGTCAAGTTGCTGTCACCTACCATTTGTGGAATGCTGTCTACAAAAGCTTGACGAACCCGAAAATTCCTAGCCCAATGAGAGCCAAGTACACCAGGAGGTACGCTTCTACTATAAATGCTGGGAACCCAAAGAGGTTGCACACAGCGTGAACCACCACGCTGCACCACACGTTGTCGTACTTGAGGAAGAGATGTGAAGCCAACATCCCGAAAACCCAGGTGTACGCCGTCTGGAAGAGTCCATTGAGCAAGACCATTTTTTTATCCATTTTCTTGTGCACTATCAAGTCGTAAGAGTGGTGGAGGTGTGCCACGCCAAAGAGAAGCGGACTCCACACTACTTTGGTGTGGTGACTGCAGTCTTCAAGAACCAAGAGGATGACTGCCCTGTAGATGAATTCCTCAGTTATAGGAGCAAACACATGATCCCTGACCCCGTGGATGGTGCCACAGACATCGTCGAGATCCTGTACCATCACCTCACAGTTGCTGCCCTTGGTCCGCACGTAGTCGAAGATTGGTCCCATGTAAAGAACCAAGATCAACACCAAGCTTTTGCCAACATTGACTAAATCCCACCACGACGTCTTGACCACATTCAACTGGGCATAGTACACGGATAAACTACCCCTTTTTCCGGCTTCTAGCCAATATAATAATCCGGGTACAGCGGTTCCAAGCCCGATGCACAAGGCAGTGACATTCCTAAACCGGTGTTTGATTACTGCAGGATCATTACGATCACGCAGACTCAATTGTGGCCCCTTGAACAAATGAAGACTCCACACATACGAGGAGGCGATCACCAAGCTAATTAAAAAATGCCATCCCATGTCGCATATGCATTTGTGGTGTTATCGCATCAACACTTCGCACTATCCAATGCCATTACGCCTAAATTCTCTGACTCATTTTTGGAGTGCCGTTATCGATGAAAAATTCGCATCTCTCTATCAGGTTTTCTCCAGGCTTTAAAGTTTAGTTGATTATTTGTGGGTTAAGCAAGTTGTTTCCGCTGCTGAATTCCGAGCATTTTATACAGAAACCATGATTCCACAAGTGAGAGCTTTTTCCACCTCGTCACTCCGCTTAAGAGGTCAAAATCTTACGGAAAAGATCGTGCAAAAATATGCTGTAGGGCTCCCAAACTCAAAGAAAGTATTCTCCGGAGACTACGTGACGATACAGCCAGCCCATTGTATGTCCCATGACAATTCATGGCCCGTTGCAACCAAATTCAAAGGGTTGGGGGCTACTAAAGTCAAAGACAATCGCCAAATCGTGTGCACTTTGGATCACGACGTGCAAAACAAGACTGAAAAGAACTTGGAAAAGTACCAAAATATTGAAAACTTTGCCAAAGAGCAAGGAATTGATTTCTACCCAGCTGGAAGAGGTATTGGTCATCAAATCATGATCGAAGAAGGTTATGCATTCCCATTAAATTTGACAGTGGCTTCTGATTCACATTCTAATACTTATGGTGGTATTGGTGCTTTGGGTACTCCAATTGTCAGAACAGATGCTGCTTCTATCTGGGCTACAGGTCAAACTTGGTGGCAGATTCCTCCAGTAGCTAAAGTTGAATTAATTGGTAAATTACCTAAAGGTGTTACCGGTAAAGATATTATCGTTACATTATGTGGATTGTTCAACAATGATGAAGTGCTAAACCATTCTATCGAGTTTGTTGGTGAAGGTGTTAAAAACTTATCTGTTGACTACAGACTTACCATTGCCAATATGACCACCGAATGGGGTTCGTTATCAGGATTGTTCCCAATCGACGAAACATTGATTGACTTTTACAAGGACAGAATCACTAAATTACCGCAACCACACCCCAGAGTCAACGAACAAACCGTTCAAAAGTTAATTGATGAACCTTTAGTGTCTGACCCCGATGCTGTTTATGCCAAACATTTGACCATTGACTTGAGCACTTTAAGTCCTAATATTTCTGGTCCAAATTCCGTCAAAATCTCCAACACTTTGCATGATTTATCCAATCAAAACATTAAGATCAACAAGGCATACTTGGTATCATGTACCAACTCCAGATTGAGTGATATCAGAGCTGCTGCTGATATTGTCAGAGGCAAGAAAATCCACCCTGAAGTTGAGTTCTACGTGGCAGCTGCTTCTTCCAATGTTCAAAAAGACGCTGAAGCTGAAGGTGCCTGGCAAGATATTCTTGATGCTGGTGCAATTCCATTGCCAGCAGGATGTGGTCCATGTATCGGATTAGGTGCTGGATTATTAAAGGATGGAGAAGTCGGTATCTCTGCCACGAATCGTAACTTCAAGGGTAGAATGGGTTCAAAGGATGCATTAGCATACTTAGCTTCACCTGAAGTAGTTGCTGCGTCGGCTATCTTGGGTAAGATCGGTGGACCTGAAGAGTTGGAAGGTACCCCAGTGCCCAAGAACCCAGAGATCGTGAAAACTATTGAAGTTCTAGGACAATCTGAAGGTGCTGAAGATGTCGTTGAGGAAACTGGTGGTGTTGAAATCTTGGATGGGTTCCCAACATCTATCGTTGGAGAATTGATTCTCTGTGACGCCGACAATATCAACACTGATGGTATTTACCCAGGTAAGTACACTTACCAAGACGACATCCCCAAGTCCAAGATGGCTGAAGTTTGCATGGAAAACTATGACTCTGAGTTCAAAGACAAAGTTCACGCTGGTGATATCATTATCAGTGGTTTCAATTTCGGTACTGGGTCATCTAGAGAGCAAGCTGCTACCGCAATTCTTGCCAAGGGTATGAAACTCGTTGTTGCAGGATCTTTCGGTAACATTTTCTCTAGAAACTCCATCAATAACGCTTTGTTAACGTTAGAGATTCCAGCATTGATCAACAAGTTGAGAGAAAAGTACGCTGATTCCAAAGAATTGACAATCAGAACAGGCTGGTTCTTGAAATGGGATGTCACAAAGGCCATGGTTTATGTGGCAGATTCAGAGGGTAACATGATCTTAACTCAAAAAGTCGGTGAACTCGGTACTAACTTACAAGACATCATTGTCAAAGGTGGTCTTGAAGGTTGGGTCAAGAGTGAATTGTCAAAAAGTGCATAATTGTTAAATATTTATTAATCGTTCTTCCCTAAACTCTTCATTTCAACATCGGTATTGTAAGACGGCAAAGACAGGTATCCAGTTTTTTTCCCGATGAAAGGAATTCTCCTATGTGTAGTTTTCTTGCCTGCTGCTTTCCTCTTTTTGAGATGGCTCAAGTCGACTTTGTTGACGGAAACAAAAATGTACATCACAAGCGCAAACACTGCAACTGCTGTTGGGATCCCCATGATGGCAAAGTACTTCTGATAATCTAAACCTTCTTCTTCTTCCAATAAATGGCCGTATTTTTGCTTGTCCTCCAACACTTTCAAGTCTTCATTGTGTCCCTTATAGACTTTTCCTGGCTTGATGATTTCAACAACAAGAGAATATTGCATGAGATCGAAATCTTCATCTGATATTGTGTCAGGTTGAATGGACAACAAACTTTTCCTGTCCATTTCGTTTGGCTTCAACCACTTCTCATCGATGTATAATGGCAAGAACCCTTGGTCGTTGGACACCCACTCTGATGTGAAATATGAGGCATCAGTAATTTTGCCTCCTTTGTCCATGATTGCAGACCGTTTTTTCAATCCTTTATCCTTGACACTTGGTTTGACAGTGGAGAGATGCACCCTAACTTTCTCTGCACCCTCAAAGAATCTTGAGTACCATGTGATGAATCTTGTGCTATCTGCTTTCAACACAGCGTTGTCATGAGGGAAACAAAATGGCTCGGACAGTAATTGCTTGTTTACACCTTTCTTACGGTACATGTCTGGAGTACATCTGATTAAGGGACTCAATGAATGGTAGGTTTGGTCCTCTTCAGTGTATTGGATGTCTTCATATACGTCGTCTTCATCCATATTGTGAGCTTTTAATTCTTCTTTGGTGTAGACAATAGTGGTTGGAGTAGCAAACCAAGTTCCGTAAGTTGGTGACCCGTTTTGGATTCTACCATTCTTCTGCTTAGGCCTGATAGTTTTTGGAGACGCATTCTTGTCCAAAGAGACCCATTCTTCTAAGCCATCAGTTGTCTTTGGGGGTTTTGCGCTGAAAGTGACACCTTGGATGACCGTGGGAGTGACGATCTCTACTTTATCGCCGTAGATAGTTCTGTGCCATGGTCTAAGGCCCAAATCACTGGCGGAACTTGTTTTTCCTTCAGCTTTACGTTGGGCACTTTCGAGTTTTTTCTTCTGATCAGCGATATGATCTGCTTTATTTTTCAAACGAGGCAAGATTCGTGGTAATTCAGTAACAGTAGCATCAGGTTGTTGCGTAATAGTCTGAGCTTGAACGCAAACACAACCTGCTACTAATAACCAATTCAAAGACACCATTTGAACAGTAAAGTTTCACCAGTTAAGAATGACAAAAAACTACGCGAAAATCCGCGCTTACCGTTTAGATGTCTGTTCGTAGAATTTGCAGTAAAATTTGGTAACTATAAAGTTACCAATACAAAAACCATAAACATTAAATTGCTCTTTGGCAAGTTATTCCATCATTGAATACATGAGTAAAGTATAAAATGAAACTATGCTAGATTGCCACGCTCCTACATTTGGGTTTTTTCCCTAGGTACTAGTGTTAGTGTTAGTGTTACTAGCACTTCTGTTGCTAGTCGGGTTATTGGTCTATTAGTTACTCTGATGTGTCGGTTTTACTAGCTGCTGCCAGTTGCACCAACACCTCGCAGAACTTTGCATTGATTTTTACTGCGAGAATTGTTTATTTTATACTTTTTACAAGATATCCGGGTAACTACAAGTAGTACTAGTACTTGATGGTGCCAGTCCAGTAGCGAATTTCGTTCACCAACGATGGTGACTCGTGTGAGCGTGGCGCACGGAAGAGTTCTGCTCCGTCGAGTAGTCTGTTGAGTGTTTTAGCAGTGTTGGCGCAATACTGAGCCATGTCGGCGTACTTTTGGTCAAAGTAGTGAGCGAGAAACCGATCTGGAAGGTCTTCGCTAGTTATGGCATCGATGTAGGCAAAAAGAAGAAGCTCTGACGCAGTGATACGGTCAGACACTATGGCAGTGAACAGCGAGTCTTCTTCGTGGAGCTCACGATTCGTCTGGTGGATATGGTTCAAGTACTCGCCAAACACATTCATGGCTTTCAAAGTGTTTCTTGTTTCCCTTAGCGTTTGTTTCTCTTTGCTCTTCTTCAACAACTGAGTCTCGTGGAGCTTGCTTATGGGCTGCTCTTCCACGTCGCTGAGCTCGTCGCTGGCGTACTCTGTAGCTGCGCTGTTCAAGGTGAAGAATCCCACACGATTGATGCCAATGCCAGCGATTTTCACTTCCTCCTGCGCCTGGTTGTAGAACTTCAACGGCTGGTTGTACATCATCGGGAACGGCAAGTACGTCAGGAAGAGACGCCGCGTGTGTTTCTCGTAGTTGGCAGTGCAAATGTACAAGTTGTACTGGTTGATCAAGTGGAGGTGTGTTTCGATGTACGACACGATACTGCGGTCTATGAGCGCCAACTTCAGGTCCATTTCTTTGGGCAGAATGTACACGCCTCTCTTGTGCAAGTAGTTATCGGTGAGGTAATTGACAATGGCGTAAAAACCTTCCACTTTGGTGGTTCCATCTATGAGAACTGGGAGCGACTGTGAGGACGACAAATTTGTGTTGTTTGACGGGACAAGCTCGATGTCAACGTCGAGATCCTCGTGCACAAGAGCCGCAAACCACGCACACGCCAAGCTAGGCGGTGATATCACCGACGTTTTAGTGCCTACTCCCCATAAATGCAATTGAACCATTGTGCGAATTCCATCTCACTCACTTTGTTTTCATGCTGACTCCCAATAAGAAGCGGTTGGCGCTTGATGTCATTGGCCAGCTCGAGGACGACCTCGAGGTGGACCATCTCGACTACGCCAAGTGGATCAAACTCCTCAAACAAGTTCAAACTAAGGATAAAGTCGACCAAGTGAGAGCCACTTTCAACAAGTACTTGGATATCTTCAAGTACGACAGCAAACAATGGTGCAACTACATCAACTACGAGATCGGCAGAGGCGACTTCGATAAAGTCAAGGAGTTATTCGTTAAGTGCTTGGACATCGTCAATAATGTGGAACTCTTTCGGTTATATGTGCTGTTCGTGAGAAGAGTCAACGATGTGGTCACTGGAGGTGATAAAGCTCGAGGCACTGTTATCAATGCTTTTGAATACGCCGTCAGTAGAGTAGGAATAGACATTAACAGTGGTGATTTGTGGAATGACTATCTTGAATTCTTGAAAAATTGGACCCCTTCTGCTTCCTGGGAACAACAACAGAAAGTCGACTTGATTCGTAAAGTCTACAAGCAACTACTTGTCATCCCCACAGAAAAAATCGAACAAATGTGGTCGGTGTACACCAAGTGGGAGAATGAAGTCAACTCTGCTACTGCCAGTAGATTCATCGCCGATAAATCTGCTGAGTTTATGGAGGCGAGATCATGGAATACGGAATGGCACAATGTCACTGAAAGGTCTTTGCGTAGGGATTTGGTGCCTTTGGGATTGAATAATGACTCCAATAATGTGGTCCATAATCAATTAAGGCTTTGGTACAAGTGGCTCGAGTTGGAAAAGAAAAACGGATTGCAAATCAAAGATGAGTCTTTGTTGAACCAGAGAATCGAATACGTCTACAAACAATCCCTTATAGCGTTGCCATTTGTGCCTGAGTTGTGGTATAGGTACAACTTGTTTCTCACAGGCTCAGAAGCAGGTAACACCAAGGCAATTGACCTTCTTGCAACTGGAATGAATTTGAACCCCAAGAGTTTCTTGCTTAGTTTTCAGTTATCTGAGCTTTACGAGAAGGATAACAATTTAGTAAAAGCAACTGACTGTCTCAACGGTTTGATCAATTCTTTGACGTCCGACCACGAGACTGTTGCTCAGCAAATAGAGAAATTGAAAGAGCGTTCTCAAGAGAAGGCCAAATCAAAGAAGAAACCCACAAACAATGGCAACAATGATGATGACGAAAACGACGAAAGCTCAAATATCAATCCGGCTTTCCTCATGACAGAGGAAGATGCTAGGCTCCTCCACAAGCTTAACGCCAAAGAGCAAGATTTAAGCAGATCGATTACATTGGCGTACACCAAACTTATGATGACGTCTAAACGGTCTAGTGGTATCAAAGAAGCCCGTCAAATATTCAAACAAGCTAAAAAGTTCAAAGCCCTTGGTCACGAATTGTATGTGGAGAATGCCTTGATGGAATATTACTCAGACAACAAAAAGACTGCTACCAGAGTATTTGAGCTTGGTTTGAAGACATTCCCCCTGGACGGTAGGTTCCTCTTATCGTACTTGGATTTTTTGATTATGATTAATGAAATTGAGAGTATAAAAGTTTTGTTTGAAGTTGCCATTTCCAACTTGCAAGCCGAGATTCAGAAACACGAAGAGTATACAGATGAGAAATCAGCCCCAGCGTGGATCCAAAAGCAGATTGATGAAGAAATTAATGGTTATAAGGACTTTATCAGGAAAATTTTCAAGAAGTACGCCAAATTTGCAACAAAGTTCCTTGACTTGGACATAGTGACTAATCTTGCAACTCGATACAAAGAAACCTTCCCCGATGACGATCCTCTTGACTTGCTTAGTTCAAGATACGCTTATGACAACGTTGACTTGATCAAGACATACGATTTAGCTCAAGAAGAAGAGCCAGAACCACAACCAAAGAAGAGAAAGAAAGGTGGCCTCCCTTCCAAACCTTCAAGTAGCTCTAGTGGTCCAGCCAAGATCGATGCTGGTAGCTTGGTGTCTGCCATGCAAGCACAACAGCCAGCATCTCAGGGCTTTGTTGGCGCCAATATTTACAACTTATTGCGGTTGTTGCCGAATGCTTCGTACTTTGGTAAACCAGAGGACCACGTGTTCAACACTCGCAAGATCGTTGAGCTAATCAGCTCGCTTGATGTCCCAACGGACTAATGTATACTTTAATAGAAACTGGCCTAATTGAGAATGGCTGCAAAAATTGCTGCAAAATAGCTGCAAAAAATTTGTGGTTTACAAACACACATGACACAAGTAATCGACGACGAACCGTTACTCCTGGCGCAGACGCTCCAGCGCCCATCTAGGCGTGCTGCTTGGCGTGGTGCGTGGCGACGTACGCTGAGCAACTTTGTCAAGGAAACTTTGTGGCGCTACGTGTTGGCGTTGGTGGTGGTTGTCACCATCGTTAACCATGTCTACTCGTGGCCCTCGCAGTACAACTTTGTCCCTATTGATGTAGTATACCATCTCCAAGAGAGCTCAGAAACAAGAACCCATTCAATTGTCCTGGACCTCATGAAGAGCGTCTACTTGAGAAACGAGTACACGTACCTCGCAAACGGCAACTCCATGACAATAGCAGTGCTCCCGCAGTTGCTTTGGCAACGAAAGTCTGTGTCTTTGAAACTACAAGAAGGTTTCTATGACTTTGTTGAAGGGAAATTCAGCACTACTTCCCCAGAGATCACATCGACGCTCTCTAATCCACTTTCAAATGTTGGCTTTGTAGCCGACAGTTACAGGTCGTTAGCCAATGCAAGACATGTCACCAGCTTCCTTGAGTCTGTTCTATTCCCATTGTACCCAGCAAGAGAGTCTTTGAAAGCAAAAGAGTTGGTGGTTCACTTGTTGAAACTCAAATACTGCATCAATGTATCAATACTCGGTAGCTTTATTGCATGTGTGCTACTCCTGTTTTCAATTGTGGTTCACACCGCTACTCAGATCAGTGACGGGTACGGTTTGGGTATCTTGTGTTTCTGTATGTTGAATTTTTTTGCATTGTTGGCATTCCAAACGTTGCAATTTATCAGTATTGTGATTTTGGCAACAAAAAGTCCATCTAGCAATTTTGCTGGATTGTTGGTGGTTGAATCTTCGGAACTCGTGGCCATATCTGCCCTCTTGTTTTACTTGTGGAAAACGTGCAACGATTTAGCCAGGGCTAGCATTCTTAAAAAGAGTTCGTCTTCCGGCAACATCAACACAGCAAACTCGAGTGTGTACTCTGAAGACTTGAGACTCAAAGAAGCAACTGATGTTCAACCGCTACTGACTTCCCCAAAATCTAAGTCCCCAGAAGAGCCAGGGACATCTCCCTACGACAACAATCCAACTTTAGAAAGTCTAGACCCTTACAAAGTTGCTGTGTATGGTAAACTAGACTACCCTTCCCAAAGATCGAGGCCTGCACAACCACTGAGTGAAATGTTTCGGAATTTCAGTGAACCAATCAACAAAACGCCTGTTTCACAGTCATACTCGACATCTGGTCATTACAGAGTGGTTCACCCTAAGGAGAGAACGGGTTTATCTCTATGGAAGGATATTGACCTCTGCATTCAGAAGGAGATCGATGAGCAAAACCACCACCATGACCATACCAGCAGCTCAAGTGAGTACAGCCATCATGAGAGCCAAGGAAGCAGTGTCAGGGATCCTGGAGTCAACAATTAATGCAGTCATATATACAAGAATGTTAGTTATTTACATGGAAATCTCTTCAGGTTCAGGATTGAGGCCGTGTCTATCTTCAACTGTCGGTTTGAAAGGCCATGCTTCGAAGGTGTCGATGAGCTTTTTGAATTCGTCTGCTGTGAGTTGTTTTGGGGTCAAGTCCAATAGGTGAGGAATGTGTGGTGAGAGTGCCTCGTAAGCTCCTGGTGCAAGGTGAGAAAGAGTGTCTCCAAGTTTATGGTTCTTTCTGTACATGAGAATTTGAGCGATGTAATCGAGAGTTTCGATATCAACGTCGATTTTGGGACGAGGGTCAATTTCTAGAACTGCCACTCTGGGGTTCTTGGGGAGAATGCAGTCCATTGAGAGCACAATAGGCTGGTCTCGTACAAGCAAGTTTGGGTCATAATTGAATCCGTCAGGCATGGTGTTGTCACCATCAGCTGCAGTGACAGCTACGAGTTTTGTATCAGTGAGCATCTCCCTCTTTATGGCGCTTCTGTTCCTCTTGGAGAATCCAGGGCCCGCCATAAATTTTTGAGCAGTTGCCTCTGGGACTATGCAGATCATCTTGACACTCCCGTAACGCTGGAGCCAGTTGTGGTGGCCACAGCACATTATCCACTGGGCAAGCAACGACTCGTCAAACGAGTGGTAGTAGAGGTTGGCTAGCACTAATAGTTCAGAGTGAGGTTTATCCCTGGGCTGCTGTGGGGGATCTATGACTTTCTCCTCTATCATCTGCTTGAACGTGGTCCACGAGTAGCCGTTGTGCTCGTAGTGGACAAACGAGTTCCGCTGTCCTGCTGATTCAAGTGCAGCAGCGATATTTTGATAGTGGTCTTTGCAACCACGATTGTGTTCGACTAGCACATGTTTCTGTGGTTGTAGCTCGTAATTGAGCATCGTCAGCAACACGCTGACGCCACTGAAGACGTCAACTATGGTGAGTTTCTGGGAGTCTGGGTATTTTTGCTTCAAATTGAGCTTGTCCAAGAGGAGCTGTGAGTCCTGCGGACTGACAAACGGCTTGATGGGTACTTTCTTGACGGTCTGGAACACCACATCCTTCAAAGCAGGATTGAACGATCGGAACACGCTCATCACCAACTATAAAAATACTCAAGTGAAGGATGTCGCACTGGCATGTCTGTCAACAATGTGGTGTTGAAACACAATTACAGTCTGCTTTTGGGCACTGGTGAGTTGCCCTTCGTGGTGAGCGACGATGGCACCGAAATGGTCCGGTACCTGACGCCATCGGCTCGCCAGCTGCTCTCAATCACCTCAGCAGGTCCTCGCCCCGTCAGCATCACTGCTAAGGACGGTTACGTCTACTTGACCAACAAGCGCTTGGTGTACGTCGTGGCGTCACAGGGCGACATCGACACGTTCTCTGTGGACTTGTTTCTCGCTCCAGTGCTCCAGTTATCGCACGAGATGAAGTACCCTTGGTTTGGCCCTAACTATTGGAAGTTCCTATTCTACAGCGCCTCCACGCCCGCTATCGCCAGCGACGGGTTCCCGAAATTGCAGTGGTTTGACGGCAAAATCCACTTCAACGACGGCGGCTTGTTCGAGTTCATTGGCGCCCTCAACCTGGTGTTGAACGATGCCGTCAACAACTCCCACATCGATGAAACACTACCTTCGTATTCTGCTTCGTAATATTAAGGGTGGTTGGTCTATATTACAATGGTGTCCCGAAATCGGCACCCAAATCGAGATCGTTGACAAATGAATCCACAATGTGCTCCTCAACTGGCTGCTTGATAGCAGTGCCTGCACCTGCAAGTGGTTTCAACTGGTAAACCTGATCAAATTCCTGGAAATTGGTGGCAGCGTCAATCTCTTGAGGACTCAAATTGCTTGCAAGTTCTCGGTACTTGTTCATAGCTAACGTCTCCAACGTCACGGCATCTTGGTAAACAAGTGAACCTTCTTCGTTGTAGATTTTAGCATTGGTGAAAATCAAGTGAATGTCTTCTAGTATCTCTCTTGCTTGCACGTATCCTCTGGATGAAAGTCTCTTTTTAACAGTGTCCAACGCAACTGGATGCTTAATTAACACATAGTAGTCAGGATACAACTTCTTGGATGGTTTGACTAAGAATAAATCACTCAACCTTCTACCTTCTTCGTTTGTGTAGTTGATAAGCAATTGGTAAATGGCCTCTCCAATAGCTTGTAGATCTTGTCTTTGCTCGGCAGAGAGTGGATCAAATCCCAGAGATGACCGGTTCAAAAGAGTTCCTCCTCTTCCACGCCCACGTCCCCTTCCTCTTCCTCTGGGTCTGCTTCCTGATCTTGGCGGTACCGATCTTTGACGTTTAGAATCGTTTCCATCCCCAACAGAATCTTCTGATAACACCCTCTTTAACTCGTTATCACTATCCATAAATCCTCCTTGACTCAAGATGTCATCGTCAATAAAGTCGTCAATTGGCTTGGATCTCGGTTTCCGACCTCTACCTTTACCTCTCCTAGGCTTGGAATCATCTTCTTCGCTTTCGGAAACAACTCCATCGATCTGCTTCAACCATTGCTCTTCAGTGAGATGATCGTCATAGTTTAATGCTTTCCTTTCACGTGTACCTCTTCCGTAATCCTCTACCTTGTACTCATCCTTTTTGATTAACATACCAGGATCCTTCTTGTAGATTTCAGGTAACTCTTCGTCTGTAAGGAGTCTTCCTGGGTAAGGTGCATCACGCGTAGCAGCAGCTCTAGCTTCGTCCAATTTTTTGAAAACAACCAACTCAGAATCATTTCTAGCAATGACCTGGTTCAACTCATCGTCATCGAGATCCTCGTCATCATCGTCGCCAGAACCAGTCTTGCGCTCTTCTTCTTTCTCAATGAGTGCTCTTAAAAGGGCTTCTTGCTCTTCAGCAGTTGATTTATTATCGAACTTACCAGCTTGAATGACTTTACCATCAATTTCCAACTTAGCGTGGGCTCTTTCAAGAATCATCTCCTCCACTGAGTTTTCTGTAATTAATCTGAGAATTCTGACTTCATTCTTCTGTCCAATACGATGTGCTCTGTCTTGTGCTTGTAAATCTTGATGAGGATTCCAATCAGTATCGAAAATGATGACGGTGTCGGCAGTTTGAAGGTTTAATCCTAAACCACCAGCCCTAGTGGACAATAAGAAACAGAAGTAAGGAGAACTTGGGTCATTGAACTTCTTCAAAAGATCTGTTCTGTTGTCTGCTTTAGTACTACCATCCAACCTCAAGTATGTTAAACCTCTCAGAATCAAAAAGTCCTCCATAATATCCATGATTTGGGTCATTTGAAAGAATATCAACACTCTGTGATTGGTTTGCTTGAATTTTGGTAAAATTCTATCCAATAACTCGAACTTACCAGCAGTTCTCCAGATATCATCACCATTAGTTGACATGTGTACAAACATATTTTCAACTTCCTCATAAACAAACGGATGATTACAGATCTTCCTCAATTGCATAATCTGATTATTAGCATTCTTGATTGTGGTAATCAGCCCATTCTCATCGGCAGCGAACAAAACGTTGTACTTCAACATGGATTGATACAATTTGGACTGAAGTGCAGACATCTTACACTTGACAACTTTCTCAACCTTGTTAGGTAAGTCCTTTTCCACATCTTTCTTCAATCTCCTCAAGAGGAACGGTCTCAAAACCTTATGCAATCTTCTGATAATCAACAAAGTCTCTTCTTCGCTCAATTCAATCTTATCTTGACCTCCAGTGTTAGCAAAAGGTGTGTTGAACCATTCATCGAAGGATTTGACAGAGTTAAAGATCTTAGGTAACACGAAGTTCAATAATGCCCACAACTCTGGGAGATTGTTCTGCAATGGTGTTCCAGTTAAAATCAAACGATTGTCACTATGGTAGTTGTGTGTTAAGGTCTCGGAAAGCTTTGAGTTACTATTCTTCATACGATGACCTTCATCAATGATCATATGCACCCACTTGATTCTTGCCAACAATGATTTGTCTTTGATAATGTACTCGAAAGTAGTTAATAAGATTTGGAAATTTCCTGACTTGACATCGTATGCCAAAACTTTACGCTGAGCGGGGGTACCTTTATATGTGATTTTCTTCACTGATGGTGCCCATTTATCGAATTCCAAGTTCCAGTTAGTCAAGGTTGACAATGGCACAATCACTAAAAATGGACCAGGAATCTTCTTTTGTTCCACAAGATAAGTGATCAAAGAAATTGTTTGGATTGTTTTACCCAACCCCATTTCATCTGCTAAAATACCATTCAAGTGATTATTGAACAAAGAAACCATCCATTGTAAACCTTTTATTTGATATTCTTTCAAGGTTCCACCTATAAGTATGGAAGGTTGCTTGGTAACATCTTCTTTAATGCGGTGAGCAACTTCATAGTAGTCGAGTTTCTCTCTTCTTTCGTCTTCTGTCATGTTGTCGTCAACACCGCTGGCAGCCCTCTGTTGGGATTGCACGGCCTGTGCCAAAGAGTCTAAGAAAGTATTAGTTTGTTTCAATAACTGAGTGATTCTTGTATCTTTGGTGTGATCCAACAACTTCAAGTATGCTTCTTCATCATTCAGTCTCAAAGCTTGTAAACGTTGTTTTGCCATTTTTTCTAATTTCTTCTGTTCTTCTTTGGCAACTTGAGCGTGTAAACTATTGATCTTGTTGGTGAGTCGGTCTAATTTCTCCTTTTTGACATGAACTCTCTCTCTTCTCTTTGATGATTTGGTTAAAATTTCTGAAATAAATGATTGATGCTTTCTATTCTTAGCTTGAACAAGAGTGAAGAGTTGCTGACTGTACAATTCGTGACTGTCAATGATATTGTCAACACATAATGTGTTAAACTTTGCCAAAAAGTTTGGATGAGAATTGGGGAGTAGAGACTTCCCGAACCAAAGATGTGAAAGCAAGCTTCCTCTAAGCTGTTTCTGATATGGAAGTAATTCGAGTTGTGTCAACTCAAGAAGGAGGGCTTCTCTCTCTTTAACATTTTCAGGAGCAAGCGATTGCAATTGAGCTTTCAAGAAAGTGATCTTCTCGTCTATTTTCAACACGATCAATGCTTCACTATTGCTTTTGATTTCTTTCATGTCTATGCCTTTGGGATAGATGCCAGGATATTGAAGTCTACTTTGGGGTGTATTGAACATGGAGAAGGGAACATCATCTGCATCTTCGTCATAAAAACTAGGAAGTTCATAACAATCAACTTGCACCATGGGTTGATCGATGGGTATGATCTTTTTATCGATTTTGTCAGGGTCTGGTACCATTTCATGGAACGGTACTGGCATTTGAGTGGGTAATGGAACGGGGTTGAACGAGAGCTCTTCTCTACCTAATGGACCTTTATTTGTTGGTGTGGCACTTTGAGATGGGGTTTTGGGTTTGACAGAAGGATTTCTGTCCACCATTTTATTCTTTGTGATGTCAGCTGAACCCATGTATGGACTTTGACTAGGCATGCCTGGCTGCTTTGGTTTATTTACATTATTGAGAGGCATGGGGTTGCCCATAAGAGGTGGTGCAGCGTTTTGTTGTTGAGGAGGTTGTGATGGAGGCATTTGTTGGTGTGGTGGAGGTTGTTGATGTGGAGGTATTTGACCAGGAATCTGTTTTTGTTGCTGCGCTTGTGGATTAGCATTAACCAGAGGTAAGTAGTTACCATTGGCGTAAGCCATTCTCTCGTTAGTGACGAACTCCGCTAAATTCTGCGGTATTTGTGGACTTCCAGGCGCTGAATTTTTAAGAAGAATTCTCAAAGCTTGGTAATGAGCTTTCACAGCTTGAAATTGTTGTGGAGTGAATGCTGAACCACCTGGTGGATTGACAGATGGTGAGTCAGGACTGTATTGATTTTGTGGAGGACTCATGGAGGACGGAACCATCATTTGTCGACCTCCCATGCTGTTCATGTTATTTACACCATTAGGACCACTAGAGCCGTTAGGGCCATTAGGACCATTGGGACCACGACTGGGGTCGGGAAATCCATTAGCGGGAGCACCAACGAAATTTTGGTCAAGAATTGGATTGGCATGTTGTTGCGGTGGAGAGTTTTGAGGTGGCATTTGCGAAGCTCCAGGAGTCAGACCTTGTTGTCTTTGCATTGCTTGTTGATGATTCTGTTGTAGTACACGAATGAATCTGGTAAGTTGCACATACTCGGGAACATTAACTGCTTGGTCGCCAAATTGGTGACGTAATTGATGCCAACGTTGAAGAACCTTCTGAACCTCCTCCCTCAGTAATTGCTTATTCATATCGCAAGTTTTATTACAATCTCGGATCCAATTTCCTTTTCAAAATGATTGATTGACTCGTATGTAGGCCTTATCTGTTTACAAAATGTAGTAATTTTTACAAGTGCGCGAGCGCTATGGAAAAAAATGTCGTGTAACACTCACTTTTTTTGCCAAAGGGTACCTTTACCTCTGGGGACGTAATTGATTTGGTCGTACTCTTCCACTTTGAGCGACACTCCATTGACATTGGAGACGGTTGGAGCTTTAATTTTTGGGTTTTGAGAAACTTTTTTGTTATTTTTCCTGGTTTTGGTGTCTTTCTTTGGCTTTTGAGCCTTTGTCGTAGCTTCTTTAGCACCATCGCTGGCGTCTTTGTCATCCTTCTCGGGAGCTGCAGTAGCTGCTTTGTCCCCAAGTGTGTCTGACTCGTTTCCGCTCGGCACTTCACCATTTGAGTCTTTTGTAGCTGTAGTGGGTTTCTTCTTTGGCTTTCTTCTGGTGGTATTTTTCTTGTATGTTCTTTCCTTTGGTGTCTTGGGTGCTCCATGCACGTAGTTGTACTCGGTGGTGTCGATAGTCGACAGGAATATGCTCTTTTCTTGTTGCTCTTGGTCCAAAGCAAACGTCTTGTTGGGGTCATAGTGAGTGTTGGAATCATGAGACTGGAATATGAGAAGCTCTGCTTCGTTGACATTGAGACATTCGATTCTATAACTCTCACTCCAGAGTTTGGTGATGGGGTCCTCCGCTACGAGTTTCCATGTTTCCAGCTCGGAAGTGAACGTATTAGGTTCGATGAACTTCTTGTATATGCATGAGCTGATTAAGTATCTCAATCTTGTTGGCATCTCGGCCTCAGATTCAGCAGATGCTGCTGCTCTCATGTAAGATTCGGAATTTTCGTATTGAATATCGTTGAGCTTATTTCTAGACTCGGAATTCCAGCTGGAATCGTACTCAGATGACGACTCGTCCGCTCCATGGAACGGTCTTATGAAGCTGGAGTCGAACTTGGTCTTGAAGTTTGGAAACTCCTTGACTTTTGGCGCATGCATTTGGTAAGAAGCACAAACTGTCCATGGAGGCGGTCTCTCGTGGGGTCCGCCAATGTACATGTTGATCTTGAAGTTAGGAAGCACTTGGCATGACGTGGTGTTGTCCTCAAAGAGTTTGTCGATAAAGTCCACTGACTGTCTGGCGTTGATGGAAGACAAAGTGGTGCCTTTTTTCAAGTACTTGAACTGAAACAACGTGTACGCAGGCACGTAGAGGTTCACTTCCACGTGCTCGTCGTTGGCAAACCGACAGTAATCGGCTATGTGGTCTTTATTGTACCACCGCTTGATGTTACCGATACCTCGCGTGAACGCTGATGGGTCGAGAATGAGATTGACTCGCCTTAGAGGTGGAGGCACGGTATGCGGCATCCCGGTGGGCTCGCCCACTAACTCGTCCACGGGATGGCTTGGGTCTAAGTCCACGTTACTAGACATAGTAATGGTTGTAAAAAATGTGCGACTGATTTAGCAGCACGCAGCTCGCGCAGGTGAAAATTTACTGCCACTGAAGCGATTTACTGCCAGTGGCCCCACGCTCGCAGTGCGGTGGTAGGTAAAAAGGTAATACTGATGCAAGCGGCAACAGCCACTCACTAGAGCAAATGACGAGGCCACGCACGCGGTCAGGACAACACGACGTCTTCGCCCTCACTCCCTAACTTACTTATCTACACTCTAACTACACATGGTGATGAGTTCACTCGTAGCCTGCTGGTTAGTATAACTCAATTGGAGTTACTTGGAATTCATCAGATATAGTCAAGGTTGTATTCATCGAGTCGAAACTCTAACATTAGAGATGCCAGAAAAAACATACAAATAATAAAAAAATTCATCCTAATTCCCAAGTATTTGAAAAGAACATACTGTTAACTGTGGTTGTTAACTGTATGAAAATTTTTCTGCTTAAATAGTGGTTGTTCCTGGTCGTGTACTTGTCTTATTCCATTTGCATGAAATCATCCTCCAGCGAAAAAGAATCGTAGTCAAGTTCTTCTGGTTCACTAATTGAGGGTGAAGAACGCCAGTCTCCACTATCTTTGAGTTTCTGGTATTTCTTGTAGAGACTCTTGATTTCATCATTCAATTCCTTTTTTTTGGCGGCAAGTGCTCTCGACCATTCTCTAAACCTGGTTTTCTGGCCTTCAACTTCTCTTGCAAACTCTTCTTGTGCCTTGTCATTCAAAAACTTGAGGTAGGGGCTCTCGTCTTCCATCAGCTTCCTGTAGGTTTCCAACCCAAATTTATGGTACACTTCAAACTCGTTCAATCCTCCCTTCACTTGTTCGCTGGAGTAGTGCCTCATGGCCCTAGATAAATAGTGCTGGCGGTACTTCTCGTAGTGGCTCTCCGTGGACTGGATGAAATCAAGTAGGTTCTTGCTAATCAACACCTCTCGAAGAACACTGAAATCACAATGGTGCTTGTTATCAATTTCAACTAAACCCCAATCGTACTGACGTCCTCTTACTAGCTGCCCTGCAGTGTTGTAGAAGAACTCGTTAGACCCCACAAGGGCAAATGGCATCACACTATTGATGGTGTTCTTCAATTCCTGGTCAACTAGAAAATCACAGATCTTAATGCCACAATCATGTAGAGTTTTGTGTACCTTACTCTTAAGCCTCTTCAACTCTTCCTTACTCAAGCAGTCACTCTTTCCAATCACTGGAATAAGGTTAACCCGGTCGTGCAAGGAAGACATGGCTTGTACGTCCAAGTCGGTTATTCCACAAGCAGCAGAAAGAAAGTACAAACAGCAGTGAACTCTTGTGTCAGTCAATTGACGTCTGTAAGGCTGGTTCTCCATGAACAAGTACATTCTAAACTGCTCATCAATGTAATCACACATGGGAAGCCATCTTCCCAGGTTGTCTACTTCACTACCAAATTCCGGTGTATCAGTCAAACCTAACTCCAAACGGAACCCGTCTTCTTCTAGATGGATTTTTTGTGCTCTTATCATGACAGAGGGAAACACTTTCTCCTGTGTCATCAATTCTGTGGAGAACAAGGTGTTGACAAAAGTTCTCTTACCAGTTCCAACCTGTCCGCCCACCATTAAGTTGAAAGATGCACCTTTTTTGTGGAAAAACTGCTCGCTCTGAAGCGGCAATTGCAGGAGCCCTACTCTGGTATCGGCTACAGTTTGGACTGTGATACTTTGGGGCTCAAGTTCTGGCTGTGACGAGTAGTCACCAGAAAAAATCGACTCTACAACCTCATTTGTTACTTCTAGACTTTCTGTGAACGGCGTGTACCCGTAAAAAGCCCCCTGTGGGTACTCGGGGGTGCTGCTGGGCAATTCAAGTGGCTTTTCAAAAGCAGTGCCTGCACTCATTTGTGATGTTACAAATGCCAAATCAGTCTACAATTGCAGCCATTGGTAGAGACACGTAATTGAAGTAAATTCAGGTTTTTGGCTGCCTGTTTGTGCAGTATGACGAGTGACTTTTGTGGCTGTTCATCATGCAGTCGGTTCAGTGAACAATTGGTGCTGAGCCGAACTGCACGGAACACATCGCTCACCGACGAGCTGCATGGGCTCTTCCATTCCTCGACTCCTTGCAGCTGAAGCTTCGAAAGAAGTTCTCTCGCTTCGAAATGCCTTGGCCATCCTCCAGCCCATTGACACCGAGCTTCTTCGATCTCCTGTCTACACTCTCAGGAGGCCACATGCGACGGTTGAGTCGCGCATGGCATTCGCTTCCCAATTGCATGTGGTTCAGAATGTCATAACATTACTGCTTTGGGACAGAATCAAAACACCCACCACAATTACCATATATGTCAATTCACAATAGATGAGGGTTCATAGTTTAACCAGCCTGTTCATCTTAGCGACGTTGAAAACTGTCGGGTTTTGACAATTTTTCAATTCAATAATTAAATCACTCGTCAAAGTGTTCAAGAAATGCCGCTTCTTCAACCTAACAAGTCGATGGAAGACCTAAGAACTTCCACGCTGCCTCTACGGAGTCCTCGCAGAAGAGCCAGGTCTCTGTCTCCCGCCAAAAAAAGACGGTCTGCCCCTCCTGGTGCTTTAGATGGTTACGTCTCGTTGTCCAACACCTTCTTCGAGAACGTCATTGGTCTGGAACCCGCTAGTGATGAGTCCTTGATCAAACTCAAGAAACTCTCCAAGTCTCCAATCTCCAAGAACTTGCATATCGACGCTTCAGGCCCAAAATCTCCCTACACCATTCCCATTCCATTCTCGCTACAGTTACCGCCAAAATTGAGTCCTAAAAACCAAAAGACCAGCTCCAGATCCTCAAGGTCCATGTCTCCTTTGAGGCGTACTAAGGTGGTGTACACCGGCTCCACCTACGAAAAGATATACGGCCTGTCAGACGAAGAGAACGACTATCGGGACAAATTAGAGGGCAGAATCAAGTTCACTTCGAAGCCCAGGAGTGGCTCACCCATCAGGAAGCCCAGGCCCAACGACTCAGCTGCAAAACATTTGTCAATGCCCAACTTGGATCCAGACGAACTCAGCATAATCGAAGAAGGTAAGAGTGAGGTCAATTCTAGAGCGTCAACTATCAAGCAAACCCCCGAGGACGAGAAAACTCTCCCACCACCGCCTTCAGTGATAGAATCTAGGGAAGTCAGCTTCAGCCACAACAACTCCTTCACTACTGCAGTCCCAAGAACCTTCCAAAATCTGAATGCGGTCATTGATCATGTCACGTATGCCCCACGAGCTGCTTCCAGAAGAGGAGAATTGGTCTCTTCTACCTCCTACAGCACCCTTCTCTCTCATGCACCACCTCCTACCAAACAGAAATCTCTTTCCATGCATAGGAGTACTTTGGAAAACGCTGCTTTTATGAAAGCGTCTAACTCAGAGCCTTTCCTCAGGCTCATTAAAAGGAGCTTCAGTGACGAGTCACATGTCTCATCAGTCAGTTCGATGACTTCATTCAACGATCAAATGAGCTTGTCCACCAAAAGATTCCATCTTCTTTCGTTGAACGAGAGAAAAGTCAGCTCAAGCTCTGAAAGTGGCGCTGAATCCACACTCTCTGAAGATTCTACGTCCTATGATAATGATTCTTTGGACTCATGGGAATCTCTTCAAAAGAGTGAAGACTTCAGCATTCACGACTCAGTGTCCTGCGCAGGCTCCTTGTATGGTGGGCTCAAGAAAGGCCTCCAAACTGGCCAATTGGCCACACCACCACTGCATGAATCAGCTGAACACATTGACGATGAGACCATAGCTGATGAAACAGTCAACAGCCACCTCGTGGACCCATCCTCATCGAATCAGGAAATTGATATAGCTGATATCTACCTTGAAACCAGCACGCAATCTGTTGATGAAGAATCGTCATTCTCAGAGACCTCGGAGTCTGGAACCAGTATGGCTTTTCTGGAAGGCTCAACAGTGGGACGGTCTGAGACAAACGAGCCTTCAGAGAGAACAATAGAGTTAAAAGCTCCATTGAGACCTGCTGAAGTCGACAACAAAGGAATTGGAAAGCTGTTCAACTTCCCCAACGACCCATCAAACATCACCAACCTCGATTCAATCAGAAACAGGGTCGTTTCCTCTGATACATACAAATCTGGGAAATTCAGCTACTATTCGACGATGGAGGGTCAAATTGAGATTCCTGATTTGAGTGAAGCGTCATTCTCAACTGCCAAAGCACCCCTCTCAGTTAATGGCACCACTTTCAACGATCTTTTAAGTGACAACGAAACTGACAATGAGCCATTAGAGCCAATTGGAGTTCCTAGTCGTCGCAACAAGCGAATAATGACCGAACAGTTCAACGCCATGTTCAGCGACTCAGACACAGATATAGAGTCCACTAAGTTTTCGCTCTACTCCCGTCACGTCAAGTCCAAGTCCACTTCGTACTTGAGTGACATGAACGAAAAGCCATTGCCTCCACGGCCCACTCAAGTGGAAGCTTCTACAACAGAGCAGAAACCGCCAGCACCAAGGGGCCATGTGCGTGGACACAGTCGTCACAAGTCGCTTGGAAACATTGATTTTGACATTAATGAGCTCTATGTGCCCAAGAATGTGCCCACCTCCAAGAGCTCCAACACTCTCGCCCCTACAAGGGTCGAGTCCAAGCCAGAAACTATGCATTTGAAGATAGCAGAGCCTCCAAATAAAGTCGATTATGCAGTGGACTTTAAAGAAGCCAAACACGCTTCAGATACCAGTCGTTCTCCTACACCAACAGTGAACGATATACTTGAACGCAAAAGACAAGTTAGCAAGAAAGCCAACTCCAAATCTGGCTCTGCCACAAGTCGAAGCAGCTACCAGTCAAGCCACACTGCTAAGAGAACTGCATCAACAGCAGCCTCTGATACTGGTAGTGTGGTCATAGACTTAACCAAGGACACTTACGACGTTTGCATGATCCAGAGAAATAACTCTACCATGTCTTACAGGTCAGTCACCGAAAATCTACAGGGGAAAGAGGTGGAAGTCGTTCTCGTCGACGATGAAGTTGAGGAGAAAGACTTAGAAAGCATTTACTCGAGGTACAGGAAAGACTGGCTAAACAGAGGCAACTCTACTCTTTCCAGTGCATCTTCGCATGCCTCAAGTGCATTTTCATATGGGTCTGTTGCCAGTAGCAGGCAGATAGATGTCAAAGAGAGAACCCTAAAAGTTCCTAGACCCACTGGTCCATCATCACGACCTCAAACTAGCATCAGCAGCAAGTACAACTCCATGAGAATCACTGTGCCAAAACCTATAAGAGAAGAAGAGGAAGAAAAGTACTTTGACTACACTAAATCCACCAGCTACTACGATTTCAATACCTTCATAGGCAAAAAGACTTAGTTCCAGCCAATACAACTTTGATGTATATTAATAAATAGTCATTTCGAGTCATTGCTCCCTTCGTTAATCGTTATTAAGCCAAACGTGCCAGAAGACGCTATCTTCGGTGTATCTCTCTCTGTTATAGGAGATAGCTGTACACTTTGGGATGGTGCTTGTACCGTTTGTGGCTTATTGTAGTAAGTGACTGTCTTGCTCTGTGTCTTGACTTGGTTTTTGCCAGCGGCATGAGTTCCTGGAACCACTTTCTTAGGTTTCTTGTTGAACGAATTAGATCTCATAAATGAGTTGAGGGTATCAAACTGATTGTAAACATCTACTCGATCGAAATCAAAATCAAAATCGTCTGGAAGTTGGTTAATCTCGTCAAGAAGATCGAGTTCATTCTCGTTGAGCTCATTATAGCTCTGATTGTTCAGAAAAAAAGTCTCGTTCTCTTCATTGTGTATGAACGATGATCGCTTGTTAGGCTTGATCGCTGGGGTAATGCTGGTCTTCTTCTTTGGTGATGGAGTGGCTGCTGCACTTTCGTGATCATCGGGTTCGTCTTGTATAGTTTTCAAGAAATTCATCATGTTTTCGACCGACACTCGTTTCTCTTTCGAGGTAGTCTTGGTTTGGAGACTCTCGAGCAAGTTCATCATATCGTTTATTGAGTTCCTCTTGATGACAGGTGACTCTTCTAAATCATTTTTGGTGGGTTGATGCTTGGTGTGTGTCTCTGTTGGTCTGTTCTGAAGCATGTCTAGCAAGTCATTGGACACAGCTTTGGCACCAGCATCAGACAGCAGGTCTGAATCTTGAGACTCACTAGGTGGGATAGGAGTGTTTTCTGACTGTTGATAAGGGGATTTTCTTGTTGGCGTGTCAATTGTCTGTGTTGGTGTGATATGAGCAGCAACAACTTTGGTTGAAAGGTTCACTTCGTCCAAGGACAACCTGAAACTTTTGATATTGGCTGCATTTGAGTTTCTGAACCTGGCAGTCATGCTGTTGCCGATTGTCAATCCGTTGATGATCGGAGAGCTGAGGTCAAATAGATTCAAATCATCGAATGACTGGATCATGGGACTGGCAGTGGGCTCAAAGTTATGAATCTCCGGGTTGAGGTAACTCTTCAATTCCAGGAACTCATGAGATGAGTGTGCTGACAACAGTCGTCCGTCCACAGACCAATGAAATGATTTGTTGAACACTTTTCTGCTATGACTAGCCAACTCTTCCTCATTGTCTGAGTTTGAGTACCGATAGTCATATAGATCAAAGGAAGACGAGGACTTCTCTTCGTTATCTAATCCCAAGCCACCAGGCTTAGTCATGAGAACTAAACTTTCTTTGGAAGCGCTGGTGTTTTCCACTGGGTATGATTCAAAGAAAGGGCTGTCTAGCTGAGGGGGTTTCTCAAATGGGAAGTTGAATTTTGGGGGGTCTGTATTGATAGTCAAGTCCTTGGAGGATGAGCTCTTTACGTTGAAATCGAAATCGTTGTCTTCAAGGTCAGTTTCGAATCCTAACTGCAGCGAGTCTGGTACTTCGTCTTCGTCGCCTTCGCCGTAGCTCAAGTATGTGGGGGTAGGTCTGAGCATGACTGGTGTCGACTGGTCTTCGAAGTTGACGGAGGACAATTTTGGAGTTTGGTCGTCGAAGTCGAGAGCACTCGGTACAGGTTCTTCCAGTTCTTGGAAATGAGAGAGCAATTCTTCGCTGTCGTCTAGTCCATTGTTCTCAAAGTCGTAGTCTTCCACGTCGTCGAGCTCGAGTTCCATGTTTGAGTCGAAATAGACTTGGTGAGCAGCGACTTTTTCAGGTTTCTTGGTTTTGTAGTACTTGATAGAAGTGTTTCTTCCCCCCTTCATGTCTCGCACAAACGAGAACGTCGACTCGCTCGAGCTCATGGACGAGTCAGAGTCATAACTGACGGATTTTGATTTCACAGAGAGCTTGGAAACCTGTTTCTTGACTAGAGTTGTGGGCACGATTTTTTGAGGGTCCTTTTTGGGGTCCAGCTGCTGGGGCAGTGTGGTGGGCGTGGAGTACTCGTGGGATCGTAATTTCTTGTTGAAGAGATTCTTAATTGGGATCAAGAGCTTCTTGGGAGAGCTTGAATTCGATGGGGAAGGCGAACGCGTGAGAGTTGTTCGTGGAGACGACACTGGAGTTCTGGATGAAGTGGCTGAAGGCGATATTCCTGGTTCACTGGGTTTGTGGGACCTGATAAAAGACTTCATTTATGTGAACACAAAATCATTGACGGCTGTATGAGACTGAGACAATGTATTTTTAGAGTGTTGGTGCTGGTTGCTTAGGTAATTATTTGGCATGGTTTGATGGACATGAGTTTGGTGGACATGAGTTTGACGTGGACAACAGATTCTATGCATTGACAGGCTGACAACATAAGATCTTCTTGAACGAACAAGCTGGGCATGTGTCTTCTGTGCAGTTGCCTGATACTATGTTTACTGCAAAATGTGCTCTTTTAAGGACTTGTTACGAGACGACCTCGAGTTTAGGCATTTTGTGAATCACAGTATGTGTGAGTCGTAAGTCAGGCCCGATTTCGGAGTAATTGAGTTTGTGTTAATCTACGGCTCCAAGTTTCTCGAGCTGGCGTGGTGTGTAAAGTTTAGTTGAGGTAATGAATTGCTTTTCAAGAAAGGTTCAGTTTGCTCCAATTGATTGCTGATCACACCGACCTCAGCTCTACGCTAGTAGTAAGTCGTGTCCACTGCAGCCATAGTGACAGAGTTGAAGGAGTGCCATGGACTCGAGAAGACCAAGTGTCTCTCTTGGTGGGACCTTGGGCTTTGACATGGAATAAAGTTGGTTAGCTATTTGAAAACCTTAATTTGGTAGCCCCTCCCCTCAAAAGAGTATAAATATGGCAATTATCTTTCCCATCTGCACTGGAAAATGTCAGACGAAGAGAAGCGTAGTGCCATGGCGCACGATGACAAGAGCTCATCGCTGTTTGCAGACCCTTCAGTGCCAGAAGAAGAGAAATCCATTGGGGTGTTGAGAGCTGAAGTCTTGGCTCAGCAATGGGAGTCCTGGCCCTATAAAGTGATTTTATTGGTGAGTGCTTTTCTTGTCGGTTACGCTTATGGCTTGGATGGTCAGCTCAGGTACGTTTTGAACGGTTATGCAACTGCTTCGTACGCTCAGCATTCTTTGCTCAGTACTATTGGCATAGTCACTGGTGTGGCTGGTGCCGTTTGTCAACCAGTTTATGCAAGATTGTCAGATGTGTTTGGCAGATTGGAGCTCTTTGTGGTGTCTGTGGTTTTCTATGTGGTCGGAACCATCATTCAGTCTCAAGCGTATGACGTCGAAAGGTACGCCGCTGGTGATGTGTTCTATACTATTGGATATGCTGGTGTTATATTGACAGTGATGCTTATTCTTGCTGACTTCTCGTCTTTGAGATGGAGGTTGTTCTTCACTTTGACACCTGCATTCCCATTCATCATCAACACGTGGATCTCCGGTAATGTCAAAGCGGCAATTGGTATGAACTGGTCGTGGGGAATTGGGATGTGGGCTTTCATTTTTCCACTCTCATGCATCCCATTATTCTGTTGCTTGGTCCACATGAGATGGAAGGCTGGTAAAACTGAAGAGTGGGCCTTGTTGAAGCAAAGACAGACAAAGTTCCAGGAATTGGGCTGGTGGGGGTTTGCCAAATTCTTGTTCTGGAAATTGGACATTGTAGGCTTAATCTTGTTAGCTGCTGCTTTTGGTTGCTTATTGGTTCCACTAACCCTTGCTGGTGGTGTCGACTCGAAATGGAGAGAGCACTATATCATCGTGCCGATAGTGGTGGGTGGTTTATTGTTCCCAGTGTTTGTATTCTGGGAGTATAAAGCAGAACACGCTATTGCACCATTCAAGTTATTAAAAGACAGAGGTGTTTTCAGTCCCTTGTGTATCTCCTTGGTGTTCAATCTCATCTTCTCGGTGGAAGGTGCATACTTGTACCCAACACTTGTGGTAGGTCTTGACGAGACTGACCTTTCAGCCACGAGAATTGCGTCTCTTGCAAGTTTTGTGTCAACAGTCGTGGGCTTGTTCTTTGGTTTGGCCGTGGTTCGAGTCAAAAGAGTCAAGCCCTTCATCTTCTTCGGGACATGTATGTGGATGGTGGCACTAGGGCTCATGTTGAGGTACAGGTCAGGACCATCATCGCAAGCAGGTATGATTGGAGCTCAGTGTCTCTATGGTTTTGGTACAGGATTTTTCACTTACCCTACGCAAGTTTCCTTGTTATCGTGTGTATCACACGAGCACATGGCGGTGCTTCTCTCGTTAGATCTTACGCTTTACAGATTAGGATCTGCTATTGGCAGTGCAATTTCTGGTGCTATATGGACCCAAAAAATGTATGGAGACATTCTCAAGTACATGCAAGACCCAGAAAAGGCCTCGTCTGCTTATAGTTCGCCATACGAGTTCATTCAGTCTTATCCATGGGGCACTCCCGAGAGAGACGCTTTGGCCCATGCTTACAAGAACATTCAGTTTATCTTGATTTTAGTGGCCTTGTGTTTGTGTGTCATCTTGGTTGTGTTTGCCCTTTGTTTGAGGGATAACAAGCTTGGAGTTGAACAGTCTTATGGTGACCTCGTGGACAAGAGTGAAGGTTCAAAATTCGATTTCAACTACTGGTTCAAGAGAAAGAGCAAGAAAGAGGAGCCTGTAACTGGAGATCATCACTCAAAGTACTCCCAGCAAGGAAATAGCTCAAGTAATAGTGGTTAGAGCAGGTTAGGGTTAATGAAGCACGTGACATTTGCACTTGTAGTTTGCTTTTCCATTAAAGCAGGAGCTCCATTATCAGTTTGATCAGTCGTGCGTCTGATAATGGGAATGTCGTCACCAGGTCACTCAATGCTGAAGCCTTGGCGCTGATCGTTGTGGAGTTCAGCCTATGGAGTTGCACCACCGTTACGATGCGGTTTGTCCTGACAACATTGCCATATTGGGCCACAGATCAGATCGATAAGATATCCATGTTGAGCAATGGATCAGCACCACCTGAATGGTTGTGGAGGTGATGAAAATAACTCGAGCTGACAGCAATATGTTATCAGTGCTTGATCGATCTTCATCAGGTTCCTGTTACGCTCTCTTGCAATGATGTGTGGATTGTTAGTACCCAAAGTCAAGCCAAGTCCCCGTGTGTGAGGTGATACGATACAGATTGTCGTTCGACGATCCGTTAACCATGAACACCAACAGATGATTATGTTCTGACCTTTTTGATTGGATCAGAGCTCAAGCGTAGTCCATTCAGTGCATTAGCAGACTCAGGCTTACACAAGACACATAACAGACTCAGACTCAGACTCACTGACTCACAGAATCGCTGCTTTTACCCACATCAGCGTTAAACAGGAAAACATTTGAGCGTGGACTGAAAAATCCCATCTCATCCCATTGGCTAATTTTTAAAAGCCCTGCAATAATGCAGCCAATCACTGTGAGTTGATATGATCACTAGCCTGGTCTTTCCCCAAATTTCTTGTAGTAAACCAAGAAATTGGGTGCTCGTATCCTGTACCGTTTGTGTAAATTTTCACCAGGCCAATCACGACTGGTGGTGCCGTTAGCTGAGGTGTCAGTCTTGGGCTCATATCGAGTATCCTGGGATCAGGTCAGAAACAATTCCGAGTGGACGAATGTTTCTTTCGTAGTTTTAGCGGGCCACATACATACAGCAGGCCACATTGGGAAGATGGTGTTCCAGTAGAACCTGGAGTAGGTCTTGGCAGAGAGGCTTGAAGCACATGAACCAAGGTGACAGTGAGAGGTGAGAAGAAGAGCAGCCAAGAGAAGGTGAAGTTGTGGTGTGTGGAAGGCGGGAGCCCTAATTAGGAGTGAACCACGAGAAGAACAAACTAAGGTGATCAAGTTGATTAGTTGGTTAGGCAATACGATTTCCATAACGGATATTTTTTGGCAGCCACAGGTATGACGTACCAGTACAGCCAATTAGTGCAATTCCAGCGACTGCTGCACCAGGACTCGGAACGACATCCGAGTAATAAAGGTGTGCAATGTGTCAAAACACTATTCGCTAATTAAGCCTGGAATGCGTAGCTGGACGGCAAGTGCGTGGACGCCAGACGAACAGCTACGGGGATTTAGAGGCTCAATCGGCGCCAGTGGTTTGAGTATGGCGGTACGGTGCCACGTGCTTGCTCAGGAAAATTTTTGCTGGTGAAATTTTCGGTACTGATGTGATTGATTAGATTTTGGGTGGACCGTATCGCATTATCAATTGGGTTTTTTTTAGAAGTGAAAAATTTTAAAACTTTTAAAAATTTTCACCATGAAAAAGAAATAATAAAAGTCGACTCAGCCAAGCTATAAACGCCTTACCACTTCAAAATGTAGCCTAAGCCCAGTTCAAGTAGGTTTCTGACAGCATTTGGTCGAATTGGCTGGGAGTCGATGCAATTGACCAACCACGTCCACCGTAGATTCTTGGGGTGGGCCAGTTGTAGCGTGGTGAGCCAATTCTGCTGAAAAGCTGCAGCTAAAATGGTTGTATTGTGGACGACAAAGTAATCAGATAAAACTTTTTCGTATGCTCGTACCAATAGGGATAAAATTTTCTTGATGAGCCGATGCCCGGAAACCGCTACAGTCGATTTTTCTGACAGCTAAAGTCGAGGTAGCGGTGTGTGGTCGTCACACAACAACGCCAACGTTCACATACGCCATAAAGGAGCCAACTCTCTCTAAATTTGGTTATTGTCGAGGCAGGCCAAAAAAAAATTAACGTTTTAGGCAATGCAATCACCTCTGAAAACAATTTCATTTCCGATCGATAATTTCTTTTTGACTTTTCTTCACCAAGGGAAAACTGCTAGGCATCTAGTATAAAAGGGAACAAAAACCCGTAAATGAAAACGTTTAAGAATGTCAAACATCGAAAAAGTGAGTTCTGTGGAGCCTGAAAAGCACGACTCTTATGATGAAGCCAGTGATTTATCTGCCATCTTAGAAGAGAAGTCCATTGGTGTTCTCAAAGCAGAGATTTTGGCTAAGCAATGGAATACCTGGTACTACAAAACTATTTTGTTGATCAGTGCATTCGTTTGCGGTTACGCTTACGGTTTGGATTCTCAGACAAGATACGTTTACAACAATTATGCGTTATCTTCATACTCTCATCATTCCTTAATCAGTACTATCGCTGTTGTTTCCAGTGTGACTGCTGCTGTTTCTCAACCTGTTTTTGCAAGATTATCCGATGTGTTTGGAAGATTGGAGCTTTTCATTGTGTCCATCATGTTTTACGTCATTGGTTCAATCATCTCATCTCAAGCTCACGACGCTCAGAGATACGCTGCTGGTTCGGTTTTCTATAATGTTGGTTACGCTGGTGTTCTTTTGGTTGTGTTGTTCATTGTGTCTGATTTCTCCCCATTGAACTGGAGATTGCTTTACAATGCTGTGCCAACTTTCCCTTTCATTATCAACACTTGGATCTCTGGTGATGTCACCGCTGCCGTCGGTACTCGTTGGTCTTGGGGTGTGGGTATGTGGGCTTTCATCTTCCCTCTTGCTTGTCTCCCATTAATTGGTTGCATGCTCCACATGAGATGGTTAGCAGGCAGAACTGAAGAATGGAAAACTTTCAAACAAAGAAAAAGCAAGTATCAAGAACTTGGTGCTTGGGGGTTCGCTAAGTACATTTTCTGGAGATTGGACGTTATTGGTTTGATCTTTTTAGCTGCTGCTTTCGCCTTGGTCTTGGTCCCAGTCACTCTCGCTGGAGGTGTTAACGCTACTTGGAGAAAAGCTCACATCATCGTGCCAATTGTTATTGGTGGTGTCATGTTCCCAGTGTTCTTGTTCTGGGAAACTAAAGCTCAACATCCTATCGCTCCTCTTCGTATCTTGAAAGATAGAGGTATCTGGAGTGGTTTATGGATTGTTTTCTCTGTTAACCTTATCTTTGGTATTGAAGCCACTTACCTTTATACCATGTTGATTGTTGCTATCAATGAGTCCATGAAATCAGCTACCAGAATCACTTCATTGGCTTCATTCGTTTCCACTCTTGGTTGTCTTTTCCTTTCGTTTGTCGTCGCATACTGCAGAAGATTAAAACCTTTCATCATCTTTGGTACTTGTATGTGGATGATTGCATTGGGTCTTATGTTGAAATACAGAGCTGGTACTGGTGCTCATGCTGGTATTATTGGTGCTCAAGTGGTTTACGGTTTCGGTACTACTTTCTTCACTTACCCAGTCCAAGTGTCTCTTCAATCTTGTGTTTCCCACGAACACATGGCTGTTATCCTTTCTTTGAGTATGACAGTCTACAGAATTGGTGGTGCTGTTGGTCCTGCTATTGCTGGTGCCGTTTGGAATCAAATCTTACCAACAACTTTAGCTAAGCATTTGGACGGTAACACTACCTTGGCTACCACCATCTTCGCTGACCCAATTGGTTACTCTACTAAAAATGCTACTTGGGGCACTCCTGTCAGAGAGCAAATTGTGGAAGCTTACAAATTCGTGCAATGGAGATTAGTGTTGGTTGCATTGTGTTTGTGTGTTCCTATGATTTTTGCATCTCTTCTCTTGAGAGACAACAGATTGGGTGACGAACAATCATACGGTGACCTTGCTGTTGAACATGATGAAGATTACGTTGTGCAATTTTTTGGAAGATTTTTCAACAAGAAGCAACCTGGAAAGAAAGAAGAAATCGAGTCTTCTGCTTAATTAATACTGTGATATAGACGATTGATAGTTATGATAATAATAGAACTTTAAGATAAATTTTGTGTAGGAATATCTTGTGTAGAAATATCTTGTGGAATTATCTTGAGTGGAATTATCTTGTGTGGAAATACCTTGAGTGGAATTATCTTGTGAATTTCTTTTCTGCATCAAGTAAAAAAGCTGGGTAGTTGGTGTGGCCTTTTCATTGGTCAATGGGCCATGTACATCATATTTTCACTCTGGTATCAATAGACGATTTGTGGGGCATTAGACGACTTCGGATATACGTTTCCTTAGTCAGACCCACTCCGGAAATATTGTTCTTAGTCAGGCCATCTAAAAAAGTGACTAATATGTATGGAAAAGCTCACACAATCGTGTCAGGAAAACGTAGCACTTGACTCCAGCAACAACTGTCTTCAGTGAAAACCATCAGGGTCTAACTGTGTGTCGCTAAACCACAATGTAGCCTTACTAAAGTTGTGCTTTTTCGTTCCATATGGTGATGATGAACAGGAATATCCACTTAAATTCTCGAGCATTAAGTGCTAAATTCTAGGCTTTTTCGTATTGTTGGTGTGCCATTGTAGTGCTTTGAATTGTGCATGAGTGTTCTAATTGGGCAATTTTGTAACTAATCACTCACAATTTCTTCTGCAGACTTGGAGGAGCTGAAACGAGGCGTGTGCAGTATATAAGTATCAAAATGCCATACCAACGACAATCATGCTATCACCTGCTATTATCTCGTACAAAAGCACCGACGGTAAAGCACTCAACTGGAAATTAGAAAACGTCACTGTGAGAGAAGATTTGAAGCCCAATGAGGTCCTCGTTGATATGAGTTCTGTTGGACTATGCCATACTGACGTTTTTATGGGCTTGAGTCAGGAAGAATCCGCTCGTGTCTTGGGCCATGAAGGCAGTGGTAAAGTGCTTAAAGTTGGTTCAAATGTTAAAAATTGTGCTCCGGGTAATCTGGTTGTTCTTTCATTTAGTTTCTGTGACTCTTGTGGCACTTGCATCAAGGGAGATCAAGCGTACTGTGAGTCTTTTGGTGCACTTAACTTGGCTGGTGCTGATACTGAAGAAAACGGTACTTTCAAAGATGCAAATGGTGTGTGGGTCAAGGGTAAATTCTTTGGTCAGTCTTCCTTTTCCAAGTACACCATCGTTGACTCAACTCTGGTGGTGAACCTCACAGGTAAAAACTTATCTCAAGACCAATTAGACTTGATGGGTCCATTTGGTTGTGGTATTCAGACTGGCTGTGGTGCTATTTTGAATGCAGGTGGTGCTAAAAAAGGTGAAAGTTGTGTGGTGTACGGCTTGGGAGGGGTTGGAATGGCTGCAATAATGGCTGCAAAAATTGCTGGATGTAGCCCTATCATTGCAGTTGATCTCGTGCAATCAAAGCTTGACCTCGCTAAAGAACTTGGTGCAACTCATGGTATTGTAGGTGGAAATGATGAAGAAGTTCATAACAAGATTTTGGAATTAACTGGAACGGGTGCCGATTTATCGTTCGAGTGTGTTGGTGGACCTCGTTTCGTTCAAGCTGCCATTGCCAACTGTGGTTTCCATGGTAGAGTTGTGTACGTCGGAGTTGGTCAAGCTGAGGACAAAATTGAGATTCCATCATTCCCATTCATGCTTAGTGGGAAACAACTCATTGGGTGTGTTGAAGGAAACTGCTACCCACCAGAGTTTATCCCAAAAATGGTCCAGTGGTACTTAGATGGAGACCTCAAGATCGACAAGATCTCCAAGGTGTATGACATCAAAGATTTTCACCAAGCATTAGATGATGTCAAGAAAGGTTTGGTTATCAAGCCGATCTTGAAATTTTAGATAAACAGGTTTTGACGATGCTTCCCTATTTGTAGACTGGTAAGAATCACCTTGGTAGTTGCTTCACCTTAGTAGTGATGTTTGCCTCACCTAAGTAGTTACATTCATTGTTCTTGGGCACCTTTTTGCAGCTACCTTGACTAAAGTTTGCATCAATAGCGGCATTTCGGGACATTCAACACCCCCGCCGACAGCGACGTTTTGGGTCAATGTGTCTCAAAGATTTACATTGCATTAATCCATGTGGTTGTCAGTGTCGATTTCGGAGCTTAGAGCCTTAGTCATCTCTAGAAAATAGAACATTGTAAGTGGTCCTTTTCCCCACTGCCCACTGTAAATGTGAATGTCTGACTAAGATGTATGCAGCCGCTGCAACCACACATTCTGGCTTATGCCCTTCACGATGTTACTAGCTTTGTGACTGAAGAGCGCCTTATATAGCTGTAGGAATTAATCTTGGTCCTCAATGAAGGAAGATTCAAAAATCGTCCATAAAGACTTTTCCATTCCACCTAACGTTGGAAAAGGAACCAAGTCTACTTACTATAGGCTCAGAACCTTGTTCCAGTACTTGACATTATTGGGAGTTTCTATCACCGGATGGAAGAAACTAATCGAATACCCAAAAGCTCGTGTAGGTTTATTGGGTTTGATCTTCCCGGGTGCTTCTTACTTGGCTAATCCTAGTGGTTTGAACATTGGTCTATTCGTACTCACAATTGTGTTTCTTCCAGTAACATTCTTCATGTGGTTTGCTTCTGGTGCTTTACTTGCACCTTTACTCAATTATTTGGTTCCCATTGGAGTGGCACTCTACTTAAACAGAACCGCTGAAATCTGGGATAATGCTCTCTACTATAGTTTGGGAATTGCTGGTGCATCAATTGCCTTCTTTGTCGCTTTATCTTACAAACAAGCTGCAGCAAACACTCGTTTAAGAGAAAAGCGTAACAATTATGTCCCACAACTCGCTTATGAGGTTACCCAAAGAAAGAGATTGAATGAAGCAGAACGTGAGATTGATCTCAAGACCTTGAGGTTCATCCAGTACTTCATTGAGTTGGGTCTTCAAGACTTTGACGATTGGACTGGCTTCGATATTGTGGATCAGTTTCAGACTTCTTCTTTGAGGTATCAACTTTATGAAATCGTTTACAGTTTGGGGACTTACCAGGCCATTTATGCACCTTCTTTGCGTGGTGCTGTTGTTGATTCTCAAGTCAATGCTTTGCAGAAATCTCTCACGAGACGTGTTATGGGTTACTGGAGATGGGAGTCGTTGTTTGGGCACTTCTCGATGAAGTACGACCCAATTGAGTGGGATAACATTATGGTGTCTGGTTACTTGTTGAAAGCTTTATCTATCTTCACCAACAACAACAATGACCACCGTTTTGCTCAACCAGACTGCTTGACTTTTGAAATTACCAAAAGGGCCAAGTTCAAGCACGATATCCACTCCATTAACAAGTATGTCTTGAGAAACTGGGAGGCACATCCATACACTGTATTCCCATGTGAACCAAACTGGATCTATACTCCATGCAACCTTTATGGGTGTGCTGGTTCTCTTTCTTATGATGCAACTTTCAAACAAAAGAACTTTGAAAAGCTTCGGCCCAGGATCTTGAAACTGATTCACGAAGAATTAAGTAATGAGCTGGGTACTTTGCTTCCAATCAAATCATCTTTTACTGGTATGACCATTCCAGGGGCTGCAGGACCATCTTTTGAGGCATTTTCTGCTATTGATTTGACTTTGTTGGACGAAACATCTGGTATTCGTGCTTGGGTTATTCTCAGAGAGGAGTACTTGAAATTTGAGCCTGAAAACGCCAAATACTCCTTGACTGGTCTTGCAGGTTCTGACTTTTTGGATATTGGTAATTATAAGACTTCAAAAGCTGCACCTGCCGCCACTTTTGCTGCCAACGCTGCTGAACATGGCGATGATCGAATTGCTCACCAGTTGATCAAACAAATCGATGAAGAATACTGTCCTGTTGTTGAAACTGCAACTGGCTCGTGTTACAATGACGGGCTCTCTAATTGGATGAAGAGTTTCACCTTGAGAGCTAGATTGTGTCGTTTTAGGGACTGGACTCAAACTGTTACCGTCGGCGCTCCTGAGCAATGCAAGACTGGTCCTCTTTTGGAAGGATACGATTTTCAAAACGTTTTGGTGGCTAAGGCTTACTCTCACGATGGAACCGATTTGGAGTTAGTTCTTTACAATGGCAGGTTACCTGGTGACTTTACTTTGAGGGTCACTCAGTTGACCCCTGGTGCTCTCTACACCAGTGAGGTTGGTGATATCATCGCTGACGCCACTGGATCTGCTGTTTTCACTGTGAAGCTTGATGGTAGAACTCCAATTCACATCAAAAGAACTTGATTTGTCAGTTAAGTAGGAATAAGACGTTTGTTGAAGCTACTGGTGTGTCATCGAAGCAGTGACAAGTATAAAATCCATGATTTGTGTTCGTGTCAGTTAATTAATTCATGTTGAAAGACAAATTTAAATTTTACAAAAATTACATTTTATGGCTGCAAAATTCTAACCGTTTTTTACTTCCACAAGTGGTTTCAATTTTTCAAGAACAAAAACAACGATGGATCAGGCAAGAGCTTACAGTCGATTACACAGGAAATCGTAACATCATCAACTTTATGAGGGTGTTGTTGGTGGGACTTCATCGTGGAACATGGATGCAGTAACACAGTAAAGAATAGTCTTTAAGCTGCAGCTGAAATTATCTTGTGCAAGAAACTCATACATGTTCATGTAGGAAATGCTTCCCCAGTGAATGCTGTTGTTGAAGAGTAGAATCTTGATCGTGAAGCACGTACAGCTTGGTGTAGAGTTCTTGACTAAAACTTACCAAATTTGCAGATGGCCGCTTTCCCAGGAAACATATATCTGAACACACCCCTGCAGCCTTGGTAGTGACTTAGCGTGGCAAAAAGTCGGATTTGGTTCCAGGATATGGCCCATCATTCTTACACGCAATGAAAATTCAAGGAATAAATGGGAAACAGAGAGTTCTTCGAGTAAACCCCAATAAATACGAAGATAAGGGACCACCAATGACTACTAAGGACCACCAAGTGATATATAATCATTATCATTATTCATATACTTTCGTCGTTCTCGTCGAACATCATCGTCAAGATCTGACAGAATTTTTGGGGCAGTACAGTCAGGTATTTTTCTGACTGTGTCATACCCCAGATTTCAAACCAATAGAACGCTGCTATCACCGGCTTGGCCAGGCCTAGTCATGTATGGTCTTGGCGTCGCTTGACTTTCTGAGGAAATGCTCGTATGATGTTCTCCTCCACTTTGTCATCTATCTCACATACAATTGACCTGGGGACAACCTTCCCGTACTTATCTCCGTAAGACTTACTCAACTTCCAGTTACGCGGGTGTGCAATTCCGTAATGCACTAATTGTGGAAAAGTTATTGCTGGCTTTACATCTTTGGCTGACACAACAGCAATTAGCTCAAGGATGTAGAAGATCCTGGAACCAACTTGTAAAACCACATTGTCCATTAGTTCTTCAATTATTCCCATGATTTCTGACTGTTCCATGTGAGCTCGTCTCTCCAAGAGGGAGTCTCGAAGCTCTGGCCAAATGATGAAATTGAAAAACTGATCGTATCGAATCCTCTGACGCATACAACTAATTTGTTGCTGTGTGGGTCTGAAGTAAGAGGGTATTATCACTTCATGAGGGTTTTCAGGAAGTACTACAGCTCTTGCGTCTGTAGGGAACATTGTGTCAATGGTTTTCTCAAAAGAGCCAGTTTGAAGTCTCTCTTCAAGCTTGGACATGAGCTGCTGTTTCAAAAACAGCGTGTTGGGATCACTCTGTACAGCACTATTGTTCTCGTCACAGAGGAACGAGCCCAAAGTCTGAGAGTTCGTCCAGTGGTAGCACGAAAGAAGCAACTGAGCACACACCCACTTGGAGCTACCCAACGCCAAAGTGAACGCTCTTAATCTGGGCACAAGTTCGAGGTACTGATCAGCGCAGAGCATGACCAACGAGAGCAAGCGGGAGTCCAACATGAAGTCTGGCCTGGTGACATCAAGTCTCAACTGGGCAAACAGATTGAAAAACTGGTGCTCGATAGTGTGAAAGTGCTGGCGAACAGTCTTTTGGCCCGACATTAAGCGAGGAATCGGGTAACAAAAGGCAGACCAGAAATCACGGGTCAAGTCTGCTGGCCTAGAGGCAGCAGTTTGTTCATAGTTGGCAGTTTCGTGCAACAGCAAAGAAGTTGTGTTCAGTGGTTGAGGGTTTTCACCAAACTCTGAGGGTCCCACACTAAAATCTGGAACGGTAAATTTCAAGGTTTCTTCGATCTTACCGGTCAAATCGTGGTGCAGATCACCAACAACGTCTTCAAGGATATTTTTTAGATCACACACAAGGTGCACTGCTTGCCTGAGTTTTGACTTGATCTCTCGATTCTCGATTTCCAGACTGCACATTTCATCACACCTTTGCAGGCCGAGTTTTGCCTTGAGATCTTCTATTTCCTTCTCGAGAATCATCATACGGGCCGACTGACGGGCCCGATGCTTGCGTTGTGATACTTTGTTCTGTAACCTTTTCTTTGCTACTTTATCCATGAAAACTGTTTCGGGCAATGTCAGTGGAAGTGTGAATTTAGGGTCTTGCGGGGTCGTTTTTTTTGCAGTCGGTTCCGCTTTCGTCTGTCGCCACCTGACTAATCACTCACACTTACACTTTGCACACTGTACATTGTACTGTACATTGCACAACCGTCAACACTTACGTTCTGCTGTATTAATGCACCACAATCGGCCAATTTGCCAATCTGCCAATCTGCTCTGTCAATTGCAATGGCCTGTTGTTTGATAGCCGCCGGCGTGTACGTGTTCCTCAACAAGGTCCACCACAACACGAAGCTTGACTTGTCGACTCGTGTGGTTCGTGGACTACCGGAACCAGATAAGCACTTTGGGTACAATAATGTCCACATTGGCACTTTGAAAGTCACTGGGATGACTTGCTCAGCTTGTTGCGTGGCAGTAGAAGACGCCGTCATGAGCTTGAAAGGTGTGTATGCATGCAACGTCTCGGTCATGGACGGTTTACTCACATATGTGTATGATCCAGCTGTTTTTGGCACGCATCCCATCGACTCTCTGTCTGTAATTCGTGCAATTGAAGCCACTGGGTTCGAAGCTTCTATGCCTGCAAAAACCACTCCAGAAGACCCTTCTAAGGATCTAGTTCGTGGCTATAATCAGACTTTGGAATGCGGCGTATACGCTGCTTGCACTTTTGGCTGTGAAAAGTTATGCTTGATGCCATTTGAGCCAGCGAAGTGGCTCATCCTTGTGGCCGCAGCTCTTGCTGTATTGTGTCAAGTAAGACATGGTCCTCGCTTCTATAAGCCAACTTGGGCGAGTATCAAGTACAGAAGGCCTCTCACAATGGACGCTTTGGTTTCTTTGAGCACTACCATTGCATTGTTGCTCTCATTATCCTTCTGCTATGACTACCTCAGCACAGGTGACCAGAGTATCTTGGCTAACATTTCGTTCGAACTCTCAACGGGTACACTCCTCGTTATTTCTGCTGGTAGGCATTTCGAAGAGTTAAGCAAGCTCAATTTGAACTCACAAATGTCAACTCTACTGAGCTTGTTGCCACGCAGCACTTTGCTTCGCCGTGGTGGTAAACTCGTATCCATTCCTTGCTCTGTTATCAAGAAACACGACGAGCTTGTGGTTATGCCAGGGCTGAAGATTCCCGCTGATGGCCTCGTGGTGGAAGGTGAATCATACGTTGACGAGCTTAACATCACTGGGGAGCCTTTGGCCGTTAAGAAAGTGCCTGGTGACAATGTCATGGCTGGAACTGTCAATGTGACTGAATCAATAATAGTGAAAGCATCACACCAAGTCAACACTTCAGTTGTATCTAAATTACACCTGCTTGCCAGTCGTACCAAGTTTCAAAAAGACAAAAAGCTGAAGCTTATTCCTCAAGTTGTGGGGATTTTCACTCCCACTGTTGCAGTTTTGTCCCTCTTGACGTTTCTTTACTGGTGGAAATTCGACCCTCATTATGCCCGGATGAGAGCGCTTTCTGTCATCACCATAGCATGTCCATGCGCTCTAGGGTTGTCTATCCCAGCAACTTTGACTAGAGGTATCAATGTGGCTGCCAAAAAGGGAATCTTCATCTGTGGAGGAGGTTTAGACATTCTTATTGATATCCTCAAAGCTCCCGAAGACGTCACCGTTGTGTTCGACAAGACAGGCACATTGACCACCAGAGAGGTAGTCATTTTGGACTTTGAGTTCGCCACAGAATTGAGTTTCTCAGACTCCGTGAAGTTCTGGAGCTGGGTCTATTCCATTGAGTATGGCCAGGAGCACCCCATAGCCAGCACATTGTGCTCTTTTGCTGAAAAAGAGTTGGCAAACCTAGACTCACAATGCACTAGTGTTCCTGTCAGTGGCTTCAAGCGGATTCTCGGTGGAATTGTGGGCTCAATCAGCGTTGATGGGAGCCAGCACAATATTAAAATTTGCAACCATGGAAAAACACCAAACAAGGACATTTTCTTCTGTGTTGACGACGAAGAGGTTGCAAGCTGCAACATCAAGACTGGGTTGAGAGATGATGCCATGCGAACCATTACTCTCCTCAAAGAGTATGGAATAAAGTTGTTTGTTGCAACTGGTGATAGGAAAGAGCCAACTATCGCTTTATGCAAGCAACTAGGATTAGCTGATTACAAGTACGCTTGTACACCGGAGCAGAAGCAAGAACTTGTATCGAGGTTGAGACAAGAAGGCCCCGTCATAATGATTGGTGATGGTTTAAATGATGCGGGTGCGTTTGTTGAAGCTGATTTGGCAATATCATTAGCTACAGCACACCAACTTTCAGTAGATAATGCCCAGATTGTGCTTATGAACGATAGTTTGAGTTCAATTGGTGATTTGATCAAGACATCAAGGCAAACTGAAAGAGTCAGCGCTGCTAATATTTGGAGTAGTGTGGTCTATAACTCCATTATGATTCCCATTGCAATGGGAGTTTTCACGCTGTATGGAATTCACGTGTCACCAGCATGGAGTGCTACTTTGATGTCTCTAAGCAGTGTTTTTGTTTTGTCCAACAGTCTCTGGATCAAGTGAAAGCACGAGACAAAGACTCAAATGCCATTAACTTGACACCAGGGAAAAAGAATTAGGTAAGTTACAAAAAGAGGTATAAGGAATTATTCGCTAACTTACAAGATCCCAATAAAGTTATTCATTCAGTAAGTTCAACATGCTCCAAAGATATTTTGTTTGAAATTGAATTGGGAATCTCTTCGGACCCCACAGAAACATTTGGTGATTCAAAAATATTTGCAACGTCTTCCAATCTGAATTTGAAGATTTCTGGGACTGTGAAGTAGAAAAGGGGGATAAGAAGTGTGTAAATGGGGATAAACACCATATAATACTTCCATTTGATAGTTCTTAATGCCACAGGATGGACAAAATTGTTGTAAATCATCACTAAAGCCAGAATTATCTGCAAAAGAGCACCTGATTTTGTTCTAAACTTGTAAGGTGCCACTTCAAACACATAAACATAAGGCATACCACTCATACCAATAAAGTTCATCACTGAGTATAGAAGAATAAAGGACCAAGCACCAGCGGCTGTCCACTTATTAACATAGCCACCAATTTCAGTCCTGACAGCAAATATGGTCCATACAACGTAGCAAAAAAGCATCCCTACAAGAGATAGTAAGAAAAAGACTCTTCTCTTGAAAAATCCACAAGCAACATTCACAAGGAGAACCACAACAAAGTTTACCACATACAAAACACCATTTACAGCTAACTGACCAGTCACAGACTCCATTGTCATTGTTGTCATGAACTGAAACATCAAGCTCGAAGTGATACCATTGGTGCAAAGCTGTGGAAGTGTTGAAATGAAGGTCACCAAGTAGAACCTCTTCAAGTATTTTGGTTTGACAAAGTCAAAGTAAGATGATTGTGTACCTTCACTCTCCAAAGTTGATTCGATATTTAAAAGCTCCAACTCTGCAGCTGTCAGTGAGTCGTAAATTGTCATCAACAGGGTCTTGGCCTTTTCAATCTGGCCTTGAGCGATCAAGAACCTTGGAGACTCGGGAATTTTGCTCAATAAAAGTATTTGAATCAAAGGAAAACCCACTTGCAAGAAAGAAGGGATCTTCCATGAAGAAGCTCCCTTGATGAATCTGGTTCCAAAGAGAATCCAAGTTGCAAACTGGGCTCCAAAGTGGTAACAAGTGCCGTAACTGAAAATTGAAGCAGCTCTATGGCTAGGATAGGAGATCTCTGCAATGAGAGCTGGTGCAACCACGGCGTAAAGACCGATTCCCATACCTATGATGATCCTAGACGCCAAGTAGGCACCATAGTTTGCTGCAGTTCCTTGGATCAATGTTCCAAAGATGGTGATAACCTGACCACCTAGAATAACCTTCTTTCTGCCGTACTTGTCGCCCAAGAAGGTAGCAAAAAGGGCAGCCACGATGACTCCAAAGGGCACGCCACTGGTCACAGCGCTTATCCTAGTGGTGTCTGGGTGTTGAGTCGTCAGTAGCCACGAGGGAAGTGAAGATATACCAGCTTGAGAAGCAGTGACAAAGCCAGTGTTTGAAGAACAAAGAGCCACAAATACAATTTTTTTGGCTAGAGCCCTTCTTTTCGGAATCTGGAACCACCAGTCCGAGTCAGTGTTCTCTTGTGAGTTGACTGTTTCCACTTCGACGTGAGCACCTTTTTCGATTGTGTTCAATGAGCCTGACATTTTACACTAATTCAGCTCCAGTACAGAGCGTTTATATACTCCAACTGCTGGTCGCCATAACCACCAGAAGTGGTGGTTGTAGATGACAGTTGATGGTGGTGGGCCTTGTGGGGTTCGGGTTTAGTGTGAGGTACTGCGTCAAATTAGGCACTACGTGGTGGGCGAGGGGTCTACTGGTTGGAGGATGAAAATCTCCGGGTACCGGCGGTGCAAACTCCGATGATTCATGTGTGACACTTTTGTCCCCTGTGTGAGGTGAATGGAGATAGGATCGCTTTTTGCAGCCATCATCCCAACTAGGCAATGGCAATGGTGGCTCTTGGCATTGGGCGACCAATGAAGCGATAGGAGTTGGGCCGTGGGCAAAAGTTGACTGCATAAAGTGGGTCTTAACTGAAGGTGTTCGAGGTGTTGGTGCCAGGGTGAAATGCTTCCATCAAGAACGGAGCTCATGTGACGACCAATATGAACTGCACTTGCCAGGGCTGCGGCCCTCGTTTTCCACGTGCGCGGTTTTCAATCTCAATTTTTTTTGTGTCACCAAAAAAATACCCTGCCACTGAGAAAAACAAAATTTTAATTTTTCAAATTACTTCAGTAACGAAATCATTGCAATATGTTGATTCCTAAACAAGACAGAAAGTTAATTCACCAATACCTTTTCCAAGAAGGTGTTGTCGTTGCTAAGAAGGACTTTGAACAACCAAAGCACGAGGAAATCGACACCAAAAACTTATACGTTATCAAGGCTTTACAATCTTTAACTTCCAAAGGTTACGTTAAAACCCAATTCTCATGGCAATATTACTACTACACCCTCACTGACGAAGGTGTTGAATACTTAAGACAAGAATTAAACATCCCAGAAGGTATCTTGCCTTTGACCAGATTACAAGGTGCTCCAGCTCAAAGACCACAAAACAGATTCCAAAACAGAGGTCCACCAAGAAGAAGAGCTAGAGATTAAACTGTGTGTCTTATTAATCAATTATCATACTGGTAGTTCAAGCTAGACATAATTACCGTGTATATTTTAAAAGTATTTCTAATAAATGGAGATATAACGTGGATCCTGTAGTTAGTAGGCTCGTCTACCACAAGGCGTTGAAGTTGAAATTCCAAATGACAGGCTTAACTATGGCCCTAGCGGCAGCCTTGCGAGCACCAGTCGCGCTGTCGCTCACTAATTTGGCACCGCGACACTTAATAAACACAAATGGCTATCGACGACTTACCACTGTATCCGACGCCGCAACAGGCGTCCTACGCAGTGCAACCATCTTCGTCGTCACTGTCATCTTCAAGAAGACACCAAAAACCTGCTCATCAGAATGTCGTTTACAAACCTCACCCTCAGCAACAACAATACTCGTCAAAACCTGGCAGTTTCTCCTCGTCCAGTCACCCTCCACCTCCCAACCACCAACAATACTCTGCCAGTGCTCCTCCTCAGCAGTACTACCAGCAACAGCAACCTCCACACCAGCAGTATTATCAACAACCTTCTCAGCCCCAGACTCAGTACTATCAAACGCCGGCTCCAGCTCCTGTTCACCATAATCCACCAATGAACCACCCTTCACAACCACCTCCACAACAACAGTATTACCAGAAAACTGGCCCACCACCTCAACAATACCAGCAAGAATACATGCAAGCACCACCACCTCAGCACCCAGTGCAACAGCAAAGGGTAGACTCACGTCACGAAATCCAGACCAAATCTCTACCTACACAACCTCAGTACCAACCTGCCAAGTCCAGATCAAGAGAGAACGTCAGTGAAAACAAGCAGTCGTCCAAACAAAAATTGGAATATGAATTGAGGTCTGTGTTTGATAAAGTTGATGTTAGTAAGTCAGGGAAAATCTCTCAAGCTGAGTTATCCAATGCTTTACTCAATTTTGACCACACCAAGTTCCAGGATTCAACTATCTCTCTCATGATCAATTTATTCAGTAGCTCTAATGGTTCCAGCAAACACCTCAATTTTGACCAATTCGTGTCATTGTGGAAATACCTATCTGCGTACAAGAAGCTTTTCATTCAAGCAGACACTAACAATTCAGGTGACATCTCGTTTGGAGAATTTCAAAAAATACTAGAGCAAATTGGCTACAAATTAAATATTGATCTAGTGCTTCATCTTTTCCTGAAGTTCTCTTACAGTGATACTTCGTCTGTGGGTAAATTGAAATTTGACAAGTTCATTGAGCTACTTGTTTACTTGAGAAGGCTTACTGATGTTTTCAAGAAGTATGATAAAGATTTGTCTGGGGTAGCCACTATAAATTTTTCAGATTTCTTGTTGGAAGTTAGTAACCTCTCATGATCAACATAGTGTGCGGCCCATTGATAGACATTTTGAGCTTGTGAACAAGTTTTTATAACCCAGCCGCATGAACCCCAGATTTTGAACATTGTTGCTACTTCTCACTAATGCTTGCTATCACTTTTGTTGATGAACATGATTTCCTTAGTTGGACTGTGGATGTTGTCATTATAATTGCAACGGTTGCAGTGACTCTGATCCTTTCGAAGCTGCCAAGTGAATTGTTAGCAAAGAAATTCTTGTGGTTACTCGAGTACAATTTCAGTTTCCAGATTGCGAGGAGAGTGACAGACTACTTTGAAGTTACTTATATTCTACTCAAGTTTGTTCATTATGTTCTCGTTACTTTGATTGTGTTGGTATCAATAGCGGTGACAACTCCATTGAGACTTCAATTGACATTTTGGATCGTTTCGCTCGTAAGAAACAAACCTGTGGAGTCTCGTGACAAGCAGATCCCTCATTCGTTGGAGGAGTCTGTCAACCAGCAGTTGGCGCCTTCTCGTACCGAACAGGTTCAAGAACCAACAACAGTTGAACCTCTACTAAATACAGGACTTTAATTAATTCCAAGAAGACGTTGAGACTACTCTTGAGTTGCACGATTGTAGGGGCTCATAGTGAGCTTTAATGAGCTGAAAGTTGCTGCGTGTGTTTCAACAACTTTATCCTATCGATGAATCAAAGTCGTCAAAATGATTTTTCATTCCTAGCCATATCTATTTTGACTGCAACTTCATCGCCTGGTGAGTTGTTGTTGCCGACATTTCAAGCTACTTCAAGATACTTTCTCAAGGTCAAACTATTGTGTCGTTCCTTATTCGAAGCTAGGAATTGAATAATCTTGGGTGACTGGTAGCCAAAACTTAGAAAAGTATCATAGCTATGTATGAATGCAATTGCGAGCTTGAAAAGCCAACTCTCTATATCAATTTCTCTTTGGAAATCAGGTGTGCTAACTGCCTGCTCCTTTCCCTGGTTTTCCTCTTCTTTAGTTACATCATTGTCACGGCTGATAAAATCAAGTCCTGCTGTTGTGTATTATTGAGTCCGAAGTAGTTTGAAAGTCTAAGGTCATTTTAATCTCCCTGTATCAGCTTCATCTTAGCTTATCAACTTATAGGAGTGTTTACTCTATTTATACATCTGCTTCACCGTCAGCCTCCGAAAATCTGAAACCGATTCCATGATCATCCTCCACACTCCTTAGTGTACCAGCTGATATTGCGTTCAGAAAAGTCCGTGATAGTTTAGTGGCTAGAATTACCGCTTGTCGCGCGGTAGACCGGGGTTCAATTCCCCGTCGCGGAGCTTTCTTTTTTGTTTTCTCAACCACTCCAATCGACTCAAATATTGTCATAAAATATGTCAACTACAATTGCAATCAATGACGTCAATTAAATGAAATAACTTTTTATAAGCACCCCCTCTAAATCTTGCATTTGGGATTCATTGAAAATTTTACTGTCAATGTGCCAAGTATCTTGTCTTGTCTTCTTGAAACTGCTCAATGACTGTTTGGCAGTCTTACCCACCACACCAGGGATTCCTGAAACTTGGTTGGCCAAGGTAGTAAGTAAATCTGGCACCCATTTAGGTGGTGGTGACATCAATGCAAATGCGTGAATGAATGCTCCAATTCCGAGTGTAGCTCCATGAAGTATCATTGTATCATCGAGAGTCATATTCTTGAATCCTGTCTTTCTGTTCTTCTTCCTAATGGCAGAGATACTCGTCTTATATGTACGACTGTACTTCTCAATAAGCTGTTCAACCTCGCTTGGTGGTGAAATGTGAATTAACCCGGCTAAAGTTGATGCTTCCTCTTCACGAACAGCAACACTCTTGTGGAACAATAACTCGTTAGTAATACTCACAAGTTTGTTGCGTTGCTCCTTGGAGAACTTGAATAAATTCTTGAAAAACACAGTCTCTTTGAATTCTCCCATCACGATCATTTGCAATGTATTGAGATCCTCTTTGGCATACATTTCAAGCATGTCAACAACATCTCCCAATACTGTAGTATCGAATGGGATTTGTGAGACAAGCTTCAACACTGATACGGGTTCAATTCCTCCCAATTGACACACTTCCTTCATGTTAATAAGCTTAAGAATGAATGGAACAATATGGTCAACAGTGTATCTTTGGAACTGACTAGATGCACTGGCTACCAAGGAATGTCTCAACCAAGTGAGGATAGTAGTAGATGCATAAATATAGCTGGATTTCAAAATCTCGTGTGGCTCTAAGCCCACAACTTCAAGCCTCCACTCCTCAACTTGTTTGAAAATCAGAGGAATAGTATCAAGAAGTTTGTTTCCTGATTGTGCAACCTCTCCGTCGCTCACCTTGATGAACGTTTCAGCATCCTTGATAGAGTCAGGATAGTAAATGTAAGTCAAAATAGAGAGCAACGAGCCTATTTGATCACGAAGAGCTTGATATCTGTGATCAATATTTTTCACACACATCTCGAGAATCTCATCGGCTTCATCAAACTTCCAAGTAATTGAAGCTGCAAACGATTTGATGAATCCAATGCGAGTCGCTTCTTTGATGGCAGAATCCGAATCTTCTTCTGGTCGGAAATCAGTGAATAGTTTCATGACGCGTGGGTATCTTCTGTTGTCGATATGGCTAGGCACCCACCAGTTGAAAATAGTCCAAACCCCACTGTTGTCAGGGCTTAAATCATTTTCTAAGATGCCACCAAGAAATCTTTCAATGAATTTATCTCTGACCTCAACTTTCTCTAATGGCAACATACTGGAGCTCATGAGAACTCCAGCTAATAATTCACAAACAACAATATGTGAACTTTTATCAGAAGGAACGTAAATTTCCTCGATTACTGAAAGCAAATCCTCGAAGCTGAACTTCTCGGCGTAACCTGTGAAAATCAAACAAATTATAGATGAAGTGAAGTAAACATCTGTACCTTGATATGCATAATTCACTTCATTCTCAGTGATCCAAAGTTTCACAATCTCCAAAAACCATTCCCTGGTGACAAAAGACCCTAATGTTTTCAAATTATCCCTCTCATAATCATTGAGTTGAAGACTATACCTGAATTTGCTATCCACCACTTCCATTTCCTTGCCCCAGAAAGTAAACCCAATATTGGCTTTGTTGTCAATGAAGTAATTAGGGTTCAGAGTGTTAGCGAGCTCTTTTCTCCATTCTCCAAAGAAAGAGGAGCCATCAGATGTCACTGTGGATATAGTTTTCAAGTTCTTGTTCTGATACCTAAAGTCGAAGGCATTGGTCAAGTTGAAGTCATAGAGCTCTTGCATGCAAAACTTAGATACGAGTCTGGATATACCATGATGAGCCAATTTAGCGATGACAGGGTGGTCTGAAGTAGCCTCCTTCGCAAGAATCGAGAAAGTTTTAGGATTCAAAGTTGGGAGTTCAAGGTTCAATTCCAAGTCAACCATGAAGGAAAGGTTGAGAGACGAAAGCTTCCAGTGATTAGTAGATTCCTCGTTCGAAACAACCATGTCTTGGAGTTTCTTGAGCTTTTCAAGGTAAAGATCTTTCTTTTTAGACTTCGCAAGCTTGACAGCTTTGATTTCCAAGTCAATGAAAGCATCTGGAGGTCTGATACAGTCAACTTCTTCGTGGTTTATGACACAGAAGACACTTGGTGGTGCGAGATTATTATAGACACCACGGAATAATGATTGTGTCAAAGAATTGATTTGATCGTTGTCTACCATGAAACAACGATGCAATAAAGCAACGTATTTTTGCAAATTGAAATAGTCATTTTGGATCTTGTTCTTTATACGTTTCAAGTTGAAGAGATTCAAAGCACTTTCAATCGTCTTTTCGTTCTTCTCATCTAAAGCTCTCGAAAGGTACTTGGTTGCAGACCTGATAATGACATTATAGGAGCCAATGATTCTCTTCATAGCGTCGACCAAAGTCCCTTGCGCTGGCTTAGCAACAGCTGCATATGGAGAAACTGACAACTTCACCAAGTCTTCTAACAAAGTTTTGTCTAACTCAGTCATGGTCCTGGATGTTGCATGCAAGGCTACTCTGAGCAGGTGGTACTTCTCAATCCTAGCACCAAATGCTATCCTCGTGAAAGGTTTATGAAGACGTTTAATGCCTTGTGTTCCTCTGATGTAATCATAGTCCAACTTTGAATGACTGTGATCCAAAAGTCTTTCTCTTCCCACATCATTAAACCACATGCTTGTGACATACAAGTAGCTCTTAAAGAGCTTTGTGTTGTCAGAGAAATTAGCAGTGAGAAACTTGGATATGATATGCAAACTTCTTCCTATGAGATACCTGGATCTATGCAATTTTAAGTAAAGCTCACTTGATCTGCGCTGTTCGATATCATCACCAAAGTAGTACCTAGAAGTGTAAAGCTTTCTCTCACGAAACGTTATACCAGGATTCATTTGAGAAACGGTGACGCCTTCCACTCCAGGTGATGCTCTCGATGGTGTATCTGGTCTAGATGGAGTTGGTGAACCCATTCTCGAGTGATCTTCGTTTTTCTGCTCAAAACTGAATCCCACATCTTTCTCCTCATGATGGGGTAATTCACCTTCAATCTGTGGTGTATTCTTGTCAATGCCATCAAAACTCTCGGTGTTGATATCACTGCTCATATGATCTACTAATTTCTCAAGATTCTCGTGAAGATTCTCGAGCCTTAACTCGTCACTGCTGCCAACTTTGGAATTTTTGATTTCTCTGAGTTGCTTCAACAACAAGAGTCTCTGTTGGATGGTTTCATTTTGATGCAGATTCAATTTAGGTATATCCTCCTCAAAGGATGGGTCAAATAAAAATGCAACTCCACTGATAGCATAACTCAAGTACATGAAATAGTTGCGAAGATCATCTGTTAAAGCATTCGTGTTGTCGTTCGTATTGTAAGACTTCATCAATGTGGAAATCTTCTTGAGAATATCAGATGAAAATGATACAAAATACTCAACAGCGAATTCGACTTCCTCTTTTCCTGGGAGAAACCATCCGAAGGTCAAATTGTCCTCATTGAAACGGTCTTTAGTGAATTGAAATCCGCCCCAACAGTCTGGCGTAACGCCAAAGTTTTGAACATACACTGGCAGTAAAAGTCTTGATTCTGTCATCTTTATCTTGGTCAAAGCCTGAAGGGTTTGATTGACAATATATGAAGCAGTGAACACTGTTGGACCCTTAACATTATCTATCAAAAACTGGACCAATTGCTTGAGTTCGTTCTTACGGTTGAGAACATGTGAGTTGGCATTTCCAATACACTCATTCAAAATGACCATATTCCAGAAGAGTGGCTGGTCTCTGGGAACAATGTCGATACCTGTTCGAGCTTTCCCTGAACCGTTTTCTTCTATATCTTCTCTGATTTTTGAGGCCAACAAATCAAAATACCTAGGGAAAGCTTTTGGATCTCTTTTGATTAAGGCTCCACATGTTTCGGCGGCGACATCAGCAACGGTGTGAATAGTATTGTCGAAAACGAAGTCGAAAAACAAGTCTCGGAAGGAACAGAAGATGTCACTTGACATTGACTCTATGATGATTGCAACGTATTTGGGAATTGCCTCAGCAATAACTTGTTCTAAGTTCCCGCTCTTAGCTGGATCAGGGATATTTTCGAGTAAAGTGAAGAGTCTTTGAGCAAATGTTTTCATGATAGTTTTGAACAACAGAGTTGAAGATTTCAATGCTTCTACTTCAAGTTCAGGATCAATTGTCATTTCCTCAATGTCCTCCGACTGGAACTGTAATTTCCTTTCGAGATACTCTAAGTGATCTTGAGTGAATTGAGCTGCAAGACCAGGATCACCATCACCATTGGTGAGATCATGGATTGGTATGAAGTTTGCAACTCTGTCAAACACATTAAGCGCAAGAGCTGTCTTTTCGAGATCATTGGAGTCGATTCCAGGGAGTGTCAAAAGAAGCAATCTCGTCACATGAACTCTGAAAACCTTAGTCTCGGCGAAGTACCTAATGAGGCCATCAAGTGAACGGAGCGCTGCAGAAACACGATGGGTGGATATGACACCCTCCAATGAGTCATATATATCCAACAATACATGCTCGAGAGTGAGTTCGCTGTTCAAGAATGCCAAGCAGGGTAAAGTGTCTGCGTAATTTTCCACAGAGCTGGCACGTTTGGATTGTATACCTGTTCTAACGAGAGGGAGCACGATCAGAACAAATTTATTGACGGTTTCGTCATTCAACTTGTATTGCTGTGGAATGTGATAGAGCTGGCCGTCTTCCTCTCTTTCCTGGATATACCTCTTGTGGAATTGATACACCAAACTGAACACGAGTTTGGATATGGAGTTTGTCCATTCACCACTATTAGTTGGGTGCACGTAACTTTTGATGGCGTTAAGCAAAGTTTCCAATTGGCTCAAGATTCCGTCCTCGTCCATTCCGTATTCCCCATTTATGGAGTAAATAAGAGTTGAAGCATAACCATGGAAAAACTTGGCGTCATTTGACGAGTATTTCTCTTTCATGATATTCAAACTGTTGAGTAAAGTGTTGATCATAGTTTGCACTTGCAGCTGTGAGAAGATTCCATACTTTCCTAATTGGACCTTAGAGGCGGATGCATTGGCGTTCAATTCTATCAATGCTTCGATTGCAAAGGTACCAAGTCTCGAAGTTAGATGGCAGTCAAGATCTAGACTCCGATGGAATTTTGCCCATATAAAGAAGAATGATGAAATGTAATGACGAATATCGTTGGGGCTGGTTGGACCATCTTGGGAGAACACGATTGGTAGTAAGGACATGGAACAAAGAATTAAAGCAGTATTTGTTACCGATGTATGCAGACCAATTCTAGAATAAATCTCTGGTAAAGCTGAAGGGTCGAAGAAATTAGACGCTTGTTCCGCCAATGCAAGAAGCAGTTTATGGTCTTTCTTCTCCAAATTGTCAACTGATGCATCTGGACTTGAAAAATGATTTACAAGCTCTTTGTAAAGATCAAACCATTCGAGTCTCAAACCATTTTCTCTCAACAACGGTATATCCTTTGTGAGAAGTTCGAATGTTTTAGAGTAAACTTTGAGGCTTATTTGCTGCCCTCTAGACAAGCAAATAGCATAATACACTCTTGCTAACGCGATTCTTAAAGTGACCGGCATGTCGTACTTCATTTTGAGCCAGACTAAGAGCTCATTAGTCCAAATACGAACACCCACGACAGCAGCTGATTTTGGTGATTTTTTGTGCTGAACGGCTGAGTCATTCCTGTTTCTTTCGTCTTCAATTTCCTGTTGGTCTTCATCTTCTTCGTCTTCGTCATCGTAGTCTGAGCTTGACTCGTCGAATTCGTCTTCGTCCACGAAATAATTGGCCACTTCGTCCTCGGCATTATGATCAGTTTCGCCAGAGTTGTCTAACTCGAACAAATTGGTCTCGAGGGCGATATCGAGGTCAGAGAATCCCGAGAGGTCTTTGAGTTTTGCGAGATCTTTGGCGGAAATGCTGAGGGAACCTTGGATATCAAGACTCTTGATGGCGATGTAGAGATGTGATACAATGTGAGACAAGAACTTTGCTTGATCCTTTGGGAGTTCAGTTTCGTATGGAAGTAGTTTAGGCAAATCGAGAGTTCTAGGTCTTTTTCTGGAGTAGAATCTGGAGGTTGGGTCCAATTGCTGAGCCTTGACTTCCTCGGGTGAGTCAGGGAAGTCTAAGTTATAGTGAGACTCTCTTGAATTCTCTATAGTACTGTAGGAAGGTCTTCTCTTTTGGACTCTTCTTGAAGTGTTGGGGGTCAATGACCGCAAACTCGAGTCTTGATCAATTGCATCATCTTGAAGAAGCTCGGGTCTTATGGGAATAGGAGCATTCAAGCTCCCGGCGGCTGGTCTCAGTTTGTCATCATGAGAGGCCATGAGTGAGGTGAGTGAGATTTTTACAAAAATTCGCCATTGCCACTGAACATTGGTGAAGCAACGACGAATTTATTTGTGAATGATCAGCTGCTTTGTGCCTGTGGACTACGAGGTGGTGGGTTTTGTTGTAGAGTATAGTTCTGTGCACGACTTGGTGTTGTGGGTGTAGACGCCAGTTGGAGCACTTAGTAGCACAAAAGGGCCATTTTTTGTCCCAGTTTCGGCAAGTTGTCGGTGAACCATGAACGCCACGGCAACAATTGCCACTGCATGTTGTCTGGCCTTGGAAACTGTGAAAAAAATCGAATTGGTTTTAACACTGGTGCTATTGGTCTCACCAAACGGCTGCAACTGCCATAGTGAACTCTACCAATTATCAGTTGGCTCAAATTACCAATTGGCTCATAGCCGTACTGGAGACGCTACATTGTACTAAAGAGGTAAGACTACAACCTGCACTCAATACGTTTCTAATCATTACGACATGCTACTTCCACCTCATCATCTATGATGTAATCGCAACCAAAGCCCAAACCAATTGCACTACACCAATTACCAATTGACACAACACAAACACATGACACTGACGTCTCTCCCAACGATGGTGAATGACATACGTCACTCGTGAACCAAACAGTTCTAAACTCATCTATGGAATTCTAAGTAATGCTTGTGTGTCTCACGTGACGAGAATAAAAGTTTAAAAAATTCTCATCGGGTCTTCGAAATTCTTCAAGATGTCTGTTTCTGCTTCAAAAGCTAAAAGAGAACAAAAACGTTTGGAAAGAGAAGCCAAAAAAGCTGCCACTGGTAAGTCTACCAAGAAGACTGCTAAGCAAGCTGCTAAAGATGCTGAAGTTAAAGAAGTTGATGATGCTTCAACTGAAATTGCCAAATTGAAATTGCAAACTGATGAAGATGGAATTTCTGATAGAGTCACCACTGGTGTTTTGGATTCATTGGCCACTTCAAGAGATATTAAATTGTCTTCTGTGTCATTGTTGTTTCATGGTAAAGTTTTGATTCAAGACTCTAACTTGGAATTGAATTATGGTCGTAGATATGGTTTATTAGGTGAAAATGGTTGTGGTAAATCAACTTTATTGAAATCTATTGCTGCAAGAGAATTCCCAATTCCTGAACATATTGACATTTATTTATTAAATGAACCAGCTGAAGCAACTGAATTTTCTGCTTTAGAATATGTGGTAAGAGAAGCTGAAGCTGAATTGAAAAGATTGGAAGATTTAGTCGAAGATATAATTGTCAAAGATGGTCCTGAAAATCCTGCTTTAGAAGGTTTATATGAAAAGATTGATGATATGGACCCATCAACTTTCGAATCAAGAGCTGCCGTTATCCTAACCGGTTTAGGTTTCAATTCCGTTACAATTAAAAAACATACCAAAGACATGTCTGGTGGTTGGAGAATGCGTGTTGCTTTAGCTAAAGCTTTATTCGTTAAGCCAACTTTATTATTGTTGGATGACCCAACTGCTCACTTGGATTTAGCCGCTTGTGTGTGGTTAGAAGAATACTTGAAGAGATTCGACAGAACATTAATTTTAGTTTCTCACTCCCAAGATTTCTTAAACGGTGTCTGTACTAACATGATTGACATGAGAATGAAGAAATTATTGATGTATGGTGGTAATTATGATTCTTACCTTAAGACAAGAGGTGAACAAGAAACCAATCAAATGAAACAATATGCTAAACAACAAGAAGAAATTGCTCATATTAAGAAATTCATTGCTTCTGCTGGTACTTATGCTAACTTAGTCAAGCAAGCTAAATCCAGACAAAAGATTTTGGATAAGATGGAAGCTGATGGATTAATTGAACCAGTTGTTCCAGACAAAGTTTTCTCATTCAGATTCCCACAAGTTGAGAAGTTACCACCACCAGTGTTGGCTTTCGACAATATGTCATTCTCATACAGTGGTAAGGAAGAAGACAACTTATACGAAAACTTGGATATTGGTATTGATATGGATTCAAGAGTTGCATTGGTTGGGCCAAATGGTGTTGGTAAATCTACATTATTGAAATTATTCCAAGGTAAATTAGAACCACAAAAGGGTAGAGTTATCCAACATACTCACATTAAATTGGGAGTTTATTCACAACATTCAGCTGATCAATTGGACTTAACAAAGACTCCATTAGAATTTGTTCGTGATAAATTCTCAAGTATCTCACAAGATTTCCAATACTGGAGACAACAATTGGGTCGTTATGGTTTAACTGGTGAGGGACAAACTTCCAAGATGGCCACATTAAGTGAAGGACAGAGATCTCGTGTTGTGTTCGCTTTGTTAGCATTAGAAGCACCAAACTTAATTTTGTTGGATGAACCAACTAACGGTTTAGATTTATCAACAATTGATTCTTTGGCTGATGCAATTAATGAATTCAATGGTGGTGTTGTTGTTGTGTCACATGACTTCAGATTGTTAGATAAAGTTGCCAAAGATATTTTTGTTATTGAAAACAAAACTGCAACAAGATGGGAAGGTTCAATCTTGGACTACAAGAAGACATTGGCTTCCAAAGTTGTTCTTTAATTTATTATCAGTGTACTCTAAGGTTATTAATACATATAAAAGTTGGAAACAGTAAAGGTTTGAAGATAAAGGAGGTGAGTTGGGGATGTAAGACTTGAGTTGGAAGTAATTGACGTATGTTAATGGTGACTTTGATTAGAGCAAAAAAGAAATGGACGAGTCCGGAGTCGAACCGGAGACCTTTCGCATGCTAAGCGAACGCGCTACCAACTACGCCACACGCCCTGTGTGAACACAATGGTCCCTGGCGGGATCGAACCGCCGATCTTGGCGTTATTAGCACCACGCCTTAACCAACTGGGCCAAGGGACCTTTCTTGAAGTTGTAATTTTGGGGTGCCCGTTAGGTGGTTTTGGTCTTGTTGAAGTGCCAATTCTCTTCGGAAAGTGTTGCTGTCCAAGATTCCATGAGGATTCTGATACTGACTTTGATACTGTTTAGTTTGTTTCAAAGCTCTAGTGAGCAGAAGTTCAAAAATATCAGACCAATTTTAGAATGTATTTGAAAGGTTTCAGATCTGGAGTCTCTCACGATGTGCCTGATATTTCATGTAGATCAGAGACCCAATTGAGATACATTTTAATTGTTTGGGACTGTCCTTGTCAGGGGTACGGTGCAGAACAACAATATGTCTTTTACTAGAAGGGAGATTTTTTAGTTGACTTGACAAGTAACGACGTTTGCTTCAACTAGAAGAAAAACCGAAAACTTTCGAGTGTATGGGAAGAGATGGCCAATGTCAGTATGAGTCCATTGACTGCAGGAGAGGAGTTCATCCACGGTTTAATTGTGTTTCTATTTTTTAGCTGTGATTGGAATTCTTGTAGACTCACTTCCAGAAATAGTGTGAATTTTGCAGTAATTAAAATTTATTGAAAAATGTCAAGACAATCGTGTCAAGTGTAAGCGATCATGAAAAGGAGAGAATGATGACAAGACGTGCCCACAAGCGATCTGGCTTCTGGAACACTGGATCTGAAACGACTCAAAACGACTTGACGTAAATGATTCAAATCGTGATTCATGGTGACGTCAAAAAACAGAAACGTTAACTACAACCACATCCAACCAGCATGACTACTAACGCATGCTGCAAGAGACACAACAATTGAACACTTGACTGGTGGTGACCTTTCGGTTTGAACACGACAAATTCCCATACTTAAGGACGAGAATTGAAAAGTTTTCTGCATCACAAAAGTAAGTACTTTACAGATGATGAAATAAATAACACAGACCTGTACCGAACTAAATGTGGATAAAATTATTGCCTATTTCTGACTATAAAGCGCTTTACTAACATTAGGTGATCATTATGATAATGAGGAATGATTTGATTAATAATGTTAATGTATGAATTACGACAAAGACTGTAGAAGTGGTGGGTGTAGTGAGGAATTGAGTGGAGGAATTGAGTGGAGGAGGAGAAGTGAGTGAGACGTTCACACAAGAGCAGAGACGTAGCGCCAGCTGGCTGAGTTGGTGGAAGTTCAGGACAGTCAAATTTGGAGATGCAAGTGAAATTTTTCAGTTGCCAGATCCAGCGATGAAGTGTCAACTAGCGCCTCACATCCACGAAGTAATGGCTCACTCGCCACTACACTCACCACAGAGCACTCCACTACACTCATACAGTATCAATGAATTACTATGAAGTACAAATATACACGTTTATATATTATAATGATTATTTCTTAGCAGCTAATCTTCTTAAGTAGAAAGCTAATTCTTCACCTTCTAAGATGTAACCATCACATCTACCAGATTGACCAGGTCTTGAAGAGATAGCAGCATATAATTTACCGGAACCGAATTGAGCGTCAACAGCTGATTCGATAGCAGCACCTGAAGATCTTGAAGCCAATTTTCTTTCAACTTTTCTTGATTTTTTGGTGACTTCTTCTTCAGCAGCCTTGTTCTTTTTACCCAAAGTTTGACCGTAGTGAGATTCGTACCATTGTCTGAATGGAGTAGCATCAATTTGGACAATAGCAGCTTTAGTTAAAGTGTTAGTTCTGACCAATTCATTGTTTGATGGGTGGTAAACGACACCAGAGATTCTGGTCTTCTTGGAAATACCTTCAGAAGCCCATGAGAAGTTACCAGATTCAACTCTTAATGCTCTGAATTTTTGGTTACCACCTCTAGTTCTGACAGTGTGAATTCTTTTAGCACCTAACTTGGTGTTAGCAGCTTGTCTACCTAATTCAAACTTTCTCTTTTTTCTGAACTGAGCTCTTTTAGCACCAGTAGCAGATCTCTTGTGACGTGAATCTCTAGAAATACCCATAGTCAACTAATCAATGAAGTATGTAAATTGAGAAATAAAAATTTTCAGACTGAGCACTTGTATGATAAATGTGTTTGCACCAATTTTCGCTGAGGGTTGCAGCCCTAATCGCCATCATGTTTTCAGGCAGTCCTCGCAGGTCATCGCTAATGGATAACATTTATGACGAAATAGAGATTGAAGATTTCACTTTTGATCCTATAACTCAATTATTTCAACATCCTTGTCCCTGTGGAGATCGGTTTGCCATTTCTATCGATGATTTGAACGATGGCGAAGATATCGCTGTGTGTCCATCATGTTCTTTGATGGTCCGAGTGATTTTTGAGCCTGAAGATTTACAGGAATACTACGATCAGTTGAGTTAGGGGGTGATGGAGTGAAGAGTTGGTCCAGGTGTGAGCCTGGTGTTTCTGCAGGCTTGATCTAGGATGAGTGGTTTGTGCAGGCTTTAGCTTGGTTGAGTGCAGGCTTGAACCAGGTGTGTTTGTGCAGGCTTTAGCTTTTGGTTTCCGCAGGTGTGAACTGTGTTTGGTTTCTGCAGGTGTGAACTTAGACTCGAGTGGTACTACTATATACAGGCATGATGTTCAACCGTGTACTAAACTGCACCACAAGCCCAACGCAGGCCCAGAATCGCTCGGAGCGGCTCAGATTGGCGCCAGCAACGGCTCGATGGGAACACCGGCAAGGGTCTTGGTCCAATCAAGTACACGACATCTCACATCGCACGCCTGAGGTAAACGACACGACTCTTGACAGGGTGTCCACAATGGAACAACCCACAATGGATCAATAGAGCCACCGCAACCAGCGACCAACAAAGTCGAACAAAGTTGACGAGACGTATACGAAATTCCGAACAATTTTGCTTTGAAAACCGGTAATTTTACTTTGAAAACCGGTAAAATATTTTTTTAAAACCGGTAGTGGATTACAATAAATCCGGTCATTTTGGTCACCATTTTTCAAATGTGCACATTATGAGTTAAAAGTTAGAAGCCCAGTGTGTAGGGTCCCAGTGGGCTCCAGCCAAGTCGTGCAAACGTCAGTCACAGTCAACGTGCCATTGTCACCAGCTAACGGTGCACTAAAGTCTCTGGTTGTTGCCACAGTAAATAGCAGTTGTCGGTAATAGACAGTAAAATTGGTAAGTTTAACCGGTAAGTTTAGTTCAACTTTAACCGGATTTCACTCGACAACTCACCCAACAGTAGGGTTCTGTCATTTGCACTTGTTTTTGTTAGCAACTTTAGCCCAACCACACCTGACTTGTCGCACTATCGGTTACAATAAAGGTTTAGCCGTTGCCGGTTCCAGTGCGCCCCGTTAAATCACCGTTGTATCTCAAATTATCTTGTTTGTCATGTCAAATTCAAATTCAATACCAAGTGTCAGCACTTTATTGAATATGAACGGTGACACATCACCTCCCAACAAACCCATAAATTCCCGAAGAGGTCCCTGGCTGCCTGAGGAGGACTCCAAACTAATGGAGCTAATTCTGGTGTTTGGTCCAACAAACTGGGTCAGAATTTCCCAGAGTTTGGCCACAAGAACCCCCAAACAGTGTCGTGAACGGTACCATCAAAACTTGAAGCCGACTCTCAACAGAACCCCCATAACTCCCGAAGAGGGCGAACTCATAGAGCAATTAGTGTCAAAATATGGGAAAAAATGGGCAGAAATCGCCAGACACTTGAATGGCAGGTCTGATAACTCAATAAAAAATTGGTGGAACGGTGGTGCAAGTAAAAGAAGAAGAGCTAGTGTTCAACACGATAATATTATGCCTCCAAGAGACGAAAAAATTTCAAAAGATCCTCGTCCATTGCCATTACCACAACTTCCTCAACAACAAACCCTTGCACCTCCTCCACAAATTTTGCCTGAGATCTCCTTCAACACTTCGATGTTTGCACCTGCTAATAACAAACCATCTCCTGATTCAAACAGATTTGACGCTCCTCCCTTTTATACCTCATCTCGTCTGGCAAGCTTGGACTACTCCACTCAGTTGCCTCCAGTACTAACAGCCAAACGTCGTCTCATGGATGAATATCCTCCTAATAGACGTCACTCCTCTGCCACTGCTGCGGGTGCAACCGTTGGAACTCCTGCTGCCTTCTCAACCACCAATGTGTCAAATCCAAATTCGGCGTCAAGTGGTGCCCAAAGCCCCTTCCTCCCCAATCACTCACCGCTACTCATGAGCAACCCCACTTCAAGACACAATTCCATTTCAATGTTTGAGTTCAGCTCACTCGCTAATAATTCCCAGAATAATTCTTCAACAACCTCCAGAAGGTCGTCAATTGCTCCGGACTTCTTCCCCAACCCACTCAACAAGCACACAGGAAAACCAATATGCGATATCCCGGAGAACGGCCACTCGCCAACTCAAACTTCCTTCAATTTAACAAAATCAAGCTCAAACTTGTCCAACCACGTTTTCATGGCCCCAAAACACAAGAAAGACTCTAACGAGACTAAAATATCCGTCTCAAGCTTAATCGATTAAATATGCTCCCTGGTGGTAGCAATGTACGTCTATACTGTACTTCCTCGACTACGTTTTACTTCCTGTACTCTGTTCTACGTCTTTCCTGGTACTCTGCGCGGTAGCTCTTTCAAGTATGTCTTCAGTTCCGTCTACTGAGACCCTTGCGCCACCTTCACCAGAGCCAGTGACCCCCGCGTCGCCTGTTGTGCCGCCACAACCGGTGCAGCTTCCGTATGTCGACGGAGAAGTGCTCGTGTTCTCGTTGGACGACCTCAAAACTTTGAGATCCCATGGCATCCTTGGTACTGCCATTGGGTCCCTCGCAGTAGCCCCACAGCAGAACAACTACTTGGGACTCCCTGTACGGCTCTCGGTGTACGAGACGTTGTGGCTCCTCCTCAATGGGTTGGGCGTGTTGGTGGACATCAGCTCGCGTGCCATCTCATCGCCCCACGCTGACTCGGATAACTCCTACATCGTCACTCCTTACGAAGCAGCAGACCCCACACGCAAAACCATCCCCACTGCCGACTACGTGGCGTCGTTGTCTTCATCCACAAAGTCCAACTACAATACTTTCTCCATGTTGAAGGCTCAAGGCTACTTTATGCTCCCTGGGCTTAAATTTGGCGGCCAGTTCCTTGCATACCCCGGTGACCCCCTCAGGTACCACAGCCACTTGATTGTAAATACCACCAATACCGTTCTGACCATGGAAATGGTGGTGGGCGGCCGTTTGGCCACAGGTGTGAAAAAACTCTGGGTTGTTTCGGAACGTAAAAACAACGACGACCTACAAAATGTGCCTGGCTTGACGTTCTCCGTCGAATGGGCTGGGTTCGGTTAAACTTTCATTAAATATCAAACGAAGAAGCAATCCTTGCTTCAAAATCACTAACTTCATCACCATGATGTGGTGGCTTGTTGGTGTCTCCAATGACCTTATAGTTTTCAGTGTCCACACGCCTGTAATAGTCTTCCTCAGCATATGGCGGTGACATTGTGAACCTAAACTTGGTGGTCAATTTACCTTCACCGTGGTTGCCATGCTTGCTGATGTAGTAGGTGGAACTACCGTTCTGGAGAGAGTATGAGTCGATTACTTTGTCATCATTGAGCTTCATACTTGACGCCTTACCACCTGCAATCTCTACCACCACCTGGGTAGTCGAATTGGGGAACTGCTGCTCAACTTGCTTCAACACCAATGGGTACTTGTGCTCCACTTCGGTCCTGAAAATACTTTTTCTTGCTTGAAGAATCTCAAAGGTCGATGTGGTAGACCCGCTGATCACATTAGCTTGGTAATTGCCTTGGTCTTGGATTCTCTGTAAGTTGTTGGCCACAGAGTGAACGGTTGTTGTAACCTCAAAGTAGTGTTTAACACCTTTATCACCTTTCAACTCAAGAGCAAAAAGTGCGCTAACAGAGTTTGTGTAAGCTCCATGGAGAATCACATTGATCTTGTCGGAGACCCCAATATCAAACTTCTTGACGTCCCGAATCGGTTGTCCATTTTGTACTGCACCCCAAGCAGACTTGACTTGCTTGCTTTCCCACATAAAGAGATTGGCACTTGTGGTCCACACAGAGTTGATTGGGCCTTCGTCTGCAGCACCATTGCAGATTCTGATCTCCAATTTTTTCTTGGATGATTCGTCCCAGAGGTATGGTAACAAAGGAGAAAGATCAACATCGTAGCTTCTTAAGTCAAAGGCACTGGTAGATACAACAGGATTCCACAATGCAGGCGATAATCCACCCGTGAAAATAACTGGTTGAGGGGTGACACTGGCGATTTTTTCACCGTTGAAAAGGACGTCGATTAGCCTAATTGGCCCATGACCCAATAAAGTGGTATTTTCGTACCAGTTGACGTATTTGTTGAGAGTGTTGGTGTAATAGAACTCTTCGTCACCGTTACCAGATGTAAAAATAGTCAATTTCAACCTGGTGGTGTTTTGAGAAACAGTGGGTAATTCTTGCACGAAGGGCTTCTTTGGCAATGACACAGACGGATCGACCTCATTGCGGGAGCCTAGAGGAATGATAGCTCTGGGCTTGCGAAGAGTTGAGAACATAGACTCAACAGTGGTATCTTCGTGGTAGTCCCTCGAGGATTTATAGTAGTCAATGTACAACTGAACATGAAACTCACCATCATCACGTTTGTCCAAGACGTTGTCCAAGTGGAAAGCCAACTTGCCAGCTTCTTCAAACAAAATTGAGTACTCTGAAACATCTTTCAGGAAACTAGAGTAGCTTGAGCGGCCACCAGGTTCGATTGTTGAGGTTCTCCAAAGCGTTCTGCCGCCCAAGTACAAGTGGGCTAAGCGGTCGTACTGTATACCATTGACTGAAGTGTTCAAGGTTAGAACGACCTTGTCAAACTCAAAATCGGGTGGAGTGTAGTCCACCACAGCAGGCCTTCCCCAGGAAGCACCAAACTTGTGGTCCACGATCTTGACCTGCTTCAACGACTTGCCGAAGTAAGGACGTACAGTGTAAGGGTAGTGGACCTGGAAGATTTCGTGAGCCTTAGAGTCAGTTGACAGGATTTGGAGCGGCAAGGGTCGGGACCTGGTGCCTGGCAAGGATCCTGAATGGGACAAGCCACAACCAGTAGTACACAAATGGAACAAAGCAGTCACAAAGAGTACGGCCACCACAATCACACGCACAACTCTGGGGTTTAACCTTGATTTACTATTTTTTAGCGCCGTGGTTGGCGTGGCAAGCTTCTCATTGCTTGATTCATGGAATTTTTCCGCTGAAAAAGGGTTCAATGACATGAAACGAACATCACGAGCTCTTCCATGGACCAATTGGTTCCACAAGGTCGTTTCTCGGGCCTGGTGATACGACATTGAGAAAGAGCAGTGAATTGAAAGTGATGGCAACTGAGATCATGTGACGCACCTAAATGAGTGACACACCTTTGACACATTTCGGTGCCTAAGGAACCTCGTACAGCACTTAGGTCAATCACGGAAAGCGTGTGTGAGCCTTCAGGCATCGCTAAGAGATGCTACACGAGTGGGTGTGGCGGAAACTGCAAAACATTGACATTAAACTTACATAGTTCTACTTAGTCACCTCTAGCGACGTACTCGCTGAAGAAGGTGATGATAGACTGGGCCACTTCCCCAGCGCGAGTAACACCAGCAAAGTGTCCTGCGTTCAACTCGACGATTTTCACGTTTTTGGAGTGCTTTTGAAACGCTTTTTGGCCAGCAGCGACAAAAATGTCGTCGTTGACACCCCAAACCGCCAAGATTGGCACGTTGGTGGCTCGGAAATACTCGTGAAATTGTGGATAGAGTTTCAAGTTGTTTCTGTAGTCCAAAAATAACTCAAGCTGATCCCTGTAAGTGGTTTTCTTGCTGCTCAACAAAATGTGATCAATGATGGCATCTTCAGGGTTCACTCGGGTACTGTCGGGCTCTCCATTGAAGTACTGTGCATTGTAGGCGTCGATGTTGGTGTAAAACCCGCTGAGTGTCTCTTTAAGTTCAGCTCCAATGGGCTTGCCTTGCTCAATGAGCTCCCACGCTTGCTTGAGCGGGTCCCAGAATGGCCCAAGACCTTCTTCGTACGCATTGCCGTTCTGTGTCACAATGGCTTCGATGTGGTACTTGTGGTTCAAGGCCAATCTCAAACCTGTTGGAGCACCGTAGTCGAAAATGTAGATCGAGAACCTGCTGATGCCCAATTGGTCAAGGAACAACTCAATGGTGAAAGCAATGTTATCAAAGGATACTTCGAATGATTCTGGGGTCTTTGTGAGCCCAAAAGTAGGTAAGTCAGGTGCAATCAAGTGGAAATCTCTCTCCAAACGAGGTATAAGTGTGCTAAACTGTCTTGACGAGGTAGGAAACCCGTGAAGAAGCAAAATGGTGGGTTTAGTCTTGTCTCCAGCTTCCACGTAGAAGAGTTCGACGTCGTTGGAGAGCTTGGTGGTGGTGTAAGTAGGGCTCATACTGAAATAGCTGTAGGGTACGCTGAAAATTAGCTGTTGGGCACTCTGAAAACAACTGTAGACTACTTTTACGACCATGAGGCTGCTTAAATACACCCCGCTGCTCAACTATGCGATCAGGGGCGCTTGTTATCAAGATGGTGTAATACTGGTTTCATTAGTAATGAAATTAGTCAGCACAACAACTAAGAACACCACCATTTGTCAGCAGCTGAACACTGGCGTCAGTTGAACATATTTGCACACGCCAAGTCCATGGCGTTGACAGGAATCATCTTAGTAGTACCTGATGGCGTAGCTACCGCGCACTGATAGCACTCACCGCGCCAGCTGGTACAAAATAGGCCGTTCCGCACTAACCCACCATGAACAAAGACACTGGGTCGCTCGTGCAGGGGTGTCTCCTGAACATTGCTCACCAGTCCAGCCTCATGAAACACTGTCTCTCGGAGAACAAGTTGCTTCAGGCGCTCAAACACTGCTCGAACTTCCTCAATGAATTGAGGATTAACCAGTTGTCCCCCAAACAGTACTACGAATTGTACATGGCGGTATTTGACTCCCTCGACTACTTATCCAACCACTTGTTGTCGCTGTATCGGCTGAAGCAACAGAATTCGTCGGAACTGGTGCCATTTTTGGCGGATTTATACGAATTGGTCCAGTATTCTGGTAATATCATCCCTAGATTGTACATGATGATCGTTATTGGCACCACATACATGGCCACCAACGACGCGCCAACCAAGGAGATCATGAAGGACATGATCGAGATGTGCAGAGGTGTGCAAAACCCTATAAGGGGCCTATTCTTGAGGTACTACTTGAGTCAAAGGATCAAAGACCTACTCCCGCTCGCCAACGAGGCCGAATTCAACGAAACCACCGACTTCTTGGTGACAAACTTCATCGAAATGAACAAATTGTGGGTCAGACTCCAGCACCAGGGCCACTCATCAGAGAGACTGTTGAGAACAATGGAAAGAAAAGAGTTGAAGATTTTAGTGGGCTCAAACTTGGTCAGGCTCTCCCAGATCATAGACGACTACCACGGAGAGAACTACTCAGTCGTAGACTACTACAAGGAAAGAATTTTCCCAACTATAACCGAACAAATCATCCAGTGTAAAGACTACTTGGCCCAATCCTACTTGATTGACGTTTTGATCCAGATTTTCCCCGATAACCTTCACTTTGCTACACTAGAGGTGTTTTTGAACCGAGTATTGATGAACTTGAACCCGCTGTTGAACAGATCCGAGTTGATCTCGAGGCTTATCGACCGTTTCATTACTTTCAAAAAGTACGAAGTCGATAACGACGACAATACCGGTTCAGAGTCTGACATTGGCCTCTTCAGTACCTTCTGGGACTTTTACCTCAAACTAGCCAAACTTGAGATGCCTACAGAAGAGCATTCGTTGATTCTCCAGAGCTTCATCAAGTTATCCTTGGCCTTTGAAGCTGATAATTACGACAACTTGAACACGATATACCAGTTCATCACAGAGAACCTTGCCACTGGTGACAAGCACGATGAGGAAACTTGGGTGGCTTTGTTGATCACACCAATCCAAAATTTCGACTCTATTCTAAAATTGTTACAGTTATCGTTCTTTGGTGAGTTCTACAACAAGATCAGCAACGTCAACCACCAAAGACGAGTTTCTTTAGAGATTTTGAAGAAGCTCCTTGACACCGAGGAGATTAAAGCCCACTCGACGGATGATATCGATACTCTTTTCCAGTACTTGGTCATTCTCATCAAGGACAACATGACAGAAGTCAACATGTCCAAGAAGATGGGCGTGGTTCAGACCATCAAGGTGGAGAATGGTGAGAAGAGTATAAGCAACCACCTGCTTGCTGTTCAGTCTGACTTGTGCAGAATAATACAGCTTTTGAACGTCAACTCCAGGAACTACTTCAAGAAGATCAGTGACTTGACTTACATCAAGAAGAAGTACTTGAACAAGGAGTTGAGCAATATTATCTACACATATCCAACTGTGATCCAGAGTATTTTAAACAACCTCAGAGCTATAGGTTTGATCAACAACAAAGTCAATGGTGTGTACACGGCAAAGTTGACAGCTGGATTCAAGAACTTGTCCATCATCATCGACGAGTTGTACAAGTACCACTCAACCTTCCACTCGCTGTTAGTATTGAAGTTGTACTTGAGCACAGCTTTGGTCTCGGATCAACTGAAGCTCTCGTCCATTGCTAATGAGTTTTTCACCAAGAGTTTTATTGTTTACGAAGAGCACCTTCTGATGAGCAGCTCCAGTACTGCCACTTCTGAAGACCCACTTGCCAGTTTTTCTGTACCCTATCAGTCGATTACGTTGATTGCCAACAAGTTATCGCTCACCAGACACTTGAACCAGCAAGACTACGACGAGCTTATAACCAAAGTCACGTTGTACGGGTCCCGGTTGTTGAAGAAGCAAGACCAGTGTCGTGCAGTGTACCTCTGCGCCCACCTATGGTGGTGGACAGAGCCGCTTACTTGCGACGAGGCTGTCACTCTATACAAAGAACCCAAGAGAGTGTTGGAGTGTTTGCAGAAGGCGTTGAAGGTTGCAGACTCCTGTATTGACCCGTACATGTCGTTGCAGTTGTTTGTGGAGATATTGAACCGGTGCTTAATCTTCAACAGCTACGGCAACAATATGGTGGACTCTCACTACATCAGCAGCATCGTTGACTTGATCAAAACCAACGTCGAAAACCTCAGAGACGATGGAAACTTGACCAGAGATGACAACGAGTACAAGATGTTCACTACCATCAACGCCTACTTCAACCGGACGTTGGGCTACATTCAGCTGCAAGAGTCGAGATTCGAAGATATTATCGTTTAATGCTATGATACAATTTAGTTAAGGTTTACGGTTGATGAAACCAGTCAAGTCATGAATAACCATTCCAGCAATAGCAGCTGATATCAAAGTGGAAATAGCACCTGATATAAATGCAGAAATGATAGTTTTGGAGATATCTTTACCTCTGCCAGGGCAAATTGCTCCCAAGACACCAATGGTAATACCGATAGAACCAAAGTTGGCGAATCCACACAAAGCATAGGTTGCAATCAAAGTGCCTCTGTCACTCATGCTTTTGTATGGTTCACTATTGGTCAACATGTTGAAAGCAGCAAATTCGTTACTGATAGTTTTAACAGCAATTAATCTGGAGATTTGCATGATTTCGTTTCTTGGTGTACCCAACAAGAACCCAACAGGATACAAAAGGTATGACAACATCAAGTCCAAACTCAAATGGTTGATGTTCCAGAAGTTACCAAACCAAGTCAATAAAGCATTGATCAAGGCAACTAATCCAATAATACACATAATTTGGATCATTAATGAGCCAGCAATCTTTAAACCTAAAGCTGCACCATGAGCAAATGCGAGGATGACGTTATTTGGTTTATCCTCGTCATTTTGTTTGGGGAAGAAAACTTTACCAGCAGTCAATGGTTCTTCAGTTTCTGGGTATCTTAATTTTGAAACTGCCAACGAACAAGGAATAGACATCACACAAGACGACACTAAAGCTTGAGGGTTTAAACCTAAACCAATGTAACCAACCAAGACTGAACCTGAAATAGTAGCGAATCCAGCACACATAACTTGGTGTAATTCAGCTTTAGTCAAGTATGGTAACAAATCTTTAATTAAAATAGCAGACTCACCTTGCCCAATAAATGGAGATGCAGCAGTAACAATAGCTTCAGCTCCAGAAACTCTGAGCGTCCAGAAGAAAAATGTAGCAAATTTTCCAATGGCCCACTGAATAACACCAAAGTAGTACCAGATGTGAACGAAAGCCACAAAGAATGCAACAGCTGGCAACACACCAAAGAAGAAATAGCCTAAATTAGCCACATCCTTAGAAGTCAAGAACGCAACACCGTCTCTGGCGAACCCTAACAATTCTCTGGCCAAAGTTGAGATGAAATTAAAGATGTCGTAACCAGCTTTAGTTCTTAACACGAATAAAGCAATGATGAATTGCATCAACATCCCACAAATGACGGTGTTCCAATTCACTTTGGATCTGTTGCTTGAAGTGAGCCATAACAAAAAGATAGCAACCACTACACCGAAGAATGAAATTGCTCTGTCTTGTCTTAAAGAGTAAGGAGTTTCAGTAGGCACGAAAGTACCAAGCAAAATCACTGCCACGGTAATGGTAGCACCAGCAATCAATCTTTGCCATTTGTGTATCAAGAGCTTATTGTAGATGATGTCACAGGCATAGTTCCATGGAATGCTGGCCAAGTGTAAAATTTTATGCATGATTGGGAAGTACCAGGTAATTAAACGAACCATGATACATCCCCATAATACTGTTGGAATCAACCATTGGTGTCTGTGTCTTTCTTGAATGACGATAGACAACCACCAAGAGGTGAAAAAGCACCCCCAAAAAATGTTCAAGGCCACTTTATACCAAGGGCACCTCAGCTTGACTTTGGCCCACAAACCTGGTTTACCAGAACCAGAATCAGTATCTGAACCACCTGTTAAATCTTGAGTCGAAGTAACATCAACATTATCAAGATCAGCTTCCTTTTCTAAAGTTGCGGTCTTCTCTTGAATCAGACCAACTGATCTAACAGGTTCCATTTTGGAGTTTTCAAGATTTCAAGTTTTTTATATCTGAGATGAGAGCATATGCCACAAAAGAAATTGTCAAAATGCCATTCATTCTTATCTTGTTCCCGGAACGGGTTAATTTTTGAGCCATGCGAAGGTTTTTCCGTGGCACCACTAGGGCAACTATTTGTTTTAGAGTCTCCAGCGAGGTGATCATCAGTAAATGCGTTCTTTGCAGCGGCTCGTCGTTGCTGCTGACCTTCCGAACTCGTTTGTGACGTCCACAACTGCTTCAACGGCATGACAAATCAAGCCAAGACTTCTGAAATAGCCCAAGACTTCGTGGAGTCGTTCTGGTTTAGGCAAATATGCACATGTGTAGTCAGTCCACAACGTCACCACCAGTTGATCGCTTGGGCACTATCACCTTTCGCTTTCTGTTGCGCTATAGGGCAATTAACCCGACTTGTATGCACGCCGCACCCTCAAAAAGAAATTCTTCGACCCCAGCAACTGTAACAAACACTCGTCAAGTCCACTCATTTAAACCGTCGGAGTCCCGCTACTTCACAAAGTGTAAAAGTCAACCACCCTTATCTTATCAGCAGCAAACTGACGCTGACAAACGGTAATTGTCGATGCCAGAGTTTTTCCGAGCATAAAAAAAATAATAGCCATCAGCCCTGTCACCATTGGCAAGACAGTTCCACCGCCAGCACCCACACCACGCTAGTCTCATCGTGAGGATCAAATCCCCCATCGAAGACGACAATGCAGCTTGAAGTTTGGGGTAATGTTCCTCACGGCACTCATACCATTTTGGGAATGGTGCCGTGCTATATCAACGAAACCTTAAAAGTCGTGTGAACATTAACACCTCCGTCTTATCTCCACTGGGGTCCACCAGCTTGCACCTTCTCGATGGTCTAGTCAACGTCTCTGTACTTGTCTTTGGACTCAATTTGCTCCACCGAGTCAATTTGGTTGCTCAATCCCATCAATGTCTTCAGAATCATCTCAGTGGTTCCAATCATTGGACGGAGGAGAAGAATAGGCGACTTCTTCATGAGAATCTTCAAGCTTGACTCAAAGGTCTCTGCTTGGTCCATCTTCTCCACTATCTTGAGGAATTCGTCTTTGGTCAAATTGAGATTCTTGTTGACAGCCTTGTATCCTTTGCTTATACCTTGCTTCAAGTTCCTGGGTTGATTGGCATATAAACTGATGAGCTTTTCTTCATGCTCGTCGTCCAATTCCTCTTCGCTGAACTCGTCTTCCTCCTCATACTCTCCAAGAAGTCTCTTGCTGTCGTAGATGCTGTCCTCAACTCTGATGGTCTTATTGAGCTGCATGGATTTCTCCATAAGACTGCCGGACTCAGCCACGTCTGGCTTCTTCTTCTTGGCTGGTGAGTGCTGGGCTTTTCTGACTTTGGACCCTTGTCCTCCAAGAATCTGTTCTCCATGCTCCAACAAATTCTGAGTTCCATTCGACAATTTGTACCCCAACTTCAACAACTCAAAACTCGTTACCTTCAAGAAGTTCAACCCGCTCTTGTTGAGACTCTTGTAAAGAATCAGATTGTCATAGTCGTTTCTCTGGTAATCCTTGATTGGAAGAACAACCAAATCTTTGATGGAGCCTCCAATGTTGATCAACGGTTTGAACATGTCAACACCACTGAACAAATTGATCAATTGAGTTTGTTGGATGTTAGGAAGCCAGTGTGCAAACAACTCAATGAAAAGGTTGTCGATAGCTTTAATGCCATACACCTCGATAGGATTAAGATTCAAATTGAGTCCATTGATGTTGATCAAGTTGAGTAGTTCGTTAAACTCGCCATTCTTAAGACCAATAACATTGAATTTTTTGGGCTTGTAGTCAATTTTGAACTTCAACTGGTCCATCTCGAATTTCTTGATAAACAAATCTTCCTCAAGTTTGGGTAGATTGAATCGCTCGTCCTTGAACTTGAAGAATCTCGTCATAAACTCGTTGGTGTCTTGATCAATGAACAATCTCACTGGAAGTAGTGAAAGCTTTATCATGGTTTCGTTGAAATTCAAGTTGGGTGGATCTCTCAATGTCAATAAGTTGAGTTTCACCATATTCCTGCCAATCTCCTTTTCGCCATGACTGGACATGTAGCTAAGGTACTTGTTCCAGCTGGAATTAATGAGGTTGTCGTAGATATTGAGGGTATCCACCACCAACTCGATCTCATTGAGGATCTCATACTTGTCGCTATCGAGTGGTTCAAGAAGCGGGTCTCTCAAGGAATGAATAACCACATCAATGTCAATACTGCCCAACTCGATAAGAACTTTGTGTCTGTTGGATCTCTTCAACTTCAAATCTTTGTACCCATCAGACTCAGACTCTTGCTCCTGTACTTGTTTGTTGATGTTCCTAGTAAGACTCTTGGGATCAATGCCCTTGGGGATGGTGACTTGGATCGATTGGAACAAGGTCTCCTCAATGATCTCAACTTCCTCTCGTTCAAGATCCTGCTCATCATCCGACTCAACTGACTCTTTTTCCACTCGTTTGACCAATCCCTTGATCGTCTTTCTTGTTTCCTTCCAGTCATACCCGTCAAATAAATACAAACTGAGTTTGCCAACATTGACATTCACACTCATAGGGTTGATTTTGAGCTCATTGTGAATGCTAGAGCCACCAAAGTAGCTGTCGTGAACGTCGAGGTCGCTCTTACCAGACTGATTCAACGACATAGCATCTAGTTGGTCCGCTACGTCATTTGCCCCGTCGCTGCCATAATACTCGTCGACAATTTCGATTGAGTCATTGGAACTCTCATCGAGTACTTCGAAATCCTCGTGAGTTTCAGGCGCAACAAATGCTTCTTCGTCAATGCCATCCAATAAGTTGACTTCTTGTGGTAATCTGAGCTTGAACTTTTCATTGTCTTGGAGAATGAGTGGTATTTTCAAGTCATTGATCAATTGCACGAGTGTGTAAAATGAGTCACCACAAACCTCGAGGTTAATCTCATCGATGTTGATTTTTATATCAACAGTGGAAAGTTTGTTGTACTGGTTCTTGAGTCTTGTTGCCAACTTTTGCTCATTCAAATTGAGCGTCACTCCAAAATGTAAATTGCTGATAACCCCAACTTTCAAGTATCCACGGTGGGTAAAGGTTTGGGTCACGGGAAGGTAGGATTTCGAAGGGCTTTCTTTCACGTTCTGCATGTCATCAATGAGAAGCACGTTAACATCACGAAGAGTGGACTTGAGGTAAAACATATCGGAACCCATCATCAAATCTGCATGGACCTTGTTCAATGCAATCAACCCTTTGCATCTCAAAGTGTTGGGGCTCACTCCCAAAGCACAGTCGTGGAGAGTTATTCTTATGTCGATCTTGCTATTGGTGTCACTGTATTCAGGTTGCTTGTCAGTCTTTGTTTCCTTCTCTAATAGACGTTGCCAGTAGGCATATGCCTCTATCATTATGTTCCTGAATTTAAGCTCTAATATACTGTGCTTGGAGTGGAAAATGGCAACTGGGGCAACTTTGGTGTCCTTGTAGTCATAGAAAACTCGCTCATTGAGTTCTCCCTGTACCCTGTTGAGCCACACATCTCTAATGTTTCCTAGTACTTCACCGTTGAGCTGGAATATCTCGATATGGCTCAAATGGGTTGTGAAGTCTCCCACCTCGCTTGTGATATCAGTCAAACTGATGTCAGCTGTATCGATGGTAACTCTGTACTCGCAGTTGTTGGTAGTGTTGATAGCCACTTTCTTGCGGCGTGGCTGTCTCCATGAGTTTATGATAGAGCCCTGTACCAACGGAACGAAAAGGTCGTACCTCTTTTTGGACAGGTCCTTCTGGAACATCAGGGTCAACTGCAGACTCAATTGCCTGGCGATTTCATATGGTATCGAGGATTCAATTCTCTGCACGCTGATATTTTTCAGAGAGCTCAATGCAATCTGCTGAGAAAAGTGACTCACATGGCTCAAATACCCTTGAAAATGTTGAGTGCTTGGGGTTACATGAATACCAGAAACTGTAGCCACACGTAGCTTTTGGTCGCCTTGAAGGAAGTCAACTAGAATCTTTTGGCACTTGAGTTCATGAGAAACCAGATTGAAGCTTATTGGTAGCACCCTGACTGTTACAGCAGACTCGTTGGGAAGATTGAGGGTGACATTTGTCTGAGCAGTTTGCACCACAATCACACTGTCACTTGAAGGAGGGGCCTTATCGAGGGACCTGTAGACACTCAAAGCATTGGTGAAGGAAGACCAGCTCTCACTGAGAACACCCAAAGCATTGGCTAGTTCCATAAAGTTTTTCAAACTATTAGCGTCCAAGCAGGTATTGGACTGCTTGGAGAAGAGGGTAGTGATCTCATGGGTTCGTACGTCGTCTGATACCTTGGAGAAGACCTCGAACCTCACATCGGCTTTGGGACCGCTTTGTGTTGTCTCGAGATTATCTTCAAACTGGAAGATACTGCTCACTACACCATCATTTGTCCCTTTCACCGACAATTGCTCCACGCCTCCGTAGATGAGCGAGTCGTTCTTTTGCTTGATGTTGAAGTTGTTGAGCTCCATGAACATGTTGTTTTTAGGAGATGCAAAAGACCCATCTTGGGTGATAGCAGAAGTTATCGACACAATAATCGTAGCGATGTGTAGCTTGTTGAACAAAGGTGATTTTTCGTCATTAGGTTCGTCATTGGATTCGTCATCATTAATTTCGTCGTCGTCGTCATACTGAGGGAACTTATCGTTGTCGTTCCCCGATTTCATATTATAAGTTCTGAGTTTGAAGCCTCTTGTGATGCCATTGAGTACCGATACAGCCGTGGGAAGAAGAGGGCAACATGCCACAGTTAACTTCCCGAGCCCCACGCAAAGGTTCGAGATGTCAGTGAGCCCTTCGAATTCGATATCTAAAGAATCGAGTTGTAAAATGACAGGGTCGCTTTTACTGACGCTTTGAAACGCCTGGGACGTAGCACTCATGTAGATGGAGCTTGCTTCCTCGTGTGTGAACACCATGCTTGCCAGAAGCGGGTCTGCGTAGTCGCTGTCGGTGTCATCATCATCTTCGTCATCAGAGTCTCCAGGGTTTACGCCTGGTCGTTGCGTTCGCACTGTTATCCCACGAACTTTGAGCGACCGCGTGCCATTGACGGTGTTGACAACGGCCTCGTCAACGGTGACGATCAAATCTGTCAACTCCAGCACGAGCTTGATGGTGACATTAGCAAGCTTCACCTGGAGCCGCAGAAGCGCCAATTCCACTGCCCGCTGCATGACGCCACCAAGAGCCGATCGGGGCGTATCGGGTTCAACCTCGTCGCTCTCCTCCAAGATGGTGTGGGCCAAATCCACGGTGCTCTGGGCCAACAGGAATGACGAATCGGCGTCCAAATTTGGCGCCACCACCACCTCCACGCCCGTGGCTTCCACACTCACACCCCCCATGACCCCACCAGTGACTGCGAGGTCACTCACTTGGCCATACCGCACGTTGCACCCTGGCAACTCTACTTTATCAGCATCTATAGACACATCCTTGAGGTGTATGTTATTTAGGGATACCTGCTCCAAGTTGGGGAGATCTATCTCCGAGAAGAGCAGTAGTTGCTGTAGCACGTACAAGAGCAACCGCTTCTGAATGTTTTGCGGCAACCAAGAACTCATAGCGGATATGATGATGGTGCGCACCCACTGAACCTTTATCGCTGGAGATTGTATGTCCTGCAGACAAGACACAAAGACATCAGGTGCCAAAGGCCGTGGGAGTCCAGTTATCATGCGGCTCGAAAAGCAACACCAGCGTCGAGGTGGACTTGTGTTTCTTGGGGGACGGTTCAGTTGGCTCTTCTGCGTCGATGTCGGGGATTTCTTCGTAGCTCTGTAGTTTCTGGACCCTGGCCTCCGACACCGCTCCCTGAAGAGCTCTGTTGTCGGCCAAATTGCATGCCATGAGCCTTTCCGCCACAAGGATCGTGTGGTCGGGCTCAAGATTGCTGAGATGTGTGCAAATGAATTCGACAAACGACTCAGGTCCCATGTTTTGACGGCCAAACGACCACTTCTTGAGCCCCACCAAGTCCACCGCGATCTCTGCTGCCCAGTACGCAGCCTGTTCCCTCTCCGCATCGCAACTCCAGCAAAACCCAAGCTGTCGGTCGATTTCCTGCTCGACCTGACCTGCTTCAGCCTTGAGTATCTCTAGGAGGAGCCGCATCTTGAATTGTGGCCCTAGCTCTTCTAGTAATGGCGTGTAGAGTCGAAATAGTAGCGGCACGTACTTCAGAGCCTTCTCTGTGTCCTTGAGTCTTGTGGGGCCGTAGATCAAGAACTCGTGGTACAACAACGTCTTTACAACCACGAAATCTGAGCCTTTCTCCACAGTTTGCTTGAGTTGCTTGAGTGCTTTCCAATACCTGAGTCCCGTCTCGCTAGAGTTCCCGAACTTGTACACCATATTCAAGTCCTGTTTACGGATCTTCTTGTAAACCTTCAACGAGTTTATCACGGCATCTCGCACCGGTTTGTGGAGCGCCACTTGTTCTTCCACAAACAGTTGGTCTTGTGGTGGGAGCGTTTCGACGTCAGAGTCTGCGTCGTCGATTTTGTTCCAGTAGTTATCGTAGAGCCAAAGTAGCGCTTCTTTTGCCGCTATTCGGAGCATCTCTAATGACGGTAACCGCTCATGGGTGGCCATATGACGTAGCTCCACAAAGAAACTGGGGATTTTAGCCGCTCTGGCGAGCTGATGGAGCGGCAATGCAAAGTTGGCTTGTTGAAGTGGGTCAAGAAGCCCGTTAACAAACCTGGTGAGTGCCAGCGAGTATGCCAGCTGTAGCACCGAGGCGTCTGTCGGCACGGCTCCATCGGCAAGGCATATGGATGTTAATAATGACGTGACTTCCACGGGATGAGGTAGTCTACCGCGAGAGACAAGCGCTTGCACGCGTTGCACTGCCTTGTGTCGTTTGTCACGGGTGTCATCAAAGTTGTAGAACCACTCCTTGAGTGCCACAAGGTCGTCGGTGGTGCGATAGGGCACTACTGCTGGCTGGCGGTGTAGGTCCATGAGCGCGATGATGTGAAAAATGTTACCGTTCTATCGCGAGGAGTTGAGCTTGTTCGTATGACAAGCTGCGGCGGTGACGCACGTTGGTCTGTGGTTGGAGCTCGATGGTGTAAGGGAATTTCAGGTTAAGCAAGTACTCGTCTTCTGTAGCCACGTCGAGCTGAATTGGTGGGGGAGCACCGGTGTCCCACGAGATAGCTACCACACCACAGAGCACGCCAGTGAGCCCCACAAGCACCCACAAAAGTTGGCCCACACTCATAACGCCATTGGATAGGAGCGAGTTGAAGGCTATGTCATTGACGAGGTTGACCAAGTTGTACACAAGGAAACAGAGCGGGTAAAGCACTGATGTCAGCACATGTGCGAGTCCCAAGTTGAACGCTGTGAGTTGACAGCCAACTATTGTGAGCATTGTAGCAAGCAAAGCGTAGGGGGTTAGATTTTTGGCGGAAAAGAGCGACGTAAACCCGTGTGAGTCGTCCAAAATCGTCTCCACCACCACGTCTACCAAAGACTTGGCAAATAGGAAGGTGTGGGCTGTCAAAGTCCCGGAAATGAGCCCATAATTTATGCCTTTGGTGAACTTGAGCTTATTGAGCGTCCGAAGAACGCTACGACTGTGGCGCCGCTCCAAGACGGGCTTCAAGGCGTTGCGCTCGTATGTGATGGCGAAGTTTGCTGCCACGAGAATGGCCACTAGGACGAAAGTGCCGCCAAACCAAGCGACGAAATGGGGCCTAGCGAGGCGGTGTAGGATATCAGCAAAACGCTCGTCAGCGGAGCCCGATGGGGGCTGGGGCGTCAGGCTGCCGTTGTAGGCGATGACAAAGGCGCCAAATGCGATGACGGCGGTGCCCACTGCGAGTTTGGTGGTGAACGGTTCGCCCAAAATGACACAGGAAAGCACCGAGTTGAAAATGAGCCCGATGCTCTGGAGCGGCAGCAACACGATGAGCGGCAACGTGGTGATTTGGATCAACAGGCCCAAGACGTTGGCGACAATGAAAAGCGTGAATCCAAGTAGCCACAAGTTACGTTTGCGACGATGGTGGTGGTCACCAAGACCTATCAGGACGTGGGACTTCCGCTGGAGGGTGACGCCAAGCGACTGGATCGCCAGCGACACCACGGCCACCACACAGCCCACGGCAATCGACGAAGACATCATTTTGGCGGTAGTTTAGTGGTAGTTTGGAGGTGGTGGGTGCGAAATTAATGGAACAACAGTTGGAGCGGATCAACAAGTTTTTGGACGACGAGGACGCGTCTGTGGTGGTGGCAGGGCTCGATGCGTTGGGCGAGTTGTTGAAGGGGCTCGTGCCAGAAGTCGGTGCAAGGCGAGACCGTCTCGATAAGTTCTGCCAGCTTCAGGACTCGTTTCAGTACAACGTAGCGTGGCACTGGGTGGAAGCGGCCAGAACGCTTTACAACGCGTTCATAGCTTCGGGGAGTGACGTGTCTGGCGACAATGCCAGCGTGTTTGTACGCATGAATCGATTTCTCCAGGGTTTACTTTTGTTGCATGCCCCATCAAGAAGCGTGTTTGTGGCACGCCGTAACATGGAGGCGGTTTTGCTCTACATCGACAACGACCAGTTGCCGCACGAGGCCACCACGGCGTTTGTCACGTCGTTGCTCCACATCCTCCTCAAGAACATCGCCAACTACAGGGCGTTCGAGGAGTGCAACGGGTGCACGCGCGTGATAAGACGATTCGAGCCTGCAGCTGATAACGACGTTTTGTCGTTCAAAATCATGGAGTTTCTCATCTTGTATTTGGCCGACGAGTCACAAGTCGCCACCACGACGCCCACAAGAACGCTCGAGCAGAAAGCTCAACTTTTCAGAGCGCAATTCCCCGATATCGACGGCCTCATTCACAGTCTCCACCACCTCGTTTAGGGCGAAGCGCGCACCACCGCTCGCACTAAATTATGTACACCTACATGGAGTACCTTCAGAAGTGCTTCTACAAGTCCACTGGGTGGTACGAGGACAACATTTTCAGCAACATCACCGGCAGCTCGCAAGCAATTCTCGACTTTGGCATTCCCAGCGGGGCAAAATTGGACATTCTGCTGAAAACAACCGATTTTCTGGCTTCGAGTTTCACCCTTTCCAACTACAATGCTATAAATGGCCTGTTGGCGTACCTCTACACGCTGGTTCCGTTGAACAATTCCATGGGCACCAAAAATGTACTGCTCCAGGAAGCAATTTCAGGGTTTAAAGTCATTGAACCCGCCTACGAAACAGCCAAATCTTCAGCTAACGACTCCTTGTTGTATGGGCGTATGTACTTCCCGGGTCAGGCACTCGAGGCAATGGTGATCAAGAAATTCTCACCGCAAACGCAGCTCCTTATCAAGTCCATTTCCAATCCCAACATCGCTAAAAACGGCACCATGATCGTTTACTTGCAGAACAACACGCCCAAATTCTCCCGAGAGTTCGTGTACTCCACCAACGAAGCGTTGTTGGGATTCAGGTGCCTCTACAACTTCGGATCTCGAAGGAACCACCTTCCCATCATGCCCAAATTCGATAACTCTGTGGTGTCTATTGGCACAGAAATCTGGTACGCAGCCATGACCATGAGTCCTGGTCTCTCCACGGCGTTCCGCTACTCCACAAAGTCTACAACCACAGGGAAACCATTGACCATGACGTTGGCGTGTAATCCTATTTTGGGCCAGTTGTCTTCCACTTACACCGTCAAGACTTCTGTTGCGTCCACGTTCAGCTCCAAGTACGACTTCAACTTCTACTCGTACCAGAGCAACTTGTCGCTCGGGTTCGAGGTGTACAACTACTCCAACTCCAACCAGGCACCCACAACAGTTGAAGAAGATGGGGTTATCCACGCTACCGAGTATGGCAAATCGCAACAACTCCCACCAAGCACAGCCCTCGCCAGTCCCACAGGCCACAACCTCGATCTCCAGAGACACCCTCGTCGGGAGTCAGTGATGAGCGCTTTCCAGCACCTTGTGAACGACAGCGACTTCTCCAGTGTGGTCAAATTTTCCACCAGTCTCAACGAGAGAATGATGAAAGTGCTCTGGGAAGGCAGAGTCAAGGATTTCCTCGTCAGCACTGGTGTCAAGGTGAGTCTTAATCCACAAACGTCTACACCAGAGTTCAACAAATTTGGTATTTCATTCTCCTATGCCAGCTAGTCACATGACTTGAAGTTCCAAATTTCGAACTCATAATTTTCATTTGTCGCGGGATAAATTTTCACGTTGACGCCAATGAAGTCGGAATTTTATGGGTTATTCCGAGACTCAAAGCTCGCCCAAGTGGCTAAACCTTTGTCCAAGCAGTTGCGTGGCGGTAACAAAGCCCCCACCCATCAAATCATATACACGCCAAAGTCTAGTGCCATAAGATCGAATTTCGGGTTGAAAACGACCTTACCCAAGCAGTATGGGTACTCACACGTGGTGTACAACGACATAGACAACAAGAAGAACCTTCCAGACGTGGAAAAGTATTCTGGGTCTCTTCACAACCGTTTGAAGTACCAAGAAATGAACCTCCCTGTGAAAACTTACTACTCAGAATCTAATCCTTTGTTCCCATCCAAGACTACAAAAGCAAGAAGTTCCATGTATTCACTTTCCGACAACGTGTTGAGTGGCCTCAACTTGAGCAACAGTGCGCTGTCTGCTAAAGTGGCAGCGGTGCTCAAGGAAAATCCACAACTATACAAAGAATTCCACCAGTATTTGGTAGACAAACACCCAGAAGCCATAGTGTCCAAAGTGCCCACAAACCTCAGTAAATTGTTGAAGCAGTTCTTGCAATCTGACAGAGTCAACAAGCACAAGATCGAGCTCATCGACAAGCAGCAAACCGCAGAGAAAATTCAAGGTACTGGAGGGTTCTCATATCTTCAAAAGGGTCGTATAACAAACACCCCCAACGGTTTGAAGTATGGCGTGGTGGCTCCAGGTAGACTTGTGGGCGACAGAGAAGCAGCAGTGGGTGGTTTTATCGCCACATTTAACGACAGAGTCATGTCTATGCAAAGGAATTACACCAAGAACTTCCCTGGTAAACACCAAAGACAATTTGTTTTGCCATTCAAAGTCAACGAAGCAGAAATCACCGAAACAGGCCGTGTCAAACTCTTTGCTGATGGTGTCAAAGCTGGTAATTGGTCTAGACCTTCAGGTAACCCTACCGTTTATGAAGGTTCCAACTCCGACATCAAAGGCGCTTCCGAGAGAAACACCAAGCACAACGTGCCACTCGAGAACTTGCTCAACTTGATTGGTGGGTCCCAGTAGTCTTGTATATAATAATATCACATCATCTTTCTTCTTTTTGAAGCCAATAACGTCGTGTTGTGAGCAAGACCTGTCATCTTCTTCTCTTCCTGATTGATCTCCACTCTGATGGACTCCGCCAACAGCTCGTCAACTTTCCCGTCAACCTGGTACCAGAGATAAAAGCTCGAGGTTCGCGTGCCCTTGTCAATGATATTCTTCATGTACAGACGCACCTCGTCCTCGTTGTTGACGCTGTTAGTGATGATGGGCACGAACTTGGCGGGGATATCGTGCATGGTGAACGATACCGGTGTGAACCTCAAATCGGGCTCTGTAGGCTCCACAAGCTTCTTGGGAGGTTTGGGAGGTTTCTTCTTCTTGGGTGGAGGCGGCCTGCGCTTGGCCCGCGTGGCCACAGACTCGTCTAATTGCTCTTGAGTAAGAGGCTCACTTGGAGCTTCTTCTTGCTGCTTCTTCTCAGCTTCTTCTGCCTCTTTAGCTTCTTTCTCTAGTCTTTCCTTTTCCTCCTGCTCTCGCTTTTCCTGCTCCTGTTTCTCCCTCTCTCGTTCCTTGATGCCCTCTTGGTACTCTTCCACATCCTTCTCGTACTTATCCAACTCGTTCTGGTTGTGAATCCACAAAAAACTGATGAGTATATCTCTCTCTTCACCACTGATCTTGCTGGGGAGCACTTCACAGATGGCGTTCTTGGGCAACATGTACCTGACATTAGGATTCTCGGCAAACTCAAACACGAGAGTGGCGTTGGAGATGTATCTCTCTTGGAATGCAGTCAACTTCTGGTCTTTGGCAAACTTGGGGATTTTAATAGGTTTCTTGACTTCTTTTAGCACTTTTCTGATCCTCAAAGGTTGGTGAGGGTCTATTCTGGTGTCTGGGAGTAACCATGGATGTGGAGGAGGTCCCATTTCTCGGGCTCGAAGAATGTAACCTTGGAATGTCATTATTTGATTAGGTGCTGCGTTCCCCAGAGCAACTATTTTCATCAACAAGTTCAATGTGGGATCGATCTTGGCTAATGAGTTCAAGTTGGAAATCATCAACACGTTTTGGGGGGATTGCATGTTGTTGGGGTCATTTTTATCACCCTTTTCAGCAGCTTTGGCTTTGGCACTTGAAGAGGCAGTTAGCGGGGGTGGTGCCGGTTTCCCAAGCATTGGCCCGGTCCGCGGAAGCGTGGTGGTGGGGATTGTAGGCTTGGCTGGTGGTAAAGTGGGTTTGGTTGTTGGGAGAGTGGGCTTGGTGGGTGCAGCTTTAGGAGGCATGGCACTGGGTGCGGCTGTAGGTGCTTGAGGCGGCTGTTTGGTGGCTGCTGGCGTGGAGTTAGAAGCAGTGGTAGCACTGGATACCACTGACGCCGTCTGGGTCAGTTTGGGTGCAGTCACCGGTTGAGTCAACTGTGGAGCAGCTGCAGGTTCCGCTTTCACTTGTGGTTCTGGTCCTGGTTGTGGGCGTGGCGGTTCACCAGGCTTCGAGCCGTTTGGGGTCTTGTCGCTAGCCTTTTCTGCTGACGCCACTTCTGCTTCCTTCTTCAATTCAGCCTTCTTGGCTTCCTCCAACTTCTTCTTCTCCAGGCGGTGATCTTTGGCGATGAAAAGCCTGATTTCAAACACGTGCGGCCCGAGCGTCATGTCTGCATCACAGAGCTTGACCATGACGTCACGAGCATTGACTTCCGTGCCCAACACGGGCGCACGATCCACCACTTCGTTCTTGCCAGCTTTGGAGTCGCTGATGAACCGGCGCAGCGCCGATTTCACCCAGAACAAGCTGAACATCGGCCCGCCGTTGAGGTAGTTGTTACGGGACTTCAAGAGCGACCGGTACAACACCCCGGAATCCTTAACGGTGAGCGGGTTCTTCAAGAGGTCCTCGTAGTGGCCGTACGGCGGCTTGTTGTAGGAGACCGGGAGACCGGCAACAACGTCGAACGGCCGCACAATGGACCGCAGCATCGCCTCCTGCTCCTTTTCGATCTCCTGTCGGCGTGCAGAGGTGATCCTCCGTCTCATTCGTGGTGGCATTGGAGTACAGAGCGAGCGCGCCGCGATACTTTTACTACAATGGAAAAGTCACGTGACACATCATATACATATACTAGATTCTCTCCTCCAACGCTTCGAGTCCCGTGTGGAAGAGCTTGATCATGGCATCGAGCTCGCTCACGAGACGCTGCTTGGGGTAGCTATCGAGGAAAAACTCGCCGTTTATAGCGGGAATAGTTGGGAATTTAGAGGGTCTCAATGCGGAAGGTGATGCGGTGCCAGGCTTGACGAAAGACGGTGGAGGCGCTTGGCTGGTACTGACCTTCCTTTGGGGCACAAAAGCCTTGCTGACACTTTCGGACCGCTCGCGTGGCTTTTCGTCGGACTTGTCATCGTTCTGGACGAACATGTCCTTCTCTGTCATTGGAGTCATGGTCATAGGCACCACCTGGGAGGGCCGTACCCCGAACTGGTTGGTTATCTCGTCGGTGTCACCGTCAAAGCTCTGGTTGGTCAATGCAGAGAGTTGGTTCACGGTGCTGGGGGCGGGCATTTGAATATGGAGGCCTGGTCTGGGCTTATGCTTGGTTGCAGTAGGGTTCAACGACGACGCGAGGTTCGTGGAGCTGTTCGGTGATGTGAGCGTGGACTCGGTGGCCTTGAAGTTGATGGGCTGGAGAAGCGGGTTGCTGTTGCTATGCAATGCTTTCATGGACTTCGAAGGTGAGCTGGTGCCTGTACTGGCAAACGCCGCGGTAGACGGTGGTTTGGGCGAGGGTACTTTGGTCGATGATGATGTGTATGCTGGTGTGTGTGGTGTGGGCGTGGTAGATGCAAAGATTGAGCTTGAGCCCGAACTGTATGAGTTGGAAATGGTCTTCTTTCTGGGCCTGGTGGCATTGGTGGACGACACTGAGGTGTTGAATCGACTTTCAAGAGCAGCGGAAGCACTCTGGGAATGGTAGAGTGCAGGAGGCTTGTTAAGCATTTGTGAAGATGATGCGCTCGACGAAACTGCCGACAAATTGTGCATCTTATCGATGTCTGGGATCTCGATGGTGGGTGACTCGATTTGGGTGTCCATTCCAGGACCAAGTCCTGTGATCTGGCCAGGTTTTGGTAAGTCGTAAGCGTTTGTTGCGTGGGTATGTTCAGGTGACTCTTCTTCAAACAAGCTCTGGAGCGACTTGGGGATCCCCAGACTAGAGGTGGCCCCCAGGCGAGACGGTTTCTCATAGGGGGGTGTGCTTGTTGAGCCATTGATGGTGTTGACATCTGCCTTAATAGTTGGCTCAGTAGTGTACAGCTCTGTCCTGTAAGTGTAGTCCCTCGACGAATCGTAACGTTCTTCCACTTGATGCATGTCGATATCGTTCTCGATGATGTACTCTCTGCTACTCAAGGAGTCAAAGTCCCACTTGACTTGAATGTGGTTGTTGTCTGGGGTCTGCAAGTCTGGAGCGTCCTTGTTGATGTCGTCTTCGAGACTGAGGAACACCGAGTCCCTGGTCTTGTTGTGGTCACGCCACAAGAGGTACCTTGTGATTATCTCCTTCAAGATGGTCGTGGGGTAGTTGCGGTACTGCTTGACAAGTTTACACTTCAGGAGGTCGTCAGCCAGCGGTCTCTCCTGGGGACTTTCGTCCAAGCAAAGCGCCACGGCTTCCTTCAAGCTTGGCGAGTACTCACGGCCTTCTAGACGAGGTGGCGTCAGCTTGGAGATCATTTGCATAGCCCACATGGCGTCTTTGTCGCAGTATGGAGGGTTACCAGTAGCGATCTCGAAGAGCGTTATACCGAGCGACCATATGTCTGCTTTTGCGTTGTAGCTGTCACCTTCTCGAATGACCTCCGGGGCCATCCAATAAGGAGTTCCTGCCATAGTTGTACGTTTGAAAGCGTTTGAGGTGATTTTAGCAGCCACCCCAAAGTCACAGAGCTCGACGTTGCCCTCTTTGGAGATGAGCACGTTGGCAGCTTTCACATCTCGATGTATCACGCCTAATTTGTGGACTGCCAGCAACCCTGCTAAGAGTTCACGAAGGATCACTCCAATGTACTTCTCTTCAAACACGCCTGCCTTGAGGAGCGTCCTCACACTGCCGCCGCCGCAGTAGTCCATGATGATCCAGAGCTTTGTGTCGTTGAGAATCGACCCGTAGTAGTGCGTGACGTTGGGGACGTTCTTGAGTTCTGCCAAAAACTGAATCTCCTGCTGTACATCCGCCACTTCGTCTTCCTGAGTGTCCAAATTAAGCACCTTGATTGCCACCACCTGCTTGGTGGCTTCGTTGATGGCCTTGTACACCACGCCGAACTTGCCGCGGCCGATCACCTCGGTCCTCTTAAACAGCCCTAGTGAATTCATGGTGCGAAATTTGACTCATCATGCGTTCCAGTATAATTTCACGTAAGACCAACGAGACGTCGATCCAGGTGGCGTTAAGTCTCGACGGAGGCGCCGTGGCCCTCGAGAAGTCGCTCTTTGACGACGCGGCTCCCGAGCACGCCGCCCAAAACTCGTCGTCGCAGGTCATTAATGTCAGAACCGGCATTGGTTTCTTAGACCACATGCTTCACGCCTTGGCCAAACACGCCGGGTGGTCCTTGGTGGTCGAGTGTATTGGTGACTTGCACATCGACGACCACCACACCGCGGAAGACGTGGCTATTGCCTTGGGCATGGCGTTCCACAAGGCGTTGGGCCAAGTGCGAGGTGTGAAGCGGTTTGGCGCTGGGTTCGCTCCGTTGGACGAAGCTTTGAGCCGTGCGGTGGTCGACCTCTCCAACAGGCCGTACGCAGTCATCGAGTTGGGGCTCAAAAGAGAAAAAATCGGCGACTTGAGCTGTGAAATGATCCCCCACGTCATGGAAAGTTTTGCTCAGGGCGCTGCCATCACCATGCACGTGGACTGCTTGCGTGGGTTCAACGACCATCATCGTGCCGAGAGCGCCTTCAAGGCCTTGGCGGTGGCCATAAAAGAAGCCACTTCCAGTAACGGTACCAACGACGTCCCTAGCACCAAAGGTGTCTTGTTCTAGAGCACCAAGGATTCTGTATTTATTGCCAATAGACGAGTAGACTGCAGTTGCTGACTGTAGAGCACCAATGTCACCGGGGTGACCAGTGTGGGGCTTGACTGGAGTCGCATCTCATCTCATCGCATGCTTCGAGTCCCAGCCAAAGCTGCCCACGCTGCTAAAAGCGCCAAGGCGACCGCTGCTAAAGGTGCCAGCGCTGCACGGCCCACAAGACGTGGTGGCAACGGCCAACGTAAGAGCACAACCGACCACCAGCCACCGCCAAAGCAAAAACTTCCTGATCCTAGACCCCCAAGAAAACGGTACACGGACCCAGAAGGCCCCAAAGACAGGTACGACACGTGGGGGAGCCGCTTGTATGTGGACAACAGCACTGTGCCTGCCAAGCAGCGGGTGAAGCCCGCCAAACTCAACCCTTTGAGGGAGTACGTGTATGGAACCCACGCTGTACACTCTGCACTTTTGGCCAGCAAGCGAGAGTCGTTCGACCGGTTGATCCTCCACAACCCCAAGGAGAACCTCGCCCCCGTGCTCAGGCTAGCCAAGACGTACGGGATCCGTGTGGTGACCAAGGACTCTCGCCAGGAGCTCGACAAGCTCACCAACAATGGAGTGCACAATGGAGTGGTGTTGGAGACCGGCAGCATCAGCATCCCCAAGCTAGCGAGTCTTGGCCCAGTAGACAAGGACACCGGTGCGTACACGGTGGCAGAACTCAATCCACTTTACGTCGAGCCCATGGAGAAGACCGTGGCAGTGGCCCGCAAAGAACCTCGCTCCAAGTACCCGTTGGGCATTTACATCGACGAGGTGACAGACCCTCATAACGTCGGGGCCATCATCCGTCTGGCGTACTTTCTTGGGGCCGATTTCATTATGGTGCCCGACCACACCACCGCTCGGTTGGGCCCAGTGACCGCCAAAACGTCGGGCGGCGCCCTCGACTTGATGCCTATGTTCCAGGTATCGCACAGTCTCCCCTTCTTGACCAAAGTGAAGGCAGAGGGCCACTGGAAGCTTTTGGGCGCCGACAGCGGGTTTGCTGGGGCGTTTGTTCCGGAACAAGAGCTCCCCCAGCTCTTGCACAAGGACCCCGTGTTGTTGGTGTTGGGCAACGAGGCCAAGGGGATACGAACGTCGGTCAAGAACTTGTGTGACGGGTTTGTGTCGTTGGCCAAACAGCGGCGTAAAGATCCCGTGGTGGATTCCTTGAACGTCAGCGTAGCCTGCGGCGTGTTGCTCTCCAAGCTTCTCCAGGCGTAGTCGTTGGCTACGTTGTTCGAACTACTTGTATATAATCACTTACGTGTAACGTGACGCATGGCGCGTGCCTCTGGCTGTGCCCCTGGCGTAGAACTCACATGCTGCTCGCACTAAAACGTCCTGCCACTGCGAGGCCCAACAATGATCCATCTAGTTGTTTTAGTGCACGGGTACGTTTCACGGGCCACAGCGTTGGCGGCCGAATACCACAGCGTCGACTAACACCAGCCTCTGGGGCAGTCCTGCTCACATGGACTACATCGAGGGCCAAATCCGGGAAACGGTTCCTGACCACAACCTCGTGGTGTACAAGACGAGCTCCCACACGGGTTTCTTGACGTACGACGGCATCGACGTCATTGGCAAACGGGTCCATGACGAAATCAGACACCAGACGGAAACCCTCCTGGCGGAAAAGGCCAAGGTGTCAAAGATCTCCATCGTAGGCTACTCTCTTGGAGGCTTGATCTCCCGGTACGCCATTGGGTACTTGCACAGCACAGGGTACTTTGACGACGTCGATCCCGTGCTGTTCACGACGTTCTGCACTCCGCATGTGGGCGCCCTCAATCCGGGCACCAGCTGGGGAACCAGATTGTTCAACTACTGCGTGCCCCATATTTTGGTCCACACAGGCTCCCATTTGTTCTTGTCTGACACCAAACCGGTGCAGATCGATGGCCACAAAGAGCTGGTCCCACTTCTTGTGTGGATGTCCCATCCAAACTCGGTGTTTTACAAGGGCTTGCAGCGGTTCAAGTCCAGAAACCTTTACGCCAACATCATCAACGACAAGCGGGCTTCATACTTCACGTCTGCCATCTCCACCATGGATCCCTTCAACTCCATGATCAACGAGAACGCCAGCGCCTATAACTTGGAGTTCATCCAAGGGTACGAGCCCAACGTCATCGACATCACCAAACCGGTGACTTTCAAGACCTTAGACCTGCCAAAAGACGTCTCTGCACGCTCGTACAGCTCTGGCAGCCGTACGTGGAACTGGATCAAGGTCGTGGCCTCGTTGGTGGTGACTCCGTTGTGGGCAATTTACATGCTTGGTAACTCTTTCTTGGAGCGGTTCAGGAATCGTGAAAGAGTTGGCAGTTTCTTCTCCGATAACAACTTGCTGCCTTTATACACCGACCAATCTGAGCTCACGCGTGTCAACACCAACGGCAGCGACACTTTCCTCGACGACTTCACCAACTCTGTTAAGGACCACACCGTGTTGATCGTAGAATCGATTTTCGACGCCATGAATAGCGATAGCTACAAGGACTACCACTACAGTGCATCATCAACAGCTGTTCCTTCATTGGAGTTGAACTTGGTCAATCTAAAGGGAAAAGTCCAGGCCTTCGACCTCAAGTTGACCGATGACCAAAACAAGATCATCCGCAACTTGAACACGTTGGAATGGAACAAATTTCCAGTACTTATCCGAAACACAAAGCAAACTCATCGAGCTGCCATCGTGAGAATGCCCAATCCTAAATTCAACGAGGGTAAAGTCATTGTTAGACACTTTATAAATGAAGTGCTTCAGCTGCATTAAATGAGTTCAACATAATTGGCAGGGAATATACCAGTGATTCCGTTGTTTCTACCAGTCCACCAATCGTCTGTGGTTTCACTTTTTTTGAGAATATCAATGACGTCTCCCTTTTTAAACGTCAAATCCCCTGCTTGTTCTCCTTTGAATGAATACAAAGCAATTGCTTGATTAGAATTGGTCTTTCGGTCACCGCCAAAGTTTGGCTTGCTTGTTGCTGGTGGCCTGCTGGGACCATTAGTGGACGAGATCCTGGTGGCCCCAAATCTCTCATTGAGTCCTTCAACATCATTGTTTCTTCTTCTAGACCCAGAGTCATAAATATCGTCTTCCCATGATCTTTGTGTAGTTCTACGACTATTTCCTCCATTATGACGTCTAGAAGACCGATTGTACTCGTAATCGTCATCTTCGTCGGAGTAGTCATCAGAGTACCGTCTGCGAGAGTTTCTTGACCTCAGTGGTGTGGCAGAAGTTGAGTCAGAAAAGTCATCTGGGTCAGGCATATCATCGTAGTAGTCATCATCATAATCGTCCTCGTACGTGTCAGGACTGAAGACTCTGCTCTCCAACACTCTCATCAATGAATCACAAGCTGGTGGTGCTTCGACTCTTCCAGAAAGAATGAATCTAGCCTTACAGTCATTACCATAAAATTTTCTGTTAGCTTCCCTTCTTTCCACAATGGCTGAACCTTCAAGCGACACACCAGCGAACAAACCTTTGGTCTTGGAGTAAGCGAAAACGGCTGAAACACTTTTTAACGAGGCGGTACCTGCCGCTTCGGCATTTCTACCCAAGGGACCGGCAGCAACTGAAATATTCGTACCGAGAGTAACAGACCCCATTTGGGCAAACGAGTCAACGGCGCTTTGAGTGTTCAATACAAACACGAAATCCGTCAATTCCGCTCCAATTTGTCCTCCAACACCTGCCCCAGCCGTTACAATTGCTGATGGTGGTGACCATGACCCGTCTGGGAGTCGAGCAACGATCACCCCAGACCCTGCACGGCCAGAGAAAAGGAAGCCGGCTTTAAGCACTGTAATGATGGCTAAACCTTTAGCATTCTTAAGCACGTCTGGTGGGATCACTCTATCAGGACCAGCAAGCTGATTAGGCTTGATAAAAGACGCGAGAATCTTTGCTGCTTTTCTGGATGTTAGTAGTTGGCTTGTAGGTCACGCGGCACAATTCTTACGTACTTGGACTCACTCCTCAAGCTTCTAGGAATTGGATTATTGATACCCATGGTGGCTGATGTCGCGAATTTCGCTGGTGATAATGGACGCACTGGGCGACCCAAGAATACCGCAGTGCGATATTGCCAATGTACGCGGTGTGTGTCTTGAGACCTGCTGGTGTCGTCCTCTTGGTAAGCAGGAGCAGCGGGTACTCATGGCGGGCCTGAAACTTTGGTAGTAAAATTTAAGGGGTCTTTGGCTCCCCTGTATCTTTTATGCTTAGCGAATGATCCCCTGGAAGCGCTCAACTCATGCCTTCTCGTCGCAACGAGTCTTGTGGCCTAGTGATTGTAAATTCCAATGCCATTGAACCTCCTTGGAGTGAACAACCCTTTTTTTTGGTTTTTTTTCTTTCTCTGGCCCTTAATTCTCTCCCTGTTCAGGGCGTGGGTGTACTCGTGCCCTCAGTACCTCATGAGAAGCTTGTTTGACTGGTCAAACATCGAATGGTGGCACCCCAAGTGCTTATCGCTCAACCTGGTAATACCGATAGCGATAATAATTCCGCTCTCATTCCGCTTATCACCACATCGTACAGCATTCCTCCAATTCTCAAGAGGTTGCTAACCCTCACTCGCTGCCCTTGTGTAGCGCCCCACTTGTTGTTGGCAGCCATTGGTGACTATCGCCGTGCTGGAACTTTTTGGCAGAATTTCTAACCACCGTTCCGCTATCGGGCCGTGCTGTGGTATCGGAATATACCCGATGCATTTTGCAGCCAATACCACCGAGCTGTTGACTCGATGAGGGTGACTCGCTTGCATGCAACAAGAACGGCCCGATGCCTGGCTGATTTACTTCCTCTTTTGTTAAATGCAACTTTAACCGTACTCTTCAAGTTAAGCAACCTCGTAAAGAAGGTAGGTGTACTGCACATGCTTTAAGGAATTGTTAGTCGATACGAAATGCAGATAGTTTGACATAAAAACAGTTGAATCTGTGTTTTATCCTCATGAAGGAGAAAAATCATTTGACGCTGTGTGAACTGGCTCCATTAGATGGTTCTGAGGATGATGGGGGGATCCCAATGCTAGACTCTAAAGACTTGTTCCCTGAGCGTGGTGTTCAAGCTTATACTGTGCTTGTAGGATCATTCTGTGGGCTAATGGCTTCACTTTCTTTTATGAATTCCACTGCTGTGCTCCAAAACTACCTCAAAGAGAACATCTTGACTGGCACAAGTGACTCGACTATAGCATGGATCTTCTCCATCAACTCATTTCTCCAGTTCTCTTCTCTTTTGATAATTGGACCAGTCTTTGATAAGGTGGGTGCTCGCATACCCTTGATGATTGGCCTGGTGCTATTGACAAGTGGGTTCCTCTGTACGTCCTGGTGCAGTACAACATGGCAGTTCATTTTGAGTTATAGTATTCTAGGAGGTTTAGGTTGTGGGTTTGTGTTCTGTCTGAGTGTATCAGTACTCTCTCATTGGTTTTTGGTGAGGCGTGGACAAGCCATAGGCTTGGCTTACATTGGGGGAGCACTTGGAGGAGCACTCTTCCCAATCATGTACAAATACTTGTTCCCAAAAATAGGGTACGGCTGGTCCGTTCGAGTTGCTACATTAATATGCTCCAGTCTTCTGTTTGCAGCTGTCTTACTCATAAGGGACCGTAAAGAAGTGTTTGCAACCGCCGAAAGCGAGGAAGTGTCTGTATGGAAGCAAGTGGTTAGGACAATCAACATCAAGTACTTCAAAGAACGAGTTTACTTGTGCCTTGTACTCAGTTTGTTGGGACAAGGCTTTGCATTCATGGTTGCACTCACGTATTTGTCGTCGTATGGTACGACGATTGGCATGAGTCAAGCCAAATCTTACCTTCTTATTGTGACGTTTAACTGCATGTCGATGCCAGGGCGACTTTCCGTGGGGTTTTTGGCAGACAAGTACGGCCGTTTCAATGCACTCTGTGGCGTTGGACTACTGTGCACTATAGTTATCTGTGTTCTATGGCTTCCCGAACCTGTGGGCCACACCCAAGTTGGGCTCTTTATGTTCGCTGGAGCCTACGGTTTCACGTCAGGCTCGTTGCTCTCGCTTGCGCCTGCGTGTGTAGGACAGATCAGCTATACCAAGGACTTTGCACGACGTTCAGGCACGGCTTTCTTTGTGCTAAGCTTTGGCGACCTTGTGGGGATCCCCATTGCAGGAGCAATTGCGGACGCTCGCAATGGATACCAATACATGGTGGTGTTTGTGGCTGTACTAACGACCTTGGGCACATTTAGTGCCATGATGGCACGTTATTTTTACGGGGGCTTAAAGTGGTCAAAGCTTTAGTGGTATTATTGTACAATAGTTTAAATTTTGTGAGCATAATTTTTGTTATCAACAAGCGCGACCGGCAAAGTTATCATTTACATTTGCTGTTACCTCAACTGATTATTTTTGTGCACAAGAATTAATTTGTGCAAAATTGTATTTGTAATCATCAAAATCAATCAAACACATGGGGGCTTGTCTCAGTTGCTTGGGCACTCGCTCCGAGGGGAAATATCCACCACTTTTACTTGCGGAGAATGAAAGGGAAGCCATCTCTGCTCTTTTGCAATACTTGGAGAATCGATCAGACGTGGATTTCTTCAGCAATGGCCCTTTACGAGCTCTCAGCACTTTGGTGTACTCGGAAAATATCGATTTACAGCGTAGTGCTGCTTTGGCGTTTGCTGAAATTACTGAAAAGGATGTCAGAGAAGTTAATCGTGATGTTTTAGAACCAATTTTAATCTTGCTCCAAAGCTCTGACTCTGAGGTTCAACGTGCTGCTTGTGGCGCCTTGGGAAATTTGGCCGTCAACAATGAAAATAAAGTCCTTATCGTTGAAATGGGGGGTCTAGAACCTCTTATTAGACAAATGATGTCAACAAATATCGAAGTTCAATGTAATGCCGTGGGTTGTATCACGAATTTGGCCACCCAGGATGATAATAAGTCTAAAATTGCCAAAAGTGGTGCTCTTATTCCATTAACAAAATTGGCAAAATCTAAAGATATCAGAGTTCAGAGAAATGCTACAGGAGCTCTCTTAAATATGACGCATTCGGGAGAAAACAGACAGGAATTGGTCAATGCCGGGGCTGTGCCGGTTTTAGTGTCGTTATTGTCCAATGAAGACGCTGATGTCCAGTACTATTGTACCACCGCTCTTTCAAATATCGCTGTGGACGAAGTCAACCGCAAAAAACTCGCCACAACTGAACCTAAATTGGTAAGCCAATTAGTGAATTTGATGGTTTCTCCATCTCCAAGGGTGCAATGTCAAGCAACTTTGGCTTTAAGAAATTTAGCCTCAGATTCGGGTTACCAGGTCGAAATTGTCAGAGCAGGCGGTTTACCTCATTTGGTGGAATTGCTTACTTCATCTCATCAACCGTTGGTATTGGCTGCAGTGGCTTGTATTCGTAACATATCTATTCACCCATTGAATGAGGCATTGATCATAGAAGCAGGTTTTTTGAAACCGCTCGTTAACTTATTGGACTACTCCGACTCTGAAGAGATTCAATGTCATGCGGTGTCTACTTTGAGAAATTTGGCTGCCTCAAGTGAGAGAAACAGATTGGCATTATTGGCAGCAGGTGCTGTTGACAAATGCAGAGATTTGGTGTTGAATGTTCCTCTTTCAGTGCAACTGGAGATCCTGGCATGTTTTGCTATTCTTGCATTAGCTGACGACCTTAAACCAAAACTATATGAAAGTCACATCATAGATGTTTTGATTCCATTAACTTTTAGCGAAAATGGGGAAGTTTGTGGTAATTCCGCTGCTGCTTTGGCTAATTTGTGCTCTCGTGTATCAGATGAGCACAAGCAATACATCTTGAACAACTGGTCTGAGCCCAAAGAAGGTATTTATGGATTCCTCTTGAGGTTTTTGAAGAGTGAGAGTGCAACTTTTGAGCATATTGCTCTTTGGACCATTCTCCAGCTTTTGGAATCTAATAATACTGAGATCAACTCACTTATTAAAGAAAATGAAGCCATCCTTTCAGGAATTAAGAACTTGGGCGTTTCTCAACAGTCCCAAATACAAGATAATAACGATGACCAGTATGATGATCCAAGGGTTGAATTGTTCAATCTCACTCAGCAAATCTTGCAAATACTAGGTTGAAATACTGAAAACACTTAGATCTGGAATGTTTGGTGTTAGGGCTACGATTGTTACTTAATAAAAAATCACATTGGCCACTCTGCTTCAGAGTGAGTAGATTGTCGTAGAGTGTGGAATCAGTTTGTAAACTCTACCAAGAATCATGAACCAACCAAAAGATCTGGATTGCATGACACAAGTCAATGTAACTGCCGTAACAAAGAACCAGTCAGGAAAGTCCAGCTTCGAAAAGCAAGCAGCTTTTCTACTCCCCAATACTACGAAAATGGTGGGCCAATAACATTGCTTGTGTATTCATTTTATCATAAAAATTAAGCGTACTCGTCTGGAAGATGGCCACTCTGCTTACAAAGAGAGTAGAACACCGTGGATTTGTCCTTGAGGAGCTCTGCTGGGGGTGCAAACTCCTTGACGGTTCCTTTGTCGAGCACAAGGATCTTGTCACTGTCAAGAATGGTGTCGATTCTATGAGCGATGGTCAAGATGGTCTTGTCGTTGAATTCTGACCTGATGGTCTCTTGAACAATCTTGTCGGTGTTGACATCAACCGAGGCCGTAGCTTCGTCAAGAACCAAAACTCGTGAAGGATTCAACAAGGCACGAGCTAAACACATCAATTGCTTCTGGCCCGCAGACAAGTTGGACCCTCCTTCCGTGACTAGAGCATCAAGACCAACAGCAATTTCGGGCTTATCGCTGTCTTTTCTTGGGTTCTCTTCATCTTCAGGTAATTCGGTTTTCATTGACTCAATATGCTCCTTCAAGTGGGATAACTCCAATACTTTCCAAAGCTCGTCGTCTGAGTAGTTGCCGAATGGATCTAGATTCTGTCTTATTGTCCCGTCAAGCACTTGTGAGTCTTGGGGAATGATGTTGAGCTTGGACCTCAAGTCAAACAACCCAATGGTGGAAGTATCTACTCCATCAATGATGATTCTTCCTTGTGTTGCCTCAAGAATACGGAATAATGCCAACGTTAACGTCGACTTACCAGCACCAGTTCTTCCAACAATTCCAATCTTCTCCGATGGATTCACTGTGAAGCTTACATCATTCAATACTGGGTCCAAGTTCTCTCTGTACTTGGTGGTATAGTTCTGGAACTCAATCCTTCCTTGTTGTGGCCAGTTTGGTTCGGGTCTATGATTCTCAATGATCATCTCAGCTTCAGGTTTCAAATTGCAGTACTCCACCAACCGCTCAACTGTCACAGCTCTGGTTTCGATATCTGCAAAGAGCCTGACAAGCATGTTGAGAACGTTGGTCACCTCCAAAACGTAAGTCATGATGAAACCCACCAACCCAGGACTCAACAGTGAAGTTCTTCTGGTGGTGATCAAGATAGTCAAAGTTGATGCATACACAATAACAGATGACAAACCTTGCAATCTCATAGACAACCAACGGTTTACACTGGTGTTGGTGATTTCGACCAAAACCAATTGGTTCAAGTTTGATTTATTCTTGTGGGTGAATCTGTCAACCTGGTTGAACGCAGAAATTGTATCGATACCAGACACTGATTCCTGTAAATGGGAAAAGACTGGTGATTTTTTGGCACTTCTCAAACGCTTGAGTTCTCTGGAAGCTGGAATAAACCTTCTCCTAAACGAGTCATAGAAGAAAAGCATTACTATTATGGCAAAGAACATAAGTGGTAAATTCCAAACCACAACGATGAACACACTCAAGCCTTTAAAACTCGTTTCAACAAAACTGACAAAGATCCAAACAAGATGCTGGTCGATAACGCTGATATCCTCCGAGAATCTGTTCAAGATTCTACCAATTGGAGTTGTTTCAAAGAAAGACATTGGTGACCTCAACACTGCTTGAGCCATCTTGTCATGGAAGTATCGACCACCATTGACTGCACAGTAAACCCACATAATGAAAGCACCAATCAAGGTGAAGAGACATCCACACACTCCAATAAGAGCGAAACTGACCAAGAAGAAAGTTACATGAACGTTGTGGCCCTCTTCGGAGTTCCACTCCGACCAATATTTCAAAAGATAGTTGTTCAATAAGGCACAAGAAACAGTAGCAAGCACGAACACAATGTAAACTGTGATGTATGAATAGTTGCAGGCCTTGAGAAACTCAAGGTAGATTCTCAAATTGATTCGTCCTCTCTTAGTGATCTCATCTTGCTCTCCAGTCTTCTTCACCAAGTCAGCATCATCATCAAAATCGAGGTCGTAGTTGTGTTCGAAAGAAACAAAACTAGCAGCTATAGTTGCACGAGTCTCGATTCTAGTCAACGCCAACCCGCCATCAGTTGGTTCGTACGGCTTGATTTCTTCTGCGAGAGATGAAGACTGGCTGTCGGCACGGGCTTCTTCGCTAACTTCAGATTCTGGGGTATTAGGTTCCTCCAATACTTCGTCTTTTTTACCGAAGTCATTGATTAAAGCAGCAAGCTGTCCATTTCTTTTCATAACTTCGTCGAAACTTCCTCTCTCGGTGATCAGACCTGACTCCAATAAGACGATATTGTGGGCCTCGTGCAAAACAGAAACAGAGTTCGTAGCTAACAAAACGGTTTTTGAAGCCAACATTCCATCTTTGCTCAAAACTTTCTTGATGATCGCTTTCCCAACGTGTGCATCCACAGCTGACAAGATGTCGTCAAGCACATAGATATCAGCTCTTGAGTAAACAGCACGAGCCAACGAAATACGGGCCTTCTGACCTCCAGAAAGGGAAATACCCTTCTCTCCAACAACAGTTGTATCGCCGTCAGGCAATGTATCAAAGTCTTTGAGCAACTCACAAGCATCGACAGTAGCTTCGTAGAAGGCTTTGTTGTAGGTTCTGCCAAAAAGAATATTCTCTCTGACTGTAGAGTTCATGATCCAGGCATTTTGAGCACAGTAAGCGATAGAACCACTCACTTTCAACACAGACAGTGTCGAACACTTTTCTTCAACGGGTATGCTTCCTAGGACAGCCTTCAAGAGCGTTGATTTTCCACTCCCAACTTTCCCAACGACACAAGTCAATTCTCCTTTCTTAGCAGTGAAATTAATGTCTTGAAGAGCAACTTGATTGACTTCAGTCTCCACATTTGCCTCTTCGTCGCCTGAGGGATCAGTAGGTTTGGGTGTTTCTCTAGACCACACAAAAGTGGCATTTTGAATCACCACAGAATTTTCCCCTTTCTTTACGGGCGTGTACGACCTTTCGTACTCTTCGTTGACCAATTCCTCCATGATGAAGAAGTCAATCAATCTGTCAATAGCGACTTTACTCTCTGCAATCTGGGAGAAGATGTTTGGAAGCATCAACACCGGCTCTGTAAGCATATCAAAGATAGTCAATGCTGGGAAGATAACTTCTGGGGTCAAGAGTCTTTTAGACCAAACACCAGCAGCAGCAAAAGTGGAGCATGCAACGAAAAAAGGGATTGAAGACCAAATGAAGTCGATAAATGAGTTCCAAATCCCCATTCTTTTCACAGCAACCAATTCCTTTTCATTTCTAATCTCATGGAGTCTTTTCAACATTGGTTTCTCCCACGAGTAAAGCTTGACACTCTTGATGGAGCCTAAAATTTCACTTGTGAGCTTTGCTCTTTCATCTTTGTATTTCATTTGAAGTTGGATCTGCTTGATCAAGAACACAAACAAGTATGAAGCGAGTGGGATCAAGATTCCTGCAGTCACCAACCCAGCAATTGAGGCATATCCGATAAAATTGTACAAGGTACTCAAGAAGAGAACGAATCTCAATGGCTGGGTAATGACATTAACGATGATACCTGGGGCGTCAGTCAAGGTTTGAACGTCCTGAGCCATATTGTTGACAATTTCACCTGAGGTCTTCGTCTTCCTGGCCTTGGGTGAAAGTCTCATGGCCTTGTTGTAGACGTGAGCTGATAAAAATGATTCAACTGAGTACCCCAAGTGGAAGTTGTTGATGAACACTCTGTTCAAAGAGATGTACCTGATCACTGATACACCGTAGATTGCGGTAGCGATCAAGAATCCTTGAAGTATTGGGGGTCTTGAGGCATCGTTTGAGCTCTGGGTTGAAACTTGAGATACAAAACGAAGAAACGCTTTCAACAAGAAAGGCTGGCACAAGTTGGGAAGGATTTCAACGGTGTCAAAGAGAATAGACCTGATAAGAAATTTTTTGGTGCAATTCACCATTGGGAAGAACAAAGAAGGTTTGACGTCAGCGACTTCTTTACCTTTAGCTTTAGCTCTTGCTTTTTCAGTCTTCTGTTTGGCTCTCCACAATGACGTCTGCCAGACTTTGGAGAACGACAAGTAAGCAGCGTCGTTGTCGAGTTCGATGTCGCAAGCAGGCAAGTCTGACACATTTATGTCGTTGGTCTTTTGGGCCACAGCGATGACGTTCCCCAAGTAAGAGAACGAGAACCGTGTGAACACATTGTGCACTCTTGCGACGTCCCATTCGTTCAAGTCGAAGTGCTGCTTCAACTCGACTGAAGGGCTGTAGAGTTTAGACTCCAAAAGCAACACTATCAAAGAGTTGATCAAAGCTAGAGCTTCCACTGTGAGGATGAGTGGTTGGAGCGACTTGGAACCGGCTGGAGCGTAGACTTTGTGGCTGGACAAAGTGTCCTGAGCCAAGATAGCTCCGTTGAAGAACGAGTGGAAGAGCCAGAAGAACAAGAGCGACGCTGAGCCAACTAGCGATCTGGTCGACTCCACTAAATGCAATGGGAGCACGAGAAAAAGCACGACCGCAGCATTCACAAGGAGGGAGGTGAGTCTCAAAGGGTCGCTGTTGTGGTTTGCTAGCACGAGGAGCAAGAGGCCCTGGGCGAGGACTGAGTAGAACTTCAACACCTGAAAAATCCCCACGCTTTTCACGCTGAAGGCAGAGCCAAACGAGTACTTGATCCTGTAGGGCCCAAAGTAGTTGAAGTAGGCCAACTGGATGATCTGGTACAAGCACGGGGCAGCAACGAGTGCAGCCCACGCCATGTTCCACCACGCTATAAAGCATGGATTGATGGAATTGGCGGTGGGGTCGTAGAGCACTTTGTTCCACGAGCCTAAAGAGCACGACTGGGACATTAATTGGGTTTACGGCGGGCTGAGGGGCTTAAGTATCATTTTACCTGCAGACGTTATCAGTTTAATGCCGTTTGCTCAGGTGTCAAGATAGTGTCAGTGACTAATTTTCTCGGGTGCTTACCGATTAGTTCGGTAACTCCGCCAACAATGGGTGGTCATTGCAAAAGGGGTGTTTTCATTGGCCAGTGGGGGGTGCTGGCTCCTTAGGGTTTTGAGTTATCCGAAAGTTTGGAACAGCACTGCTATTTTTATCTTGGAGCTGATCTAGTTAGTAATCGATGGCGGTCATGTGATGTGTGGCTTTAGTTAGTAGTCAATAGTGGTCATGTGACGTGTGGCTTGAAATTTCACTTTGGCACTGTCACTTTTAGATGCCAAGCGGTGCCCAATACGTCAACCGCTGACAGCGTTGGCGATGGGTAGCATCCACGACTCAACACCGGCACTAACAGTTGACATCCACGACTCAACTCTGCCACTAACAGTTGACATCCACGACTCAACTCTCCACTGAAATCAAACCTTATCCTACATACTTCATTCAATCATGCATTACTCGTTATCATTGAGCTTCAATGGGCTCTTGTTTCTTCTTGGTTTTCTCGGGCTCCTTCTCAGTCTCGTTCTTCTCAGGCCCCGCTATCTTCAACTTCTCTAACCGCTCAAGGAGCTCCTTGTCCTCTGGCGCAGCAGCTGTTGCAGTGTTCTGCTTCTCTGCTTGCGCCAATTTGTTGTACTCTTCCTCAATCTCGTCGTCATCCACACCTGTAGACTCACTGCCAAGAGCATCGCTGATCTCGTCTGTCTGCTGCATGCTGGTGGCCAAGTCAAACTTGAGTTGGTCAAGCTCCTCCATATCCACTTTGCTGTTGAGCTCCTCCAAAAGACTCTGTGAGTCCTTGAGTGCCGAAAAGACAACCGCATTGGATGTAGCATCATCGATCTTCGCTAGCACCTGTGTGAGTTGCTGCTGTGATGATGAACATGTCTCATACAGCTTAGCGTACACCTTCCTTGTCTTGAGCAACAGTAAAGCTTTGGCCTTGTTCTTGGGGCCCTGAGTGAGAACAAACGCTTTCAAGTCGGCAGAAAGACTCTCGATCTTGTCGTTGAGCTCATGGAGACGATCTTCAGCTTCTTTATGTTGAAGCCTTAACTGAGCAATCCCCACGTCTTCTGGCGTGACTTCTTGATCTGGCTTGTCTGTGAACTTGATGACTCGCGTATCCTCGTGCTGTTTGACAACACATACTTTCTTATCTCGGGACATGAATGTGAGAAGAATGTCCATGTCTTGCTTAGTGAACATGTCAGTGAAATTCTCAGTGATGACCCTGAACAACAACAATTCCGGGAAAACGGTATTGCTGTAGAGGCCTTTGGAACTCCTGACATGTTTGAGAACCTGTTGGGTGAATTCTACCAAGTTTTTCATCTCGATGTGGCGCTCATTTCTAACGAACGTTGATTTAACGGCGGTAGCAACATGGTTTCCTTGCCGGCGCCAGTACGACGGGGTTAGATACGACCAGAAGGAATCGTGTGGGTCCAAGTACTGGAAGATATTTGCCACATTGAAGAAAACACTAGAAGGTACTAGGTTTTTTGCTGCCACGAGCTCGTTTATCACCGTTGGCAACGCCTGTGGCTCGCCGTGTACGGGAAGAATAAGCGTCCTGGCCAATTCTGTCGCTGGCGGGAGCGAAAGCTTGCTTGGTAAGGCGTTGTCGTGGAGAAGATCATACACCAAGCTCTTCCACGCTTGAATATTAGCGTCATAACCCTCGGGATTGAGGTGCTTTGCCGACGTAAAATCTCGGTATAGTGATGGCGTCCGCGTTGACGTGAAGTACCGATTGCGTCGCACACACTCTTCCGGTTTCTGGTGTGGTGGCATTCAAGTTGCGATAACAAAATCAGGAATCAATTTTGAGATGCTCAATTTTGAGGTCGTGTACACCCTCAACTTGATCTCTAAGGGCATCAACGACATCAAGTATAGCTGTGGCAGCCGGTGAGTCTGCGTAGTCATCAAAGAACGACACCCCGGAATCACACGCTTTGCCTATACGGGGATCGAGTGGCACAGACCCCAAGAATGGGATGTCCAAATCTTTGCAGAGCTGCCGTCCTCCTCCAGTAGTGGGCTTGAAAATTTGTGACTCGCCGTGGCACCCAGGACAAACGAACCCTGACATGTTCTCGACGAGACCCAAGATCCTGATGCCTGCCTTGCGACAGAAATCGATCTCTTTACGCACGTCAAGAAGCGCAACTTCTTGTGGGGTGGTCACGATAAGAGCGCCGTCTATACCTGCTTCCTTCATGTATGTCAGCACCGAGAGATGCTCGTCGGAAGTACCTGGTGGCGTGTCTACCACGAGGTAGTCAAGACGCTCGCCCCAGTTGACGTCCTTGAGAAACTGTTTGATGAGTCCATTCTTCTTTGCGCCTCGCCAGATGATGGCCGCGTCCGGGTCTGGGAGCATAAACGAGATGCTCATGAGCCCCAAGTTGTCGGCGACGTACACGGGCGACCAGCCAGAGTTGGACTGGTGTACACTCTCGCCCTCGGCCCCGAGCATTCGCGGTAGCGATGGCCCGCAAATATCGAGGTCCATGGCGCCGATTTCGAGCTCCTCGTCTGCCGCAAGCGCCCACAGAAGCATCAGCGTGAACGTCAGTTTCCCCACGCCGCCTTTCCCCGAAAGAACGAGCACTTTGTGGTCAATTACGCTCAACTTCTGCGTGATCTTGGGCAAATCTGGGTCTGGGCCCTTGGGGAGTGACTCACAAACACTCTGGTTGGCACACCCGTTGCATGCGTCGTCTTTGCCAGCTTGCTCGGACTCTGGTCCGGGACAATGCTCCGGTTCTTCTGCCGGTAGTTGGTTCACTGAAGGCGCCATTAGTAATTTTGTGCGCATGCTTATCGATATAGCGGAGGTCATGTGACTGCAAGGGCTGGTCATGTGACTGATACACTGGTCTATAAACTATGTCGTCTAGGCTGTCTTGAGTCTGTTGCTAAAGTACGTTGACTCGTTCTCGCCGAATGGGAGCTGGCCCAAGTCGGTATATCCTGCTCGAATAGCAAGATCACCAACGTCTTTGGCCATAAGGCGAACGGCAACTTTATTTTCGAAAGTAGTGTGCGAAACAAGTGGAAGGTTCACCACCAACGACTCGAGTATCGGCTGCAAGTCGCTAGACACTCTTGGCACACCAAGGGACTTGATTGCTTGGAAGTAGAGGTCGTAAACTCCTGCTCCTTGGTTCCAAGATGCTATAATTGATTTGTCAGGGAACGAATTAAGCACTCTGTTGAGTCTTTCCATGTGACTCTTGTTCTTGGAAACCACCGTCAGAGGTCCCAAATGTGCAACAATACACTCATGTACTTGCGGCCATTGTTCTGCTTGGATCCACGCATCACATTCGTCCCAGTATTGGTGGTGTTTGGCCTTATCGATTGCAATAGCCTCATAGATGAGCTGGCTAGGCACTTGCAATTTGTGCCTCAAGTACCGTTTCTCGTCAACGTGGCTCTCAGAGTTATACACGTGACCAATGAACTTGATGAGTAACTCCTTTGTCTTGTCATGATAAACCTTCTTGTCTTGCAAGAATGAGTACACGAACAAAGCCTCTTTCCACATTCCCATCTTCACCAACACTTGTGCAAACTGAAGGTGTGTTTCGTCCGTTATGTCTCCAGGCAAAACCAATGCAATGATCCATTTGTAGAGAACATCAACTGAACTCTGGCTGAGTTTATCAAGAGCAAACTCAATTCCTTCTTTGGCCTGGTCAGTAAACACCTTCATTATCTCTATCATGGTAGAGTTTTCTGTCTCATCTATTATACCACCGATAATATCACTCAACGGTGTTCTTGGATCCTCATATTTGACTTCGGCTCCTAGACGTATACTCCATGGTATATCTTTTTTTGTGTTGTTAAGGTCTCCTCCTAAGAATTTGTAGATATCAACAAGTCCTGCTGGTATACATTCGATCGCTGTGCTTGAAGTCCACTCTTCAACTTGAGCTTTAGATGCTTCTTTCATTCCATCGTAGTTAGTGTCGCACAACGTCAACAATACTGATAAATGGTGATTGCTCGTCTTAGTGGACTTTTCAATAGCCTGCTTAATCTCACCGCAATAGACATGAACCAAAATCTCTTCGTACACATCATCAGTGCTTGCTAGCATTTCATTCTTGACAGGAATATTGAACTTGTTGAGCCAACGAACAAACCTTTCCTTTTGTTGCAAAGATTTGAGGTATTGTTCAAGGTTTTCCTCGATATTGGCATCAGTTACGGGTTCTGGTTCATCGAACAATGCTGACAAAAGCGTAAACACCTCAAACATTTCCGAGTCTTTCTCACAGCAATCTGCCATTTCGCTGAAAGTAGTTGATGCTGCTGAAGCTCCTTTGGCAACTGTGCCGTTTGTCAATAGGTATTTCAAGATGGCTTCTATGGAATCCTTTGAATTGGATGCATCCTCTTCTATCATGTCAACATCAGGTTTCGAAGGTGGCAGTGGTGTAGATACCTCTTTGCTTGAAGGCTCATTATCAAATTTGTCAAACAATATCTTGTCAACTTGCATCAAATCTAAATGGTTGTTGTCTTCAATTTGGGCTTTGGAGTTCACCAAGTACTTCGCCAATGCTGAGTTGAGATCACTGGAAAGCTTAAGTTGAACGAGCCAATCATCTGAAACAGCAATGTTAGGGCGAGGCTGAATTGAATCGAAGGCTGAAGAGTCTGTGACCTTTGGCTCGTATGCTTTTTCATCAACAATCTGCTTGATATCCCGCTGAGGCAATACGCTGACGAGTTGTCTCAAGTATTCGTAGTTTGAACCATCATTGAGTGAGTCATCAAATTTGAAATTTTGTACAGGTAATGCATCACTATCATTGATACCTGATTTGCTCAACTGTGAAGTGATTTCTTTATCTATAATGCCCCTCTTGTAATCCAAAATAGAGTCAACAGTTTTGTCCTGCCAACTACCAGGAAAGTTTCTGGTTTCGTTACTCAATTTCTGTCTCTTGATTTCATTGTAAAAATTCTCCTCCTCTTTGTCGAGATCTTCGTCGTTGTTAGCTTCATCTACCAACCCCCAAACACTGAAATGTTTGACTTTGAAAACCCAGGTATACGTTATTGGGTCAAATGTCACAAATTCCATCCCGTTCAAATGCTGCAATTTTCTTATATGCTCGGACACTGTGTTATTCTTGTCTGGGAGTACTTTTTCAAGAGTGATAGTAGCAGGTACATTGAGCTCGTTACCCCTTGAAGGTTTGGTGGAGCTGTCTTTATAAACCTTGACATACTTCCAGCCGATTTCAGCAGTGGTTTCGAAAAGTTCATCCTCGAGACTCTTCTTTTGTGAATCACATTGGGCTTGTAATCGTGATAAGTCAACTGGTGTGTTGAAAGCAATTTGTCCATAGCCTTTCCTACCTATGATAAAGTTATCCACATTTTCCAACTGAGTGAGCGAATAACTTGCCAACTCTTCAATGGAAGGGCTAGACCAGTATTTGCCTTCTTGCGTCACTTTCAGAGGAATGGAAGTATCGTTAAAATCTGGAGAGTGAAGTTTTCTTTTTGAAGCGTATTCTGATGACGTCAATGGAACCACTTCGTCGTCATCCGATAAGTTTTCGTCTTCTTGTGCTTTGGAGTGGCCTTCAGCTATGCGCTTTCGTTTGGAATTGATGACTTTATCAGCGTCTATCAAATGAAATTTCAATGGTTGTGACTTTATGATGAGCTTCTTGATGTCAGACGAATGACGTTTATCCAAATTCGACATTTTCTTCTCGACTCTTCCGCTTTTGGTGTTTCTGTTGGGCACCAAACGTGTGGAAGGATAATTATTTGCAGTGAAAATCCCTTTACGACCAACATTGGTATCAGATCTTGCTTCATTCCTGAAGATATTGAAAGTCTTAGCGAGCTTGGACAAAAGAGATGTACCGGGAGATGATGCAAGCCATCCTGCAGATGATGGTCTTCTTGTTTCTGGTTGTTTTTCAGTGAAGATGTTCTCTGTGATGGAAGGAGGCATCGAACTAGTCGAATTGACTCCAGAGAAAAGTGTCCCTGAGTTCACGGTTGATGCTGGCAATACAGAGTTCACATTCCCACCAGAGAACATGTTGTTGGTGGTGGTGTTTGGAGCTGTTGAAGCTGAATTGGTGGAAAAAAGGCCAGAGGACGCCGTTGGAGCGGGATTTTTTTGGTTGGTTCCCGAGTTTCCAAAGAGACCTCCGAATCCAGTAGACGAATTCCAGCTGTTGCCGGTATTTGATGCCTGATTCGTCGACCCAAACATTTAGTGGAAGTGAGAAAATGCAGTCGTTCGCGATGTTGTTGTCAACACACGAACATCAAAACAGTAGCCCAGTAACGACAGCAGATTTGTAGATTATGGAGCTGACACGGGGTGAAGGAGGTCTACAAGTGTCAACAACTCGTCGAGTGTGTTTTGTCGCCCGAATTCTGGGCGAAATTAGCGAGAAAATGGCCCACCAACAAAACACCGTTCTTTTGTCGAGAGAAGAATAAAGCAGATCGTAGTAAAGAGTCTTGTTGAGGTTATGGGGTGTAAAGTAGGTGTGTTCATGCTGATTGGTTCGTTTTTAGCTCTCAGCAAGGGTTTTTTAATGTACTTTACATTGAATTTCTCGTTCAAGTCTGGCCTAAACGGCGATAGATGGCCCGGTTGTGCACTAAGAGACTCACCGGAGTCACCACCGCTTGCAGTGCACAATAAAAGAGGAAAGCGCTTTTCGCTAGTTGTTCTACAAGGAAACTTACACAGGGACAATCAACGTAAACTCAAGTCACACAGACATTTAGCCCAAACTTCAGCCACACAAATGTTTCTGGCTCGTTCCCTCATGTCATACTAGGAGATAGAAGACCTACAGTTTTGCTACAGTGAGATTCGTCCTCTTAGCGGTCAGTGTGCATTAGAGTAAGTGGTCTACACTAAATCAATAAAGCCATACCAGCAACGACTCCCGACACCAAAAGAGACGAGAATCCGTTGCCAGCACCTGCACCTTCTGAAGCACTAGAAATTGAATGAGTGCTGTTGTCAACTTTGGTGATGTTAGCACAAGCAATTCTAGTGTTGTCATGTAAGTGAATAGTGACAGCCAAACCACCAATGAAAGCCTTGGATTCAGGGTTCAAGGACAAGTATTGGTCCACGTAAGAGGTGTGGATTGAATCACCATTGACCATACCGTATCTACCACTTAAATCACCAACTTCCTTTTCTTGTGGGTTGGTGGCATTAATGTTACCGTGGAAAGGATTCAAGTGACCCAAAGTACCAGCACAGCTTCCATTAGCAGGAACGGCGTGTTCATGGACGTGGTACATGAAAGGACCACCAACTTCGGGGAAACCATCTAAATTGACAGAAATTTCAATTGAACCGTTAGCCAACCCCTGAAACTTGACTTCACCATTAACCTTGTTTGCTAATTGAGCAACATAAGTATCTTGAGGCGAATCGTTTGCCAAAGGCTGAATTTGGGCTAAACCAAATGTAGCTAAAGTGAAAAAACTGAAAACTTTCTGCATTATTGTGAAGAACTGGTCAATTGTGAAGTCAATTGCAAGCATTTTGGGGGGTTCATATACTAAAAATGACGGGAAAAGTCAGGGGCACCGTTAAAAGATGTTGACCAAAATGGATAAAAACATTACGAAACCGGCACCGCATATGATTGGCCACGATGGTGACACAATACAAATCCCGACCGCAAACGGACTTTTTACAGCAAAATCAGGGGAATATCCCGACAGAAATCAGAGATTTATCTGATAAACTTGAGATCTGTTGTTGGTGTGATCCACTAGTCAGTGCGTCAGCCTGATGGTTTAGTACAAAAATTTGCTCAATAGCGGAAAAGCCTCATTTTGACAGCTAGCCAATCAGCATGTGCATAACAATTTTGGTTACGAACCGTTAACCCCTATTGTGTTGTCATTTGATGATGTCAACCAATCAATTTAGCATTGGGAACAGCAAATCTCACCCCCCACAATTTGGAAAAACCGCAGTCCCATCGGTGCCAATTATGACGCAGTAGCGCGAAGTCACAGTAATGAAATCAGACAGTGGTGGTGAGAGTCCCAAGCGCAAGACGCGGATCAAAATGGCCTGCAGTGGGTGCAAACGTCGTCGCCGAAAGTGTGATGGGGAGCAACCATGTCTGACTTGTGTGAAGACCAGGAGCACATGTGAGTACGATATCGAAAATCGGCGTAAACCTGCAAGCAAACGGTACGTGGATGCTTTGCTAGAGGAAATAGAGCTGTTGAAGCTCATGATATCTCATCAAGTGCTTCTCAGCAATCAGATCACCGTGGATCTGAACGTTCGTCGGATCCTTAAACAACAAAAACTCGAGATCAAACATCTAGTCAATTATGACTCATTCCGACTCGACCAAGACAGTAATGGACTCATTACATACCACGGGCCAACTTCTTTCAGGCACATGTCGGTACCCCCCATAATTAATTCTCCTCCACCTCCATTTGCCGTGAAGTTAGAACCCGAAGTCCATCTAAAGGTTTTCGACTGGTATTTCCAAAACTTTAACAAGTACTTGCCGGTTATAGATGAGCAGTTATTCTACACTAGCGTCTATGACCAGTCAAAATCCACCAATTTCGTTTCGAATGCTTTAATTAATGCTATAGTGGCTATAAGCTTCTCCAGATTGGGCAACTCCGCTTACAAGGAATACAGAGCTACAGCAGCCCGTCAGGTAATGCAAGAGCTCACCCATATCAACATCACTCAGGTACAAACGTGCTTGTTGTTGGCTATACTCGACATGACAGAGGATACTGAAGTGCTATCTTCTTGCTTTATGTCAATGGCAGCAGCTATATCGGGGCACTTGGGTCTCCATCTTGATTGTGACAATATGAAGGTCACCAGAGAAGAGAAAAAGCTACGAGAGAAAGTGTTTTGGTGCTGCTTCATCGTTGACAGAACTAGATTTCAGGTTCTAGGGGCTGGTCCCTTTGTAGAATCTGCTGATATCTCCACCACACTTACAGTATCTACTTCTTCGGACCCCATTTTATTTATCCGGGAACTCGCCATTTTGCTTGATATTACAACCATAAGCATTCAGAATATTTACTCTCTCAAATTTCAACTAGGATTGGAAGAAAAGAACAGGGAGCGCCAATTAGGTGCTCTCAAAGATGCTGAGGTGGCTTTGTCCCAATGGAACAAAGAACTTCCGCCGATCTGTCGTTTGAGAAACGAGCTGACTCCAGACTCAGATACTCTGCAAGTGAATGTTCTACACCTTATCTACGAGACAGGTCTTACCTTGGTAGGAAAAACGTTTGCTATGGATCCTCAAATGTCAGAGCATTTCAAGAACCAAAATTCATTTCAAAAGATGCTTCGTGTCATTAATTACTATGAAAAAATTGATTTAAATGAAACGCCTTTGGCATTTTTCGCCATTTATGGACTCTACATTAGTACAATATGTTGTTTGTTCCACTATTTTGACAAACAATACAGGAAACTAGCGGGGAATGCTGTCACTAAGTCTGTGAGTTATCTTAAGAAGATCTCCAATACTTATCCTGTGGCTAAGAAGTACATCGAAAGACTATATGTAGTCAAAGATGATTGGAAAGTTCCACTCAATCTTGATGAAACGGTCCCAGATGAAGAAAGCTTCAAAAATAATGACTGGATCGAAGAACTCGAGACTTTTGACGCTCAATCGATGATGGACTCGATGAAATTTTACGACATCTTTGGTGGAATTTTCCCAAATTAGTTAATGACGGTTGTTTATTGAATGTTGTTGGAAAGAAACGTTTGATCAAAAACGCTACTAAGTAAATCTTGGGTGGTGTCAATACTGGAGAGATCGATGTTTGTGCTATCATCTGCTCTGTGACCCGATTTGCTGATCTCTTTACACAAATAGAATGCAGCCGCTGAGAACCACCATTTGTACTTGAACTTTTCCAAGATCGCCATGTGCCTGTCAAAGAGAGTTTTGGCGTTATCTATTGTGTCTTGAGAGAAATTGACATTTTGACGAGTCTGTATTTCCAAATGTAGTAGCACGATGTTTTGAAGGATGCCATGTATCACAGTGATATGTTGGATATTCTCATCATGCTCAAGAGCTTCTATTGTAGCATTTGTTAACGTCGAAATGTAATACATCTTGTTGTTGCTCAAGAGGAGCTGAGAGTCAGAGGAATTGTACTGATTCTCATCGCGAGGCTGCTCTTCTAGAAGTGTTATGAAGTCTACTTTACAACGAAGGTAAAGCATAATGCAATATGTGGACGTGACCACAAAGAATCTAACAAACTTGTCCTCTATGATAGAACAAGGAAAATTATTGTCGTACCACAGGGAGACCTCTTTTTCAAATGTCTTGTCTTGGTTTCTTCCACGTGGAGGACGATATTCCATGGTCAATACTCTCTCCACGAAAGTAGTAATGGTGTACCATCTTTTGAAAATCTCAAAGTCGTGATGTTGCAACTCACCTGGTTCGAAAATTTCTATTGATGGCTCATCTATCATGATGTCGACTCTATTGATGAGTAATGCTGAACTGGTGGTCGCACTGAGAGTCCTATCGGCACAAAATGCCACCCAGAATAATCTCAGAAGCACAGACATGTTGTAAGAAAGTCTGTACGAAGATCTGAACTCATCTCGTTTATCGAGATGCAAGCCAGACTCCACCTGGGAGTTTGCACCGAACATATGGATCCCAAGCTCCATTACCAAGTTGATAGCTTTTGAAGCGAAGGATCTGGCCAATAGCGGGCCTTCTGGGCCTTCTTCATCCGCTGTGAGAAGTAAATAGGATTGAATGAGGGTCACTTTATTGGTTTCCATCATCTCAAGGTACTTGCACCTTTGTCTGAACACTTGAGCTTTGAGTCTGACTTGCGAATCTTCAATAGTGGTGTCGTGCCTGAGTCCCAGGAGCATCATGGCATTGAGAAGAATGAGTGGAACTTTCAGTAAATCTTTGATGACTGATCTCTCTACAACCGGGAAGAGAGGGTACAAGTTGTCGAGGTACAATTGGACCAAGCGGATCTGGTCTGTCATTGGTGGCAAGTCAAAGGCGTGTTTCTTCTGCAAGTACTCTCGAAGGTCATTATCGTCTTCACGGCTGTAGCATTCTCTACCATGGTAGAGGTCTCTCCACGGGAAGTATAGGCCCATGTACTGGCCGTCAAGACATAGAAACGAGTCTCTCGAGAGAAGTGGCGCTAGTGGCTGGGTGGCAGTGATGAACTGAGAGTTCATCTTGCTCAGTAGCATGGCGTTGGCGTAGATTCTTTCATTGCCAAAGAGTGAATGGAGCACAGAGTCATCGTTTTTCACCAGGGTTTTCAGACCTGGAGTGACAGCTTCAGGCTGAGGACTAATGGAAGCACTATCGTCTGGCCAGACACACCTGCTCTTGGAAGATACGCAAAGTTGGCATACTTTGTCGTTGAAATTAGCCACTTGGCATCTTTTATGTAAACGTTTACAACGTTCACAAGCTTTGATTGATCGCTAAGTTAGTAAAATCGGTGGTTCAATGACATACCACCCGTTTCTTGACTGCGAATGTTGTTACTTTGAATTGGCCAGTCATTAACACAAGCAATTTAAGAATGTGGGCAGAAGGAGTCACTTGACGCGAAACGGGACCACTACCTGATTGGGACGCAACACGAAAAGTTCAGCCAAAAGAGAGGGGCGCCCCTGCGCCGTTAACGTTGACGATCGTTGTCGATTCGAGTCATGTGGAAGCACGTATTATAAGATTTTACTTAGTATTCCAATAATGTCAGTTTCAGATCAAGATCCCTAGGAGACTTCCCAAAGAGTTCATCTAATGATGTTGAAATCGCCGATCACTTAAACCAGCATGGTTGAAGATGGAAATGTTCGGCATTTAACACTCAAAAAGGGCGTCTTGTTTATTTATGTTTGTGTGTTCCGAGAACTTTGGCAGTTCAATTCGGATACCTCGTAATAAAAACAAAATTTTTGGTACATTGTTACTCCCAACACCTCTGTTCAAAACAAGGGCTACAAACAAATATTCTTCAGAGTCACTCTGCCCACCATTATTGTCCACCAAACCTCGTACAATCTTAAAGTCCAAGGTGACACTCCTGAGTCGATGTGGCTATAGAAATTGTGGGTATTGCCTTGTAGCGTGAACTTCCTGCTTCCCCCAGCCATAATCGTGTGGTCTTTATAACTGTGAAGCAAGCATGTGTGGCCAGTAACTGTGAAATTAGAATCTCGTCAAAAGAACTCAAACCAGACAATTATATTAACTTTTATTGTCTATCTCATTTAGGCGATTCGCCTTTTTGCAGTTGCGAGCTTCAAACACTACCTGGTTTGATGTACGAACTGCCTACATTTTCACTCTTACTAATCACATGTCTTGCCTTGGTAAGATAATCCCGAGATTTCCCTCAAAACAATAACCCCATTCATGCATAATTTCGACTCTTTTTTATTTAAACATTTATTGGTTACTCATTTATCTTAACAATAAACCTGTTAACAATAAGCCTGTGTTTCTTGCTGTTTATGAATTGCTGAATAATATCACTTAATCTTGGTTTCTATTTTTGGGTCCAAATTGTGTCGTTGTTGTTTTGCAACCGTCTTTAACTCGGGGCTTGTCATTGTGCGCCTTATATTCGGCTTTTCTAGGGCATTCAGGGGATTAGCTTCATATCATAGATTCGTAGGCTCTGTGAGCCTGGTTCAGTTGAAATCGTTGCTATTTGGTCTGCTTCCGGTTCATTTTTCCACAAAGTTAATTTTTTTAATGCACACCCAATGACAATGATTGACTCAAGTGTGACTTCCCAGGCAGGAAATCTTCGATAATGGGTGAACCAAGAAAATTTTCTGGCTTGGGGCCAGCAAATCCTTGTTGCATATTAATTTCCCAAACAATACACTTTCGTATCTTCTCACCTTTTTTAAAATAAAACTGGCTCCATTGTTCCCAAAGGCTGTTGTCTCAATTAGTCACAATAACCAACATCACTGTAGGGTATTCTGTTGCTGATAATCCAGTTTCATCTGGGTCTATTCGTCTAAATTGATCTGCGTTGAATGGTATTGTCCAAAAGATGTTGCTCGCGTCTGTGCTTAAACGACAGAATAATGTAAGATCGTCACCTCTCGTCTTCTGGATTATAGTGACAAACCTCAAGATGGTAAGGGCATCTGAGTATCCTAATTCACAGTAACAATTCGTAAAAATTTCGGTTCTGAAGTGGTAATGTTTCAGCGGTTCAGCTCCCTGAAAATCTTGATAATCGGGGAAACAGCCTCCAATGCTAATGGTTGAGAACCATAGGAGTAACTATACTCGATTATCAGAACTGAATGAGTGAGATCACATGCAGGGAAGCATCCTTTTGCGCAAAATCTGACCAGCAGATACTGCTGGTCTGGCTCGAAGTTTGAAAAATTTTAGTTATCGAGTTCAGCTGTGAGTTTTTGAGCTGGCATGTGTACCTGTTCAGAGTTTAAGTAACTTCAGTGAAAATAACCTTAAGGGAGTAAAATTATATTCTTGGAATTGAAACTCTATTTTTTGCATTTTAGTCGAGCACCACACTCTTGCAGTATCCGAATGAGTTTACCCTAGTGAGTTGAACAACATATGGTCCTTTTCAAACATCTTTTGGTGAACATCAAACAGAATTGTTGAGTTATTCCCTTATTATATTAGAATGAAACGACTTCAGAGTTTTTTGCTCCAATTTCAAATTTCATCTAGCTGTATTTTTGCACTATTCACTTACAAACAAGTTCATTCCAGGTTCGTTCCAGGCAGCAACAAAGTATCTCACTGTGCCCCAAACTCATGCAAAACAATCAAAGTGGAAATTTCCCAAATTAAATCTCAGATAGTAGGAGCCCAATTTGAGACATTCATCATTGGGTTTAGATTACTTGGTCGCTAAACTCAAATACTGCATTTACGTTGCAACACTATGCAGTTGCATTGTGATTTTCAAGAAATAGTCAAAGCGAAAAACCTGACCACTCACCACACAAAAGCTTTCAACAAAAAATAAGGACATCCACATCAGTGGTTCTTCAACCAAAAGCTCTTGTAGATTGAATTAGTCCATTAGAGGAAATGTGAACTTGGTGATTTTTAGGTAATATGCCTAATACTTTTAGTGATTAACTGAACAGAGAGATGAACTTTAATTGCGCCGTTGATGACTAGTAGGAAAGCGTAAGTGTGCTTGTGTATGAGCAATGTGGTTGTTTCCAAGCCTCGCCAACTAAGAAAAGACCTGAAATTTAATCTTTTGTCTACACCTTTACTGAGGCCATTGCTAGTATAGTCCTAAAGGTATTGAGTCTTGAAAATCAGAAATCTCTGTTTGTTTTGTAAATATCACAAATACCTAAAGAACTCACTTCATCTATTTCAATCTCATCACCGAATGCTTTTCGGGATAATTATTAAAGCCAAAGATTTAGATCTACAACTGAAAAGCCTATTGGCTCTGGAATTCCATGTGGGCATTTATTGTTTGGGGCAAACTTGGAACGGTTACGTATAACTGTAACTGTCTCTCACGCTTACATAAATGAAAACATGCAATAATGACAGTGCTCTTAATGAAGATTTCACAATGAGATTCCCAAAGAGTTATTGTGATTACATACAGGTGAGTTCTAATTACTGACTAGATCTAATTTTAGCTTCGACTGTAACTAGAACTCTTGAGCTGGTTGTTTTGCAACAACGGGGGTTATTCTTGTTTATGAGTTGAGCCTAGCGATCAAGCTCATTTCTTGGGTGATTGAATACCGTAAACACAACAGAGTTGACGATAACAAGAAGTGACACAAAAAATTGTCAGACCTCATTAACTACTGTCAAACCATTGAAATATCAACATTCAATCCAGGTATACTACCAATTGAAGCAATCTGAGATAATAAAAGTTTTTGGATGCGTCGTAATTACTCTTTGCAGATACAGTAACTCTAAAAGTTAAATTGAATTGGAACCCTCCACAGCTCTTTGAGTTATGATCGAAAATTGAAAGGTTTGGACCCAAATAGAGCTGGCTTACATCATGAAATCCCACCATGTACAGTAATCATAATACGAGTTTGCCGCGTTGGGTAAAAATCCATAATAATTCGTCACCGTACCCACGCATAGAAAAATAATCTTTTTATCGCATACCTTGTCTAAAGAAATGTTGGTATCAAACCAACGTTCACCAGCCCTGTCTTCGTAAGGCGTAAGTTATCGTTGTTTATCTTCTTAATTGCTTTCTTAAAGTCTGTAAAAAAGCATAGTCGAATGAGGTCCAAACCTTGCTTCGATGACATCAACTACAATCTTAAAAGTCACTGAAATATTTTGTGCTGATTTTGTCAGTTCCCTGAAATTTAGAATAAATGGAATTCCAGAAATTTGCCAAAAGAATGAAATGCCATTGTTTTACAATCTATATAAAAGGCCATCACATTTCTGGTTTCTACTAATTAATAATGGCATTGAAAAGTACCCAGTTGTTATGGCTCTGTTCCATTATTTGGTCCACAGTCGTTAATGGTGCTGGTTGCGCAATACCTAGAAGCGGTTTATCTCAAGGTTTCCATGTCGATTTCTATAATCTGCCTGACGAAAATGGTGAAATAACTGACCCAGCTCAATTTGCTGGTCTTACACCATCAACAACCGCTGATGGTGTCACTAATCTTGATGTTAACATTGATATTGGATTAGATGCTCCAGACCCTAGCTACGCAGATGTTTACGGACAAAATGTCAATGTCTGGTCGTATGGAATGGATATCAGAGGTTATTTCTATGCTGAAACTACTGGTACTTACACCATCAATTTACCTCGTGTCGATGATGCCATGACTGTTTGGTTCGATTCTGCATTTGATTGTTGTACCGGAGATCTCGACATCTCAAATCCACCAGGACCTACTCTTGTCCAAGCATTTCCTCAAACTGATGGTTCCATTCAAGTTGAACTTGTAGGTGGACTTTACTATCCCATCAGAATGGCATACACCAACGTTGCTCCTGTTACTATCATTGAAATTAGTTACACTCCACCTGGTGGCAGCGCTACTAATATTTGGGACAATGTGTTTGCAAGAGTTAGTGACCAACTGTCAGACATTTGCTATGCCACATCTACTTACACTTTAACCGATTCAACCATCAGCGTTCCATACACTACCACATACCCTCCATCAGGTTCAAACCCTCCTTCGGTTGAAATTCATAGACCTCCACCATCAACTGTTACTACTACCACCACTGACTCTACCATTAGTGTTCCATTCACTGAAACTATTCCACCAAGTGGCAGTGAACCAGGAACGGAGGTGATTCACAGACCTCCACCATCCGTTATCACAACTACCACCACTGACTCTACCATTAGTGTTCCATTCACTGAAACTATTCCACCAAGTGGCAGTGAACCAGGAACTGAGGTTGTACATCGTCCCCCACCATCAACTGTTACTACCACCACCACTGACTCTACCATTAGTGTTCCATTCACTGAAACTATTCCACCAAGTGGCAGTGAACCAGGAACGGAGGTGATTCACAGACCTCCACCATCAACTGTTACCACTACTACCACTGACTCTACCATTAGTGTTCCATACACTGAAACTGTTCCACCAAGTGGTAGTGAACCAGGAACTGAGGTTGTGCATCGTCCCCCACCATCAACTGTAACCACTACCACCACTGACTCTACCATTAGTGTTCCATTCACTGAAACCATTCCACCAAGTGGCAGTGAACCAGGAACTGAGGTGGTTCACAGACCTCCACCATCAACTGTTACCACTACCACCACTGACTCCACTATCAGTGTTCCATACACTGAAACTGTTCCACCAAGTGGTAGTGAACCAGGAACTGAGGTTGTGCATCGTCCCCCACCATCAACTGTTACTACCACCACCACTGACTCTACCATTAGTGTTCCATTCACTGAAACTATTCCACCAAGTGGCAGTGAACCAGGAACGGAGGTGATTCACAGACCTCCACCATCAACTGTTACCACTACTACCACTGACTCTACCATTAGTGTTCCATACACTGAAACTGTTCCACCAAGTGGTAGTGAGCCAGGAACTGAGGTTGTGCATCGTCCCCCACCATCAACTGTTACTACCACCACCACTGACTCTACCATTAGTGTTCCATTCACTGAAACTGTTCCACCAAGTGGTAGTGAGCCAGGAACTGAGGTGGTTCACAGACCTCCACCATCAACTGTTACCACTACTACCACTGACTCCACTATCAGTGTTCCATACACTGAAACTGTTCCACCAAGTGGTAGTGAACCAGGAACTGAGGTGGTTCACAGACCTCCACCATCAACTGTTACCACTACTACCACCACTGACTCTACCATTAGTGTTCCATTCACTGAAACTATTCCACCAAGTGGCAGTGAACCAGGAACTGAGGTTGTACATCGTCCCCCACCATCAACTGTTACTACCACCACCACTGACTCTACCATTAGTGTTCCATTCACTGAAACCATTCCACCAAGTGGTAGTGAACCAGGAACTGAGGTGGTTCACAGACCTCCACCATCAACTGTTACCACTACTACCACCACTGACTCTACCATTAGTGTTCCATTCACTGAAACTATTCCACCAAGTGGTAGTGAACCAGGAACTGAGATTGTACACCTCCCACCATGTATCACTATTACCAAGATAGACACGGCAGTGACAGAAACAGTTACCAAGACCTACACACCCTCTGGATCTCACCCAGAATCTGTCGTAGTGTGTATTCCAGTCCCACCACAAGGATACACCAGAATTACATCAGTTGTGGAAACATTGACTGAGACTATCACTGCTACCAAAAGTGCATCTGGAACTCAACCAGCAGTGGAGATTGTTTGTGTTCCTCCAGAAAGGACTTCAGGTCCCGAATCATATGGAAACCAGCCTTCAGGATCAGAACCAGTTTTTCGCCCAACTGCAACATTCGAAGGTGTTGGATCCAAAACCTCAATCACGTTAGCTCTTTCATTGTTTTCGTTGGTTGTGTCACTTCTCGTTTGATCTTCGTCCGCTTTTCTCTCAGTCAGGTACCAAAATGTCTGATACATTTTGACTAGTTTTCTGATTTGTGCTTTCGGTTCAATTGCCAATTTGGTTCTAATAAATAAGTTTATTACAAAGTAAAAAATCAATTCAGCTCGAGTGTAGTTATCAGTATCAACACCGGGCCAAAAATCACATTTTTGTTGACTAGAGAATTACTTGGCATCTCAAGATAGCCCTTGCATGGAAGCTTGGTCAAAAAGGTGACGTGTGAGAAGCGGCCAAAAAATCTCATACATATTAGTGTAAAGCTTTCCTGAGTCGATGTGACACTTTCTTGATATGAGCGCCTCAGGGATGAGAAGTAATCCCGATGATAATCTTTGGCATCAACACCTCATTTGTTCCTGAACCACCTCTGAATCGGCTCTAGGCAAAACGCTTCCAAAACAAAAGCCGATCACTTCCAAAGTCTAATACCAAAAAATTCTTGTTCCTACTTCAGATCACCTCCAGGTGACAATATTCCTCTACCAGGCACCAAACTAAATGGGACTGTGTTGTTGACTTACACCACAACATTTTCAGTGCGGTTCTGCACTGTTTATTCTTGTGTTAGATGTTGCATTGAGGGAATAATGCACCTCTGGTGTTTCAAGTTTATGGCTCTCAAAGATTTTGCTGTCATTGTGTAACACAAGTTCACAGTGACATCCCTATATGGGGTCACAACTGATGATCACATGACTAATCATTTGAATTGGAACTGGTCCGAAAATAGCCACTAAGGTGTTGTTACCACGATCTGGGAATGATTTGAGGTACTTTCAAGTGGACATGTTGTTAGAAATAATTGGAAGATTCTGCATTGGGTCTGTGAGACCTGTGAAAAGAGAATTATCAAGTACAAGGTCAACTGTACTATCCAATAGTATCTGATGGTATGATGATGACGTGCCCCATAGTTCATTGAGAAGGGTATCCATCTCCAAATCCTTGGAACTTGCGGATCCTATGCTTATATCTAACATTTTGCTCTCGACAGTTTCAAAAACCTCAGCACACCTCTTGGCAATATGCCAATCAGATCCAAATGCTTTCAAAATCTCGACACAATAACGAATTTCATCCGTGGATCCTTGAAGATCAATGCTCCATTTACAGAGACAATACAACATTGCTGTACAGATCGTCAAAAATCGATACAAAGTGATCCAGTTTAAGGGCAACATGTTCTTCTTGAATAGATCATACGTGCATGATAGAATTTCCAAACAAGACTTACCCAATAGATTTAAGGTTTCGGCATTTGGCTTGGGCTGGAGGTGGGAAGGAACATAAAGGAGAATTAGCAAGTGGTGATACCTTGCAGTGATCCAAGGTAGAGATCCATGGAATGAAAACTGTTTTTGGATTGACTCCTCCTTTCTTAATCGCCCATGAGCTTCGCCAAACCATTTGTCGATTTCTTTCTTCAAATTGTTGATTTGCTCCTCTTTTTTTGCTGTGTCGAGTTCTTCTGCCTTGATTGAATGCACCTTCGTTAGAATATTTCCTTCTAATTTCCGTAGATTTATAACAGAAACTGTGGTGTCTATGGTAGACCCTTCACCTGGGAGTCGGGAAGGTAATGGAGTACTGATATCCTGATCACGAATCCCCACTGGTCTTCCGAGGGAAACACTAACGATACGATCCATTATATAGACGCACCAAAATAATCGATACCTCATTTCCACCTCCACCGTTGTCATAAGCTCTGCTTGTCTCAAAGTTAATTTCTTATGCAAACCAAGGGCTATTGCTTGTCTAACGAGTTTACCCGTTATTTCCCAAGACGAGAACTCTGTAGGGTCATAGTATGCGTAGAGACCCAATAACAAGAGTTGAATCATTGTTTCGATGTCATTCCCGGCACAATCTCTATCTATAAAAGATAGAGAGATCTCAAACAAGGCTTCACTAAATCTCGAAGGCTGAACATCATTGCTTCTACTCTGAAGAATGTTAGCTCTTTCCAATGCTGTACAACCTATAGTCATAACCATGAAAACTTTGAACTTGAATTTTGCTGGGTAGGCATCGAGCATGGTAAAATCCAAACCTTCGAATTCAGCTAGGAACTCAGCTTCGTTAATGAAGGGGTATGCTCGGTGAATATGCTTGAAATATGCCTCCACAAAAGTGTGACTTTGAGGATTGTTAAGACTTTCTAAAAGCGACGCCTTCTCGAATGGAGTGTTGAGCGATGACTTCTTGAAATCAACCTTAGAAAGAATGACGTTACCGAGATTGGTTGGGATGCCAGGAAGCTTAGGTCCTTTCTCTGGTATCAGTAGCTCTGGGGTCTTGAGACTACGTGGTGATAGAACAGAGCTATGAAACACGGCTTGTGTGCCTATGGGAGTGATTGGACGAGAGGAATCAACACTTGGTGATAGACTTTGTAGTGGAGTAGATTGTGTGGGAGTGGGCTGGGCATGAGAATAAACACAAAAATCACTACTGATCATACAGTTCAGGCACTCTGGAAGTTTTCTGTCACATTTTTTCTTAAGACGCCTGCACCTCACACACACGGCTGGAGTTCGTCTTCTTGGCTTCTTCCCAGAGGGTTCCGGGACAATTTCAATGGCATTTCGAGGATCTTTTTTCCTGAATCTGGAAAACGCATGTTTGCTGCTTGGTGGTAGCACCACGTGCGGCACCGTCTGGGGTCCAGCTTCTGGGGTATTCAGTTTTGATCTTATGTTGGATATCATGGGTTGAGGACTCAAGTTAACCGACGAGTTATCAAGATCAAGAGTATTGAAATAAGGCGAACTGGTGGTTCTTGAAGTCTTTCGACTTGAATCTGAACGTCCATTAGATGATCCCATTACAACCCATTGCAGTTAATCGGAGTTATCCCAAGACGAAACTTGAATGGAAAAAAACCAGGTGATGCGACTTCACTATTCCGTTAGTTTTTTCCTCTTTGAGCCACAATAATTGTGTGATTTAAAGGACCAAATCCCCATTAATGTCATCATGACTATACTGAAAAGAATCGCCATCGTTGGAGGTGGACCTGCTGGAATCGCAGCTGCTAAAGTTTTAGCTCAAGAACCGGCAAACTTCGCTATCGACTTATTCGAAGCGCAAAACTTGGTGGGTGGTTTGTGGAATTACAATGATGATAACAAGAGAATTTTCGTTCCTCAGATCCCCAGTACCACTCCAAATCTGTACGAAGTCCCTACAGAGACCGTTTCGGTGAATAACGGTTACGTCTCCCCAATGTACAGACACTTGGAGACCAACATCGTCAAAGAAATCATGAAATACGGTGATATGCCATTCCCAGAGGCAAATCAACGATTCCCTAGTCGTCAAGAGGTGGCTGAGTACCTTCAGAGCTATGCTGAAACCATCAACAAGGAAAAAGTTACTATTCACCTCAACACCAAAGTCACAAATGCTAAGAAAGTAGGATCAGAATGGACTCTCTCTACTCACGACTTTACTACGGATAAAGACCATGTGTCCAACTACGACGTTGTGGTGTTGGCACACGGTCATTTTCAGACCCCATACATTCCCGACGTGGATGGTTTGAGCGAATGGAATGAAAAACTCCCGGGTACTGTGACTCATGCCAAGTATTACGACCGTGCTGGTGACTATAGGGGTAAGACTGTGTTAATTGTTGGATCGTCTGCTTCCGGGATCGATTTGGCCATCCAAATTGCTACTGTTGCTAAAAAAGTTTACATTTCTACCAGAGATCCACTCGAGCTCTCAAAACTTAAGAGCCCAGTAGTAGAAGCCATAGGTATTGTGCAACGATATGACGCTTCGACAAAGTCTGCTGTTACGACAGATGGCACCGTGACTGAGTCTCTTGATTCGGTGATCTTCTGTACTGGTTACTTATACACGGTTCCATTCCTTCAGACCTACAAAGATGACATTGAAAACCATAATGGATTCAAGTTCAACAACCTCTATCAGGACCTTTTTTACGCCAAAGATCCTTCTTTGGTGTTGATAGGAGTGCAAAAGCTCATTATACCTATGCCTTTTGCTGAACAGCAAGCTACTTACGTCGCCAGAGTTTTGAGTGGAAGAATAACTCTCCCTACGCAGGGCGATATGGTGCAGTGGTGCGTACAGAAGGCAGAAGACATTCCAGATGATCGTGAGTATCACAACATGTCCAGCCTCAAAGATGTTGACTACATGAGAGAGCTCTGGAAAGCTGTTGATGCTGTGCAAGATGGTTTGGGAGGACACACCACGCCATATTGGGATGATAACATCAAACAAAGCAGACATGACTGTCCTGCTATCAAGGCCAGTAGACTTGTGGACATTCTTGCTCATGCTGAATCTCTTAGACAAAAGGGTGAAGAGTTTACTCTTTTAAGATAGTATTTACTTCAATAATATGTATCAAGGTTCTCCATAGCCTCCACCACCTGGTGTGTTGATTTGCACTCTGTCCCCGACATTGATGTTGAAGATCTCTTTACCTCCAATCTTGGTGACAATGTATGAACCATCAGGCTGTTTCCTGTGCCATAAGTTCAAGCCCTTCTCACCGGGTTCACCACCTTTCAATCCATAAGGGGCATAGATACGTCTTTCTGATAAAATGGATACTCTCAAAGGTATTCTAGCCTCAATTTCACGAGTAGCTCCATCACCACCATTGTACTTACCTCTACCGCCAGATCCTCTTCTGATTTCCCATTTTGTGATTATGACGGGAGTTCTTGTCTCGACCACTTCGATATCAGTAGTTCTGGTGTTTGTACAGTGCACATTTGTGGCAGATGCTCCATTGTAGCCGTCTAAAGCTCCCACACCACCACCAAGAGCTTCTCCAGTAGCAAATCCGGGCTTCACCTCTCCAGTGTATGGGTCTTTTCCGCCAGCTCCCCAACCGAAACTGTTGGCACAACCTTGAGATGCTGCAGCGCAATCAAACACTCTCAAAATGACGTCAGTGATTCTCTGCCCACTAATTGTAGATCCACAAATAGCAGAAAGACTGCTTGGATTCAAGATGGTATTCTTGGGTATGAAAATATGGCAAGGTGCTAAACAACCTTGATTCAATGGGATGTCCATATTGATTAAGCATCTGATGGTGTAGAGAACACAAGAGTGAGTAATAGCTTCTGGAGTGTTCATACAACCATAGGTCTCGGGACCTGTACCAGTGAAATCAAAGTGTCCCTCACCCTTCTCACCATCAATGGTGAGCTTTAATTGCACTTTTGTTCCATCATCGAAAAAGTCTTCTGCCTCCAAAACTTTACCTCCATGAATCTTATATTGTTGTTTGAAGAAGTCTCTGACAGCAAGTTCGGCGTTGTATCTGATTGCCCTCATGTAGTATTGCACAAATGTGATTCCATACTCTTCGAACAACTTTTCGACAAGCTTGATACCATTTTGATTGGCACTGACTTGAGCTTTCAAGTCACTCAAGTTGTCGTGGATCTTTCTGGTAGCAGAACATCCAGGGAATTCGGCGACCTTCATGAACAAATCCACAACTCCGTCCTCGTCGAAGTTTCCTTCACTGACGAGTTTGAATGACTTAATCGAAACACCCTCCTGCCACAATTCTTTGGAGTTTGGCGCCATAGCAGTGATACCAGCACCACCAATATCTGCATGATGGCCTCTAGATGCACAGTAGAAAACGATCTCGCCTTCGTGGAATACTGGAGTGATCACAGTGATGTCTGGTAAATGAGTTCCTCCAGCTTCAGGGTGGTTGGACATCAACACATCACCAGGTTTCAATTTTCCTTTCCAGAGATTATGCTGATACTGAATAGCGTATTGCATAGATCCCAAGTGGACAGGAATGTGAGGAGCATTAGCAACGAGTCCACCATCAGCATCAAAAATAGCGCAAGAGAAGTCCAATCTTTCTTTGATAGAAGATGAAATAGATGTCTTCTGGAGGACTCTTCCCATAGTCTCGGCAATCGACATGAACCTGTGACCAAAGACAGTAAGCAAGATTGGGTCAGCTTCACTGAGAGGAGTTTCCTTTGTGATTTCATTGTCGGCGAGTTGATGTTTCTTTCCCTCCAATTCTTCGACTTCAATTACAACATGATCTTTTGCAACGACTGCCTTGGAGAAAGGGTCCAACAAGATGGTCTGGGTGTTGTCGGTTAATAATGCAGGTCCAGTTATCACAGCACCGGCAGAGATTCCACTGAGATCGTAAACCTTGGATTCGTGGTTACCACTCTCGAAATAAATATTTTGGCTCTTGGTTGGTGTCTCCACTTCGGTCAAAGGAAGTTGCAGTAACTGTTGCGAGATATTTGCGTTTTGTGCATCCACTGATCTGGAGATTCCTTTGACTTGAATGTAATTGATAAGGATTGGGATGTTTGATGGTAGATTGAAACCGAACTCTCTAGCATGAACACTCAAGAATTTGCTGAGGTAGTCCTCACCTTCTGACGTGGTTACGCTCAACACAGTGTTCGAAGACTTGTACCTCATACCCAAGGAAATACGATAATCAATAGGCTTATCTCCAAGCAGCTGCTCCAACTGCAATTTCTGTGTAACATTCAGTTTGAGTTGCTTAACCACTTCGAGAGCCTCCTTGAGTGATTCTTCATTGTAAGTCTTTATGAAGGGCTGCTTTTCGTCACAGGAAATGTTGGCAACAGCAATACCATAAGCAGATAAAATAGAGGAATACTTATGGATCAAAATTCTTTTGATGTCAAGGTTTCTGGCCACAGCCAAACAATTTTGAGAGCCAGCACCACCAAAGGAGACCAAATCATGATGCTTTGTTACATAGCCTCTTGCTTCGGTGATTTCCCTGATTGAACGAGCCATTGTTTCGTTGGCAACTCTCAAAAAACCCAAGGCAACTTCTTGTGATGATAAGTTCTTGCCAGTATCTTTATTGATCTGTGAAGTGATCTCTTCAAACTTTGTAGTTGTAGCTTCGAGGTCTAATGGTTGATCACCATGAGGCCCAAAGATATGAGGGAATCTAGAAACATCCAATCTTCCTAAGAATAAATTTGCATCTGTAACAGTCAAGGGACCACCTTTTCTGTAACATGCGGGACCTGGGTGGGCACCTGCAGATTCTGGACCCACATGAAAGAGACCATTTTGCCATTTGAGAATGGAGCCACCACCAGCGGCCACAGTATGAATATTTAATTGTGGGGCAGAGTTCTCTATACCAGCAGTTTTGTTTTCAAAACTGATATCGTATTCCGAGCTCTCAACTCTGGACACATCTGTTGAGGTTCCACCCATATCAAAGCCAATGATAGGGCGGTCATCGAGACAAGTCTTGGATAATCCAACCACACCACCTGCTGGTCCTGACAAAATTGCATTGATACCTCTGAAAGATCTTGCAGCAGTAAGCCCACCATCAGATTGCATGAACTCGACTGGGGGGATATGCAGAAAAGAAGACATGAACTGGTCAACATAATTTTGAATTGATGGGGTCAAGTAGGCATCAATACAAGTTGAGTTTCCTCTTTTCAAGAAATTGATGTTTTTCGAGACTTCAGAGGAAATAGAAACGAATCTGAAGCCGATTTCTTTGGCAATCTCGAGAATTTTCTTCTCATGGTCATCATACAAGTATGAATGAGCTAAGCAAACGGCGATATTTCTGTAGCCACTTTGGTAGACTTGTTCCAACTTCGACTTTACCTCTTCCACATCCAAGTGTTTGATAATTCTGATGACTGTTCCCGATGGGGTATTTCTAAGGTCTGAGTCGTTGTCGACATCAGGTTCCATTTGATTTGGGTCATCGCTGGACGTTTCCACGGTTATTCTTTCGTTGATCTGCACTACTTGATCATAAAGAGTCTCAGGCTTTTGCACTTTCAAGTTGAATAACTCTGGTCTTGCCTGTGTTCCGATTTCCAACACGTCCTGAAAACCTTGGGTGGTGACAAAGACAAATGGTTCACCTTTTCTTTCCAAGAGTGAATTAGTAGCAACTGTTGTACCCATACGAACCCATTCGATCAATGTACCATCGAGCTTTTGTCCTTTAGGGATTTTTTCACCAGTAAAAGTTTCCAAAACTCTTCTTATACCTTCCGCAGGAGCATCGGGATAGTTTTCGGGATCCACTGACAAGAGTTTGAAAATAGATTCACCCTTCCCCGGGATGTTCGCCCAAACATCGCAGAACGTTCCACCTCTGTCTATAGATATCTGGACCTTGGACATTGAATAGTTAAAAACGAGTCATAAGACGATAGCACTGTTAAAAAATCACTACCCGATATAAATTACTATTTTGGGACAGAGTATCGGAGTGATACTAAGCGCTCTCATCGCGTGTATTTAGAAGGTTCTACTGTGGCGTCGGTGATGAAGATTAAGATCTCGCCTATAACGGCGTTGGGTTTCTCCAAATGCACTGAGTGGTTTGCGTTTTCCACCACCACCAATTTGCTATTTGGAATCAAGTGGTGAATTTTCTGAGACTGTTTGGGAGGACAAATCCAGTCTTTGTCACCACATATAATTAGGGTGGGCACGTTCAAATTGGGCAATTTGTCGGTGTAGTCGAAATACTTTTCTGATTCAGAGTAGAGCTGATTATGAGACTCAGCGTAGTATTTTGTTTTTAGCACACTGTTGAGGCCGTTATCGGCGTTATATACCTCAGAGTAAAGTGGTGCCAAGGCGAACATCACTAGCCGCATCTCTTGGTCCGACTCAAATCTGGAGAAAACCTTGTGAAGCATCCCGATTGACGCATTGGTAGCCTTGTGGAGTCTGGACTTGAGAACTTCAACTGCGTCATCTTCATGATGATAAGATGGTGCTGTGCCTCTTAAAATTAAATACTCACAGTTTTGTGGGTACGTTATAGCATATTGCTGGGCTAAAAACCCACCAAACGATCCACCTATGATGGTGCACTTTTGGCTACCGACAAAATAATTTCTAATTTGATCAATGTCATCCACAATTTGTTTGAAAGTAAATGGAGGACTGAAACTACTATTACCATGACCTCTGAAGTCAAAGCTGACAACTTTGAATCCGTAGTTGGCAAGTTTCGAGTAAACAGAAAAATCGGATTCTTTTGAACCAAAACCTCTGCCTCCATGTAGCGTGATCACAAGTTTGGAATTGTCATTACCAGCAACACAATAAGCGAATTTAACTCCGTTCAATGTAACAAATTGTTCAGCAAATTGTTCCATTACCGCAATGCTATTACGAATCCCACATATGTTTCAGAAGATCACGTGAAAAGATGAAATCGATGACATGCCCGATTTGATGTTTTGAGATTGTAGTGAAAAAGTTGAAGCCGTGTGAGGCGGGAATCTTGTCACAATACAAACACGAAAATTCCGAATCGAATGAGCTTGATATTGACACCAATAAAACGGTATTGAGTCAAGGATCACCTTATCAGTTGTTTAACTTGTTATCAGCCATAATAAAGTGTGGAGACGGTTTTCAAAGATCCGGACCCAATTGGGTAATTTTCATCGGGTGTTAAAAAAATTTGGAACACTATAAAGACCTCTGGCCTGTTAATCATCTCATCTGTCGTCAATTAAATTCAACTCTCATATTGATGAAGTTTGGTAAGGACAAGGCTGTTGAGCAAGCTGCTGGCTCTGAAGATTTGAGTCCTCAAATATCCAAAGATGCGTCAAAATTAAAACATAAGTGGTACGAGTGGTTCCCTCCAGGAACATCAAAGGAAGAGAAGAAGTTGATCTTAAAGACTGATTTTTTCCTCTTGTCTTACTCATGTATGGCTTTCTTCTTGAAATACCTTGACCAAACAAACATCTCAAATGCTTACGTTTCAGGTATGAAAGAAGATTTAGGATTTCATAAAAATGAATTGTCCTGGTTCAATACTTGGTTCAATATTGGTACAATTATTGGTTCTATTCCAATGACTTTATTAGCTGGTTACTTCCGTCCAAGATTCTTCTTACCAATTATGGATTTCCTTTGGTCTTTGTGTGTTTTGCTTATCTACAAATGTAACAAATTTAATGAGATTTGTGCTCTTAGATTCCTTATCGGATTGTTTGAGTCAAGTGCCAACCCTTCAACTCATTTCATCTTGGGTTGTATCTACAGAAAGCATGAATTAATGCGTCGGTCAGGTTTCTTTGTTATTTCAGGTGTGATTGGTCAAGCTACTAGTTCTTATATTCAGTCAGGATTGTACCTGAACATGAACGGTGTTGGCGGCTTATCCGCCTGGAGATGGCTTTTCATTTTCGACTTCATTATTGGTATTCCTGTTGTGGTTTGGGGTTTAATCGCTATTCCAGAGTTACCTCATAGTAAGCATAAATCCTGGTGGATGACTCACGAAGAAAAGGAGATGTTGGTTGATAACTTGCAGAAAGACGGTAAAGTGAACAAGAAACTTGTGTTTGACAAATCTCAAATCAAGGTTGTGTTGACCTCATGGCAATTCTATGCTTTCCCAATTGGTTACGCTTTATGGACTTTAACTTGTTGCTCCTACATGATCCAGTTCTACAGTTTGTTCCTTAAGTTTTACAAATATCCTGTTACTCAAATTAACAACATTCCAACAGCAATTTCTGGTGTCAATTTGATTTTCATGATATCCACAGGTGTGGTTGCTGATAAGATTGGTAGAAGGTGGCCAGTTTGTTTATTTGTTGGGTGTTTATTGATTGTTGCAACTGCTATATTAACTTCAAGTAACGAAGCTAGAGGTCTTAGAATGTTTGCTTACACATTAACTGGTGTTTATGGATGTTTCACCCCAATTTTGTCTGGATGGTGTAACATATCTGCTGCTGGTAATCCATACTTGAGAGCTGTTACTATTCCTTTCATGATTGTGCTTGGAATGGTGGTGTCTACTCCAGTTCAGCAGAATGTGTTCCCATCAGGAGATGCCCCATACTACAGACAAACTCATGGTTACGCATTTGCATTAGCATTCACCGTTGCATTAACAATTTGGTGTTCAGCAATTCTTCCTTACATGGACTTCAAATGGGGTGACAAGGTCTTGCCCAAGGAAGTCGAAACAGACACTGAACAAGTTTTGGAGAACGTAACTGACGGTGATACAAGCAACGAAATCAAGAAATAAATGAGTAAATTATATACCCCACATCACTTATTTAGATAATTTAACGGTTCGGGTGGTCATTATAGATTCCCAAGCATTTTGACATGTTTTTCCGCTTGAAAGGGAAATGATCTTCGCAAATACATTGCTGCAAATTCCGCAAATGGGGTCCTCCACAATGTCCACATTTTGACCCCAGTAAGGCTGACATTATAAATATGTTGCAGGATCTTGTGTCTGAAATTGGAAATGGCCCTTCCTCCAAAATTATATCAATTTCTTGTTTGTTGCTTTGCTAGTATCGGAAGTTTTGCTTATGGCTATGACTTATCGGTTATTGCTCAAGTGTTAGCTTCAGAAACGTTTGTGGACATCATTAACCCGACTTCTGATGAAAGAGGTGCAATTGTCTCGTTGTTCACAGCGGGGGCTTTTTTTGGTGCCCTCTTAGCAGGGTTTCTCTCCGATTGGTTGGGAAGAAAGAACACTATCAGTGTAGCTTGTATTATCTTCATTGTTGGTGGTGTTTTGCAAGCCACTTGCAAGAACTTGGGAATGATCTTGGCTGGAAGATTTATCGCTGGTATTGCCGTGGGCACTCTCACCATGATCATTCCTTTGTTCCAAGCAGAATTGTGTCATCCTTCAATTAGAGGAACTGTTACTGCTTTACAACAGTTCTTTTTGGGTATTGGAGCTTTGGTGGCCTCTTGGGTCGCTTATGGTTGTTACGTTGGTTTAGCTGGTAGTGTCAACCAATTCAGAGTACCTTTAGGTCTTCAAGTTGTGCCAATTGGTCTCTTACTTTTCGCTACTTATTTCCTTCCAGAATCACCTCGTTGGCTCGTGGCTAAAGGAAGAAATGATGAAGCCTTCAAGGTCCTTGCTAATCTCCATTCCCACGGTAACAAAGATGACCCTGAAACCCGTGTCCAATACTACCAGATCATTGAAGAAGTGGAACTCGAAAAAAGTCAGCCTAAAATTTCTTGGGTCGGACTATTCAAGTCGAAGGACAGAGCCCGTCGTATTATCTTATGTATGGCTATCCAAGCTTCTGTTCAAATGACAGGTGTTGCAGCCATTCAATACTATTCTCCTGTGATTTTTGCTAAAATTGGCTTGAGCACCTCAAAGACTCTTTTGTTCCAGTCAATTAACTCAATCATTGCCCTTATCGCTCAAGCTTTGTGTGTTTTGACCATTGACATGACTGGAAGAAGATGGGTATTGATTCTTTGTAATGTTGGTTGCGGATGTATGTTCATTGTGGGAGCTATAATGTTAGCTGTTTTCCCAGCAGAAACCAATAACAACAGAAGCGCTCAAATTGGTTTTATCGCAAGTACCTGGATTTACAACTTCATCTTCAGTTATGGAGTAGGTCCTCTTTCTTGGATTATTCCCGCTGAAACTTTCAACTTGGCTATCAGATCAAAAGGTGTTTCAATTGCTACAATGACATCATTCGCTTTCAACACTATGATCGGGCAGGTTACCGATAAGGCAATGGTGCAAGTTGGCTGGAGATACTACATACTCTTTATTGTATGTGGTTTCACCAATGCTTTGTTCTTCTGGGCGTTCCTCCCTGAAAGTAGAAGAATCCCATTGGAAGTCTTGGACGCTTATTGGGCTGAAGCTCCAGCATTCATTCCAGGCTGGAAGAATAAGCCAGACTTCACTCACGTGTTACAAGACGAAGTTCAAGAATTGAAGGCCGAAGCTGAACACAAAGAAGATGTTAGCGATAACGATAACTAGTTTGATGATTATACAATTTTAGTACTTGATCTGTAAAAATGTAAACGAATGCTTTGGAAATTGTAACTCTATTGAGTTGCCTTCCTGCTTTCTTAAGTCTAAGTCATCCTCAACCAACCGTACCTTCTGAGGGTCTTCAAAAGTGTTGGATGCCAGGACATCTTGGTGGTGCAAGAGCCATCTGTGAACTCCTCTGGCCTTTCTGTCAAGATGAATCTTACTAGAAGCATCCTCTTCTTTGCTTCTGTTGACAACCGCAACATAAGTAGTGGTGGAATCGTCTCTTTGCACGGCTGAGACATCCAAGAAAGGAACCCCAGATAATTTTTGGATCCACTTTAAACTACCATCGTTGTTTCCAGTTGGACCCTTGTAGAACAGACTCTCAACATGCAAGTTTAAAGCATGCCCGTTTCTCATGTAGTTGGAGAAGAGTTGAAATGGATAATAAGTTGGTTGAAGGAAGATAGTAGACTCATTAGTCATTATTGGTGCAATTACATTCACAAGCTGGGCAATGTTACACATTCCAAGAGCTTCACTTTGCCTAACAAACAAATTCAACCAAGAAGCCACAGCTAAAGCATCGCCCAAAGTGTACTGCTCTTCGGCACCTTGAGTTCCATCAGCACGTTCAGGGTCCCAGACATTCCACTCATCGAAACAGATTTTGGGAATCTTTGAATCAGCTTTTGGTGAAGGGTGCTGAGCTGCAGCCAAATCAATTAAGTTTTTGGTGATTTGAATGGCTGTTTCTGCTGCTGCCGGTGCACTAACATTCTTGTAATAGTCGCTGCTACCACTGTAGATATGAATTGAGTGAAAATCGACCCAATTGACCATTTGGTCCAACACATGATGATCCCAATTATCGAAACCAGTTCGACCACAAGACACTAACTGAACATTTGGGTCAAGAAGTTTGATTGCTTTAGCCCATTGAGATGCCTTTTTGGCATAGTCTTCCATCGTCATTTGACCAACTTGCCAGTCACCCCAAACTTCGTTTCCTAAGCCCCAGTATTTGACGTTGTAAGGCTCTTCGTGTCCATTTTTTCTTCTCAAGTTGGCATAATAGGTGTTGGCTGAAGAATTGCAGTATTCAATCCACCCCAAAGCCTCGTCCAAAGTCCCAGTTCCCATATTTAAGCAAAAGTAAGGCTCTGTCCCCATCTCTTTACACCATTCTAAGAACTCGTCGGTTCCAAATTGATTACTTTCCTCACCTAACCAAGCCAATTCTGGTCTTCTTGGTCGGTTTTCTTTGGGACCCACTCCGTCAATCCAGTGGTAAGATGAGACAAAGTTTCCTCCTGGCCATCTGACAACGGGAACGTTCAAATCTTTGATGGCATTAGAAACGTCAAGTCTGTGACCGAATTTGTTGGTTTCTGAGGCTGGATTCTCGGAGTAATCAACTAAACCACCGTAGATACATCTTCCTAAATGTTCAACGAACCCAGAGTATATTCTCTCATCTACACGAGCTGTCTTACGAGCTGTGTCAATTCTGATCTGGCTGCTCTCGAGAGATTTTACTTCTCTAACTGTTTGATTGTAAACAGACATGGCCCTTACTCTGGGGAATCTGGCTCAAGTCATATTGTCAGGTCAGGAAGAAAGAAGTGCCGAGTGGCTGTTTGAGATGTGGGGCATCTTAACGATGCTCGGAATATCTTGAGTTACACATGTGCACGGTTTTTCCTTATCCCAAACTGTGTATTGGGTGGCACACGTTCATGACAAGTTCAAGCGGTAGACCAACGCTCTTTGGTAGGGAAAGGTTAGCCGTCTACGGACTGGTGGGGTTCTCGTAGGTCTTTTTCTCGTATTTTCTCTGGGACAACTTTGGGGATTTCTTGTGGTCCAATGATCGCTCTTCAACCCGGATTAGCCTCTAAGGAGACCTTATTACTAAAGCGTGGACTGCCTTGTCCTTAGCTCAACACAGTCCACTCAGTTTTCTCTGATGTAGGAGCCTTTGTTTCATGTAGGTGTCCTACTTTTGGTTCTTGGCTACCTCGTTATGGCGTAATATCAAGGTTTGCTCCAAAAGTCTTCTCCCGAGTTACCAGCTCCCGAAGAAACCACCCTGTAGAAGACAACACAAGTATTATTATCCTTCCTGGACCCCGACTCGAACTGTAGTCCCGCTTTAGGCTATAGCTGTGTGGCCAAAACAGATGTGAGAAAGATCATGAGAGCATTATCCTCAAAATAATAAGTTTACAGACTAAAACTGGAACACTTGGAACAGTGATACACCAATGTTTGTATCTTTAGAAGGACAGAACATCATAACGGAAGTCTGAAGTTATTTCAGCGCCCTTTTTCTTTCTTTATTTAAATTGTATTTTTGGTAATTTTTATGTTTCCTCAAATTAATCTCTACAAAAGAGATACTTGAAAATTTGTTTAAAAAACAAAAAACCTAAAAGCCAAGTCCAATGACAGAACTGAAATTGAAGTTGGAGCTGTACTCATATCATTGGTACTTCATGGTACATGACTACAAACAATTACGTGCTTAATGAAGCGAGCTAAATCCTATAAATACAGGATATTTTCGTCTTCATTTTACATTTGGGAATTAACCGGATGCATGTGGAGAAAATTAAGAACACCAAGCTGTCCAACTGTCCTTGACTAGCAAATAGAAAGGATTTAGCTTCATCTAAAAAGTAATGTGATAAATAAAAATTTCCTGAAATTTATTGGTTCGCAACAACATTGACATCCCAGACAGTTACTAATGAACACAACAAGCTGTAACAAACCCTTCCAATTATCCTTGCCCAATAGTGGCCTGAAGAGAACCAAGAGTCGCTGGTTCCTCCGAAATTGGCCATGTCGCAAATCAATTGCCAAATTTGACTTTTTCCAAAACAAGAAATAGCTGTAATATGTAAGTCACAGAAGAGCTAATGCCGCTACATCTACTAGAGTTTCGATGCTCTCAACTATCAGGAATTATCTATTATCAATGATCGATCTAAAGACTTCAATTTGGATTTTGCTCTGAGTTCGGGGCCGTTCAAATAGAACACATTTGGCACAACGATCATCAAAACACCAATACATCCAAGGATTGTTGAACCCCATGCGACAGGGTACCTATTGATAGCAGTGTTGCCGAATAAGGCGTGAGCAAAAAGCGGAAAACAACCAGCGATAGTCGACCTAAAAAGGTTGTTACCTGCAAACACCGATGCCAAGTACATGTAGAAACTATTAGCCAAGTAATTGAAGCATGTTTGGAAAATCAAGAAACCACATCTAGCAAACACAAAAACACCCATAATTGGTCCCGTCCAATGGAGATCAGCACGAGCAGTCCATCCAAAGATAAATAAACCAATACGCATTCACACACTTACAACAGTCATTGGTGGGAGGAACACTCCAGGAGGGATGAAGTTACCCTCAAGGAGTGGCTTAGTGACTTTAACACGAATGAACCATATGTAAAGAAGAACTGCAACACGAAGATTGAGCCAAAAAGCGGTCCAAGGGTAGGACCACAAATTGCAGCAATCGACCAAGTAGCAATAGCAGTAGGAAGGTGTGGGAGTGCAAAAATACCTCCCATACTAGCACCACCAGTGGATAAACAAGGGCTTGCAAAGATCCCTGCAAGGAACCGCAAAATTGTTAAACCCGGGAGATTTTTGACAAGTGCAGTTGGAATTTGCAAAATGAAAAAAATGAATAATGTTATGATGTAGACTGATGTTCTTCCGAAGACAGCGTTCTCTGACATGGGAGACCAGACCATGGCACTGATACCGTAACCTAGCACGAATAATGCTAAAGGAAAAAGAGCCAAAGTCTGACCCACCCCATACATTTCTTCAATCTCTAGCTCACCAGGTGTATAAACCGATAAGGCCATGTAAATATAAGTAGTCAATAAGCATAATTGGATTACAAGCAATATTTTCACGCAAGGCCTGGCTCACCTGTCTTTATCAATTCGAAGAACCAAGTTAAAATCATCAGTCCAGGAGTCTTGAACGACCCCATACCACCCAATATGGATGGGACGGAAGGGCTTTACCTTTGTCCTAGCAGGTAACAAATATTCTAGAAAAAAAGTCTTTCTGAGTAATCTTAGCAGGGTGATTCGCAAAACCATACGATCTTCCTGATGCTCTTATCATACTGGTAATACTGGTAAATATTTGGAGACATTTAATTCGTGGAACTTGAACTCATCCCGGGCATGAAACTCAATATTTGATGACAAAGGTTCCTCATTGGAAAGGACATCACTTTCCATATGCACTATTGTATCTGTGCCTACGAACATTATAGAGAACCAGATCAAATTTCAAACTGTCCCCACGTCACCCGCTTTCCCATACTGATGGATACTAGAACAAGACACAACAATTAATTCCACAATTGCAGATGATCCTCAAAATATCCCACCAATGCTCTAAAACTTCTGAGTGCAGCCAAATTCTGGAGAAGTCCAACTTCAGAGACGAGTAGCACAAATGTAGATCATAGTTGAACAATTCAAATGAGAGCGTGTCATGAATTCATGACAGACAGCAGTGATGTCTGTTGACGTCTTGATGTTATCCATCATGTGCCTTTACAAACAAGGTACGATTGAGAAACGTCGTTTCTTAAGCGACACAATAAAGCGGTTTTAGCAATGTGCTGTGTTTTGGTATGCAGAAGAAAATGTGAAGAGGCGTGTTCCAAATATCCAGAACAGTCGATATCTTGAAGTTCTTGTATGACACAGTGGATGCGTTGCTTCAGGATATGCTTGATTTCTCCAGGTATCCAATCATTGAAGAAACATCACTCAATGGTCTCAGAATAGAAAGACATTTCTCTCCTCCTAGGCCTTGGCATTTCCAAATGATACCCAAAATTCTTCTCCTGATGTGATACGATTGGTGGAACGTTTTACCTCTCTCGTATTTACGTGAAACCCTTTTCAGTTCCGAAACTAATTCTTGAAAAAGGAGCCTATTCAAGAGAATAAGTTCCATCCGAGAACTTAGCTGCAAGAAGGCCCAAACTTTGTCTTCAGACTTCAATTAAGACTCGGTTCGAAAAAGGCGAAATACATCAATCAAAAAGGCCAAGTGGCGTCTGGAAAAAGAAATCGAGAATACTGATCTGTTCAGGGGCATTCATGCTTGTCTTACTGATGATGTCACCTACCCCGACTACGATTTGAATATTGTCAGCCTCTTGAAAGATGTAGGTATTCGTGAGTCACCTCTGTCCTCGGTGAATAATAAATTATGATTCATGTTACTTGACGGATTTAGCTCTAAGAAAAATCCTTAATACCAGAATAAGCTTCTCATACCTGCACAAACATATTGAGATGGACTGTCAATGACTGGCGAGAAGACGCAAGGTATTTCCACATTTGGATACCCACAGTGGAATAACGTGTCATTTTTCTCACGAGTGACATTCGCTGTTGAGTGTTAGCTGGATGTAACTGTCAAAATAACCTTTTGAGACGACCCTTTTCACCAAGCTCTTGTGGAGCTCTTCTTCATTTTCAAACCTGACAAAATAGAGTAGACTTACATTCTTCCGTTTATCCTCATGTTATGTCTTGGTTCAACACTTCGGAGAGAAGAAATGCCACTTGGAGACTTTCTATATGCGGCATTCTGCTAGAGATAGAATACATCACTTTCATCAAAATCAGTGACGACAAATGTTTCGTACTCGATTGTGAGGTGATGATGAAGCTCCCATCTATAAATTCATTGCCTACGAAAGATGAGGTGATTCAAGTCATACCACCCTTTCACGACTGGAAAAACTGTTCCACAACAATAAGTATGAGTTCCATCACTTCCATATTGAGAACTTTACCTGCTGTGTTATCTTGTCTCTCAAAGAAATGGACAAATGCTCTTCAGGTTAACTGACCAGAAACACAGCACTACTGTCTCTATTGCAGGATACAATTTAGACTCAAACTCAACTAATTTAGTAACCATCGTCTAATTCTGGATTCCATGAAGAATGGCCTAACTTCCTCTTGTTTCTTAAGTCCCAGCCAATGGGACCCTGAACATCCAAAAAAACCACTAGGATTAGGTCATGTTGCAATAGAAAATTGTTCCTGCAGTTGATTGCATTCAACCCTCGTTATTTGAGTGGGAGGAATGCTGGTCACACAGACATTCCTAAGTTTTACATTCCAAACGAATAAAGTTAGCAATGAACAAACTCGTTGAACAAACAAATCCCTAGCCACGTAGTTGCTGTTACTTCTTTTCAAAGATGACTTCAACGAAAAACATCTTAAACCTTTTCTGATCGCTACATTATCGTAAAAGTTACCAGCCTACTAGTTACCAGCACTAATAAAGAGAAAATCTCAATTGTATTCAAGGTATACTCTATAAGTCTACGGACAAACTATTTGCCACAATAGACCACTTAAGCCAAGTGACAGGTGCTACAAACAGAAACAAAATTAGAGATAAAGCTTATCGAATTCTGTTGCACGATTCAAAGTCTATGTGCGGAGAATGGAGTGCAATGCACGCCTTAAACATGTATCTCACGTCTGAAGAATGAAACCGTAGCCATAGTCACATTAGGCACTCAACTTGCTAAGATAGGCCATGATTTATGTTTGAAACGCGGTTCAAATCCAGGTAAGAGTTCAATTTTCCCAACAAGGGAATGTGCCTGAAAGATGCCACGTCCTGAAACTTTAACGAGCCCAAGCGAGCTTCTCTCAGCCAACTTTACGAAATCTACTGCATCCATGCAACGTCAATTTAGGCTGCCAAACAGAAATCGAGAATATTCCGAGTTTCAGTTCATCGACTTTTGAATGACATTTTGAAACTTGGTACTACAGAATTGGTAGTTTCTCACCATTGCACTACACAGAGGTTGGTGGATCGACCCATCTCTCACAAAGTAGTCTAAGTTGTGGTGATGAAATTCAAGAATGGACACGACTGAGGCAAATTTGACCATCGCGAAACACAGAACTCTTTTTGCTGTTGAGCAGACCGTATTTTCGCCTTCTCGAATCAATTGTCTTTCAACAATAGTCTTTTGTGACACAAATGATTTCCATATTTGGTACCCATATCGATTAATGCAAAGATTCTTCAACGAAAACCCCCATCAAATGCAGGAGCTTCTCATAACCCAATTGTACTCAAATTCTCCATAAGAACACTTGTTTCGAGAAAGAATTCGATTGAACCTCCACATCAATGACTTGAACAACTAAGTATAATCACAGTGAACAGCCATTTGCGCGTGAAGTTACTCAACCCAAGCTGAGACAAGTTATTAAGCTTATTATTCAGTGAAGCGCTATGGTTTCATCAGACAAATGAAGTTGAGGTCCGTTAAATGGTTTCCAAAATTGACTTTTCAGGCATGCATTCGGTGTTTCGATGCCCTGGCCTTCCAGGACCCGGATTTTAGCTTTTTTCTTATTCATTGAAAACTGGACTTGATCGAGTTCCTAGTCTATTTCATAACCACCAACAGAATTCCCAATGTGCATAGTGCTGTTAAAGGAAAGTGAACCTAGATAGATTTCATGGCTCCTAATGAGGCTACTCAATCTCTCGATGATTCTCACTATATAAGCCGACAAAATTATCCTAATACAACAAGATGCACTTCGGGATCCTAGCTATCACATTCTGCTCGCTACTACGGTACTCACTAGCAGCCCAGCTATATGGTGTTCTCAGTGGTTTCTCTTCTTTCTACGAAGCACCTCGAAATCGACTCCCAGACTCTCTCCATCAACCGTGGCTTCCAGGTTTTGCTTTGAAATTCAATTGGGCATTAGAGGGAAGCAAAGCTCATCCTGGTGATACATTTTCCTTGACAATTCCTTGTGTTCAGAATTGGAATGTCGATGGAACCTTGAAGCTTGCAGCAAAGGGTGTCACTTATGCCACCTGCACACGAAGTAATATCTTGGGTGTTATACCTCAAGTGAATGCTCCGAAGAATGGAGTGTTATCATGCAAAGTTACAAAAGCATTAGGGCCTGCAGTTTCAGTGAGAGGAACAGCTATTACGAGACTTTCGTATTTCACAGGCTTTACCTTCAGTGCAAATGACTTGGCATGTGCCCGTCAATGGGTAGCTGGTTCAAACAGAATTCACATCAGCGATGGAAGGAATTCTTACTCTCCACAGGCAAACTTTAGAGGAATTCCAAGACCTAGATTCAGTGGGATGCAAGTCAACAAGTTATACGCACGTTCTTTCGGATCCAGAGATGATTGGATGAAAAACTATGCTGTCGGTCTTCTGTGTCCTAGAGGAGGAACTAGTGGAGTATTTCGCAAGAAGTTCAGAAATTTCAAAGGTATGAATTGTCAAGGGGTTCGTTTTGGTCAAACCAACAATTTCAATGCATGGCTTATGCCCAAACAATACAAAAAGTTGACTGGAACAATAACTTGCGCAGGAAATACAATCACTTTGAGATTCTCAAACTTATTACCTGGTCATCGTCCAGTTTTGTACGTGGAAACCGAGTCTAGAAAAAATTTGGAGTACACCGTTGAATATCATAATAAGGTAAGTTGCAGAGGGGAAAAGAAGCCCAGAGTTTATAACAAAACCAGATTCTTGGGTTTCGTAGGCTTAGGTCCACCAGATGTTACAGGTCATGCCACTAGAACCCCCCCTAAACCTAAGCCCAAACCAACACCAAAACCAAAACCAACACCAAAACCAAAACCAACACCAAAACCAAAACCAACACCAAAACCAAAACCAACACCAAAACCAAAACCAACACCAAAACCAAAACCAACACCCAAGCCAACACCGAAACCAAAACCAACACCCAAGCCAACACCAAAACCAACACCAAAACCAACACCAACACCAAAACCAACACCAAAACCAACACCAAAACCAACCCCAAAACCAACACCAAAACCAACACCAAAACCAACCCCAAAACCAACACCAAAACCAACCCCAAAACCAACACCACAACCCTCTCCCACTCCATCGACAAGACCTTCTAGGCCATCTTCTGAAGCAGCTCCAGAACCATCGACGAGACCTTCTAGGCCATCTTCTGAAGCAACTCCAGAACCATCGACAAGACCTTCTAGGCCATCTTCTGAGGAAACTCCAGAACCATCGACAAGACCTTCTAGGCCATCTTCTGAAGCAACTCCAGAACCATCGACAAGACCTTCTAGGCCATCTTCTGAGGAAACTCCAGAACCATCGACGAGACCTTCTAGGCCATCTTCTGAAGCAACTCCAGAACCATCGACAAGACCTTCTAGGCCATCTTCTGAGGAAACTCCAGAACCATCGACAAGACCTTCTAGGCCATCTTCTGAAGCAACTCCAGAACCATCGACAAGACCTTCTAGGCCATCTTCTGAGGAAACTCCAGAACCATCGACGAGACCTTCTAGGCCATCTACTGAGGAAACACCTAGACTACCCCCAGGACCGTCAACCAGGATTACATCAAGTACAAACACAGGAAACTGGACCATGCCCACTTTTCCACCAGGATGGGTTACTACTACCTCAACTGACTTCACCAGATCTGACACTACTAGAGTTACTGTTTCACCAAGTGGTACTGTCCCAGGTACTGTCACAGTGATTGTTCCAGCACCACCTACGACTGGTGTTCCACCACCAGGATGGGTTACTACTACCTCAACTGACTTCACCAGATCTGACACTACCAGAGTTACTGTTTCACCAAGTGGTACTATCCCAGGTACTGTCACAGTGATTGTTCCAGCACCACCTACAACCGGTGTTCCACCACCAGGCTGGGTTACTACTACCTCAACTGACTTTACCAGATCTGACACTACCAGAGTTACTGTTTCACCAAGTGGTACTATCCCAGGTACTGTCACAGTGATTGTTCCAGCACCACCTACGACTGGTGTTCCACCACCAGGATGGGTTACTACTACCTCAACTGACTTCACCAGATCTGACACTACCAGAGTTACTGTTTCACCAAGTGGTACTGTCCCAGGTACTGTCACAGTGATTGTTCCAGCACCACCTACGACTGGTGTTCCACCACCAGGATGGGTTACTACTACCTCAACTGACTTTACCAGATCTGACACTACCAGAGTTACTGTTTCACCAAGTGGTACTATCCCAGGTACTGTCACAGTGATAGTTCCAGCACCACCTACAACCGGTGTTCCACCACCAGGATGGGTTACTACTACCTCAACTGACTTTACCAGATCTGACACTACCAGAGTTACTGTTTCACCAAGTGGTACTATCCCAGGTACTGTCACAGTGATAGTTCCAGCACCACCTACGACTGGTGTTCCACCACCAGGATGGGTTACTACTACCTCAACTGACTTCACCAGATCTGACACTACTAGAGTTACTGTTTCACCAAGTGGTACTGTCCCAGGTACTGTCACAGTGATTGTTCCAGCACCACCTACGACTGGTGTTCCACCACCAGGATGGGTTACTACTACCTCAACTGACTTCACCAGATCTGACACTACCAGAGTTACTGTTTCACCAAGTGGTACTGTCCCAGGTACTGTCACAGTGATAGTTCCAGCACCACCTACAACCGGTGTTCCACCACCAGGATGGGTTACTACTACCTCAACTGACTTTACCAGATCTGACACTACCAGAGTTACTGTTTCACCAAGTGGTACTATCCCAGGTACTGTCACAGTGATAGTTCCAGCACCACCTACAACCGGTGTTCCACCACCAGGATGGGTTACTACCACCTCAACTGACTTTACCAGATCTGACACCACCAGAGTTACTGTTTCACCAAGTGGTACTGTCCCAGGTACTGTCACAGTGATAGTTCCAGCACCACCTACAACCGGTGTTCCACCACCAGGATGGGTTACTACCACCTCAACTGACTTTACCAGATCTGACACCACCAGAGTTACTGTTTCACCAAGTGGTACTATCCCAGGTACTGTCACAGTGATTGTACCACCTGTACCACCTGTTGCGACTGTGACCATTACTACCGTCGACGTAACTCTTACAACAACTTTTATTACAACATGTGAACCTTCTGGTACAGCCCCTCCTTCGGTGGTCATCTGCATCCCACCTCCATCTCAAGGTTATGTTAAAGTGACTTCTGTGGTTCCAACATTGGACGAAACAATTGTGATAACTCATTCAGCATCAGGTACTCATCCAGCTACTGAAGTGAAGTACATTCCGCCAGCAGAAGACACTACTGTAACGGAGGTTCCTCAAAGACAGCCACAAAAACCAGGTGACAATGATGGCGACAACCAGTCTAGGGGTGGTGAATCACCACAGTCTGTGAACCATGGAGAAGAAGGCACTACTTTAATAGAGGTCCCACAAGGGCAACCACAAGAACCAGGTGACAATCATGGTGGCAGTCAGTCTAATGGTGGCGAATCTCCTGCATCTGTCACCCATGGACCTGAGGTTTCTCAACTCGAAGGTTCAGCACAGAAGGTCTTCGCTTCATTGCTTGCTCCACTTTTACCATTATTACTCATTTTTTTCTAAACCGACATGAATAGGGTTCATTTTCTTTCTGTTTTGTGCTTTACAAAGCTTTTATTTTCGAGCTATAGAATACATAGATTTATAAATTTTTGACTTATATCTTTTGATCCAGCAAGTAATTCCCAATTTATATTGGGAGTAGGACTGTGATCTTAAGTAATTGAAACAATTCTGTCTTTTCTCCGTCTTCAGAGAAACAGACAGAGTGTTGTTCCTGGATCCTGGGACATTAGATCGGAACAGATCATGAGTTGATTCCAGCTACCAGAGTTTAATGGTGAGTTTGATGAATATTGTTACTTAGAACTTTGCTCTAGTGATTATTGCAATTGAATCTTTTTGGTCCTTTGAACGAGCTCTCCAACCCAAAAATTGAGGTTACCTCATTAAATCGCTGTCTGGTATTCGCCGATGATAACTCTTGATGTTTCAAAGCAAATGGCCAAAAGCAGTTGTTAGGTAAACTAAGGATTGTGGTCAGATCTTGAAGTTTCCTATTTTCATTGCTGTTGCAAAATTTTTGACTTGATCTAGAGAACATAAACCGCCTCGAGCATCTGGTAATGAAGTCTGTCTCACCAATTAGATTTTCACATACTTGAAATATCTTTCTTCCCTAAGGAGTTTTCAAAGTGCAGTTGAAATAGAATCTCGAATGGTCAGTGAGAGATTGTTCTTGTTTTTCGACACTTTTGATGTGATTCATACCAGAGTCCACTAACGAAGTAAGAATGGCATATTTTTCCACCTGCTGTCTGTTGTTGGGTGGATTACTGGGTTTGTTCAATACATATCCCAATACTTAACTGTAAGACGGAACTTAGAGGAACTAAGCGACGCTTATATTATAGACCTGAACCTTGGAGTACAAAAGGCTACTCAATCCGGAGTCTGAGTCATAACACAAGAAATATAGTGAAGCTTCCCCAACGAGTTTAGAATTTCGAACTTTGTGTTTATTGACTATATACTGAGAGTGCTGAGAACAGGCTCAAACGTTTTGTTGGGACTATTGCATGAGACCACCTAATTGGTAACCTCTTGTTAAGCCCTCTAGAGCCTCAAATATCTTTCTTCCCTAAGGAGTTTTCAAAGTGCAGTTGAAATAGAATCTCGAATGGTCAGTGAGAGATTGTTCTTGTTTTTCGACACTTTTGATGTGATTCATACCAGAGTCCACTAACGAAGTAAGAATGGCATATTTTTCCACCTGCTGTCTGTTGTTGGGTGGATTACTGGGTTTGTTCAATACATATCCCAATACTTAACTGTAAGACGGAACTTAGAGGAACTAAGCGACGCTTATATTATAGACCTGAACCTTGGAGTACAAAAGGCTACTCAATCCGGAGTCTGAGTCATAACACAAGAAATATAGTGAAGCTTCCCCAACGAGTTTAGAATTTCGAACTTTGTGTTTATTGACTATATACTGAGAGTGCTGAGAACAGGCTCAAACGTTTTGTTGGGACTATTGCATGAGACCACCTAATTGGTAACCTCTTGTTAAGCCCTCTAGAGCCTCAAGACCAAAGTAATCATACTTGTGCTTGATTTCTAACGGCTCAATTTTGACTTCCGGTCTGGTTACGTTCTCTTCACCAATCGAAAGAAACTCCTTGACACTCATGTAAGGCTTTGAATCCTTTTTGTAGAGAGTCAAAGTGTTTTTGAGTTTGGAGTCTGTGATCAAATCAATATTCGAGTCAATGAAAGCGTCAATCTCATTGATGATCTTGACAGTTTGATTTGGTTCACCGTTGGTTTCAGATTCAAATGGTGTTTTTGATTCCTCCTGCACAGTATCGAACAAAGCCTCCACTTTTTGTGGGTGGACAAGGTGAAGGATCTTCCTAATCTGGAATATATTTTGATGTCTCTTTGTGGTTTGTGTTGACTTCTTCTTGAAGAGACCTTTGATCGAGTTCTTGAGTTTCTGGAGCTTGGAAACCTTGGTGTTGGGGAGTTGCGCAGTAGAAGTAATGATTCTGGTGGGGTTTGAGACTGAAACTTCTTTTGGGGCATTTTTGGTGAAGATGGAACTCTGAATAGTTGGGTTGGTCAAAGAGTGGTGGATGTTGGAGAAGCAGTCTGAGGATATGGAAACTTCTTCTGTAGATTCGACTGGCTCAATTTCGACCCTCTTGGTAATTTCAGGGCCGTAGAGCTTCATTAACTGATCAAAACTGGATTCAAGATTTCTTAATTCGTAATCAGAAACATGCTTGACATGTTCTTCGTTAAGAAGGTTGATGAGGTCGAAAAAAGTACGACGAATACCCCGGATTCCAGTTTTATCGGTCTGGGGTCCGAGGCCGTCAACTTTGCTCTTACATTTCAAACAATCATTCAAGGTAAACTCGAGAACCTTCAGAATCTGACACAAGTAGAACCGGTCTAGATCACTGAATTGGCTTACAGGATAACCAAGAATGGTTGAGGAGCAGGATTTGAGAAGGCGGGTGGTTCTCAAAGGGCGAATACTAGTAAAACCTTTCATATCTTTCAATTGGTGTAAGAATAAAAGGTACAAGTAAAGTGAATATTTTGAAATCACAGAAGCTCTTTATATACCCTAATGTTTACAAAGCCAATTGTGCACAAATAGGATCTCGTGACCAAGCTAGTTATTATCAGGGCAATAAAGTTGCTCATTGAAAAACCTAGTTCTGATATGCGAGTAGCTTGATAAGAATATCAACAAATGACTACTGGAATTACTTGTATCAACTTATGAAGAATCTCGATCTGTTGATTACCTTGAACTTTCAGACGCCCTAACACTCTTTGATAATCCACAAGAGATCAAGCGACTTGAGATAACGGGGAAACCAGGATCTCTTACCGACACTATACTATTCTTCTCTCTTTGCACCATTTCCACTTTGCGAGGTTAGATTCCTTTTTGCAAAACGAGGTCCGTAACTACGAAGTTAATCCCCTTGTGCCCCCCTCCTCCACTAAAGCGACAATAAATTTGCAGGGCTATCAACATCGTTCTTGACGAACCAAACACACTGGTGATACTGAAGATATAGATGAGAATCAAATTGGTCATCCAATACCATGGAATGAAGTTTTCCCTCAGTCGAACAAATGTGGCTAAAATTTCACAAAATTCGCTACATCAAGATTGTATAAAGAAGCTACAAGTGAACCTCAACACTGTTGCTACCATAATGAACATTTTCGAAGGTTGAGCATAGATTTTTTGCTCCAGGTATATTTATGCATTGTAGAAGATAAGGAAATCAGTTATATGTCCTGGAATACTATCTTGAATATCGTTGTGCAAAGCTAAGAAGAGAGACCAAAACCTCTTCGAAGCTGCATCAGTAAGGATATAGATTCCAGAGTACGTAGAAGAGAATACCAAGAACACAAGCAGCCGCTTCAACAAGCGATAAAGTCACATCAAAATTCAACAATCTTGAAGTGGATGAAATTTTTTTTGCACCATTGTGGCCTCTAGTTTGACGCTCAACAAATCGAAAATTCACCAAAAGACACAAAGAATCTGTATAATTGATGAACTTCATATACTTTATATGTCATCGCAAGCAGCTCGTTATGACCACCATACATTTTGTCAAAAAAGACAAAAGATACTCGTTTAGCCCTGATTGGAGAGGACTTTATCTTCAAACAGGAAACCCTTCACAACCAAGAGACCTTCAAGTTACCTCCTGCAATTTGAAGACTGCTCCAACACTAAAGTGGTGTCACAACTGTATATTCTCAGGGATGTAATCGTAATCAAAAGGGAGAACAGCGGAATCGATTTGGTGACCGATAACAGCACTATTTATTTTTATCTTCTATCAGCTTGTAAATCTCATTGAGTATAAACAATTTCTCTATATTAAGATCGTGAATTCTGTTTTCTTGCTCCATGGTGGCGTGTTTTCTAAGGAACCTTTGTTCTAGCTTGACGTTAATTATAGAGACAACAGTGTATAAAAGGATAATGAGTGCCATCACTAGTTTTCCAGTATATGGGGCGACTTGAGTTGAAAGATGAATGAGTCTGGGAGGAGAGAAATTAAATAATCCAAGGTCTTATGAGCGGGATAAAAGTCTGATACAAACAAGGCAAGAGGTAAACATCCATTTCAGGGAAGGCACTTTTGTGTCGCCACAGAGAGAGCCAATAATAGCAGATAATCCCGGATATTATATGACGCTCAAGATGAAAGGGGCATCATTCGCTAAAACATGCCCAAAGAAAACTATGCGGATTTGACTTAATTTTGACAGGTGTCAAAATCTTCCAAACACATGGAATAGTATCAGAGCTCGAACTACATACCGGAGTAAAGATAATGATGACGCCTTAACTTTATAGCCTGTCTCTGCACAGAAACTGAATTTCTGGAATACTAACAAAAAATGTGTTTGATCAACCAGAAACAACAGGTGTCCACTATGTGCGTGCAGCATGCCAAATTGCATCTTTTAATCTATGAAAGGAAAATTTTTCTGATTAAAGTTGTTTTCCGCATGTTGAGTCAACAAATCAACAGCTTGGAGTATTCGAGCTTGTTTGAAAACCCATGAAGGAGCAATCGAGTTCAGTTCCCAGGACGCAACCTAAAACTATACTTAAAAGAGTATTCATTGACATTGTTACATCTGGTATACCTTTTGTGTGACGATTCATTATTTGAACAGCTTGGGTCGAAGAAGATGGTAAAAAAAAGATGAAGTGGGATTCATTCTTGAGCATGCACCACGACACCTAAACAATGTGATTGTGAAGGTTGGTCAAATAGAGTAACATCAGCGTTGAACCACAGCTAGTTACAAGGTTGACTAGCAGAATTTGCTAGAATACTTCAGCCCTTGACTTTGGAGGGCGTGTGAGACGAGTGGATGAAATTCCTGGAGAGTAATCAATGAAAGAGGGACTTCTCCTATCCCAATCGGGGGTATTATCCACACGCATTTGAATAGTTCGAAAGTTATGGCTTGCCAAATCAGGTTATGGGTTTTTGACACATGAATAGACTGTCATAGATAAATGGAAAAGAAGCGGAGTTATTGCACCAATATGGAGTTGGTTCAAATCTAGTATTGTTCATCATGGAATTTGTAAGAACCCTCAGGTGCTTCGATTGTCTTTGTTGGATGTTTTTCAATGCAAATTTAGCTGATTCAAGGCGAAAACTATTTCTTGTGGTGCTGCAATCGAAGAAGGCTTTTAAGCCAATGGTCTTGATACTTTTCAAAGTTGACCAAAGATTACAACCATGAAGTTACAGTGGTAATAAGGCTGAAACAGCTTGAACTATCCCGGTTCTTTCCTCATGAGTGGGGGTTTCACTGTACTGGCGCTTTTCATCAGGAAGATAAAGGAGGCTCTCATCGTCATAGAAACCTCAGCCATGCAGATTATATGGAGTCAAAGTTGCTAAGCAGTGAAGAAGTGGATCTTAGAATTGAGGATTTTTGTTGGATCACATCACAAGTGCCGCCATCAGAAATAATAGTGGTTGATCAACATCACACGTTGACCTTCACAGCCATATCATCAGATATCCATTGGAGAAAATCTTCCCAATAGGTATCAACAAAAGCATCCTGTCTCTTTTGAGACTGAGTTTGATCAAACAGGTAAATGCTTTGAAAATCATCTAGCTTTTTCAACATCAAATTAATCTCCAGGATTTCTAGCCTGAAGGTCTCGTTTTTGAATTTCTTGATTATCAATTGAAACAATTTCTTGATTATAGCAATACCTTGCGAAATGGGACTTTTGTTGTATCTGAACAATTTCTCCAATTGCCCGAGATACTCTTGGAGTACCTTGATAGTCTGGATTACCAATGTCTCTTCTTCTAAAATGATATAGATCAATAGAAAGATAGCTGCGTTGAGTGTATGCTCGGACGACAACCAATACTTCTGGTAAAATTTGGGGTTTCTCTTGTCTATGAACTGTCCCACCAACTCCAAACTGCAATTGTAACAAACCAACTTCTCGCTATTAATTGCTCCATTAGGTATATGATTCATAATCGATCTGGTGATTTCAAGTCTCTCAAAATTAATCTTAAGCTGTATCAAATATCTCGCAAGAGAAAAATTGCCAGTCAAGGGGATAAAATTGTACTTCTTTGCTAAGCAGTCAATACTGCTGCTTGCTAAATATAAGCTTGCTAGATTTTGTTTCGAGAATCTCGCATCAAGACTGCTGTCGAAATAATAAGCTCGCTTTATACGAGCCACTTCTATGATGAAAAGGTTATATGATATGGATTCAAATTCTTCTGAGACAGTGTCATTCAAATTATAAAGATCATTATCACTTATGTTTCTCGGCTTGGGTGTTGTGCATTCAGATAGGTCAATTTGGATTGAGCGCTGGAAGTCTTCAAATGAATCAACAATAACGAGCATCCAAAAGATTCGGCATGATAATTCGAAATTCAAGACATCCAAACCGTCATCTGGCTTGGAGAGCTTATGAAGATTCAAAACTCTAGCAATATGGATCATTACTGTCAACAATGTGTTCTGAATTGAAACGCCAATTGAATGAAAAGAAGTGGCTAGAATGCAGAATGCTTGCACTGACTTGATATTTGGGTATTTCGAAAAATGGCCCCTATGCAAACACTCCATACATGCATGCCAGGACATAGTGGCATACTCGTTGGCAGCTTCTTCACTTAAATGTAATTTTGCCAATAAATCGCTGCTGCTAAGAAATAGGGAATTGCTGATCAAGGCGTAATAAACAGCCAACCACAAGTATTCATCGATAGAGCGATCCATTTTTATACTTATATGTTTATGGGGGATGGATGTATTTTCCCAGAAGTCTTCATGCTGTTTCATGAATACTTGAGGGATCACCACACAATGGAGAAAGTATAGCTCCTTGAAATTGAACTGGAGGAGAGCATTCAGATTACTCCGATTGAGAAATGTCAGAAGTTGAGCAAATTTATCATAGTCATACTCGACTTCATTCGCGTTTATCGAACCTCCCCTAGCAAGAATATGTACACTTGAACCGTAAAAATCGAAGACATTTTTTTCGATTTTCTCCCTGCTGTTTTTCGTCTGCTTTTTTAGCAATTCTCGTAGCGTTTGGTTCTCTTTCCTGAGTTCTTCGTTCTCCTTCAAGAGATTTGCTTCTCGTAAATTTATGTCCACGCTCAGATTACCAATTCTGCCGTCTTGGTCATTGTTGTGAACCACCCCTCTTATCATCACCACTTCTCTACGACAAACACTTGCTTGTCCTCTCGAGATACACACATTACAGGGAATCTTCTGGTTACACTTAACTCTCCGCTCGTAGCACAGTAAGCATGACTTCGGGACTCTCTTAGCCACGCGGATCTTGCCATTCCTCATGGACATCAGGAGTTAAGAGCATAAATATATCAACGCGATTGGAAAAAACATGTACCACACACAATACATTTCTTACACGATGAATCGTCCATATACGTTCAGCTATAAACAAACTTAAAAACTAGAAATCAGTAAATACACCTGATTTCATGGCTTCATTCGCCATGAGCCTCACTTTGAGTTGACCTTCTGACAACCCTGCAACATCAGTTTCAAAGGGCTTAATTCCCAAAGCCCTCAAACCATCTTCAGTCAACACATTCTCTGGTCTGGCGCCATGATCTTCAAAGTCTCCCTCATTGAAGGGGGGTCTGTTTTTGTCCTTGATAAAGTCCCTTGGAGCTTTACCAGCCTGGAACGCCTCTTTGGTAGCTAGCATGTTGTCAATATTGTAGGGACACAAGGGACAATAGGCGTTGAAGAAAACACTTGAGTCTGTGGTGCCATTGTGCTCCTTGTCGACCTCATGAGCAAGGTCACAATGCCAGAAAACAAAATCACCTGGATTTGCATAATCGATTCCATGGACAGTGTCTAGTTGTCTTAAATGGGGATGAGTCTTTTCAGTGCAGAAGAACTGACCAGATCCAACGATAACACCAGGAAATTTTGGGGTTTCCAAATCGATTTCGCCATCATCTCTCCAAAAGTAAGGGCGTAAAATGGTGTATGCGTTGAAGAGCTTCAAGTCTGGCAAAAGCCTAATGGTACCTTCACCTGCTTTGACTGGTGATAATGCCATCCAACCTTGTAGAGCTCTAAAAGCGGAAGTAGCGGTTGGTCTAGTCGTTAAATGGGAATACAAGTCACACTTGGCAAAAGCTCTCTTGTCTAATTTCCAAGGATCCCAGTCTTCCCATCTTCCTTCTAATATTTCACCATAGAGCTCACTATACACCTTGTCTTCCCATCTTTCAATTGAGCCTGAGTCCAAATGAAGATCAAGGGTAATCAGTTTCCCTGGAGGTCTGATTCTGAAAGCATCAGGATAGACAACTGAAGTTTCTTTGTCTATTGGAAGGGATCCATCCTCAATCGTGAAAAACTGTGACATTACTTTCATGAGCTCCATGACCTCTGGATGAGACCTTGCTTCAACTTCTCCCTTGGTCCAGAATGCATACCAGTTGGTAATATCTGGGGTTGGGTAACCACCAATTTCTGGGTGCTTGGTGACGAAATCGGCCATTGATGCCTTCCATTCTTCAGCAAGAGCTGGCTCAACAACTCCACGCACAATTAAACAACCTCTTTCCTTGAATTTTGCCTCCACCTCGGCAGGAAATTGACCATTATTAGCTTTGATGTCTTTCCAATTAACGCTGGGGAAGTACTTATTCCCGTGACACTTTATTTCATTGGCTTTCTTGTCCAACTCGATCAATAGTCTGTCCCAGGAAGCCTTAAGCTTATCAATGTTCTCTGGTTTAATCAAAGACCTTTTCAATGTTGAGAACTTCTTGGTGTCAGCTAAATCTGGCGGAATGAACTTTTGCTCCACAGCTACTGGTGCCATATCTCTGAAAAATTCGGAACCTCAAGGACAAAGCGTCAATAAATAGCTCCAACAAATCAAAAATCATCCCATTGGCTCTTTTCAGCTCCTATGTGTATCTGAAACAGTTTGTTCTGTGAAGGCTGATACCCAGTAAACACAATGGTGAATTTTCGGTCGAACTCGGCCGAAAATAGGGGTTATCGCAGAAACTTTCCTCGTTGATAGCATTTTCGACGCTGACACAAAGGAACGATACGATGACAACCCTGAATTGATAGAGTTTTGTTTATCGCCAAACCCCGAATAGATTGAGGAATCAATGTCCATATCTTATCTTATCGCGTCTCCAAGAGAAGTTTTAGTTTCATTATAAAAGATTCACAATTAACAATTTTCATTAGAAAGTCTATAATTGGAGAGTCTTTCAATTGCAGCTGCAACAGATATCATCGCTTTAAATATCAAGAAACTCTTGATATGGGTTTACCGAGCTCCGATGCATCTAGTGCAATCGAAATAGAGTCTTCAAAAGCTTCTAAAAGCTTGTCTAAACTTGTCCCAAAAAATCGTCGGTGGTTTCTTGTTAGTTTGACTGCTTTGAGTACGATTCATCCTTTGATCTTGGGTTACGACAGTTTAATGGTTGGCGGAATTCTCAACTTGGATTCTTATCTTTCCTATTTCCACTTGACCCCCGTCACTATTGGTCTTAACAGTGCTGTCATGTGGGTTGGTCAAATACTTGCCAATATAACCATTGCACAATACTTGAGTGATAAGTTGGGTAGAAGAAGGGCCATTATGGCTGGTTTGTGTATCATCACCATTGGGGTGGTTTTGCAGTCATCCGCCCAAAATATTGGCATGTTCCTTGTTGGAAGGCTCTTTCTCGGTTTTGGTTGTTCTGTCACAAATATTTGCGCTATTGTCTTATTAGCTGAATTATGTCCAGATGAAAAAAGAGGATTGTTGATGGGATTGGCGTTCAGTTGTTTTTTGATGGGCGCTTTAGTCTCCAGTGGTTTGACGTATGCTTTCAGAAATTTACCCGGTAACTGGAACTGGAGAGCTCCGTCAATTCTTCAAGCTGCTCCTGAGATCATTGCAATCATCAACTTGATTTTCCTCCCTGAATCTCCAAGGTGGTTGCTAGCACATGGCTACAACAAAATGGCGTACGAGACTCTCATGATCAAACATCTTAACGACCTCGAACTTACGAAGCAGGACCTCAACGAATTTACTGTTGAAAAACAAGAAAAATTTACTAGTAAAAATCATCATCCTATGAAAGAGATCTTCCGCTCCAGAATCAATATTCATCGTGTGATCATAACCTTGATTCAAGCTTTTGTAACTGAAATGGCTGGTTCATCCGTTGGGTCTTATTATTTGGCTATCTTATTGAGGGAAGCTGGTATTTCTTCCTCCAAGCAAAGGCTTGAAGTAAACATTGTTATGAGTGCTTGGCAACTTATTTGTGCCTGTGTTGGTTCTGCTTTAGTGGACAAGTTTGGAAGAAAAAAGCAGGCCATGGCCTCGCTCACTGGTATGATTATTTGCTTTTTGGTTCTTGGTGGTTTGATAAAGAAGTACGGGAACAGTGAAAATCATTCAGGAATTTATGGAAGTGTTGCAGTAATGTTCATGTTTAGTGGATTCTATTCATTCACCTTTACTCCTTTGACTAGTCTCTACCCGCCAGAGTTGTATCCCTTTGACATGAGAAGTGCAGGGACGAATGTTTTCCACATATTCAACAGCGGTTTGGGTTTAGTCTCAAGTTTTGTTTTACCTATAGCCATGTCCAATATTGGCTGGAGATACTATATCATCAACGGCGCTTACGATATTATTTTCATCCCATTGATCTACTATTTTTGGGTCGAAACCAAAGGTGTGGACCTTGAACAAATTGACGAAATTTTCTATGCTCACCCATTGCATCGTCGACATGCGGTTGTTATAGACGCTCAAGACGAAAGCGATGATGTTGAATTTGAGAATATTGAAGTCCAAATCAAGGTTTGAGAAGCATGGCGAAATTAAAGTTTAGTATTGGTTTGAGCTGGCTCTAAATCTTTTTTTTTTTCTATCTATGACTGGGATGAATGAGCCCTAATGTGATGTATTTATCCAATCAGAGCATGTATCTAATTTACGGTATTCACAAATAAAAGCTTTTGATCTCTCTTGATAAGTTTACTGGTGGAGATAGCACTACAAATTTACCAAAATCTTTTGCCAAAGACGAATCTTCTCAGCATGATGTCTACGAAGAGCACAGAAATATGTAATAACTCAGAACCCAAACTTACTAGCATTGAGAGATGTGATTGCTTTCATGATCGGCTGAAATCATTTCTTTGACCAGAATGAGATATTATGAGCTATAAGCTCTGCATTAACAGAAAACCTAATAACAACTTCGGATCGCTCTCATTGTCCCTTGGAATTTCCTTCTTGCTAACAAGTATTCTTGTTTGCCAATTCCTTATTGGCAGTCCCAACCCAGTAAGGTGGTCTCTCCCGATGCTTGTTGCGTTGGGAGAGAATCTTTTTGCTGAATTTGCTTCTCCTGTCACTCGACTCTAAATTTCCACTGACAGCAGAGTTCGTCTTGAGAAAAAATGTAAGACTTCGAAACAATTGAATTAGTACTCAAAGAAACCTATCAAACCAGGTGATTTTAGTTGAGAGAGTATCGAGCTGGTTAGGACCAAGTTGACTCGACATTGCTTTTGTGAATACTTCATACCAAACGACAGACACACCAATTGCAACGTGATATCTTGCAGCCAGCCTGCATTTTGGCCTCACATTGAATAGGCTACAATCAGAATCAAGGATGACTGGGATCTATTCTTCAACTATCATCTATATTTCCGCTCAGCCTGGAATCTGGTGATCTTAGGAATCGTCCATTAGTCGTTGCAAAACTGGGTTTACCTTATTCTGTTAACCATTTGTATCTTAGTTTACCTTCAACCTGTAGGAATCATTAGTTGGGAAACCGACTATTATCAGAGATAAAGATAGTAGATGCGGGCAAATGTCTAAGAATCATTCCAGAGTAAATTCAGAACTGTTTCAGATTCCTGGAAACTGACGAAAGAGAGAGAGATGTGTAAACACAGCAAACCCAGTTAAGCAGAAAGAATGACTCAAAGTGACCGAGCAATACACCTAACAGAGGATTTAGTAATACACAAAAACAGTAGACTGGTTGTCTACAGTCAGTTCACTAATTAATTCAAACAGCCTAGAGTGAAAGCAAATAGTACTACTAGTCAATAATCTTCACGTTTGTGGATTTTCGTCAATAGATCCATCTTCATATCGAATTGTTGATATTCATTCGTGCTATAAACTTTTCAATTTCAGGGACATTCGGCAATTTTTATCCAAATGGTTTGCTTTCGCTGAATGTATGTTAACTCTAAGACAAGGATCCACTTAGGAGAAGAGTAATTGGATGTCGCTCTCAACTCTGTGTCATTGATGTAGAACAAGATGGGTACAGCTATCATACCAGTTCCAACCAAACTCAAAATAGTACTTCCCCATCCTATTGGTTTCAGACCCTGTATTATTATAAAATGCATGAGCAAACAAAGGAAAACTACCAGGTGTGGGGCACCTGATTAGCTAACTTCTAGCAGCTCCCGGTCTCTAATCAACTGGTTTGGTAGTTGGAATTACTTTATGTACTAACTGGTGTGTATCATCAACTTTACAAGTTTTGCTGCCGAATCTTCTAGTTCTTATACATCAAACGCATTCCACCCCACTACCACCTCGTTCAAGAATTGGTAGGAACCGGTCTTGAGGTCATGGACCTGTTGATCGATACCAAGATGACTGTAGCTCTTTGCTTACTATCAATTGCCATTGGGTTGTATTGCACACCAATAAATTCGATAAACACAATTTGGAGAAGAGACTCAAGAGAATCAATGAAGTTTTACCAGTACGAAACATCACAAAAGCCTGGGCTATAAGCGATGAGTCTTGGAAGAGAAATCCTCTTGGCAAAGATGTGGTTGATTGGACTGATATTTGCGAAGAGTTTGGCTGGGACTTGAACGTTTGCTGAGCTGAATGAGCCAAACTAGGCGTGCTGGATACATAATAGGCAAGGATCGGCGTATATTACTTACCTCTGTGGCATCAGATGTGTAAGCCGAAGACGATCCAAGTCTAGGTTTGAGGCATTGTATGATCTCTCTTCGTTCATAAAAAATTGTATCCTTCCGACACTTCATCAAGAACATTCCTCTTCCATTACTATATATGAAGAATCCAGAGCAAAAATATCCAAAAAAATGCGCAAGCCCGGAATCGAACCGGGGGCCCAACGATGGCAACGTTGGATTTTACCACTAAACCACTTGCGCTTTTCTGAAAGTCGGTCTGCTGTGGTTGACAAGGTACGCGTGGTACTAATGGAAAATCATCGGCACAGTGCTACTGATGGTCCTCTAGCTGACAAGCCTGTTCAAACACTTGCTTATTCTTTCTTGTGTCGGAAACACTTGTAAAGCTGTCCTCCTCCAGGTATGACATGATCATGGAAAGCTCTGCCGGTCTGCAATAGTATGGGACTAAACAAGAACATATTGCAAGATACCGCAATATGCCTAATATAGCAATACTGGCGTATGTCAATACTAATTTGGGATTTTGTGTCCCGGACACAAATTACCCAATTGGTCATTCTACTTTTAATTTGGTAAACCTCGCTGAAAAACTGGCGAAGTGTCGAATTTTTAACTCTTCACCTGTTTTCAAATGGGTTGTTAGTAAAGTCTTTATAGGGATTCAGCCAATGGATGAGTATCATTATTTACATCGATACGCAACTTGAATACGTCACAAAAGACGTTACTGGTCTTCACTGTGATGGTCTCCCTTTACCCAAAATAGTTACTTTGGAGAGTTGTTGGCTCGATTTACTGGCATCGACACAGAAACCCACCTCCTTTTCACACAGAGCTCCTCGAAAGTCATCCAGAAGCTCTCAGCAAGCAAGATAGAGAAGAAGACAAAGAAGATTTCGAAAGTACTTAAATCTCGTATCTTGTCATTGACTGGGACGGACCAAACCATCCATAGAACCCTCAAAACTGGCCCTTTCTATGAAAAATTATCTTTTCAAGTGAAAGATCATACATACTTCGGTAGTTTACATAGCTGGACCCATTGTACACCTATAATTCTTGATTTGATGAAAGAGTTTAACATCGCATTTGCTCTTGAATCTTTTCCTCTTGCGTTCTATATATTTTGATATGGTATTGGGCCCATTTGCTTATCATCCATATCAAGAATCTATTCATGGGAAAATTTACACCTTACTTCTATAATATTTTGATGTTCACTATCTTACTATCTATGGACTCATTAACATTTTGTTCGGGGTACTTCCAATAGTATTTCAACAAGTGTACCACTTCTAACAGATCGCTGAAGGTGTCGCTTTTCCCATGATCCCCGTTGGTATAATCTTTGGGTAGCCCTTTCTTGGGAATTCTACACAAGACTTACACCTCTAAAGTTGCCCAAGGTGAGGCAGTGAAACCGGAACCTTTCCCTACTACTAGCGAGATAGGAAAACTTCGAATTGCAAGTAGAAGATTGATTTTCGGGTGAACATCAACTGTTTCGGTGCATTGGATTGTGCCATTAATTGGAGCAACTGATCTTTGGCATGGGGTCTATTGCAACTCTTCAAAGTAATGTCAACTACCTAGTCGTGCTTACCCCAGAATTTTGCCTTCAGTGTTGGTGGGTAATTTGCTGGCAACATCAAAATTTGGAAGAGAGTTGTCCATCTTTTGAGGAATTTTTTCACCAACTTGGCCCTAAAGTGATATCCTGTGGGATGAGGATGTACATTATTGGCATTGATAGCACAAGCGACGAAGCACCTCAGCAATGCTCTCGTATCCACCCCATTATTCAAACTTTTCCATGCTGACCGTTTTGACTTTTCTTCAAGAGTTAGAACAAAATCGGAAATGCTGAACGGAATTCTTTATTTGAGCTTAGTTGTTCTGAAGCTACTAATTTTACATGAGAATACAGCATGGGAGCAAGTTTACAATCTTTCTTGAGGCATGTTTTTTCCCCTTGTCTTTTTTACACCTGGGGGAGTGCAATTTTAACTCGGCAATGGTTGATTTCGTAAAAGTTCGGCGATGAAGTACAAAAAAAGTCCTAGACACTAAACTCCGTAACAGAACTCCGTAGTCAGATTACATAATATGGTTGATGATTGGACAATAGGAAGAGTTGAGTGAGAATAGAATGGTGTTAGAGAAGGCGAAAGTTCACAGTATGCATCAAATGCCACCATGGACTGTATGTTTACGAGGCTTGTGATTTTATTGCAATTTGTACACCTATATTTCCTCTCAGGAGATGCTAAAGTAGTGTGACAACTCTTCGTGTTTTTCATTGAGGCTGTCGTTAAGCGCCTGTCTTGTACACTAAGTGAACCAATTTATTCTCTTGCTATGAACAGTTACCTCCTCGTAACCCTGATCGAGTTCTAACTGTATCTCTCATAATTCTTGGGCCTAAAGATCCCAGGATTGTGCTTCATGTTAACTAAAGATCAATATTTCAAGCATCTATGTTTTGATAAACCAGAAAACTGATGCACCGTGAACACGAGCTACCATTCAAAAACTAAGAAGGATTTAGCTCCGAATTCGGACACCAAAAGACTTCAGCAACCATCTTTAATTGTTCAATATATGCTCCACAAGTGTTGGTGAGCCCCTTGGATCCAGGCATGAATTAGAAATATGGTGCTCATAAGAAATGACGAACACAGTGAATCCAATTCACAGGCAGGAATTACGACTAGGATGTGGGAGCTGGATTCAGCAACCTCCCATATCTGGATCAAAGAGTCTCAGCAACTTGTCACTAAGTCCCGATAATCAAGTCACATATCTGAAGGGTATCTGGCAATTCAATTCTTCAATTCACTCATTGATTTAAAGGGAAATACAGATTGTAGCATTTTGATTGGCTTTATTTGCTAAAGCGGTCTGAAGGACTCAAATTGAATTAATCGAAGTATGTGTAACCCAGAGTTTCAGGTATACGCATGTCAAATTCTGCACAGTGTCGTTTAGTCTCGATTGGTCAGGTCTCACATTCCAGAGTATGACTACACGAGCCACTAAGAATGTGAAATTTCTTGAATTTGTGGGCTCTAGACCTTCTCAAGATTGCCTTCTTTAATTTTGATTATATTGAACAAAGCATTATATGCAGATCAGATTAATCAGAAACTTCTGCTCCTAAAAGGGTACTAAAAATTAATGAGAACAATAAAACGCGCTTAGTAAGGACAACCTCCTTAGTAGGATCTTATTGACGATGGGATTCAGCCCACCAAACAATCGGGCGCTGAACTTTTTAAAGAAGATGAAATTACTGCATAGTGTTTGTACGAATATGGGAAATGCTTGTATTAATAACTTTAGTGACTCAACGAGTTCTAAGTAATTTCATTTGGCATTGTAAGATTCATACGGTAATGTGCCTTTTGGGTTTCTAACACAATTGGCAATTATCAAGTACATGACACCCAAATCAATAAATCTCTCTCACGTTGCTGTTTCTGAGTCAAATTTTACCAATGGCTATTTTTGTTTTTTGGGTATGGGATATTTTTTTGGGTATCAAAAGTGAATTATGAGCCATCATTAATTTCAAAGGTTTAGGTAAAATTAGTAAAGTCTTTCTAAACTTGTGGCGAGTTCGAGAAGAACATCCGGACCGCCCAATGGTTATTACATAATGAAAAAAATAATAAGTACCTTAACGAAAAGCCAAGAATTATTGTAAACTGTTTTTTACTTGGACCAACTTCGACTGGTCTTTGAGTGTATCTCTCGAAAAAATTGCTTGATTCGCTGACAGAATGGAAATCCAAGGGATACATCACTCAGACAAGATGAAACACTCGTATGTAACTACAACTTTTAGAATCTATGAGAGGTGTGTGCCTTTTACACCTGAACCACGTGAGCCTACATATCCAAGAAGAACTAGAAATAGCCTGATTGAGAGGTTTCTCTGTTACCCAGCCATCACCACCTCATAATTTCATTACCTAACGTAGAACATATCCAATACACATGAAAGACTCTCATCACTCAATGGGAACACCGAACATTGAACTTTCTGCTGTCATGAAATAAACTACTTAGTATTAAACTTATGTACTTGACCTCATTATAACGTAACATCTTTTGAGAATCATGATTTCTTAGGCCATGAGATCAATTCCATGGGAAAGGTACGTTTTGCTGGAATGAGATTCTCTTACTCACAAGCTTCCAAACAATTTGGGGATCACTTTAACAACTTAGGCACTTCTACTCTACATGAGTCTAGACCAGTATGTGTCCTTGATTGGCGTTGGTCTCAGGAAGTTTTAGTAGAAGTGAATTGAACTTGATATGGTTTGTAGAGCTGTCAATCTATGAGGTGGTATTGTTTTATTTGTCTGTTTTTCCAGGTGCTAGGCACGATGGTACCCTGTAGATACTGGATATCCTATGCATCAGGTTGAAAGTAAGAGGGGGATTTCGAAAGCGCAAAAGAAATGCCTTTTACAAGCTCTTAGTCTTGGAAAAGTTCGTAATTGGAAGCGGAAGTTTGACCGTACAATAAGTTTTTTATTTTTCACTTTCCTTATGAAGTAGTTCACATTTCTAATGTTATCATGTTTGCAGCTGGAGGTTTCCCAACCGTCCTATTGCATGATTCAATTGTATCTACAGCTAGTGTAAATCTGCAGATTCATATGCCCTTGAAGTTATTTTTGCACTATGCTAAATTGAGATTCCTCTTATTTTTCAGGGCATTTCCTAGTTGAGGTTGCTTTCTCAAGGTCCAATTTAGGTAAGGGGACAGATTTGATAGCTTACCTCTTGAGATAAGTTAACCCTTGGCAAATCGAAATCTTTGGTATTTTTCATCAAATGTTCCTTTATAAGAGACTCAACTAAATGAAGGAAGGTTACGGTCTAGCATGTTCAATGGCATGACTGTACAAGACAAGTACCTACTCTAAGATAAAATGAATGTCAAAAAATGAACATTTGTTGTTTTGAAGGTTTGTTGCAACACACCTTCGCACGGTTATTTTCTTGAGGATACGTGGTAATCCAGCAAGATGCTACATTGCATAACACTGCCGACTTGAGTTTGAATTTTTCGGGAATAGGTTTCATTTGAAATCTGGATTATTAACCTTTTCACATACACACTAGCAAACTGTGCATCAGGAAACCGAATCCCAAACAAAATGCTAGTGTATTTCTTGCTGCTAACACGGGCTATGGCTACCTGGTTTACGAAAGCAAGCATTCAGACAAGATTTACTAAACGAATAGAGTTACATGAAAAATGCCACAGCTAGTTTCCCCAGCTGCATTAGGAAGGTTTTATCACCCGTATTTTTGGTGTCCTCTGCACATGAGTCATAATAATTCTGGGCTGAGTTGAAATTATTGGGAAAAGTAAATACACTAAAGCACATTAATCTCTTGGTAATAACTAAATACAAAATGCTTAGTGTTCCTCGAGTTTCAGGCTAAAGTTCTCCAGTGGACTGATTTATAAGGTGAATCATTCTCGAAGAATTGTCTTCGGATCTTAAAAATACCTGAAATCAAAGCAACGTAGAATAGATGATCTACTTTGAAAAAATGCAAGAGATAAAAGCCATTCTGCCGTTTTTTTGACAAGGCAAGTTTAACCTACTCCGTTTGAATAAGGTTTTATTTTTTATTTTGCCAAAAACTTTTTTATCACGAATTCTTGAATAGTGAGGTTCGGGAACAATCAACTTGGATACAACATTACTTAAAAGCCTCCCCAAGGTGGATGAAACTCACTCATAACCAATCTCCATTTACGAACTCTTCCAAAGTAACTTCGAGTACAGTGAACCAGCTTTCATTCAATGAATCATCGTATATTGGATTTCCTAGAAAACTATTACAGGAACGCAAGATTAATATTACTTATGAACGGAGTTATTGAATCTACTCTTACAAAAGGATTTCAGGTAATGTCAATCGTACATTGCTGCTCAAGCACTCTAGGGCGTCTCGCCTTTGAAGAGCTGACACTGCGTTAGAAACTTATTTCAGTTTTGCTGCCCTGGGTTTTGGCACTCTTCGTCTCTTACTTTTCTGATTCTAAACTTTGATGAAATATAATGAAACACTTCGAGAATGTGATTACCCAAAGGATTCAGAACTTTCCATGTTGGCTGTTTCAAGCATGTGAGCCCATATAGTTTGCCTTATGGCCCCTAATGAGGGTACTAGGTCCCTAGATTAGTTTAACTATAAAAAGTATCTGGAAGAACTACAGAATACAAAGATGCATCTAGGGATTTTTGCTTTCGTCTTCTGCTCACTACTACAGTTTTCGCTAGGTGCTCAAATTTACGGTGTCTTTTCGGGTTTTTCTTCTTTCTATGAAGACCCCCCAAATGCAGGGCCAGATCGGCTGCATCAACCTTGGCTTCCTGGCTTTGCTTTAAGATTCAGCTGGCAACTCCAGGGAGGTAGGGCCAATCCTGGAGACACATTTTCATTGACTATTCCCTGTGTTCAAGCGTGGAGTATTGATGGTACCTTGAGGCTTACAGCAAATGGTAATACATATGCCACTTGTACACAAACAAGTATTTTGAATGCTATACCTCAAGTGAATGCTCCAAAGAATGGAGTGTTGTCATGCCAAGTCACCTCAGCTTTAGGTCCTTCAGTCTCGGTAAGAGGAACAGTAGTTACCAGACTTTCATATTTCACTGGCTTTACTTTTAGTGACAACGATTTAGCTTGCGCCCGTCAATGGACCTCTGGTACAAATACAATTCCTATCAGTGATGGGAGAAACTCCTTCTCTCCACAAGCCAATTTCAGAGGACTTTCAAGGCCTGAACATGACGGCTTAGAAGTTAACAAGTTATATGTGCGTTCATTTGGATCTAGAGATGACTGGGTGAAAAACTACGCTATAGGTCTCCTGTGTCCCAACACCGTTGGAACAAGCGGTATGCTCCGTATGGTGTTCAAAGATGTGAAGAATTTGGATTGTCTGAGTGTTCGGCGAGGTCAAGCTAACAATAACAACCTCAATGCATGGCTCATGCCTAGACAATTCACCCAATTAACTGGGACAGTCACTTGTTCAGGAAAAGTAGTGACTTTAAGTTATTCGAACTTGTTGGTAGGCCATCGCCCTATCTTGTACATTGAGACAAGACTGGATAAAAAGGATTATCTTGTTGAATATGTAAACAGGGTGCAATGCAGAGGGGAAAACAATCCTAGAATTTACAATAGAGACAGACGGGTCAATTTTGTTTCACAGAGACCACCAGAAGTCACAGGTACAGGAACAAACACTCCACCAAGACCATCACCAACTCTGCCCCCAAGACCACCACCACCACCACCAACTCTGTCCCCAAGACCACCACCACCACCACCAACTCTGTCCCCAAGACCTTCTTCTAATTTTCACACAGAGCCTCCAATTGTGATTACCTCAAGCACAAGTTCAGGAAACTGGAGCATGACCAATTTCCCTCCACCAGACTGGATTACTACCACTTCAACTGATGATTCAAGAACTGACACTACTACTGTCACTGTTCAACCATCTGGCTCTGTTCCTGGTACTGTGTCTATCATTGTTCCTCCACCAGACTGGATCACTACCACTTCAACTGATGATTCAAGAACTGACACTACTACTGTCACTGTTCCACCATCTGGCTCAGTTCCTGGTACTGTTGAGATTATAGTCCCACCTCCAGATTGGATCACTACCACTTCAACTGATGATTCAAGAACTGACACTACTACTGTCACTGTTCAACCATCTGGCTCTGTTCCTGGTACTGTTGAGATTATAGTCCCACCTCCAGATTGGATCACTACCACTTCAACTGATGATTCAAGAACTGACACTACTACTGTCACTGTTCCACCATCTGGCTCAGTTCCTGGTACTGTTGAGATTATAGTCCCACCTCCAGATTGGATCACTACCACTTCAACTGATGATTCAAGAACTGACACTACTACTGTCACTGTTCAACCATCTGGCTCTGTTCCTGGTACTGTTGAGATTATAGTCCCACCTCCAGATTGGATCACTACCACTTCAACTGATGATTCAAGAACTGACACTACTACTGTCACTGTTCCACCATCTGGCTCTGTTCCTGGTACTGTGTCTATCATTGTTCCTCCACCAGACTGGATTACTACCACTTCAACTGATGATTCAAGAACTGACACTACTACTGTCACTGTTCAACCATCTGGCTCTGTTCCTGGTACCGTTGAGATTATAGTCCCACCTCCAGACTGGATTACTACCACTTCAACTGATGATTCAAGAACTGACACTACTACTGTCACTGTTCAACCATCTGGCTCTGTTCCTGGTACTGTGTCTATCATTGTTCCTCCACCAGACTGGATCACTACCACTTCAACTGATGATTCAAGAACTGACACTACTACTGTCACTGTTCCACCATCTGGCTCTGTTCCTGGTACCGTTGAGATTATAGTCCCACCTCCAGACTGGATTACTACCACTTCAACTGATGATTCAAGAACTGACACTACTACTGTCACTGTTCAACCATCTGGCTCTGTTCCTGGTACCGTTGAGATTATAGTCCCACCTCCAGACTGGATTACTACCACTTCAACTGATGATTCAAGAACTGACACTACTACTGTCACTGTTCAACCATCTGGCTCTGTTCCTGGTACTGTGTCTATCATTGTTCCTCCACCAGACTGGATCACTACCACTTCAACTGATGATTCAAGAACTGACACTACTACTGTCACTGTTCCACCATCTGGCTCTGTTCCTGGTACTGTTGAGATTATAGTCCCACCTCCAGATTGGATCACTACCACTTCAACTGATGATTCAAGAACTGACACTACTACTGTCACTGTTCAACCATCTGGCTCTGTTCCTGGTACTGTGTCTATCATTGTTCCTCCACCAGACTGGATCACTACCACTTCAACTGATGATTCAAGAACTGACACTACTACTGTCACTGTTCCACCATCTGGCTCAGTTCCTGGTACTGTTGAGATTATAGTCCCACCTCCAGATTGGATTACTACCACTTCAACTGACTCAACTATTACTGAGCCATTTACAGAAACGTTCCCTCAATTAGGCACGAACCCAGGATCAGTTGTGATTCACGTTCCACCAATACCTACTGTCACCGTCACTACTGTCGATCTCAGCCTTACAGAAACTGTGACTAAGACTTGCGAACCTTCTGGTTCTGCACCTGCTTCAGTTGTTATTTGCATTCCACCACCACCTCAAGGTTATTTCAAGGTCACGTCTGTGGTTCCAACCTTGACCGAGACCATTTTAATTACTCATTCGGCATCAGGTACACATCCAGCCACTGAAGTAGTCTGTATTCCTCCACCAGGAAGACCAGTGGTACCAGAGGTACCAGGAAATCCAGAAGTACCAGCAGTACCAGAAGCCCCACAGCAACCTCAAAAGCCAGAGAATGGTCAACCCGGTTCGGGTGGTGCAGAATCTTCTGTAGTGCATGGTCCTGAGGTTTCACAACTCGAAGGTTCAGCACGGAAGGTTTTGGTCTCTTTTATTGCTCCTATTTTATCTTTCTTATTTGTTATTCTTTGATCCCTGGCGGTTATGGCTTTTTCTTTCTTTTCTTATTTTATGTGATACCTTATTTTCGATTCTCAATAAACTTTCTGTTAAGTCCAAGCAGTAGAATTCTCTCTTACTTAGTGATACATTAGTTAGAGTAATACTTGTAACACCTTTTCTTTTCAATGTAACGATTACCGTATTATATTTTGAATCTTCCTGCGATAACGCTTTTTAGAAACCGTGAATTTAAACCTGGAAACCTTCTCATCTAAACACCCGATATATCGGATTTGTAGACTCCCAGATTTCAGCTATTTTTGGATGGGGTTGGTACTCATCACTGGAGCTGCTGAACTTCATATTCCAACTTCCTGTTGAGACCAAAATGTCGAACAAAAATGGGAATCTTCCTATTTTTAACCAGAAATCACGTCTCATCTCCCCAAATTAGGACTCCCGCTTGGTGTTGATGGGCTTATCCAATAGAGATGCTTATTCTTCTCCAAGAGAGACTGTAGTTCATTACATATTTTGTGTCCAACGATCAACTTGGAAACAATGATTATACCTAGAAGCCCTCTCAGTGTATGGTACCCAAATTAATAGCCAAAATCATATTTGACGTACTACTTAGTTATCTAGAGAATAGAATCCGATAAGACGCCATCATAGCCGACACTATTGTTTTGGACCACAATGTGATGACATGGACAGATAAAGAGAACTCTGACCGACTTTAATTCTTGCCAGAGCGACTTGACAATTACGGCAGAAAGCAGACATTGCACAGAGGGAATTGTGTTTGAGATTGATTTAAATAAGTGTACCCATCCAAATTGCTAGACAGCATTGCTTGTAGAGAGGACTGCTTGGAACAAGGATCTTGCAGGATTGCTAGCAGTACTATATTATGAACAAGGAGATAGTTCAACAATTAACTTACTCGTGCCACCCTTTATATGAACAAAAGTGACTTTGAAATGAACAGTTGCAGCCTAATTTGTGACTGAAATTGTCCATTAGGTGGTTTTTGCCGTTGGAAATTAGTCGTGACAGTAAATGTTTGGAAATAGTCTATAGTCACTACGGGAAAAAAACACCATTGGGCTCCTGAAACAGCAATCCTATTAACTCATTCATGTAGCCTATTGGAGCACTGTCACTTCAAATGGTTCATGTCGGAAAACAAGTAACATGAGAGTCTACCAATGGACATACGTCCACCCTCAGATTTCCACATATTTGAACTCATCTTCTTGCAGTGGTATCGATGAATAAAATACCGAAGCTCCATCAGTATGTGCAATGATTAGCTGGAGAATGATTTCTTAAGGTATTCAAGCCAATATCTGTTGGGGCGGAGTCACAGCTTTCGACACCAGATTTCTGCCTATTTTTGCTGAGGTGATGGATAGATTCTTGAATTGACACGGCACACAATACTGGTGTGTAAGTTTAATATCACGTTATGTGATACAGTAACACCTTACAACATTTCATCTTCACCAAAGTGCCCCATGCTCAACCTGATAATTACCATGGATCTTTGGATATGTGATATTTAGCCATTTGTCTGTAATACGATCCTTAGTATCAGCGCAACACCGCAATCTTCTTCACTTCTACTTGACGCCCATAAAAGTATTCAGTCTGTGGGATATGGTTTGGTCCACCTCTAGAAATTGGAAGAAATTTTTCACTGCAACGTCACATTGGAAGAACCAGGAACAAAAATTAAACTTTGATGACGCGAGAAAATTTTGACTCTGTTTGAAACCTCGCACTAAAACACGATTTAGGTTAGTTCCAATCTCTTTGAGTCTGCTTATGTCATACACTGACACAGTGTACTGGTCGAAACTAATCCACAGAAGGGACGCAGATGAATGAACGCGGAAACAGCTCCCACTTTTTTTGAGCCCAGATCAAATTTTACTTTTCTTTTGCATTAAACTGTCACCAGTAATTCCGCTTTTATTGTTTTGGACGTAAAACAGCCTCCGACGACAAAATTATAACTATCAACAGAACAAGGGAACAATTTGATTAGCCATCACCATTTGTCAGAATGCCGTTTACTTGGGGACGAAGGAGTTGGTGTAGAGACTCGATTCCTAAATATGGAAGTATTTTCCTACTTTGGCGACCAGTTAACAACGTGGCTGTTGTCTTTCATTGAGTGCTCGACCAAGGTTGCGTGGTATATTGACAGTCACTTATCTGAGAGACTGCAGATATTCTGCGGGGGTGAAACCCTGTGTGATATTTTGTATATTTACATATTTGTCATTTGCAGCTCATTGCAGATATTCGAACCAACCCAGAGGAAGCTCTTTGTAATGGTCTATAGTGACTGCTTGGGAGTTGCAACCAATCAACTTAGTCTGAATTGGTGTTATTGGTGGAATCAGGAATGTTTTCATTTCGATCAGATTCCTGGATACGAAGCTCTTTAAAAGCCAATTATCCTTTCTGGTGGTTTCTAGCACCCCTTTCGCTAAGAGTGATCTCAATACGGTGGGAGCTGATCTAGTGGTGGTGAATTCAGCTAAACTTTTTACTAGAATCCTGTGTTTCAGTCGCGCTGGTACTGGTTTACACTAAATGACAAGCAATTGAACCAGCAGAGAAATTATAAAGTTGAAACGTGGAAAACAGATTTCAAAAGGCTGACATTCACACTTTGGTTTTGTTGGGCTGTTTTCAAATCTCTGCTCCGCTCAAAATTAGTGAGGCTCGATTCGGTACCGTTTTGGGAAGGAGATGCAATTAGTTGTAGAGCTTGGAGGTTCAAAATGGTAGTGACTTAGGATATGGAGAATTTGAGGGACTGGTATTGTATTGGGTATTACGGGTACAATTTACTTGTAGTGTTTTTTTAAGCTAGAATTTGTAAAGAATACTTTTCGACAAAAATGGTATGCAGAGTGGTGCAAGTGTCTCAGCGAAGCAATACTCACAAATATTACACTATTACACCTCTGTCTTAGAGACATCAGTCAGCGTACTCGCTCTTGTTCTGAACTATTCTCAGTAGATATATTATTACATAGCGGAGTGAATAATATACAAGGACAAATCTATGAGGTGGTTGACCTAATTCTGCCTATGATACCTTGTTCTGCCCTTCATTGCTGTGAGCTATTCATAGTGCTGCGATCAGTATATCACTAGTTTCGAGACTTAGTCAGGAGCTTGTGACTTCTTCAAGTTTGTTCACAGCAAATATTTATGCATTGACGACTATCAAACGACTGTAATACCATTGGGAAAAAACGCCCCATTAGCATATGCTTAGTTAGAAACAAGATTCTCTGACTAGACTACCCGCTGATTCTTCGTTTTCCACCAACAGCAGATATGCTCATCTCATTAACGTCTTGAGTCAAAGCCACTGAGTTATTACTCAAAAATGTTCTCGCCCGGTGGTTGGTTGTGGAGTTGGGAGAGAACCACACAACACCCGTCACAATTGAAGCATCTGAAAGTCATACCGAGCTGTAATAAATCATGTTCCTTTCGATGCTACGGTTAATGTCACTACTGTCGACACAAAACTAAGAAGGGCCGCCATAACAACATTTGAATCTCCCAGTACAACTCCTGCTTCTGTTGTAATCTGCATTATACCACCATCTCAAGGGTATTGCAAGGTTACATCCATTGCACTAACATTGTCGAAGATCATGGTGATTAAATTTAGTATCAGGTACTCACCCAGCCACTGAGATAGTGCAAATATTTCCAAAAACAAAACCAGCAGCACCCAAAGCAGGGACTCCACAACAAATTCAATCAGCTGGCCACAGCAAACTTGAGTCAAGTGGACCAGAATCTTCTTCCGCTTTTGAAACTGAGGTTTCTCATCTCGAAGGCTCAGCACAGAAGGTCATTTTTTTCATTGGTGGCACCTGTTTTGTCCTTCTTATTTGAGATTTCCTAGTTCTGAACAACTGCGACTCCTTAATCTTTTATTCTGTGGCCACCTAGGATTAATTTTCGTTTTCAGTATACTTTCGAATACATGACTATAATAATGCTCATTCATCCGATGGCCAAACCTAAAATTTCAAGATTTGCCAGCACAAAGAAACTTCCCATAATGATTGATCTCGTAGTTCAGCTTTTCTCAAGCCATGGACCACTCACGAACTGCTTGTAACTAGTATGGAACAGTAGAATTCAGACCAAAGTCATCTCATTAACCACATATTGCTGATAAAAGCTACTCCAAGACCTCGCCATTTGCGACCAGTTTTGGGTATCTCCTCAGTTTTTATCTTCATACTCCCGTTTGGCAAGAGAAACTCAGGAGTTCAATCATGATTTCATGGTCTCTAATTGACATAATCGTGCTTCAGACTTGAGACGCCACTACTTAACATGAATACTTCACCAATGCACATCAGCCAAAACTCATTGATGACAGACAAAAGATGGACTCTTTCGCCATCTGAGTCACAATGGGGATGGCTTTAATTTGATTCACATACTAATTGATGAGAACTCTTACATAGTCGAGACACTCAGCCTTAGAGTTCGACAGTGCAGGGGAGGTAGTGGTTCCAGTGTAGGATTTTCGTGCCGTTGCGGGCATTAGAATAAAAATGTTACCCAACCCACTTCGATACTACTTGCAAAGAGTTTAACTACGTGTTGTGGATCTTTGGAACAGTCGTAGTCAATTATCCACTCTGCATCATAGGTCAGAGAAAGGTGAGAGAATTACTAGAGTGTTTACAAGAGGCTAGTGGACTTCGCTGAAGAGCGAGACGCATTCAATTTACCTGATCACACACAATGTGGTAAGATCAGAAGACTGCTACATTCAAAGCCAGACCTTTGTGAATCTGGTCCTCGGTCCTCTCACATAATTCAGATTATGATTGGGTTATAATGAAATACTTTGCATCTGTTGTCTCGTAGCATTTTCGGATCCTGATTTTGCTTACAAGGAATCAGCCTTTCTTCGATCTCGTTTGCACAACTGTGCAAAAAACGGCTACAAAAGTTTAGTCTTCACGTTTATTCCATCCAAAAAAAAAAACCAGAAACGGTTGGTTCTCCTTATGAAGTTTTTCTTCCAACTTTCTTGATTTAAGAATATTTGAACACTCTAATATTGTTGACTAACTAACACTCAGCTTGCTGAGTTTTGAGCGTCAGTTTGTAGAGCAGTAGTCTCTACCACATAGAGGTTTCCTTTGAGTTTCAATCAGCACTCATCACTCGAACTCAGTTATTCTCTGTATGAGCAATGATGAAATGTCTTTATCACTATCCAGGTGTCCAGTAGATTATTAATCATCTCCTTTGGAGGCTTGTATTCCTGAGTTTGTTTGATGGTCTCGGTCAACCTATAACTGCCTGAAAGGTTTAATATTTTCAATGTTGCATGAAGACCACTAGTTTAAACTTATGCGCTTAATGGCTGACTCTTTTCGAATTATAGAGCTTTCAAATGTTGTTGAAATTGACTACCTGGTAACTGAGGCGTCCACTATGACCGGCTTTGCTCGACGTTGTTTCTCTAAAGAGCTCATACTAGACTCAGACACTTCAACTGCGGTGTTTCTCTTTCAGCTAACCTGAACCGTGCTTTGCATGCACTATGATCGGCAAAGCTGAGAATTGTGCTGCTTTCGTCGGCTAGTGTTGGTGTTGTTTCTCGGGTTGAATCTGCTGGTCTTCAAAACTAGTCCATCGCTTCTAAGCTGGTTTGTGGTCGGATCAGACTTAGTTTGCCATGTAATGAGAACTGAAACCAATATTCTCGGTTTTGATCAACTCGTAAGGTAGCACAATGTTTCGATCGTGCAGATGTTGTGTTCCTACGATTCTCATTGACCAAATGGGAGCACTTGTTAATTGAGTGTGGTGTAGCACACTACCAGTTCTTGTATTCGCTATTTTCTACCCGATTTATGTCGGTTGCTTATGGCATCATTTGAAATAATTCTCATTGCAGAAATGGTTGCAAAAGATAGGTCACTACATGTCTGGGATCGGCGGATTCCAGGAGGTCTAGTCGCCATTTCCCGCTTGTGTTTGAATTATTCACGTCTTTACATACTTTCTTCTTATTTAGTTTATATACCGTCCAAACAACTGTGTATTATTTATAAGAGAATAACCGTAACACGGAGGATAAAACACACTCAATTATCAACGCCCTCAAATCGCCACTTACACTGGCAATTATTACAGCTTTCACTTGGCAAGATCACTGCTGTGTATCTTACCTTTCCGGAGTTTACTACTAATTACGTAAGTAACCTCAAATCCCAAACGTGGTAATCTACACGACAATTGAGTATGACGTGTCTAAATCAACAACAAAGGTGAGGAAAGCATCCTCTTTGTTAGAGATACTGCCTTCGATTGTCGTCTATTTTGGAGCTCACTCAATCTTTCTCTAAGGCCAAGTGTCGGGCTGCTTCTGCTCACAACATTGATCTCTATGTTGATATCCGTTTCTCTGTCAGTGGTAAAAATCTAAGTAGAGGATCTGTCTACACTGGAACAAAAGAAGCGGCATATGTTGAGCTGAAATTAAGAAATTCACACCAATCGACACTTGATACTTGCTACTCTGGCATCAAGGGTAGCTAATAGTTCGGAGATCACGTACCGGGTCACACTAAACTTTGGCATGCTTTGTGCTTTTGCAGAGTGGAGATGCACAGTATCGCATCTTTGATGTTGAGTCAACACCAAAAAGGTAGCAGCCTCAAAATACCTTCAGTTGCTGATCAAAACTGATTAATACTGATCAATACTGTGATCTCATCTACAAAAAAACGTTCTATTGATTACCTCGTACGAATTGTTAAGGTGTCTATAGATGGATTTGTTATTTTGAGAGTCCATGCAAGTCTATCTTTTGTGATGTTGGTGCAATAAGAGCAGCACAACTTACCCTTGAAGACACATTGTGTTCTGAGTTTCGGATATAACGCGGGAAGTGCTGAAAGGTGTTTTTCCCATGTCCGTAAGCAAGGCGAGTGGCTCTCCTTCGCCTTGTAGAGGTATTGCATTCCCTTTTGGCTAGTGGTAGTGTAACTTACACCGTAATTGTAGCTTACTTGAGAATATCTTTGTGAGGTATTATGACTTGTAAAAAATTCTAAATGTTGACTGACAGGGGCTGTATCGGGGCCCTGTGGGTGTTGTACAGTGCCAGCACCACATCGTAAAGAAGTTAGTTAGTGTACTGGACGTTATTTGAGAAAATTATTGGGAGGTGAATTATAGCCTAAAGTAGTAAGTGCTATACAACATTAGGATGATAGACTTTGTCAGTGCATCTATTGACACATACATTATCACATACAGCCACTACAGTTGCTATAACTAGCACAAGTTAATTTGATTGTGCAACAGTACCTTACACAACATACATGCCACTTTATTCAGGCGATGTCTACCACTGGTTGATGACTCAAGTGACTCGCCATTGTACTCTGACAAGTACATCACTACTAGCAAACAGCGTATAAACTTGCTGCTGGTTGGCTGCAGAGGAGCAGGTTGGTATGAATCCATTTACCTTGATGTGGGTTTTAACTATCGACCAACGGCAGACCTCGTCTTGACATTGGGGTCTGGACCCAAAACAGCTGATTTACTACTTAACCACACCTTCTGAACCGACGGTGGCCCGATGCGGGAAAACACCTTTGTTGGTGCCAACTTACTGTGACCTGACCTTGGTAATTTTCACCGGTAGCAGATATCGTCATCCCAGAACCGTTCGGTCTCAAATCAATTGCTTTGGTACTTAGGAGCATTTTCTTAAATTGACTGTTGGATAGGTGAAAGAGAGCAACGTTCATTTGAACCAAGTTGATTCGACGTTGTTTCTTGTATTATTTTACCACCGTCACAGACTTCGATTGCAAGTGTTGCCTTGCAGCTAACTTGCAATGTGTTCTACGATGTGTTTTGTATCTACCGTGATCAGCGTAAGTCGTGACTGTGTCTCTGTCACCAACTGTCGTCGTCGTTGTTGTTGTTGTTCACTCCTAAGGCCAACTTCTTCGAAGTCATCCGACGATCGCTTCACATAGCCTCGAAAACTTGTCCACCGTCTTCTGGCACTTGAAATACCTTATTCTATCGGTCAAATCTCCTTATCGTCACTTACGGTCGACTTGGGGAGTTGCAGTCTTTGTTATGATTGTGTAAATTTTTTGATTTTCGTCGACGGGATTTGCACCTGAATCATAACACAGTTAATAAGAGGGAGGGATGATTACCACGGACTGATAGATGTTGATGCAAGTTGGTATATACCATTGGGAGGCCCTTGTGGCTTACGTTCTACTTGTAACAACCAATAAGGTTGGTTCTCGATTCTCACTTTTCTTAAGTTATTCACCAACACACTATGTTTTGATTGTTAGTGATGCAGAGTGTGACGCCGGACCAGAGAACATGGGATCATCACCAACACTCTCTGAGCCCAGACCAAGTCTTACTTTCACTGTTGCGTTAAACTGTCGTCGGTAAATCTTTTTTTTGGTGTTTTCGATGTAAAACTGCCTCCGACAACCAAGTTCCAACTTTCAAGTCAACAACCGAGAATATGTTGGATAAAACTCCTTGAGTCTCACGTTTTTCGTTTAGCTAAAGACCAAAGCATCTGGTGCTGCTGAGTAACTTGGACCCAAATATTCGGAGGTACTTCACCACTTAGACGATGCAGTTGCAGCATTCGCTCTTTCATTGTGCTAGATTCTTGTTTCGTGTTACGTGGTAAACCGACTGCCACTTGGTAAAAAGACTGGAGGTGCCTGTGTGGGTGGGAATCTCGTTGTTGTTCCTACAGACCCAATTTCTAGTTTCATGGCTTTCTGTTTGCGATATTTTAACTTCTTCACCAAAAAGTTAATCATGAACACCTGATAGTTGCACATCCCAAATCGGAAATGATTTTAGTACCCAAATAGAGTATATGTGATTATGTGGCCCTTTTTTTCAACATCATTGGCCTGCTAGAAAGGCAAACTGGTTCGAGAATAAATGATAGCATCTGGAAATGACTGAGTAAGCCCACGTTACTTGGGACGTCCTGTTTTGATGGAGCTGTGTCTGATCGACCCCAAAGAGATGGCTTTGAAAAATGATTCACCCTTTTATTTTGGCTCAAAACTTGTTTTTCTGCAATTGTTGTGGTTCAAACAAGGTTTTATCTTAATTTCAAAAATAACCTCTTTGGTTCGAGGTGAGATGCGGGAGAGTGCAGGAGTCCAGGCTTTGTTGATTGCTGTGCTGTTATCTATAAGCATCAGGTAAGATCTAACATTGGAATCAAGATGCTCATGAAGTGTCTTCATATTCATAAAATTTTCAACGGCAGCTGAAGATTTTGGGGTGTTCTCTGATTTTGTCTCTTCTTAGCAGAGACCTAGTGGACAGATCCAAAATATCTCGCGTATCTCAGACTTCCCTGGGTCTAATTTAGGCTTTAATTGGCAACTATATGGAAGTTCAGCACAGCCCGGTGACACATTGTCCTTTAGTATTCCCTGCATATCAACTTAGGGACTTCAATCCGATCAAACTTTGGATCTCGTGGCAAATGGGGTAAAATGCCCCGTCTGCAAACATTAATCTATTATTAGACATACACCACAAATAACTGCACGACGGGAGGGTATAATTTCTTGTACAGTGGAATCAACTTTAGGAAGCCTGACTAGAGGTGGTGGGTGTGCAACTTCATCATTAGCTTACTGGGTTGGAGGAAGAACCCTTTTCGAGAACGGCATGGCCTGTGCTTCTCAATGGGTAGAAGGTGTTAATTCAATACCTATAAACGATGATTCCAACACTTACTGTAGAGGAACATTCGGTGGTGTGCCCACACTGAAATATAATGGAATCATAGTTGAGAGAATGTATACACGCTGAGGTACAGGTGCACCAGTGAAGAACTATGTGGTCGGAATTCAATGCACCAATGGGGGCAGCGGTGGTTTGCCTAGAATGACTTTCCCGCTTCCTTAGATTGTCTGGGTGTTCAAACTGGTATGTCCGATGAATAAAATTCTTGGTTTATGCCCAAACTGTATAGTCCGTTGGATGGGAATGTTTCTTGCAGTGGGAACACCATCACAGTGAGACATTCTGACCTATCAGCGGGCTATCGTGCGGTTCCACACATTGAAGGTACCGGAGTCGTACAACCTATACTGTTGAATAATACAACGAGATTCATTGCTCAGGGGAAACTCAACCTAGAATCTACCGAAGAACAACAGACTGGAGCTTCAATGGGCCCCCTTCCCCGGTTAGGATCTGTAACACCAGACTATGTGACTACCACATCTACTGACTCATCAAAAACCCACACAACCACGATTACTATTGAAGTATTTGGCAGTAATTCTGGAACTGTGATAATGCATGTTCCTTCAGATCCAACAGTCACTATCACTACTGTTGACACGGGACTAACAAAGGCCAAAAACAACATTTGAACCTTCCGGTACAGCTCTGCCTCAGTTATTATCTGTATCCAAGCACCATCCCAAGGCTATTCCAAGGCTACATCCATTGTTTCAACATTGTCGGAGACAATTTTGATTACCAATACAGCATCAGGTACCTACCAAATCACTGATATAGTGCAAATACTGCCAACAACCAAACCAGCAAGGCTCGAGACAGAGACTTCACAACAACTTGAATCAGCTGACCACGGCCAACTCGGTCCAAGTGTTCCAGAATCTTCTACCGTATTTAGACCTGAGGTTCCTCAACTCGAAGGTTCTGTCAGTAATGTGCATATTCTTGCAAAAGTTTCTCAGCTCTGGAGATTTGTGCCAGCTGTTCAACTCTCGTTGATCATAGGAAAATTAGCAGAGAAATCTTCATCGAGTTACGATGTCATTCAAAGCACCCAGGACCAGCTCGTCTCTACATAGTTTTCTTTGAAATTGGCTAAAAAATGTCTCCACCTTGTTTGCCTTGACAAAACGTTAGTGCTTCTGGGGTAGTGATCATACTCAAGAGACAGCCTAGAATAGTCTAAACCTCGGTACGCAAATGCAAAAGGAGAACCTCGGATAGAATACAAAACATTCTGGAGAACCCAAATCTTATGATTTGAACTCGAAAGTTCTGACATGTAGGAGACGCAAGTTAGAATAAATGAGGCACAGTCCACAGGGAGGGTAGTCCTCAAATTGAAAAATATAGACAGAAATCGTACGACAACCAGAAGTTCCGGGAGGCTTGAAATCTCTCGAGTGCTGTTTTCGATTGACCAGTTTACCTCTTTCTACTGCACTGTAACAATGGTTTCTGCACACTGGAACTCAACAAGGCTTCACCACGTTGAGTAGATCAGCATATACAAGAGGAGCTCAAGCTTTTTTTGGCCAGCTCTTGAGTGATACATTTTTCCGTTCGAACTATGCTTAGATCTATTGGTAGATTTGTCTATCTGCTTTTGCAATACATTTCAAGCATTTAGTTATTTCCCAGCATTTCAAAATCACATTTACGAAGATAATCGGCGTTTAGATACTTAAAGTTTCCGTTCAATAAAATTTTCACAATAAAGTTTGAAACTTAAAACTTAAACTTTCTTTTAAATCTTCAAATGACCTGAGACTTCGACAAGAGTGACCAGAAGCAAAAATAACTATCGATGCAATTGGCTCATAATCGAGATTTATCTTGAATTAATAAACTGGGAAGTATTGTTTTTAGAACTCGTGTCTATCATTATTAATGCAGGCCCATCAATGCACAGTAACCGAAAATACCCAGTAAACCTCAATCTGTAGTTCTGAGCAACGAGCTCGTTAATAGTCGAAAATCGAAAGTGGTAATTTTGTGCGCATGTAGCTCGCCTTGGTGTTTCAAATGCAAGTCCTTCCGACTTTTTCTACCTTCATGGTCTAATAAAAAATTTTCCTGAGGACTCTCAAGCATAATCTTCTCCTATGTGTAGTGACATCTCAAAATGTTAGAAGAGGGATGTATAGAAAAGTTTAAGTGAGTTTGGATTTCTCAGCTGAAAATATGCACCCAGTGTGGCAAATAATTACGAAACGAGTTTCATCTTACTACCAGCTGAAACAGTTGCTGTGGATGTTTCAGGTTATTGCCCCACTTATCTCAATAAAATTAATTTCAATCTACTTGGGCGTATATGTCTTACAGTGAGTTTAACTCCCTTCCTCGGTCAAGTCTCACAGAGAGAAAAAGTGTGAATTCCTGACGCTTTTCGAAGGAACATAATGCCAACGAATCTAACACCAATTGAGCCCTCAAATGTCCTCGATCGAAGAGCGGAAGTCCAGGTATTATGATAAACTTATGTTTGCATCCCACACGTTTCCCAAGAGCAACATTTGAGTCAATTTCATGAAATTTACTGGCGGTATTTTTTAAGGTGAGGAATGACTCCTATTTGAATTGTATTTTTTAAGTCATGCGACGATTATTTTCACTAGCTTCGTTTTGTAGAAGCATTATGGGGAAATTTAGTCCAATCAACCAAGCGAAAGTGCACAGATCAATAATAGAGTTTTGTTTCCCTTCTAGATTATACACTAGAGCAAGACTTCTGAAAAACTCACTTCTCAGTAAGCATAGACATAGTAGGCTACCTGAACCCTTGAGACTTATTGAAAAGAGTACAGTGGCCACTATAGAGTGTCAAAGAAGTGTTTACCGAGACTTTTTTCTACTGGTGATTGAATCCCCCTCAAATTTCCAATTCTGGTACATTGAGGATAACTATCACTTCTGGTTTGTTGGCCATCCAGAGATCAGTGTACTTGGTTGATCTTTTCTTCTAAGGAATCATGAGCTATAGACTTCTACTTCTCTCTACATTTGGTCTTTTTGATTGATGGAACAAAGTTTGCAAACTCTAATTCCAACTTAGCAAGAATTTCATCTAAAATTAGATCCGATTCTCGGTCATAGAATTCCATAGTACTCGATTTTGGATCGAAAAAAACAGCTGCCTGAATCGACAATACTAATCAGATAGGATTAATGTTTTTTGTAATTCTGTTTCCCTGCTACTTTCTCGTCTAACAATAAGCATAATGTCGGGTTGACTTGGACGCAGCCATATATTACGCTAAAAGTTATTTTGGCCAGTTCTTTCTCAGATTTATTGAAAAACCACCAAAATCTAGTAAATAGGCATAAGGCTAGTACGTTTGTGAAGTGTGAAAGAGAAGTTGAACTTGCACTTTCTCTTTCGATTAAGCTTGAACTTTGGTCAACTTCCCTTCTCAGCACAGAAAAACCTCAAATTATTATCACATAACTTCAATTCCTTCATCTAGACGGTATCGAGTATCATTAATACACTTCCTGAAAGCGAGCTATGGGTTTGTCCAAAGAACAAATATATTGGAAGAATAAGTTAAGGCGACAAACTGACTGCACTTCTTACAGCGCTTCTTACAGCAAAGTAGCCACTAACTCAAGGAATATCTAATGCATAGACAAACCAAAGCGCTTGTTCCTGTAAATCTGGCAGTTGAATGCCCACTCAAAAATATTAAGTAGTCAACGGGTTCATATCCTAGATCAACTTTGGATCATAATGCCAACTCAGAGCTAACCGAGGTTTGAATTTAAAGTTTCGAAGCTGATTCTGATGTCATGGAAGCAGATTAATGCACCAACTTTTCCAAACTTAATTCTAGACTCCGCATGTTGTATGCACCAATTTCAGGTATCTGCATCTCGAAAAGCCTTTGTTTGGTTTCCAGATCGATACATCAATAGTCCCTCATCCATTAATTATTCTGGAAAACTCATTAGAACCTAACTCAAATATTGAAGATGCACAAATATTTGTAGATATGAGTTAACTACCAAAACTTAACCTCGTAACTTGCGATGTGAACGTATTCACATTTGAACTGAAGGCATCGCTTACGAAGATGCAGGGCCCATGTCATCAAAAATTTGAAAAGATCGGTATGTGGCCTGAAAAAATTAATTTGGTACACTACTATTGGTGGTCACATCTTCTTATTCAGGCTTTTTTTGGGGTATAAAAGAAAGAAGCCGAAAACTGGCCTATGCGAGTCCTGGTTCCACATTCTCTTGTTTAGCGAACTCGAGTGTTCGTTCGCTTATTCGTAGTTTAAATATCAACTCGGACAATCCTGTAAATCATCATGCAAAACATATTCATTGCGCTTGCTTTATTATCCATAATAGAGCTTGCTACTGCAGTAGAAATTTATGGTGTGTTTTCTGATTTTGTTTCCTCCCATCACACACCTAGTGGGCAAGCTGCCAAATACTACCGTCAGCCTGAGTTCGCTGGGTTTGAATTAGACTGGAACTGGTCACTTGATGGCAACTCTGCTAAGCCTGGTGACACATTCACCTTAACAGTTCCTTGTGTTTCCAAATGGGGTATTGGTAATGATAAGACATTGAACCTCACAGCAGATGGAGTAACATATGCTTCCTGCACTCACCTGGGCATTCTTAGACATGTGCCACAAATAACTGCTCCAAAGGAAGGAAAATTGGCATGTACAGTTCATGATGACTTGACTCCTTTCATTTCTGTTCAGGGATCTGTGACAATGCCCTTAACGTATTGGCTGGGTGGAAGAACGTTCAGCGAAAACGATATGTCATGTGCTCGTCAATGGGTTGAAGGTACTAACATCATTCCAATAAGTGACGGTACTAATAGATTCACTGTAACCGAAAGTTTCAACAAAGAGGCCAGATCTAACAGGGAAAAATTGTTTACTAGAGCCGATGTCGGAAAGGGTGGTGTGGTTAAAAACTACATGGTTGGTAATCAGTGCCCTGAAGGCGGATCCTCTGGGACAATTAGTATGCACTTTCAGAACATGAAGTCATTAGATTGTACCAGTGTCCAATTTGGTGCCACAGATCAGTTCAACGACTGGGTAATGCCTGAACTGTACCACGAATTGACTGGATCCATCACTTGCAATGAAAATAATGTAACTTTAAGTTATTCTGAATTACCGCCTAATTATCGTGCGGTGTTATACATTGAGAATGTTCGTGATGGCCCTATCTATATCGTTGATTACTCTAATCAAGTGCAATGCAATGGAGAAGATACTCCGAGGGTGTTTGACACTCCAAATTACAGCTGGAACTTTTACTCCGTACCACCTCCACAAGTCTCAGGTTCCGGAAGCTTTTCAGCTTCAACTATCACCACTACCACTACGGATTTTACAATTAGTGTGCCCTTCACGATAACCGTTCCACCAAGTGGTTCAGTCCCAGGAACTGTTGAGATTCACACGCCGCCATCAACAGACATGGTGACAACAACTTCAACTGATTCATCTAGAACTGACACTACTACTGTGACTGTTCCACCATCAGGTTCCGTTCCCGGTACTGTTTCAATCATCGTACCACCACCATCTATGGTGACTACCACTTCTACTGATGTGTCTAGAAGTGACACTACCACTGTCACTGTTCCACCATCTGGCTCTGTTCCTGGTACTGTGTCTATCATTGTGCCACCACCAGCTATGGTGACTACCACTTCTACTGATGTGTCTAGAAGTGACACTACCACTGTCACTGTTCCACCATCTGGCTCTGTTCCTGGTACTGTGTCTATCATTGTGCCACCACCAGCTATGGTGACTACCACTTCAACAGATTCATCTAGAACTGACACCACTACTGTCACTGTTCCACCATCAGGTTCCGTTCCTGGTACTGTTACTGTGATTGTACCACCACCTGGAATGGTGACTACCACTTCAACAGATTCATCTAGAACTGACACTACTACTGTCACTGTTCCCCCCTCAGGTTCCGTTCCCGGTACTGTTTCAATCATCGTACCACCACCATCTATGGTGACTACCACTTCTACTGATGTGTCTAGAAGTGACACTACCACTGTCACTGTTCCACCATCTGGCTCTGTTCCTGGTACTGTGTCTATCATTGTGCCACCACCAGCTATGGTGACAACAACTTCAACTGATTCATCTAGAACTGACACTACTACTGTGACTGTTCCACCATCAGGTTCTGTTCCTGGTACCGTTGAGATTATAGTGCCACCACCAGCTATGGTGACTACAACTTCCACTGATTCATCTAGAACTGACACTACTACTGTCACTGTTCCACCATCAGGTTCCGTTCCTGGTACTGTTACTGTGATTGTACCACCACCTGGAATGGTGACTACCACTTCCACTGATTCATCTAGAACTGACACTACTACTGTGACTGTTCCACCATCTGGCTCTGTTCCTGGTACTGTGTCTATCATTGTGCCACCACCATCTATGGTGACTACCACTTCTACTGATGTGTCTAGAAGTGACACTACCACTGTCACTGTTCCCCCCTCAGGTTCCGTTCCCGGTACTGTTTCAATCATCGTACCACCACCATCTATGGTGACTACCACTTCTACTGATGTGTCTAGAAGTGACACTACCACTGTCACTGTTCCCCCCTCAGGTTCCGTTCCCGGTACTGTTTCAATCATCGTACCACCACCATCTATGGTGACTACCACTTCTACTGATGTGTCTAGAAGTGACACTACCACTGTCACTGTTCCACCATCTGGCTCTGTTCCTGGTACTGTGTCTATCATTGTGCCACCACCAGCTATGGTGACAACAACTTCAACTGATTCATCTAGAACTGACACTACTACTGTGACTGTTCCACCATCAGGTTCTGTTCCTGGTACCGTTGAGATTATAGTGCCACCACCAGCTATGGTGACTACAACTTCCACTGATTCATCTAGAACTGACACTACTACTGTCACTGTTCCACCATCAGGTTCCGTTCCTGGTACTGTTACTGTGATTGTACCACCACCTGGAATGGTGACTACCACTTCCACTGATTCATCTAGAACTGACACTACTACTGTGACTGTTCCACCATCTGGCTCTGTTCCTGGTACTGTGTCTATCATTGTGCCACCACCATCTATGGTGACTACCACTTCTACTGATGTGTCTAGAAGTGACACTACCACTGTCACTGTTCCCCCCTCAGGTTCCGTTCCCGGTACTGTTTCAATCATCGTACCACCACCATCTATGGTGACTACCACTTCTACTGATGTGTCTAGAAGTGACACTACCACTGTCACTGTTCCCCCCTCAGGTTCCGTTCCCGGTACTGTTTCAATCATCGTACCACCACCATCTATGGTGACTACCACTTCTACTGATGTGTCTAGAAGTGACACTACCACTGTCACTGTTCCACCATCTGGCTCTGTTCCTGGTACTGTGTCTATCATTGTGCCACCACCAGCTATGGTGACAACAACTTCAACTGATTCATCTAGAACTGACACTACTACTGTGACTGTTCCACCATCAGGTTCTGTTCCTGGTACCGTTGAGATTATAGTGCCACCACCAGCTATGGTGACTACAACTTCCACTGATTCATCTAGAACTGACACTACTACTGTCACTGTTCCACCATCAGGTTCCGTTCCTGGTACTGTTACTGTGATTGTACCACCACCTGGAATGGTGACTACCACTTCCACTGATTCATCTAGAACTGACACTACTACTGTGACTGTTCCACCATCTGGCTCTGTTCCTGGTACTGTGTCTATCATTGTGCCACCACCATCTATGGTGACTACCACTTCTACTGATGTGTCTAGAAGTGACACTACCACTGTCACTGTTCCCCCCTCAGGTTCCGTTCCCGGTACTGTTTCAATCATCGTACCACCACCATCTATGGTGACTACCACTTCTACTGATGTGTCTAGAAGTGACACTACCACTGTCACTGTTCCACCATCTGGCTCTGTTCCTGGTACTGTGTCTATCATTGTGCCACCACCAGCTATGGTGACTACCACTTCTACTGATGTGTCTAGAAGTGACACTACCACTGTCACTGTTCCACCATCTGGCTCTGTTCCTGGTACTGTGTCTATCATTGTGCCACCACCAGCTATGGTGACTACCACTTCAACAGATTCATCTAGAACTGACACCACTACTGTCACTGTTCCACCATCAGGTTCCGTTCCTGGTACTGTTACTGTGATTGTACCACCACCTGGAATGGTGACTACCACTTCAACAGATTCATCTAGAACTGACACTACTACTGTCACTGTTCCCCCCTCAGGTTCCGTTCCTGGTACTGAAGTGGTTCACGTTCCCCCACCAGCCACCATCACCATTACCACTGTTGATTCGACCCTTACAGAGACTGTCACAACATCTTGTGAACCTTCCGGAACTGCTCCTGCTTCTATTGTTGTGTGTATTCCACCACCATCTCAAGGCTACGTCAAGATTACATCTGTGGTTCCAAATTTGACTGAGACTATATTGATTACTCATTCGGCATCAGGTACTCATCCAGCCACTGAGGTAGTCTGTATTCCTCCATCAGGAAAACCTGATGTACCAGCATCACCACCACAACAACTTCAAGAGTCTGATTCCAATCAACCAGGTTCTAGTGGTCCAGAATCTTCTGTAGTATCTGGGCCGGAGGTTTCTCAACTCGAAGGTTCAGCACAGAAGGTCTTGGTGTCATTCGCTGTTCCGCTTTTATCTTTCTTTTTCGCTATGTTTTAAAGCCTTGCAGGTTGGTATTTTTTTTCTATTCTTGTTTGCTGACTATATTTTCTTGAATTTCAATATATTTTTTTTGGTAAGAGCAACTTTGAAAGATTCTTTGTGTACATTTTAACTTCAAATTGATAGCTAGCCACTGATGGTACAAGCTAGTAGTTCCTGCAACCACTCCAGTTTTAGATTCAAGATACTCAGCGTTGGTTTATCCTAGAATTTTGAGCTACGGATTCAATAACAGATACCGTTTCTGTTAGAATCTACAATGTAGCCAGTGTTGACAGTCTGTAGTCCGTAACTGAATGCTTCAAACAAGTACAACAATACATATTTGCGACGAAACAGCTCAATCGAAAACAGAGAAAGATCCAGCCCTTATTGAACGTGCCACAATTTGCAACGAGTGACACATTTTAATTCCTTCAACAAATGCGGTGGTATCGCTCAAAGCTGAACATGGCCAAAGATCAACAGGAAAGTGTAGAATCAATAGGAATGTTCTAATGACGTAAACAGTGAATGATGCCCGAATTTCCTTTTTCTCATATTGAAATTTCTCCAACGACAGCCCCGTTCTAGTCTTTCAAATCTGAAAAGCTCGTCTCGTATTTCCCTGCACCCTTATAATCAAATAAGGGTCGACTCTTGATCATATCTAACACATCTCAATGGTGGGGTTTGATTTTGGACATTTTGGATCGAAATATGAGCACCAACAAATTTACTTGGCTGTTACCAAGTAGCCCTAACGTGTATGATAGCCATAACTAGTTATGGAGTGATCTCCAACTCATTTTATGATCACATCTCTAACATCGTGGGTGACACCTGACGTTGACAAATTTCAATGAAAACTTAGTCCCGGGAACTCCATTAAATGCCGTTAGATAATCAAATTCCATTGTTTCTAGTTCATGGACATCACTGTGGTCGAGTAGGGCGCCATTGGAGACCGTGCGGCCATTGATTTAATACTCTTCTTCGATTTTTGATCTCATTGGAAGCAAAATTAGGTCACCGATACTTCAATAGTAACCACATTGGGTAAGCCTTTGTAGTGGTAAACTATTCACAAGGTGGCCGTTTGTATGGAGTATAATTGAGAGCCATAAAGTAGCTGGATCGGCTGTAGGGTCTTGTGTTGTTCTCCGTCGTCATGGCATTTGAGATTGGACGAAGCTTCGATGGGAGTATTGAGCTCATTCAGCTTGCCTCGTGTACCCCATCATGTGGAAAATTCGGTGCATCATGTTCTTTACCCCATGTGGCCTCTTGTTGACGGAATCGTTGATGTTGTGACTGAAGAATAATTGAACCTCCAAATTTCACTCAACTAGGACCCCTGACTAATGCCATACATTGTAAACCGTTCTCTAGTACTTACCATCGGGCACATAGTACGTTTGATCCAATCGTGCCACCGTGTCGTCGGTTTGGATCCTTGGATAAATGCATCGATTCTGGAATAGTCTAAACTAGAGTCTCAAGGACTCAAAAAGACGATAAGTAGTTGGTCCATACTAGAATATACTATACCCAGCTCCCCATCTCTGACCGTTCACTTCTTGTAGAGCTCTGGAAAAAGAGAACAGTTGTTTGTTTATTTTCGTCGACTTTAATTTTTTAGCCAGCGCGGTTTGTCCAATAAGAAAAAAGACAACAATAGTGTTGATGGCCAACTTCCTCTACCAGACAGACACAACAGATTTGTCACTTAGATACCATGAATGAATAGCTACCCATGTGTCAAAGAGAGTCGATCATGAATGACCAATACAGAAAGCTTCGTCAGTTCCTTGTAAAGTTTTACTGAAGAAGGTTGAGGAGTGATAACTTTTGAGCTCAAGCCGACGAATTCCAACTGCCCTGCAAAAACACAGAAGTATCTAATGTTTTTGATGGAGGCAGGCAATGCCAGAAGGCAAACTCTGTTGAACAGTTCTGATCAGATGTTACCATATTATATTGACTGAAGGGTAGCTCAAGTAAGTCTTTTCTCAGATCAGAGCCAGTTTTGACATCTCAGAAACACCGCAAGTCAGTTTGATCTCGTTATCGGTCACCTCCTTCCAAAAGAAAGGAGTGATACTAGTTGAGATTAACAACTGTTGGAATAAGATTGCTGGTACACCTTGGATTCTGCCAACTCCAATCGAGCTTTTATCCCAGTGCAGCGTGCCATGAACTCATTTAATTCCAACACCAATAGATTATGAGTGCAGGGTATATGATTTCGACTTTGAAAGCCAGAGAACTTTTTCGGCGCTGTTGAGGTAATTGAGAACGCTTACACGGATAAAGAGGGACACATCTGGTATTGCATGTAGCTCTATGGGCTTTTGTGTCAGATCTGATGTCATATGTCAAAAGGTTAGTACTTGGCACTGCATTTCCTATGTGTGTCAAGTCTCAATCGAAACTACAGGGTGCTTGTATGACTCTAGTTGCGTCATTGTCTCATAACTGACGAGCTCTGTTGAGGATTAGATTGCTGCCTTCTATCCTGCGCCTTTGGGGGTACTCCAAAGTTTACTTCCTAGTTGATTTTTCATAAACCGGATCTTACTGTTTTAAAATGAGGGCGGCCTACCTTTAGTTTTACCAAGAGGCGCTCGTATTATGCCAAATAAACTAAGGGCCATTCTCGTGCCGTGGAGTAAGGTAGATACCCATCTAAGCCAAATGCTACATCTAGTATTAGTACTCGACTGTTTAAAAACATGATCAAATTTGGTTAGGGTGATCTGCTATTCCTGCTTCTATACTTGGTCAACTACATTCAACTCAAATTTATGGGTCAACACAACAACACTGATGTTCCTTCTGAGTTGCCTTTGATTTATCACAGACAAGGAATTTCTCATCTTATACGGCACTGTTCATTCTCAAATTGAGCTTCAGGAGACTTTTTGTGGCAACTGGAAGATTAACATTGCCATGTTACCCTTATGAAACGGTGGGTCAACTCATAACCTTGGTTTTCTTGGTCGACTGCAGTGTTTCAGAAGAGATAGCGACTGTTGAACTTTAGAACATGCAGATTGCAATACATTCACATGTATCATTAGTGAGGCAAAAAGAGGCTCTCCTAGTTCAACAAACTAATTGAGCCGATAAATGGCAGATTCGATTGTGCGAGGTCATTTGATAATACATTACTCCACCTACTACCTAGATCACCTACCGTATCAGCCCTGACTGAACACTTCAGGATGCTACCAGTAGCCTTATTTTATAACCCCAGTATTATAAAGACCACAGCTTGCACTAAGTCCGTGGTGTTGAATGAACGAAAAGAAACCTATGCTGAATGTCTTCAACAAAGATACCATTCCACGATTTCTGAGGTCATTTCATGGATTAACTTGAGCAGTTTTAGGACTAAAGGAAGAAGGGTAAGAGAGCTTCTGATTTGTTGACGAGAATCTCTGATTCGAGATGTGGTATTGCGATTCGATCATTTATCGCTGGCTTCTCATGATACAGCTTCCGATGTAACTTCTTTTGGTGGCGAGTGACAAAGTCCCCCCCTCCCCCCACACAGTTTGTTTCAGTCTGTCAACTGCTGGAGTTCCTTCTCTAGAAAGAGAACTATAATTCAGCAAAGTGTTATCTTCTATTAAACAAGAGATAGTATTCTTCGAAGTTCAGTTTATGTTCTAGGATTGATGTTTCACAGGTCAAACTAATATTAGATACTGTCTTGTGTCGTTAACTCGTTGATATTGTGCTATGTTGGGCAAAACGAATGCAAACAGCGAACTTTTCATTGCAACGCAATCAGAAAAGTCTCAGCTCACGAGTAATTGATAAGCAGCTGAATAAAATGTGCTTCTTGGTGTTTGATGTGCAGTTGGAGAATATCATTGTACGTGTTCGATTATATCATTTAGTTACGTCCAATAGCCTTGTTGATGCTCGTTTTGGTAATTAGATGTATGTTTTACCCAGTATTCGTCGACCAAGTTCCATAAAAGGGCCCTGTTGATTGATGAACTGTGTCGACTCTAGTATGAAATCAATCGTCTTTCTATACAATAAGTATTGATGAGAAAACGTTCACGTTAAGAACGAAGTGTCAATTAACTTTACCGTAAGACTCGATTTGCTGATAGTCATAGTTATCTGGCAGCGAAATTAATTTGTAATGATAGGAAAGGTTTTTGAAATAAGGACGAAACATGATAGCTGAGGCGTACATTATGGGATACAATTCATCTGAATTATTAACCTTCATTGGTTGGGTCCCAAGACCACCACAAGCAAATCTCTTTGTTTACACTAAGAATAGAACCAATTTTATCTTATGCTTGTTTTTTTCTCAGATTGAAGGACAAAGGTCCATTGGCATCCCTTTGGGTACTTCCTTTCTGGGTTCACACTAGCCTGGGTTCTCAATCTTATGGGCGATCTCCTCTACAGTGTAGAATAGTTGAAAGAGTGTAGGGAGATAGAGTTTCTTTTTCTAAGTCAGGAATATTGTTTTGGTTGCCGTTCTAATTTTTGTGTGCGGCATTTTCGGTTTGTGTCGAATCCACGCCTTAGTAGGTTTCACCTGGCAACTACCACAAATCTGGATAAGTGTCTTTTGGGTGCCCAAATAAAGAAAGCTGCTACCTCGTCTGACCGAAAGGGATAACTGGCCGAGAGCGTTAAAAAAAGTCACACACTACAAAGATAATATGCATTGTTTGTATGATACTGCACTTGAAACCGTAGACCAAACGCAGAACGTTGATCGTGAGTCTCATCATTACTCTATACTGCAATGTGGAGGTATTGCAATCCCTTTTGAGTGGTAGTAGTGTGTAACGTAGATCGTAATTGTAGCTTAGTTGACAATATCATTGTGAGGTATTATGACTACAACAAAGTTAAATGTTGACTGACAGGGCTGTATCGAGACACAGTGGGTGTTACACAGGGCCAGTACTACGTCCTAGAGAAATTAGTTAGCGTACTCGACGTTGTTTGAGAAAAGTATCAGGAGGTGCAATATTAGGCCGTATGTATTATACAACATCAGGTGGATGATATACTTTGCCAGTGCATCTGTTGTCACACACAATATCACATACAGCCACTATAGTTGCTATAACTACCATAAGACCATGTGATTGTGCAACAGTAGCTTACACAAGCATACATGCCACTTACTTTAAGTCTACCGCTGGTTGATGACTCATGTGACTCGTCAGTGTACTCAGACCACTCTATTACTACTCATAGACAACGTATAAACCTACGCTGGTTGGCTGCAGCCCAGTAAGTTGGTATGAGTCCACTTACCTTGACGTTGATTTTGACTATTGACCAACAGCAGACCTCGTCTTCACGTTCCTGTCTGGACCCAAAACAGCTGATTTTCTACTCAACCACACCTTCTGAACCGACGGTGACCCTATGGGGAGGGTCATCTTCGTTGAAGCCAGACTACCTTGACACTAATTTCGATCATTTTCACCGACGGCAAAAATACCTATCCCAGCATCGTTCAGTCTCAAAACAGCATTAATAGTACTTAGACACACCTTTTGCACCGATTGGTGTGCACCTGGGGTAAAGCAGCGTTCGTATGAACCAAGTGCAGTTGACGTTGGTTGGGGACATTTTCACCGACAGCAGATATCGTCATCCCAGCACCGTTCGGTCTCGATTCAACTAAATTGGTACTGAGAAATATCTTCTGCATCGACTGATGTGTAGCTGTGGTAGATCAACGTTTGTTTGAATCAAGTTGACTAGACGGTGGATTGTGAAATTTCCACCAACAGCAGATTTCGTCTCAACGTTAACGCACGGTCTCAAAACAAGTGGATTGGTACTTAGAAACACTTTTAACATTGACTGATGTCCAGCTGGGTAGACCCACAGTTTGTTTGGAATGACTCAACTCCACGTTGGTTTTTGAAATTTTGAGCAACAGATATTACCATCACACTGACGTACGGTCTCAAAACAAGTGAACCGGTGCTAAGAAACACTTTCTGAATCGACTGATGTGTAGGTGAAGAAGCACAGCGTTCGTTAAATTCGACTCAACTCAACGGCGGTTTGTGAGACTTTGGCCGACATCAGTTATCGTCACTCCAACAACGTACGGTCTCAAAACAACTGAATTGATGTTAAGGCGCACTTTCTGAATCGACTGACGTATAGGTGAAGGAGACCAACGTCCATTTGAACTAAGTTGACCCGACGTTGTTTCTTGTATTTTTCATACCACCACCACAGACTTCGATTGCAACGCGTGGCCTTGCAGCTAACTTTCATTGTATTCTCCTGCGTGTTTTGTATCTACGGTGAACAGAATAAGTCGTGAATGTGTCTCTGTCACCAACTGTCGCCGTTGTTGTTGCTCAGCCCAAATGTCGACTTCTTCAAAGTTATCCAATCGCCTCCAAAACTCTTCCACCACCTTCTGGCACTTGGATTACCTTATCCTATCAACCAAATCTTCTTATCGTCATTATTCATCGACTTGCGGGGTTGCCCCATCCTTGTTATGATTGTGAAAAATTTTAATTTTCGTCGACGCGATTTGCCCCTGAATCATAACACAGCTAATTACAAGCAGAGGGATGATTACCACGGCCTCATAGATGTTGCTGCTAGTTGATATATACCATTGGAGAGCCCTTGTGGTGTACTCTCCACCTGTGTCAACCAATAAGCTTGAATCTCGATTCTGAGTCTGCTTATGTTATCGTCTATTATACTTATGTTTTGATCGTTAGTGATCCAGAGGTGTGACGCCAGATCAGTGAACATAGGATCATTACCAACACTCTTCAAGCCCATATCAAGTCTTACTTTCACAGTTGTGTTACATTGTCGTCGGTAATTCCACTTTTGGTATTTTTGAAACAAAACAACCGCCGACGACCAAGGTGCAACATTCAAGTCAACAACTGGGAATAGGTTGAATGCACATGCCTGAGTCTCACGAATTTTGTTTGGCTGAAGACCAAAGGAGCTGGTGCTGCCGAGCAACTTGGACCCAAGTGTTTCAATGTTCTTCACCACTTTGAGGATACAGTTGCAGCATTTGCTCCAACATTGTGCTACATCCTTGTTGAGTGCTGCGTGGTAAGCCAACTGCCGCTTAACTAAAAGACGGAAGCTGCCTGTGTGGATGAGAATCCCGTTGTTTATTTTACACATCCAATTTCCAGTTTCATAACTCTCTGTTCATTGCCGGGTTTCAAATAAACTCAGATCGTTTTATTGACTGTGTTCTATATTGACTGTCAAAAACCCGTGGTCGTCACACTTACTCTGGCACCATCAAGTTGGTGAAGTCAGAAAAGATTCCTATTCTGGAGGAAATCCGCTGATAGAGCTATCTGAAAAGTTGACAGCCGTGTTGTGGTATGCTGAGTATCACGTCTACCAAGCCAATTCCCCATACGGTCAAAGCTGACTGAGTAGTGGTTGAGTTTGTCAAACTACGTACCCAATACTTTTGTTTTTCGGATTGCACAGGTCGTTTACACTAAACGATGGACGAACAGATGGCGGCGGAATAAATACGGAGGTCAGAACAATGAGAATAACAGGATTGGCTTCGTCTGAGACTGGTGATTGTGTTGGCGTTCGTTTGTAAGAACACGTTTTCTGTGATTCGTTGACAGATGGTATTAGTTACTGACACAGAGCAGGTATTGCCATTCGGTGACTAGGGGGTATTGGACAACGCCCTCTGAGCTGGAATCGAGTCTTACTTTAACTTTCGTGTTTCTCCTGCTGTCGCTGTTCCATTTTTTCCTGATGAGATTTAGGATCCTTTCCAACAACCAGGATTTGAAGGTAACGTGAAGAGAGAGCAAGTGGTTGATACAGAGTCACTTATTCTGATGAACTCCGTTCAGTTGGGAAGCAACGTCAATCAGGTTGTGAAGCAAAGTCAAATTTTGGTGCTTGAGAGCCCATGTCCATTTGGACATCCAGAATCTGGTAGTATGTTCTACGTTTTGCTTGATTTGTGCTCTGTGTTATGTGTTGCATTGGCTGTCACTTGTTTGAGTCGTTGGACCAACTTTTGTCGGCGCTGCTGGAGGTTGTATGCTTTAACAAACAACTTCAAGTCACAAATCTAATCGTCAGTTGACAAACACTTCACAGTGTGTTCTATGTCATCTAATATACTGGAAAATACATAGAACTTCACACAAGATCAATCTCAGCGTCACTCGTTGATGTTGATGGCCATCTTCCAACTTTTTCATTTTGAGTAGTGGTTTATCATTGATTCTCGCTGAAAAGTTGCTGATACCCTATTTGACATGGTGCAATCACACCCTTCAGTCCAAATCTCCCTACAGTTACTATTGACTGAGTCGTGGGGAAGTCCCTCTTGTTATGGAGTTTGATTTTTTCTCGCGACGGTTGGTTTAGATTGTATGGGGAAATGAGAGTTGGAGCGCACAGCGATACGAATATTGGGGGCTGAGAAGAGCTGGTATGTACAAAGTGATTGCAGGAGCTAGCAGAATCTAGTGTGAGCCAAGTCTTGAGGGAAGAGTAACGGGAGGATTTTGGGTGAGGGTATTCTGGAACCTGATTGACACAGACGGCGTGAACAAAGCGTCACCGCAGAGAAAATGCTACCAGGTGTTCAATGACACTGTGGTATATGCCAGTTACTAATGAAATCTCCGAGGAGCTCTGTGAAGAGAAGTTATCCTTCGAAGTGTCGCCTTATCCAGACCAACTTGAAAGTCGACCAGAAGTCTACGACGTGGCTCACAAAGATGACAGTATGTTCCGTGTACACCAGTGATGCTGCTCTACCAACGAGATGTCTCTGACTTTACGTGAAAAACTGTGACGTCGGTTTTTGTTTCGTTGTTTTGATTCTGACAAGTGGACGCCAAGGCTGTCAAAGTTGAGTTCGGTCTACGTGAATTGGTACAGTCGGTATTGGGAACGTTACTCTACAGGGATGAAACTAGTTGAGAGATGTTCGATCACAACTGAGGTTGCTGTTGGCGATGATACTTGTAACACTTCAATCAACCAATTTTCAGTTTGTGGTGAAGTGAGTGACTACGTTTGATTAGTTTTGGACTCACTGGAGTACTGTGCACCTTTCTCGGAGAGTAAACCCCAGAACGTTGCCGTTAAAAAGAATTGTGCTTGTTGGTGAGGGTTCGATGAGTTACAACTGATTAAATTTGTTTCTTTCTCAACAAAAGCTAGGGATACTAAGTAGGAAGCTATAATAAAATGAAAAGTAGTTAGCTTACTCGACGTTGGTTGAAAGAGACACCAGGAATGGGTGATGATACAGAAGGACGCCTAATATTTTCAACCAAATAATACTCAATAGCAATGAAAAGCGTTTTATGGTTTTAGCTAAGCCTTTTTATGGCAGAGAGAATGTGAGTTGTGCTTTCCACAGGCGAGGAAGATACTTAGTGAAGTTTTGATAGTTACCCAAATAGGAAGTCTGGCTTCAGATTAGTAGGGGATATACTGACCAATTACCGCAATTATGACACCCTGTTATCTCTGGGTAAGTAAGAAAGCTGTGTCTAGGTTACTGTAATAATTGTATTTGACAATTGTTGATTTTGCAGAAATTACCTTGAGAGGAATCTCTATTGTAGACAAGTAGATCTAAAGGAGAATATTCTCTCTTTGCAGTGAACTTGTTACAGGTACACTCACTGGCACTAGTCTTCGAATAGTAACTAGTTAGCTTACTCGACGTTGTTTGAGAAGTATATCAAGAATAAGTAGAGACGAAAAGTGGACAAGTATTCTAATTCAACGATATCGGAAATAAGTAAAGAGACAAGGACGGTGCTTTGGAAGTCTTAGTGAGCTATGGAGATAGTAGGCTTGACAAACAATGGCAGAGTAAGAATATTCAGTGAGATAGGAATTATCACAAGGTAGACAGAGGTCAGGTTATACAGGAAGCGTCGATTGATCAAGGTAATCTCGACAAGTCTACAATCCCAGAGGCACACAGAGGCTATTAAGTGATTCAATAACTGGGGAAAGTTGAATTGAAAGTTGTAATAATTTCAATGAAGGATTTGATAGAAAGTTTTGAGTTGATTGATGAAAGTTGTAATCCTGGTGTATGGAAGGTAAGGTGGTAGCAGTATTTGGAGAAGGAGTGAGATTGCGTCAGCAGGCAGGGTTAATAGACTGTTGATTACAGTTAAGATATCTTGGCTTGTGTTGATATTGTTCTACGCCAAAAGAAACTAGTTAGCGTACACGACGCTGTTTGAGAGAATATAGGAGTTAGACCTATTAGAGTACAATTAATTCTAATAACACGATATTCAAAAGAGGCCTGTGGTATTATGGAGGTAGTAGTATGACAGAATGAATGCTAATTAGAGGATAGAATGTTAGAGTAAGGGAAAGCAATGGACTTAGAAATTACTACAATAAGCAGTCTGATGTCAAGTTAATAGAGAGAATGGTTTGATTTTGGTGATTCTTATAGGATTGTAATCTACGAGAGCAGTAGATACTATGAGAAGTGCTTTTAGGGAAGTTGTGAAGGATTGTCGAGAAATGATATTGAATATTTCGATAGTTTTCAAAGAAAGACTTAGTAGAGAAAATTTTTGATGTTAGTGACAAGAGTTGTATTCTTGTAATCCTGGTGTCTGGAAGGTGTTGTGGTAGTAGTGTTGCCGGTATGGATTAATAATTACTGAAGTTGGTAGGAGTTCTTTTAAATTATATAGAAATATGTATTGGAAAGTTTATTCAACAAACCCTGATGAGCTCTTATAAGAAAAAACCAGATGACCCAATTATTAGACTTGAGTCGGGAGGAAATTAGTTAGCGTACTCGACGTTGGTTGAAAAAATTATCAAGAACAGGTGAGAGTAAAATATAAGGTAGGGTGATTCGAAGCAAACGATATTCCAGTGCAGTGAAAACGCTTCTGTGGTGTTGTGGAGGTGGTCTCACACCAGAAAGATGGTTAATTAGAGGATAGAATGTTAGGGGAAGAAGAAACAGTGAAGCAAGAATAACTACTCGAATAGGAAGTCAACTTAATAGAGAAAATCTTATTGGAATGAGGTAATTATTATATCTGTAATCTACGAGAACTGTAGATTCGATAACAAGTGCTTTTAGTGGAGTTGCCAAAAATTGTCAGAAAATTAATAGTAAAAATTTCGACACCTTCAAGTTGATGTCTTAGTAAGGGGAATTTTGGATTTTGACGTCAAGACTTATGTTTTTGTTATCTTGGCGTACAGAGGAGACGATCGATATCGGTTAGAGATGATTTTGGTTGAGTTGGAAAAAAGTTAGTCTTGGAATTATTGGTACTTTACAATCGAGTACTTAGTAGAGGATTTTTTGTTGAGTGTGAAGGTGAATGTATTTTTGAAATACTGGAGTCCGGGGGATCGTGTTAATAGTAATTTGGGTGGAGTTGAGGAGAGATTCTGAAAAGTTGATTTTTAATATCTCAGTAATATTGATTCGAAGAGTTAATAGAGGAAATTTTTGAATTAGTCAAGAATAGTGATATTTCCTTACTCCTGGCGTATGGAGGATACGTTGATAGCAGTTTAAGAGAAAATGGGGTTAGTTGAAAAAAAAGTGACCTCCTAATTTCTGATTATTTTGAAGTGAAGACTTAGTAGAGGGTATTTTTGATTGTGTTGATAAGAGTTGTATTATTGTGGTCCTGGAGTATGGAGGACTCGATGAATAGTGATTAGAGTGAAGTTGGAGCAAGTTGACAAGAAAGTGATATTGGCCGTTTTGTTAATTTTCTATCGACAACTTGGTAGAAGGAATTTTTGAATTAAGTTGTAAAAGTGGTATTTCCTTACTCCTGGGGTATGGAGGAATCTATGATGGCAAATAGAGAGAAATCTGGGGAGGTCGAAAAAAAAGTGGTCTTTAAATTTTGATGATTTTCAGGGGTTACTTTAGTAGAGGAAATTTGATGGGAAGTTAGAGAAGGAAGGCACCCCGAGTTTCCCGTATTGAAGAGAACCTTTGATGGCAAGAGTAGTGAAAAAGGATTAATTCTGCGCAGTTGATGTTGTCGTCGGAGGTGAAAAAGTAGGTGATGGAAAATATGCCTTCCCGTTGGTCGATCTCTTTCCAAATAATACAGTGTGTTGCCTGTAACAAGGTGACCCGATAATCGAAAGAATTAACGAGATTGGATTAGTGGTTGTCGAAAGTCAGGATGGTGTCTGGAGGGAAGACTTTGAAAAAATTATTTTTTTGACCTCCGTGTTTTATGGTATTTGTCTTAAACGGGAGTCGAGAGGATCAGAATTTTGCAAGTATTTTGATTGTGGGACAAAAATTGAGCAAGATACGGGGTGCCTTTTTGAGATGGGAGTAGCCCCCTATTTTTTTTGTCTCGTAGTGCTATGAAGAGTTGGCGTTGATGATGTGTTAATGTGACCTTGGAGAGGTGAATGATGTGAAATTGAATGAAATTGGTTAAGTGAGCGATGATTTGTTCTATGGGGCTAGGAGGCCGAAGGTCTCCAGCCCCTCAACAAATTTTTACCTCGATCGCGGGGTGTGCGGAGGTCAAAAAAAAACGGTCCGATCTATCCTTCCTTATCTCGATCTATTTCTCGGCTCGATCTATTTTGTGTAGTTCGAGGTCCGATCTATTTTTCTATTTCGGGTAGTGTTTTCGTAGTTTGGGGTCCGCTCTATTTTCTGTTTCGGGTAGTGTTTTCGTAGTTTGGGGTCCGCTCTATTTTCTGTTTTCGGTCTATTTGTAGTTTGAGGTCCGGTCTATTTGTAGTTTGGGGTCTGGTCTATTTTGTGGTTCGGGGTCCGGTCTATTTCTCTATTTATGTTCGGTGTCCGGATGTTCAGGTGTTCGGGCTTCTGATTCTTTATGTTCGGGGGTTCGTATGTTCGGGTGTTCTGGCCTCTTGATTCTTATGTTCGGGGGTTCGTATGTTCGGGTGTTCTGGCCTCTTGATTCTTATGTTCGGGGGTTCGTATGTTCGGGTGTTCTGGCCTCTTGATTCTTATGTTCGGGGGTTCGTATGTTCGGGGGTTCTGGCCTCTTGATTCTTATGTTCGGGGGTTCGTAGGTTCGGGGGTTCGTAGGTTCGGGTGTTCTGGCCTCTTGATTCTTATGTTCGGGTGTTCGTATGTTCGGGTGTTCTGGCCTCTTGATTCTTATGTTCGGGGGTTCGTAGGTTCGGGGGTTCTGGCCTCTTGATTCCTATGTTCGGGGGTTCGGATGTTTGAGGTTCGGTCTATTCTGTAGTTCGAGGTCCAATCTATTCTGTAGTTCGAGGTTTGGTCTATTCTGTAGTTCGAGGTTCGCTCTCTTTTGTAGTTCGAGGTCCAATCTATTCTGTAGTTCGAGCTCCAGTCTATTCTGTAGTTCGAGCTCCAGTCTATTCTGTAGTTCGAGCTCCAGTCTATTCTGTAGTTCGACGTCTGGTCTATCTTGTAGGTCGGTCTATTTGGTCCCGTCCACTCAGCACTGCTGTAACCTTGTCTCTCTTTTGGTCATTCACGACAGTGTTCCAGTAATCCTATTGTTTGGTGGCCTACCCTTTCTTTTTTGTTTCCTCTTTGGTTCTTCCTGTTTTGTCTATGATGCTGGTTTGGTTCTCGTAGTTTAGTGTTTCTAACCTCCCGTTGACTCTGTTTCTGACGAGTTTAACTTTTTGTCCGCGTCATATTCTGTCTGATAATAATTTGAAGCTCGGGATTTTTTTTGTGAATTTCAAGTTCTTGAATTCCGAGAAAATTTTTCGCGTCGTGTTTTTTCTCCTTGAACCTTTGGTGGTCACGGGACTGCTCTCTTTTGCGGTTATCTTAGCGATTATGCGCTTATTTCCCCAGATTTCGTTCCATTTCTGAGAATCTCATCGAAACGTTTTTAGTTGACGTTTTTGTTGATAAGACTGCGCCCGTTTTTTTTTCTCGTCAATTTTCTTATCTTTCGAAAATTAAAAAGATAAGCTTAACTTTTGTCGGCATGAGTATTTGTTTCAAGATGTTTTTTTCAACAGTTGTTTTTGGGCAATGCATTACCTGTTTCGAACAACATAGTTGGATGAATTTTATTTGTGTTGAAACTCTTTTGTTTTGAATGTGATTTTGATTCGTGAACTAGGTATTCCTCAACAGTCGTGAACCATATTGCCTCTGTCTGGCAAAGGTGGCTCTTACTCGCGGAGTTCTTCGGAATTCTTGCCCGGTTTTTCAATTTTTTCACGCGATCTTTTCACTTGAAACTCCAGTTTTTTTTCAACAGATATTCTTAAAATGTTTGTTTACATTCTCATGAGTCTAGTTTAACAAAAACGTTGCGATGATTATAAATATCTGCTATTCCCAGTCTTGGTTCAAGTTTCAATGACATTTGTTACCTTTAAAAGTGGTACCACTTTCCAAAAGCTCGATCAAGATCTCGTTGTTTTGGTTGGCAAAAAAGGCACCCTCTACAATCCCTTTGGCTGCTACGCTTATCAAACTGCTAAAGTTCCCAAAGCTGAACTAGAAAAGTTGGTCAGTCCTTTGGGTGACCAGTATAGACGCTACTACTCCACCACTTCCACCGACTGTATCTTCCAAATTGCAGAAACAATCGTCATTGACAATGTTGACGTGCTTGACTTGCAGATCTGTGGTCTTTGTCGCAACTTTGCCACTACCAGCGCAACCAGTTTGAATGGCCACTACAAAAAGGCTCATTCCGACACCGATAAGGAGTCCCGCTACCACTACGACACCACTGGCTACTCCGTCAGACTCAAGGAGCGAACAAATTACTTCTATTATCCTTTCAAAGTTAGAAAGACCCCTCCCAAGATGAAAATCGTGGTCCTCAACAAGGAGTATGACGACTCGGTTGACATTTTCTTGAAAGAAGTCAACGCCCAAGATTTCACCTCACCTGGCGACTACTCACGTTACTGTCCCTCCAAGGCTGTCTTGTTGCACGCCCGTGGTCTTGCTAAAAGGTTTGCTCTGCAACAAAGAAACTACATGCTACTCAACCATCAGATTTTGGTGTTGCTTGGGCCCAATGCCATGCGTAAGTCTTCCCTCAAGCAGTCTACCGTTCTTCAACGTGCCAGTTCTATCAACTTGTTTGTCTGCATGATGGCTGTTTACTTTGAGAGACCCTTTACCACTGATTCCACTTACGAAGATTACAATGACGTGCTCACCTTGATCTTCGACCACTTTGTGGACGGTCAATCTCCCGACTTTGTCGACTTCTTGAGAATATTCTTTGCTTCGCTTCAAGAATCAGAGGGGAATTGGCGTACCACTAGCTCTATGATCACCAGAGTGGCTTCTGTTCATTTTATGATCAAGTCTATCATTTACGACAACACCATTTCCGCCACCGGCAATCTCATGCCACTCAAGAACAGGATCCAGTCCGGTGTCTTGTCCAACATGTTGAACATTCACAGAGTCGCTTACAGACTCAGTCACAGACAAGTGTCTGTTCCCATCACCAGAAATGAATCCTCCATCTCCATCATGGGAATGGAGTTTTCCATGCCTCTTTTGGAAAAACTAGTCAAAGGTCTTATCGATTCTTACAAAAGTCATTTGGAGATCCATGTTCCTCTGCTGCTCCATAACATTGACGCTGTTTATGACTTTTTCTGCACTCATGTTGGAGAAGATACCCTTGCACAAGATGAACAGTATCACAATCTCTTTTTCGAGAACAATGCTTTGTTAACTGAGTGCCAGGATTATTACATTCGCTTCAACTTGGAGGTCGATAACCCTGTTAGGGTGCTTCCCAAGTTGCTTGAGTTGAACCAAATCTTGTTCTTGTTGGTCCAGCTCACCGTTGGTCCTCCCTACCGTGCTTTTGAAATCGCCACTATGGCTTACACCAACACTCAAGCCAAAAGGTCCTTGATCTTTCACAAACAAACTGGCCAGTTTCTGTTGTGGCTCAGGTTCAACAAAATCAACACCATGGACGGCATCTACCACCAAACAACCAAGTTGCTCCCCAAATGTGTGTCCAAGCTCATGGTGCACTACCTCATGTTGATCAGGTTTGTCGAAATCAACATCGTCCACGACTGTTCCGTCAAAGGAAGACTCTCTGACAAGTTTATGGACAAGTTTTCAGAACACTTGGATGTCTCCAACTACTACGACTCTGACGACAACTCCGACGACGAAGAAAACATGGATGCTTTACAAGCCGACGTTCCTTCTTTCCATGAGCCTTCTGATGCCGCTAACTCGGACGAGGAAGAGCTCATCGATGCAATTCAAGCTGAGATTCCCTCTTTCGTTGAGCCGGATTCTGACTCCGATCCTGACGATGGTCCCGATGATGCCGCTACTTCCACCACTGAAGTGTTGTTGGACGAGAATGAGCCGCTTTTGACACAGTCTTCTACTACTTTCTTGGCCGAGTCCAGCAGAACTCCATCACCACGTCGTCGAACTAGACGCTCGAGAAAGCCTTTCGACAAGCCTGCGCCGAACCCGGTTCTGGTTAAGCCGCCCCCACCCGCTCCTGTCCGTTTGACTAGGCTGGCTAAGAAGCGTCAAGCTCAACTCCCTGTTGTTGCCGAAGCTCCTGTGGAAAAGCGGTCTCGTCCACTTGGCTCTAATATAGAAGATGCCATTGAAATTGCCAGTGATGAATCTGATGATGACGCTGAGCCCACTGAACTACAACCTCCCACCCGTTCTACTGCTGGCAGGATCCTGCAAGTCAATCTTCGTCGTTCTGGTGCCCAGACGTCTATATTGCTGTACTTTTCGTCGCCTTCTTCTTCTATTGAAGGCTACGTCGCTGCTAGAAGAACCCCACCTGCATCTCCTTTGGCTAGAAAGGATACCAGGTCCACTTATGTTCAGGTTCCTACCACTTCTTCAGTTGAGGTACGCGTACAAGAAGATGACCATGAAGAAATCCACTCCGACAATGTTGACTCTGACGACGAGATTGATGACAGTGACGACGAATACATTGAACCCCATACCCCTGCACCTCGTGATCATTTTGCTGATCTCACACCAGCTGAAACCCTCACTGATCCTGACTCAACTCCTCCGTTGCCTGCTGATACTCAAGTCATTGCTCCCCCCGACTTGTCCAATACAACTGCCACCACTGCCGACTCCACCCACTTTGACCCTTGTGACGACACCCCCGACACCGACGTATCCGTCGACGAACCACAACGTTCTGTGCGTACAGGCTTGTTTCTTCACTTGCTTCAGACAAAGATCTTTGTCTCGTATCATGGCATCATATCATCTCAGATCTATCTGAAGGCACTCAGAAAGTTCTCCCTCCAATATTGTGGCCAGGAGTACAACAACACATCCTTAAGACAAGCACTCTGCTTCTACACCATGGAGGAATGCTTACCCCAGTGTGATCGCGACATCAAATTGATAGCTGAGAACGCCGGCCACACCGTTAGAACCGCTCTTTGTGTCTATGGCGTGGAAAGTTCTATCGAAAAATGTGCTATTGCTCAAGAAAGGCTCATCATCAGCGCCAAATGGCACCACAAGTTGAATTTGGACTTGGCTGAGCGTCTTGTCAAACAAGCTGACGCTGCAAAAGCCGTCAGTGCCTTGACTGTGTCTGGTATCGACTCTTTGAAAGTTCCAGTGCCTTTCAAAAAGCTTTTTGCCTCTTATTGCAAGAGTTTGAGTTCGCCTTTCGGCTTCACCCTTTCTTCTTTGTTCTTTAGCCGTCAGAACATTCAAGTCTGCCTTCCTTGCCACTTGGATGCCTTTGTTGCTCACGACTCCATCGCTTACCACGAATCTTGGTTTGACCCAAGGTTTGTTACCATTGTTATCTTCCCGGCTATCAGCGAAGATATTCTGTCTCACCTTATCAACGTCGACTACAACGACGCTGCTGTTGCTCGCCATACTCCATGGACCCTTGAATGCGATGCTCCACTTGTCTATGTCTCGCTGCAGAACTTGTCTATGTTGGTCAACAAGTTGGAGTTGGCTTACCGTGATGGCTGGAAAAAGATCATTCGAAGAGTTGTGCTTCGTCAAGCGGAGTTGTTGTCCGAGAATGAGCTTTCTGCAATCAAGGTCTTGTGTGGCTCAGACCAATCTGCATCAGCCATTCCTGTCGTTGCTTTTTCTGGCTCTCGTCAACCTATGCTTGATATCCCATGTCAATTCTCGTTAGCAAAGCGGCTGTACAACAAGGTTCATTTCATTTTAGCTAATGATGATCCTATTGAGTACATCAAGACCACAAGTACCAGAGATATAAAGACCTTGGTTCTCTGGGAAACTCCTGACATCAAAGGTATTGCAAGAGCTTTGTCTAACGCAGGTCGTGTTCATTCTGGCATGTCTGTTGACGCACAAAGAGATGCATTTAGATCATTTCATGAAAGCTCTTTGAATATCCTTATCTGTGACCCACTGGTGATGACTTTGTCCAGTGTTAGCCGCTCTGTCAACATTATCTACATCAACTCATGCTCCTTCGATAACGGCTTCCTCGATATTGTCAACAACACCGACCCAGCAAAGCTCACCACCTTTCACTTTGTCAACTGTTTCAATCATGCCAAGTTTTCGGGGTCCACTTGCATTGCCAAACAGATCGGTAAATGGGACAGTTTTGTTACTAATGTATCCCAATGTTCTGATCTTGGTTGCATTCCTTGCTCCGTCTGCGACAACACTTACAAAGACATCAATCCTTTGCGTGAGATAGATTCTTTGACGGCCGTCACCAGTTTGTTGGGCTCGGACTGTTTGTCTCACTCCCAATACGTCAACACTTTCTTGAAGACATTCGATGGTCGTCTTTTGGATATCACTTTTAGCGAAGACGTCTGCAAGTATTGTGGTCTTTCTCCTCAGGTTGCCGAGCAGTACTGTTCTTCACACAAAGAGTTATGTACCTTGAAGTACGCTGTCGCTTTCTTCAGTCTTGTTTTTTCCTGCCTCAAGAGAAAGCTGGTGCTTGAGAGGGCTGCTTCCCGAGATTGCCTGTCGTACCAGCGAACCATGACGAGGTTTCTCGACAAATTGCGGTTACAGACGCTTGACTATGTGAAAATGTTGTCTGATTGTGAAAACATATCCAATGACGGCGTGGTTTTGCCTTTCTTGAAGCTTCAGCATCAACATTTGGATACCATCTTAGTCAGCAACGAGAACATCGACCTTTACAGCAAGATCAAGAGGTTCTGGAAATTGAGAAAAGGAAAAGAGCCCGCTAGTTTAAAGGTGTTCGAGCTGAACACTGACATCTTGTATGATTGGGTCCTCTCTAACAAGACTGCTTGTCGTGAGTGTGGTTTGAGGAAAACTAATTGTGATGGTTCCAGAAAATGTCCTACCAAGAAACCCTTACTTATGCTACAGTTGATCTACTATTTGGACAATCCAAGCATCACGGAGTTTAGTTCTCTTTATGAGCTCGACCGGACTTTTTACTCCATGCTCGAGTTTACAAACTGGTGTCTTTTGTCTAATTGCCCCCAAGCTCTGGTTACTAACATGGGTGTCTTCTTGGGATGGTATGCAAAGGCAAAGAAAATCAATTAGTTTATATAGTCTTTTGTATTGGTAACGTGATTTTCGAAATATTAATGTTTTGCAAGTTTCATAGTGATGAAAATATTTTGCACTAGTCTTTCATAATCGAGTAAAATTTGTAATGATTGTACACTTGCATGATGACTGGATAACAGACTTCAGTGTAGGATTACAGGCGATGTTGTTACTTGTTGTAGGTGTGAGTTCACTCTGCCTCAAGAGTTTCATGTAATTGTTGATCTACCTGTTGAGTCATAATTACGTCAACAACTATATCGGTGATACTTGACAAGGGTTTATCAAAGAGGAGATCCGTTAGGTACTCAACGCTGTTGAAGGATTTGAAATGTGTTTGGCTTGAATAGTTCAATAAGAGACGACTTTTGTCATCTAAGAAAGCCCACTACAGAAGAACTATACTGCTCTGTGTTGTTTAGCACCGTTTATTCGACTATGGATTGCTTGAGGAGTCACGTCGAGATTTATTGGTGATGGTTGTTCCAACAGATTTCACCGACAGCACTATTCGTACCACAGCACCGTTCGGTCGCAAAACAGCGATACTGGTACTACGAAACACCTTCTGCGCCCACTGGTGTGTAGCTAGGAGACAGCAGCGTCCGTCTGAACCAACTGCAGTTGAGGTTGGTTAGGCAAATTTTCACCGACAGTGGATTTCGTCTTAGGCTTAACGCACGGTCTCAAAACAAGTGGATTGGTACTAAGAAACATTTATTGTATCGACTTATGTGTAGCTGTAGAAGAACAGCGTTCTTTTAAATCAAGTCAACTCGGCGTTGGTTTGTCACATTTTCACCGACGGCAGATATTGTCATTTCAGCACCGTCCGGTCTCGATTCGACTGAATTGGTACTTAGAAACACTTTTTGCATTGACTGGTGTTCAACTGAGTAAACCCACAGTTTGTCTGAAATGAGTCAACTCGACGTTGGTTTGTGATATTTTTATCGACGGCAAAAGTACTCATCCCAACATCGTTCGGTCTCAAAACAGCAGTACTAGTACTGAGACGCACCTTCTGAATCGCCTGATGTTCAGCTGGGTAGACCCACAGTTTGTTTGAAATGACTCAACTGAACGTTGGTTTCTGAAATTTGACCAACACCAGATATTACCATCACATTGACGTACGGTCTCAAAACAACTGAACCGGTGCTAAGGAACACTTTTTGGATCGACTGATGAGTAGCTGGGGAAGAACATCGTTTGTTTTAATTTACTCAACTCGGCGTTGTTTTGTCACCTTTTTACCGACGGCAGTTTTCATTTGAATTGCACCAGAAGGTCTCCAATCAACTGAATTAGTACTTAGAAACATCTTCTTCACCGACTGTTGTGTAGCTGGGGGAGAGCAGCGTTCGTTTGAACTTCCTCGACTTGGCGTTGGTTCCTAATATTTTTACCGACGGCAGTTTTCATTTGAATAGCAACGGAAGGTCTCAAAACCACTGATTTGGTGCTAAGAAACACTTTCTTAATCAACTGATGTATAGTTGAACAATAGCAGCGTTCGTTAGAATCGGCTCACTTGACGTTGATTTGTGATATTTTTATCAACAGCAGATGTCGCTATCCCAACACCGTTTGGTCTCGATTCAACTGAATTGGTACTGAGGAACACTTTCTGAATCGACTGATGTATAAGTGAAGAAGAGCAACGTTCATTTGAACCAGGTTGATTAGATGCTGTTTCTTGCATTTTTTATACCACCCTCACAGACTTCAATCGCAACGTGTTGTCTTGTTGTTACCTTGCAATATGTTCTCCAGTGTATCTTGTATCTACCGTGATCAGATTAAGTCGTGACTGTTTCTCTGTCACCAACTATAGTCGTTGTTGTTGCTCATCTCAAATGTCGACTTCTTCAACAACATCCGATCGCTTCACAATCGCCTCAAAACCCCTTCCACCGACTTCTGGCACTTAGATTACCTTATCCTCTCAGCCAAATCTTCTTATCGTCATTATTCATCGACTTGTGGGGTTGCCCAATCCTTGTTATGATTGTGAAAAATTTTAATTTTCGTCGACGCGATTTGCCCCTGAATCATAACACAGTTTATTACAAGGAGAGGGATGAATACCACGGAATAATAGATGTTAATGCTAGTTGGTATACATCATTGGAGAGCTCTTGTGGTGTACTTTCCACCTGAGACAACCAATAAGCCCGAATCTCGATTCTGAGTCTGCTTAGGTTATCGACTATTATACTACGTGTTGATCGTTAGTGATGCAGAGCTGCGACGCAGGACCAGTGAACCCAGGAACATTACCAACACTCTTCAAGCCTATTTCAGGTCTGACTTTCACTGTTGTGTTGTAGTGTCGTCGGTAGTTCCACTTTTGGTGTTTTCGAAACAAAACAACCGCCGACGACCAAGTTGTAACATTCAAGTCAACGACTGGGAATAGGTTGAATGCACATGCTCGAGTCTCACGAATACCGTTTAGCTGAAGACCAACGGAGCTGGTGCTGCTGAGAAACTTGGACCCAAATATTCGGAGGTACTTGACCACTTTGAGGATGCAGTTTCAATTGTAACTTCTACATTGTGTTAGATCCTTGTTTAGTGCTGTTTGTTAAACCGACTCCCACTTAGCTGAAAGACGGGAGGTGCCTGTGTAGGTGGGAATCCCGTTGTTGTTTTTACACAATCAATTACAAGTTTCATAACTTCCTGTTCATTGTCGGGATCCAAATCAGCTTAGATCATGCTATCGACTGTGTTCTATATCGACCGTCGAAGAACTGTGGTCGTCAAACTCACATTGGCACCAGCACGTTGATGAAGTCAAAAACGAATCCTTTTTTGGAAGAAATCCAGCTGACAAAGGTATTCATAAAATTGTGTGCCGTGTTGTGGGATGCTGAGTATTACTTTTACCAAGCCGATTCTCAATACCTTGAAAACTGACTGAGTAGTGGTTGAGTTTGTCATGTTGCTTACTCACTACTTTTGTTTTTCGGATCACACAGCTCGTTTACACTAAACGGTAGACAAACGAGGAGGTAGCGGAATGGGTGATGATGATGGTGAAGGGAGAGCAACTGAATTAGCATTGCCTGATTTTGGTGATTGTGTTGGCGTTTGGTATGTTTCTAAGAAAAGTTCTTCTGTGAATTATTGACAGATGGTGTTGCTTACTGATACAGAACAGGTATTGCCATTCGGTGATTAGGGGGTATTGGCCGACCCATACTGAGCTGGAAACAAGTCTTACCACGACTCTCGTGTCTCTCTTGCTGTGGTGGTTCCCTTTTTTGTGGTTGAGAATTAACGTTCTCTCAAACAACCAGGATTTGAAGGTAACGTGAAGAAAGGGCAAGTAGTTGATACATACTCACCTACTGTCATGACTCCCGTTTAGTGGGAGGCAAAGTCAATCACGTTGTGGAGCAAACACAAATTTTGATGCTTGAGAGCCCATGTCCATTTTGACATCCAGAATCTGGTGGTACGTTCTACGTTCTGCTTGATTTGTGCTCTGCATCGTATACTGAGTTTCGGATATTACGCGGGATGTGCGAGAGGGTGATTTTTTTCGGCCACCAAAACTGAGGAAAAACTCGAGAATTCCGTAAGCCAGGCGAGTGGGCTCTCCTTGCGCGGTGCAGAGGTAATGCATTCCCTTTTGGGTAGTGGTAGTGTGTAACGTAGATCGTAATTGTAGCTTGTTTGAGAATCCTTTGTGAGGTATTATTACTACAAAGGATTCTAAAGGTTGACTGACAGGGCTGTATCGGGCACAGTGGGTGTTGCACAGTGCCAGAACTGCGTCGTAAAGAAATTAGTTAGCGTACTCGACGTTGTTTGAGAAAATTATTGGGAGGTGCAATATCAGTCAGTATGTATTATACAACATTAGGTGGATGACATACTACGCCAGTGCATCTGTTGACACATGCAGCTACTACAGCAACTACAGCAACTACAGCAACTACAGCAACTACAGCAACTACAGCTACTACGATACCACAAGACAATGTGATCGTGCAACAGTACCTTACAAAACATAGATGCCACTTTATTCACGGGTGTCTACCACTGGTTCATTACTCATGTCACTCGTCAGTACTCAGACGACTGCACCACTACTCATATACAGCGTCTAAACCTACTGCTGGTTGCCTGCAGAGGAGCAAGTTAGTATGAGTCCACTTACCTTGACGTGGGTTTTACTATTGACCAACAGCAGGTTTCGTCTTGACGTTGATGTATAGACCCCAAACAGCTGATTTACTACCAAACCACACCTGCTGAACCGAACTTGGCCCAATGGGGAGGGACATCTTTGCTTAAGCCAGCTTACCATGACACTAATTTCCATAATTTTTCACCGACAGCACTATTCGTAACCACAGCACCGTTCGGTCGCAAAACAGCAATACTGGTACTAAGAAACACCTTCTGCACCCACTGGTGTGTAGCTGGGAGACAGCAGCGTCCGTCTGAACCAAGTGCAGTTGAGGTTGGTTAGGCAAATTTTCACCGACAGCAGATTTCGTCTCAACGTTAATGCACTGTCTCAAAACAACTGGAATAGTGCTAAGGAACACTTTTTGGATCAACTGATGTGTAGCTGGGGGAGAGCAGCGTTCGTTCGAATCAGGTTGACTCGACGGTGGATTGTGAAATTTTAACCAACAGCAGATTTCGTCTTCAGGCTACCTCACGGTCTCAAAACAACTGGAATAGTGCTGAGAAACACTTTCTCGACCGACTGGTGCATAGGTGAAGAAGCGCAGCGCTTGTTAGAATCGACTCAACTTGTCGTTGGTTTGTCATAATTTTACCGATGGCAAGAATACTCATCCCAGCATCGTTCAGTCTCAAACCAGCAGTATTAGTACTAAGACACACCTTTTGCATCGACTGATGGGTAGCTCGGGTAGAGCAGCGTTCGTACGAACCAAGTGCAGTTGACGTTGGTTGGGGACATTTTCACCGACAGCAGATATCGTCATCCCAGCACCGTTCGGCCTCGAATCAACTAACTTGGTACTTAGAAACACTTTTCGCATTGACTGGTGTTCAGCTGGATACACCCACAGTTTGTTTGAAATGACTCAACTCAACGTTGGTTTCTGAAATCTTGACCAACACCAGATTTCACCATCACACTGACGTACGGTCTCAAAACAACTGAACCGGTGCTAAGGAACCCTTGTTGGATCGACTGATGTGTAGCTGTGGGAGAACAGCGTTCATTTGAATCGAGTTGATTGGAAGGTGGATTGTCACATTTTCACCGACAGCAGATTTGGTCTTAACGTCAACGGACGGTCTCAAAACAAGTGGATTGGTACTAAGTAACACTTTTTGGGTGTACTGATGTGTAGCTGATGAATGACATCGTTCATTTGAATTCACTCAACTTGGCGTTGGTTGGGCAAAAATTCAGCGACAGCAGATTTCGTCTTAGCGTTAACGAACGGTGTCAAAACAACTGAATTCGTACTTAGGAACACTTTCTGAATCGACTGATGTATAGGTGAGGAAGAGCAACGTTCATTTGAGCCAAGTTGACTTGACGTTGTTTCTTTAATGTTTTTATACCACCATCACAGAGTTCGACTCCAACGTGTTGCCTTGCAGCTAACTTGCAATGTATTATCCAGTATGCTTTGTATCTGCCGTGATCAGATTAAGTCGTGGCTGTGTCTCCGTCAGCAACTGTAGTCGTCGTTGTTGCTCAGCCCAAATGTCGACTTCTTTAAAGTCATCTGATCGCTTCAAAATCTTATCTACCGCCTTCTAGCACGTGGATTACCTGATCCTCTCAACCAAATCTTCTTATCGTCATTATTCGTCGACTTGTGGGGTTGCCCCATCCTTGTTATGATTGTGAAAATTTTTAATTTTCGTCGACGCGATTTGCCCCTGAATCATAACACAGTTTATTACAAGGAGAGGGATGATTACCACGGCCTCATAGATGTTGCTGCTAGTTGATATATACCATTGGAGAGCCCTTGTGGTGTACTCTCCACCTGTGTCAACCAATAAGCTTGAATCTCGATTCTGAGTCTGCTTATGTTATCGTCTATTATACTACGTGTTGATCGTTAGTGATGCAGAGCTGTGACGCCGGATCAGTGAACATAGGATCATTACCAACACTCTTCAAGCCCATATCAAGTCTTGCTTTCACTTTTGTGTTTCACTGTCGTCGATAATTCCACTTTTGGTATTTTTGTAACAAAACAACCGCCGACGACCAAGTTGTAACATTCAAGTCAACAACTGGAAATAGAATGAATTTACCTGCCTGGTTCTTACGAATGCCGTTTAGCTGAAGATCAAAGGAGCTGGACCTGCTGAGTAACTTGGACCCAAATATTAGGAGGTTCTTGACCATTTTGAAGATACAGTTGCAGCATTTGCTCTTACATTGTGCTAGATACTTGTTTATTGCTGTGTGGTAAATTGATTGCCAGTTTGTTCAAAGACCGGAGCTGCCTGTGTAAGTGGGATTCCCGTTGTTTATTTTACACATCCAATTTCCAGTTTCATGACTCTCTGTTCATTGCCGGGTTTCAAATCCACTCAGATCGTGTTATTGACTGTGTTCTATATTGACTGTCAAAGAACTGGAGTCGTCACACTTACTCTGGTACCATCTCGTTGGTGAAGTCAGAAACGAGTCCTTTTTTGGAAGAAGTTCTGCCGACAAGGGTATCTGAAAAGTTGACTGCCGTGTTGTGGGATGCTGAGTATTACTTTTATCAAGCCGATTCTTCATACGGTCAAAACTGCATGAGTAGTGGTTGAGTTTCTCAAGTTGCTCACTCACGCTTTTGTTTTTCGGATCACACAAGTCGTTTACACTAAACGATGGACAACCCTGATGGCAGCGGAATGAGTGGTGATGATGGTGGAGAGAGAGCAACTGAATTTGCATCGCCTGATGTTGCTGATTGTGTTGGTGTTGGTTACTAAAAAAAGTATTTTTTGAATCGTTGACAGATGGTGTTAGTTACAGACACAGAACAGGTATTGCCATTCGGTGAATAGGGGGTGTTGAATTCTATGGGGCTAGGAGGCCGAAGGTCTCCAGCCCCTCAACAAATTTTTACCTCGATCGCGGGGTGTGCGGAGGTCAAAAAAAAACGGTCCGATCTATCCTTCCTTATCTCGATCTATTTCTCGGCTCGATCTATTTTGTGTAGTTCGAGGTCCGATCTATTTTTCTATTTCGGGTAGTGTTTTCGTAGTTTGGGGTCCGCTCTATTTTCTGTTTCGGGTAGTGTTTTCGTAGTTTGGGGTCCGCTCTATTTTCTGTTTTCGGTCTATTTGTAGTTTGAGGTCCGGTCTATTTGTAGTTTGGGGTCTGGTCTATTTTGTGGTTCGGGGTCCGGTCTATTTCTCTATTTATGTTCGGTGTCCGGATGTTCAGGTGTTCGGGCTTCTGATTCTTTATGTTCGGGGGTTCGTATGTTCGGGTGTTCTGGCCTCTTGATTCTTATGTTCGGGGGTTCGTATGTTCGGGTGTTCTGGCCTCTTGATTCTTATGTTCGGGGGTTCGTATGTTCGGGTGTTCTGGCCTCTTGATTCTTATGTTCGGGGGTTCGTATGTTCGGGGGTTCTGGCCTCTTGATTCTTATGTTCGGGGGTTCGTAGGTTCGGGGGTTCGTAGGTTCGGGTGTTCTGGCCTCTTGATTCTTATGTTCGGGTGTTCGTATGTTCGGGTGTTCTGGCCTCTTGATTCTTATGTTCGGGGGTTCGTAGGTTCGGGGGTTCTGGCCTCTTGATTCCTATGTTCGGGGGTTCGGATGTTTGAGGTTCGGTCTATTCTGTAGTTCGAGGTCCAATCTATTCTGTAGTTCGAGGTTTGGTCTATTCTGTAGTTCGAGGTTCGCTCTCTTTTGTAGTTCGAGGTCCAATCTATTCTGTAGTTCGAGCTCCAGTCTATTCTGTAGTTCGAGCTCCAGTCTATTCTGTAGTTCGAGCTCCAGTCTATTCTGTAGTTCGACGTCTGGTCTATCTTGTAGGTCGGTCTATTTGGTCCCGTCCACTCAGCACTGCTGTAACCTTGTCTCTCTTTTGGTCATTCACGACAGTGTTCCAGTAATCCTATTGTTTGGTGGCCTACCCTTTCTTTTTTGTTTCCTCTTTGGTTCTTCCTGTTTTGTCTATGATGCTGGTTTGGTTCTCGTAGTTTAGTGTTTCTAACCTCCCGTTGACTCTGTTTCTGACGAGTTTAACTTTTTGTCCGCGTCATATTCTGTCTGATAATAATTTGAAGCTCGGGATTTTTTTTGTGAATTTCAAGTTCTTGAATTCCGAGAAAATTTTTCGCGTCGTGTTTTTTCTCCTTGAACCTTTGGTGGTCACGGGACTGCTCTCTTTTGCGGTTATCTTAGCGATTATGCGCTTATTTCCCCAGATTTCGTTCCATTTCTGAGAATCTCATCGAAACGTTTTTAGTTGACGTTTTTGTTGATAAGACTGCGCCCGTTTTTTTTTCTCGTCAATTTTCTTATCTTTCGAAAATTAAAAAGATAAGCTTAACTTTTGTCGGCATGAGTATTTGTTTCAAGATGTTTTTTTCAACAGTTGTTTTTGGGCAATGCATTACCTGTTTCGAACAACATAGTTGGATGAATTTTATTTGTGTTGAAACTCTTTTGTTTTGAATGTGATTTTGATTCGTGAACTAGGTATTCCTCAACAGTCGTGAACCATATTGCCTCTGTCTGGCAAAGGTGGCTCTTACTCGCGGAGTTCTTCGGAATTCTTGCCCGGTTTTTCAATTTTTTCACGCGATCTTTTCACTTGAAACTCCAGTTTTTTTTCAACAGATATTCTTAAAATGTTTGTTTACATTCTCATGAGTCTAGTTTAACAAAAACGTTGCGATGATTATAAATATCTGCTATTCCCAGTCTTGGTTCAAGTTTCAATGACATTTGTTACCTTTAAAAGTGGTACCACTTTCCAAAAGCTCGATCAAGATCTCGTTGTTTTGGTTGGCAAAAAAGGCACCCTCTACAATCCCTTTGGCTGCTACGCTTATCAAACTGCTAAAGTTCCCAAAGCTGAACTAGAAAAGTTGGTCAGTCCTTTGGGTGACCAGTATAGACGCTACTACTCCACCACTTCCACCGACTGTATCTTCCAAATTGCAGAAACAATCGTCATTGACAATGTTGACGTGCTTGACTTGCAGATCTGTGGTCTTTGTCGCAACTTTGCCACTACCAGCGCAACCAGTTTGAATGGCCACTACAAAAAGGCTCATTCCGACACCGATAAGGAGTCCCGCTACCACTACGACACCACTGGCTACTCCGTCAGACTCAAGGAGCGAACAAATTACTTCTATTATCCTTTCAAAGTTAGAAAGACCCCTCCCAAGATGAAAATCGTGGTCCTCAACAAGGAGTATGACGACTCGGTTGACATTTTCTTGAAAGAAGTCAACGCCCAAGATTTCACCTCACCTGGCGACTACTCACGTTACTGTCCCTCCAAGGCTGTCTTGTTGCACGCCCGTGGTCTTGCTAAAAGGTTTGCTCTGCAACAAAGAAACTACATGCTACTCAACCATCAGATTTTGGTGTTGCTTGGGCCCAATGCCATGCGTAAGTCTTCCCTCAAGCAGTCTACCGTTCTTCAACGTGCCAGTTCTATCAACTTGTTTGTCTGCATGATGGCTGTTTACTTTGAGAGACCCTTTACCACTGATTCCACTTACGAAGATTACAATGACGTGCTCACCTTGATCTTCGACCACTTTGTGGACGGTCAATCTCCCGACTTTGTCGACTTCTTGAGAATATTCTTTGCTTCGCTTCAAGAATCAGAGGGGAATTGGCGTACCACTAGCTCTATGATCACCAGAGTGGCTTCTGTTCATTTTATGATCAAGTCTATCATTTACGACAACACCATTTCCGCCACCGGCAATCTCATGCCACTCAAGAACAGGATCCAGTCCGGTGTCTTGTCCAACATGTTGAACATTCACAGAGTCGCTTACAGACTCAGTCACAGACAAGTGTCTGTTCCCATCACCAGAAATGAATCCTCCATCTCCATCATGGGAATGGAGTTTTCCATGCCTCTTTTGGAAAAACTAGTCAAAGGTCTTATCGATTCTTACAAAAGTCATTTGGAGATCCATGTTCCTCTGCTGCTCCATAACATTGACGCTGTTTATGACTTTTTCTGCACTCATGTTGGAGAAGATACCCTTGCACAAGATGAACAGTATCACAATCTCTTTTTCGAGAACAATGCTTTGTTAACTGAGTGCCAGGATTATTACATTCGCTTCAACTTGGAGGTCGATAACCCTGTTAGGGTGCTTCCCAAGTTGCTTGAGTTGAACCAAATCTTGTTCTTGTTGGTCCAGCTCACCGTTGGTCCTCCCTACCGTGCTTTTGAAATCGCCACTATGGCTTACACCAACACTCAAGCCAAAAGGTCCTTGATCTTTCACAAACAAACTGGCCAGTTTCTGTTGTGGCTCAGGTTCAACAAAATCAACACCATGGACGGCATCTACCACCAAACAACCAAGTTGCTCCCCAAATGTGTGTCCAAGCTCATGGTGCACTACCTCATGTTGATCAGGTTTGTCGAAATCAACATCGTCCACGACTGTTCCGTCAAAGGAAGACTCTCTGACAAGTTTATGGACAAGTTTTCAGAACACTTGGATGTCTCCAACTACTACGACTCTGACGACAACTCCGACGACGAAGAAAACATGGATGCTTTACAAGCCGACGTTCCTTCTTTCCATGAGCCTTCTGATGCCGCTAACTCGGACGAGGAAGAGCTCATCGATGCAATTCAAGCTGAGATTCCCTCTTTCGTTGAGCCGGATTCTGACTCCGATCCTGACGATGGTCCCGATGATGCCGCTACTTCCACCACTGAAGTGTTGTTGGACGAGAATGAGCCGCTTTTGACACAGTCTTCTACTACTTTCTTGGCCGAGTCCAGCAGAACTCCATCACCACGTCGTCGAACTAGACGCTCGAGAAAGCCTTTCGACAAGCCTGCGCCGAACCCGGTTCTGGTTAAGCCGCCCCCACCCGCTCCTGTCCGTTTGACTAGGCTGGCTAAGAAGCGTCAAGCTCAACTCCCTGTTGTTGCCGAAGCTCCTGTGGAAAAGCGGTCTCGTCCACTTGGCTCTAATATAGAAGATGCCATTGAAATTGCCAGTGATGAATCTGATGATGACGCTGAGCCCACTGAACTACAACCTCCCACCCGTTCTACTGCTGGCAGGATCCTGCAAGTCAATCTTCGTCGTTCTGGTGCCCAGACGTCTATATTGCTGTACTTTTCGTCGCCTTCTTCTTCTATTGAAGGCTACGTCGCTGCTAGAAGAACCCCACCTGCATCTCCTTTGGCTAGAAAGGATACCAGGTCCACTTATGTTCAGGTTCCTACCACTTCTTCAGTTGAGGTACGCGTACAAGAAGATGACCATGAAGAAATCCACTCCGACAATGTTGACTCTGACGACGAGATTGATGACAGTGACGACGAATACATTGAACCCCATACCCCTGCACCTCGTGATCATTTTGCTGATCTCACACCAGCTGAAACCCTCACTGATCCTGACTCAACTCCTCCGTTGCCTGCTGATACTCAAGTCATTGCTCCCCCCGACTTGTCCAATACAACTGCCACCACTGCCGACTCCACCCACTTTGACCCTTGTGACGACACCCCCGACACCGACGTATCCGTCGACGAACCACAACGTTCTGTGCGTACAGGCTTGTTTCTTCACTTGCTTCAGACAAAGATCTTTGTCTCGTATCATGGCATCATATCATCTCAGATCTATCTGAAGGCACTCAGAAAGTTCTCCCTCCAATATTGTGGCCAGGAGTACAACAACACATCCTTAAGACAAGCACTCTGCTTCTACACCATGGAGGAATGCTTACCCCAGTGTGATCGCGACATCAAATTGATAGCTGAGAACGCCGGCCACACCGTTAGAACCGCTCTTTGTGTCTATGGCGTGGAAAGTTCTATCGAAAAATGTGCTATTGCTCAAGAAAGGCTCATCATCAGCGCCAAATGGCACCACAAGTTGAATTTGGACTTGGCTGAGCGTCTTGTCAAACAAGCTGACGCTGCAAAAGCCGTCAGTGCCTTGACTGTGTCTGGTATCGACTCTTTGAAAGTTCCAGTGCCTTTCAAAAAGCTTTTTGCCTCTTATTGCAAGAGTTTGAGTTCGCCTTTCGGCTTCACCCTTTCTTCTTTGTTCTTTAGCCGTCAGAACATTCAAGTCTGCCTTCCTTGCCACTTGGATGCCTTTGTTGCTCACGACTCCATCGCTTACCACGAATCTTGGTTTGACCCAAGGTTTGTTACCATTGTTATCTTCCCGGCTATCAGCGAAGATATTCTGTCTCACCTTATCAACGTCGACTACAACGACGCTGCTGTTGCTCGCCATACTCCATGGACCCTTGAATGCGATGCTCCACTTGTCTATGTCTCGCTGCAGAACTTGTCTATGTTGGTCAACAAGTTGGAGTTGGCTTACCGTGATGGCTGGAAAAAGATCATTCGAAGAGTTGTGCTTCGTCAAGCGGAGTTGTTGTCCGAGAATGAGCTTTCTGCAATCAAGGTCTTGTGTGGCTCAGACCAATCTGCATCAGCCATTCCTGTCGTTGCTTTTTCTGGCTCTCGTCAACCTATGCTTGATATCCCATGTCAATTCTCGTTAGCAAAGCGGCTGTACAACAAGGTTCATTTCATTTTAGCTAATGATGATCCTATTGAGTACATCAAGACCACAAGTACCAGAGATATAAAGACCTTGGTTCTCTGGGAAACTCCTGACATCAAAGGTATTGCAAGAGCTTTGTCTAACGCAGGTCGTGTTCATTCTGGCATGTCTGTTGACGCACAAAGAGATGCATTTAGATCATTTCATGAAAGCTCTTTGAATATCCTTATCTGTGACCCACTGGTGATGACTTTGTCCAGTGTTAGCCGCTCTGTCAACATTATCTACATCAACTCATGCTCCTTCGATAACGGCTTCCTCGATATTGTCAACAACACCGACCCAGCAAAGCTCACCACCTTTCACTTTGTCAACTGTTTCAATCATGCCAAGTTTTCGGGGTCCACTTGCATTGCCAAACAGATCGGTAAATGGGACAGTTTTGTTACTAATGTATCCCAATGTTCTGATCTTGGTTGCATTCCTTGCTCCGTCTGCGACAACACTTACAAAGACATCAATCCTTTGCGTGAGATAGATTCTTTGACGGCCGTCACCAGTTTGTTGGGCTCGGACTGTTTGTCTCACTCCCAATACGTCAACACTTTCTTGAAGACATTCGATGGTCGTCTTTTGGATATCACTTTTAGCGAAGACGTCTGCAAGTATTGTGGTCTTTCTCCTCAGGTTGCCGAGCAGTACTGTTCTTCACACAAAGAGTTATGTACCTTGAAGTACGCTGTCGCTTTCTTCAGTCTTGTTTTTTCCTGCCTCAAGAGAAAGCTGGTGCTTGAGAGGGCTGCTTCCCGAGATTGCCTGTCGTACCAGCGAACCATGACGAGGTTTCTCGACAAATTGCGGTTACAGACGCTTGACTATGTGAAAATGTTGTCTGATTGTGAAAACATATCCAATGACGGCGTGGTTTTGCCTTTCTTGAAGCTTCAGCATCAACATTTGGATACCATCTTAGTCAGCAACGAGAACATCGACCTTTACAGCAAGATCAAGAGGTTCTGGAAATTGAGAAAAGGAAAAGAGCCCGCTAGTTTAAAGGTGTTCGAGCTGAACACTGACATCTTGTATGATTGGGTCCTCTCTAACAAGACTGCTTGTCGTGAGTGTGGTTTGAGGAAAACTAATTGTGATGGTTCCAGAAAATGTCCTACCAAGAAACCCTTACTTATGCTACAGTTGATCTACTATTTGGACAATCCAAGCATCACGGAGTTTAGTTCTCTTTATGAGCTCGACCGGACTTTTTACTCCATGCTCGAGTTTACAAACTGGTGTCTTTTGTCTAATTGCCCCCAAGCTCTGGTTACTAACATGGGTGTCTTCTTGGGATGGTATGCAAAGGCAAAGAAAATCAATTAGTTTATATAGTCTTTTGTATTGGTAACGTGATTTTCGAAATATTAATGTTTTGCAAGTTTCATAGTGATGAAAATATTTTGCACTAGTCTTTCATAATCGAGTAAAATTTGTAATGATTGTACACTTGCATGATGACTGGATAACAGACTTCAGTGTAGGATTACAGGCGATGTTGTTACTTGTTGTAGGTGTGAGTTCACTCTGCCTCAAGAGTTTCATGTAATTGTTGATCTACCTGTTGAGTCATAATTACGTCAACAACTATATCGGTGATACTTGACAAGGGTTTATCAAAGAGGAGATCCGTTAGGTACTCAACGCTGTTGAAGGATTTGAAATGTGTTTGGCTTGAATAGTTCAATAAGAGACGACTTTTGTCATCTAAGAAAGCCCACTACAGAAGAACTATACTGCTCTGTGTTGTTTAGCACCGTTTATTCGACTATGGATTGCTTGAGGAGTCACGTCGAGATTTATTGGTGATGGTTGTTCCAACAGATTTCACCGACAGCACTATTCGTACCACAGCACCGTTCGGTCGCAAAACAGCGATACTGGTACTACGAAACACCTTCTGCGCCCACTGGTGTGTAGCTAGGAGACAGCAGCGTCCGTCTGAACCAACTGCAGTTGAGGTTGGTTAGGCAAATTTTCACCGACAGTGGATTTCGTCTTAGGCTTAACGCACGGTCTCAAAACAAGTGGATTGGTACTAAGAAACATTTATTGTATCGACTTATGTGTAGCTGTAGAAGAACAGCGTTCTTTTAAATCAAGTCAACTCGGCGTTGGTTTGTCACATTTTCACCGACGGCAGTTTTCATTTGAATTGCACCAGAAGGTCTCCAATCAACTGAATTAGTACTTAGAAACATCTTCTTCACCGACTGTTGTGTAGCTGGGGGAGAGCAGCGTTCGTTTGAACTTCCTCGACTTGGCGTTGGTTCCTAATATTTTTACCGACGGCAGTTTTCATTTGAATAGCAACGGAAGGTCTCAAAACCACTGATTTGGTGCTAAGAAACACTTTCTTAATCAACTGATGTATAGTTGAACAATAGCAGCGTTCGTTAGAATCGGCTCACTTGACGTTGATTTGTGATATTTTTATCAACAGCAGATGTCGCTATCCCAACACCGTTTGGTCTCGATTCAACTGAATTGGTACTGAGGAACACTTTCTGAATCGACTGATGTATAAGTGAAGAAGAGCAACGTTCATTTGAACCAGGTTGATTAGATGCTGTTTCTTGCATTTTTTATACCACCCTCACAGACTTCAATCGCAACGTGTTGTCTTGTTGTTACCTTGCAATATGTTCTCCAGTGTATCTTGTATCTACCGTGATCAGATTAAGTCGTGACTGTTTCTCTGTCACCAACTATAGTCGTTGTTGTTGCTCATCTCAAATGTCGACTTCTTCAACAACATCCGATCGCTTCACAATCGCCTCAAAACCCCTTCCACCGACTTCTGGCACTTAGATTACCTTATCCTCTCAGCCAAATCTTCTTATCGTCATTATTCATCGACTTGTGGGGTTGCCCAATCCTTGTTATGATTGTGAAAAATTTTAATTTTCGTCGACGCGATTTGCCCCTGAATCATCGTATACTGAGTTTCGGAAATGTGGATGCGCGCGTTTGGTGGAGTTTTTTCAAGTATAGGGATAATCAGCGAAATCGGGAATTCACACGAACGATGTTTGTGTCTCTCCTCGCAGGATCCTCAGGTTAGTGTTTCCCTTTGGGTAGTGGTAGTGTGTAGCGTAGACCGTAATTGTAGCTTGTTTGAGAATTCTTTGTGAGGTATTATGGCTACCAAGGATTTAAATGTTGACTGACAGGGGCTGTATCGGGGCATAACGGGTGTTGCACAGTGCCAGCATTACGTCGTAAAGAAATTAGTTAACGTACTCGACGTTATTTGAGAAAATTATTAGGAGGTGAATTATAGCTCAAAGCAGTAAGTGGTATACACTCAACAAGTTGAAGACATACTATGCCAGTACATCCATTGACACACACAACATTACATGTAGCCACTACAGCCATGCCACAAGATAATATTTGTGATCGTGCAACAATGCCTTACAAAACATAGATGCCACTTTATTCATGGGGTGACTACCACTGGCGTACGATCATCACGGTAATGTGTAACCTAAACAGCTGATTTACTGCTCAACCACACCTTTTTAACCGAAGTTGGCCTGATGGGGGGAAATGCCTTTGATCGTGCCAACTTACCATGACACTGTTTTCGATAATTCTACCGACAATATCGTCATCACATAACCGTTGGGTCTCAAATCAACTGATTGAGTACTCACAGACCGTTTCTCTACCGACTGGTGTGTAGCTAGGAGAGAACACACCTTGTTTGAGATGACTCAACTCGACGTTGTTTCTTGTCTTTTCATACCACTGTCAGACAGTTCATTAGAAGCGCAATCGCAATCAGCTAGCGTGAATAGTGTTCTACAATGTGCGCTGTGTCTTTCCTAATCAGTGTTGCTCGTGAATGTGTCTCTGTCACCAACTGTCGTCGTTGTTGTTGCTCACTTCAGATGTTGAGTTTTTCAACCCGTCGGATTGCTCCACAACATCGTCCACCGTCTTTCTGGCGCTTGTATCACCTTATCCTGTTAACCAAATCTCTGTATCGTCAATCCTGGCCAAGTTGTAGAGTTGTCATTC